>JARNME010000404.1:48065580-48255122 GCA_030179655.1 Scaptomyza flava
AAGCAGCTATCAATAATCAAAACAAAGCAATGGTAAAAACAAATCAGAAATGGCGGTACGACGCAAAGCAGCCAAAATCAAAACAAGCGCAGCTGATAATTGTTGAGAAGTAAAGCAGTTTTTCGTTAAGTCAGGCCAGCTGGTTTTCATGCGTATAACTTAACAGGGCTGTAAACTGAGTTCAGCTAATTTCCAATCTATGTTAGGTTTATTAATATATGGTGCGCACCACTGCATAGCTGTATTCTGGTTGCGATGTCATAACTGTTGGCTAGTGTCATTTTTATTTTATTTTATTTATTTATTTATTTATTTATTGTAAGCTAAAAGCATTAAATAATGACATTGACAATGACAAAATGAAATCAAATTTAATTTAAATTGAAAAATAGTTTAAAAAAAGTACTGTGCGTCGGACCACAGGGGCGATGTGTAAACATATTTTAAAGTTGTACAACTTTTTGTATATTTTTGTCATTATATATTGGGTGGAACATTAACCCTCTACCGCATACGAAGCCATGTGTGGCTTCTCACTTTCAAGGCTTTAATTTATTGTACTGTAAAAATTAAATAAATTAAATTATTGAAACACAGAATCCATATATGCGTGTTTCGTGCGTGCTTTGTATGCGGTAGAGGGTTAAATACATATAACAATTAAGAAGGCTCTAGTCGGGAGAGCCCGACTAGAAGATACCCTGAACCCAGTTGCAATAAATATATTTAATTTATATAAGACTTTGGTATACTGGCTTAGCTTCCATCTATTAAGTTCAATATCTCCGGTGTTTCTCAACCGATTTGGACGAAATTTTCAGAAAAGTTATATCATTATCCATTACTTCAACCCTCATTTTTAGATTTTCCAAATTCGATATTTTATTGTTATCGATACTATGTGTATATCGGAAACCAGAATAGTTATCGATAATTTGAAGCAAACTTGTTCTGCTCATGGTATAGGAGAACTTAAATACAAAATCAGAAGTCTCTAGCTCTTGTAGTCTCTGAGATCCACGCGTTCATACAGACGGACAGACGGACAGACAGACGGACATGGCTATATCGTCTCGGCTGTTGATGCTGATCAAGAATATATATACTTTATAGGGTCGGAGATGCTTCCTTCTGCCTGTTACATACTTTTGCACAAAACCATTATACCCTTATTTACCCATTTTATGGGTTAAGGGTATAAAAATTACCATGGAGAAATTAACTGCTCAGTTATTATGTTTAAAGAAGGCAAGTGCACTGGGCGAGGCTGGTATATGAATCAGTTTGTTATTGACATCGAAGGAATCTTGTAAGCCTTTAAATTGGTATGGCATGTAATGCAAAACGCGAGCATTTGGAAAGTCGTAGTGTGTGGCATATAGGTGGAATTTGTTTTAAATCGTTTTTAAACCACAATATTTCACACACTGTGCACGCATATCCAAATGGATTGTCAATAAACATGGTTTTAAACTTTTCATGAGCATTATAATGATGTTGAAAATGTTCCTGTTGTTGTAGCTGTATACGCGTTGGATCTAATAAATTTTGGCGCTCTCGTGCTCTAAATTCACGTTGATATGCAGCATTGCGAACTCTCCTGGCTTCTAATGTTATCTACGAAAATTGCCGTTAATAAATTGTTATTTATTTGTAATAATTGGTGCAGCAATGTGATTCAAAAATTGGTATTCAAAAATAAGATACGTACAATAGGTATTGCCTATTGCACTCAAAATGCCTTTACGCAAAATATATTTATACCCTTAACCCATAAAATGGGTAAATAAGGGTATAATGGTTTTGTGCAAAAGTATGTAACAGGCAGAAGGAAGCATCTCCGACCCTATAAAGTACATATATTCTTGATCAGCATCAACAGCCGAGACGATATAGCCATGTCCGTCTGTCCGTCTGTCTGTCCGTCTGTCCGTCTGACCGTCTGTCCGTCTGTATGAACGCGTGGATCTCAGAGACTACAAGAGCTAGAGACTTCTGATTTTGTATTTAAGTTCTCCTATACCATGAGCAGAACAAGTTTGCTTCAAATTATCGATAACTATTCTGGTTTCCGATATACACATAATATCGATAACAATAAAATATCGAATTTGGAAAATCTAAAAATGAGGGTTGAAGTAATGGATAATGATAGAACTTTTTTGAAAATTTCGTCCAAATCGGTTGAGAAACACCGGAGATATTGAACTTAATCGATGGAAGCTAAGCCAGTATACCAAAGTCTTATATAAATTAAATATATTTATTGCAACTGGGTTCAGGGTATCTTCTAGTCGGGCTCTCCCGACTAGAGCCTTCTTACTTGTTTTCTTTAATTTGGAGCAAACTAATTTTGTATATAATTTAAAACACATCAAAACACATCAAAAAGAACATTTTTCTTTATGTGAATGAGATTTGACTAAAATTAAATAAATATTTCTTACGCACAAAATTGAGACACAGTGTTGTTTGGGTGTTTGTTACAAAGCTAAACCATAAGCCAAACGCATAAAATATGTATATGAATTTGTACTAATGTCTCAATGGTTTGCTTAGCGCCAACTTATACTTATCAAAGTATGCAATTATTGCAAATTATTGAACTACACACATATCCACAGTAGCACTTACATTATATTAGGGTTTGTTTATTTTTTTTATTTCAATAAAAATTAAGCCTAGTGTTAACTTATGCTATCTGGTACCGATGAACTAGTGAGATGGTTCTGAGGTGGGCAAGCTGAGGCCACCGGACGGGTCGCAGGTTGCGGATAGCGCAAGGCCTCTAGTAGAGGTTAGCTGCGAATAGCGACTTGTCGTGAATAAGCAGTCCCGGACAACAGCGGGTACCACACCGTTGTGTGGGACCGACAAGGCGCTTGTCTGACCGCCTTCTTAACATAGTCTTACACACACCCTTCTCCTACACATGATTTCCTACCCAACTCCTACCCCCTACATCTCACAACGGGCAGTGGTGACGTCCTAGGGCAAGGGTGCCATTTCACCCCCCTAAGCCAGAGTGTTATGTGGTCCGTGCTCATTGGCTGGTTTGCAGTCAGGGGTAACCGACTGTATTTGTACGGAGCCTCACCGATACCTGGCCGCCTCGGTGAGTATACCTGGCCCCGGCGTGTTAGTGGGGGCTATGACACGCCGGTACTACTTTCCCCTACACTCGTGGGATTTATATGGATAACAATAAATTTTTAAAAAACATGCGGGGCTTAACCGCAACCCAGGCAGCAGAGCGGATGGAAGAGGTGGCTCTGGACAAAGGCGGCAAGCTGACGCCGCGCGGGGGCCAGTCCCCCAAAAGCACGGCCAAGCAGGCCGCTAAACGGACGGACGTAGGGGGTGGGTCTGCAGTGCCCGGCACTGCGCCGGCGGCTGCCCTGCGGGCTAATGCAGCAAGCGGGGGAGACGCCGCAACACCCTCTTCTGTTCCACAGAAGAGGCTGCACAAGAAGCCGCCTCTACCGGCACCGGGTCAGCCTGGCGGCTCTGGCGACCCGCTAAGGCAAGGCCTCAGCGGAGCCGGTCGCAAATGGTACCTCCGGTACCTCGAGCGTGGCTTGAAGCCGGAAGAGGCTCGCAAGAGAGCGCTGGAGCATCGGGCCCCGACCGTATCTCCAGCTGGGCGTATCGACGGTCAGGCCGTGGCTGGGAAGAAGCGACCTCTTCAGCACACGTCGCCTGCTGAAATCCCCATCGACCCCAAGAGACCGAAAGGTAGAGGCAACGCAACTCCGGAGGGCCAAGGCACCTCAAGCGGTTCTAAGCGACCGAAGGCGGCCACGTATGCCAGTGTAGCTAAGGGCACGAACCTTGCTATACTGGCTCGTGAATTCCCGAGGAAGCGGCTGACCAAGGAGGAGTTGTCGGCGGTGGAGTCAGCCCTGGTAGAGGAGATGAGGAAGGGCTGGACCGCCAGCCTCAACTTTAATGGCATCTTATTCCGGGATGGTCTGGTCCTAGTGGACTGTCTGGACGAGGATGCCAGGAAGTGGCTGGAGCTGAAGGTGCCCAGCATCAGTGCCGCAGTGGGTGTGGAACTCCGCACATGCCCGCAAGGTGAGATACCTGAGACCAACATCGTCACGGTGTACCTGCCACGCACGGCTGGTGAGACGGTGGAGAAGTCACTTGGACTGCTCATTGAGCAGAATAAGGGTCTTCTCACCGAGACGTGGCGCATTCTCAGGCGCCTGGAAACCAAGGGCGGAAAGGTGCTGACCTTTGGTTTGGAGGATGAAGCTCTGTCACTCCTCAGTAATAGGGGAATGATGGTGAGTTTCCGATTTGGTCAGCTGAGGTGCAGGCTGCACAAAAAGCAAGCCGCGAAAGAGACGGCTGTGAAGGTGCAAGCAGACGTTGTGCCTGGCACTTCTTCTGCTGCAGCACCCTCCGATGAGGCAGCCGAAGCAGAAGCGATTGCAGCCTGGGAAGCCGAGCTGGACTCGGACTTGTCACGGTTACACGTGCGCAGCGAAGTAGGCTCGGGGAGCGATGAGAAGCCGTCCGATGATGAGCAGACACCCACCGGGACGCTGTCAGAGGCATATCTGACGCTCTCGGAAGGGGAACCTGAGCTCTAAGGATGTTGGCCACCAGCGTGGCACAGATCAACCTGCATCACGCGAGGGCAGCTTCGGCTGTCATCAGCAGGTTGATCTCCAGGTCTGACCTGGGGCTGGTGCTCATCCAGGAGCCATGGGTCGTCAGAGGTAGGATCTGCGGCCTTGATCAAGTAAGTTCGCAACTAGTTGTAGATATTAGGGAGACATCGCCAAGAGCATGCATCTTGGTCCGAAAGAACACTAACTTTCTTTGTCTCTCCAAATTTCTCAGCAGGGACCTCGTAGCAGTGCTAATCACTGGCGTGTTCGGGAGTATGGTGGTGGCGTCAGCCTACTTCCCGGGTGATAATGCGGAAGCCCCCCCAACAGAGGTTCAGGATCTGGTGGCACACTGCAGCAGCAATAGACTCCCATTGCTGCTGGGATGCGACGCAAACGCGCATAGCGTAGCGTGGGGCAGCACGGACAACAACAGTAGAGGTGAGTGCTTGCTTGACTATCTTGTAGCTAATGACCTTATGGTGTTCAATATGGGGGCTGAACCCACTTTTATCACCAAAAATAGAGCCGAAGTACTTGATATTACTTTCGGCAATGGGGGTGCCTCTGGGCTGGTTAATAACTGGAGGGTCTCAACAGAACCGTCAATGTCGGATCATAGGATCATCCTCTTCGACATTAGTAGTAATTTCAGGATTAGTAAAGTCATCAGGAATCCCCGGCGGACTGACTGGCCGCTCTACCAGTCACACCTGGGGTTAAATCTGAGCAGACTAAACCATAGTAGGAGGGTCTCTTCTCAGGAAGAGCTAGAGCAACTCTCGACAGAGGTTGGCGAGACGATTATGCATGCCTATCATGCAAGTTGTCCAACCAACTCCATAGAGTCCAACAGGGATAACCCTTGGTGGAATAAAAAGCTTGGGATGCTTCGAGCAGAGGTCAGGAGGTTGTTTAATACAGCCAAAAAGAATAGTGACAGATGGGACTTATACACCAAGAAACTAACAGAGTATAATAAAGAAATCCGGTACAGCAAACGTGCCCATTTCCGGAGATTTTGCTCCAACCTAGAGCAGGCCACACCTGCTGTGAGAGTCTTTAAGTCGATCTCGAAAGGCAAAGTGTTGTCCGAACTCTGCTTAAAGAGGCCAGATGGTTCCTTCACGGAAAATGAGGTGGAAAAGGCAGAACTTCTCCTGCAAACTCACTTTCCACTTTGTAAAACCATCACCAACACCGACAGCTGTTACGAAACGGTTCCCATCAGGAGACCGGACTGGAGCCTGGCTGCAGCCATAGTAACAGAGCAAAGAATAAGATGGGCCATTGGTACGCTTAGTCCGTACAAGGCCCCAGGTACGGACGGTATCCTCCCCGTCCATCTACAGAAAGGGATGGAACAGCTTATGGTGTTCCTCATCCGTATTTTCCGGGGTAGCCTAGCTATGGGCTACATACCTAGGGCATGGAGGACGGCCAGGGTGATCTTTATCCCGAAAGTGGGGAAAAAGGACCCCTTTCACCCCAAATCTTTCAGGCCGATCAGCCTGACATCCTTCTTGTTAAAAACCCTTGAAAAGATAGTTGAAAATCACATCAGGATCTCGTACCTAGTGTCCAGTCCCCTGCATGATCATCAACATGCCTACAGAGAAGGAAAGTCGACAGAATCGGCTCTCCTTGACCTAGTAAACAGTCTTCAATGCTCAGTGAAGGCCAAAGACGTTGCTCTCTGTGCTTTCATGGACATAGAGGGCGCTTTTGATAACACAGCACATGATGTTGTGGTTAGGGCGCTTCAGGGAAAAGGGGTTGAGCCAGGACTTACTCTCTGGCTAGGCAAGCTCCTTGACACTAGAATAGCGGAAGTCACTGTCAACAATTTGACGGTCAGGGCCCAAACCACCAGAGGCTGTCCACAGGGGGGTGTCCTATCACCTCTCCTCTGGAGTCTCGTGGTGGACGAGCTACTAGTCAAACTTACAGTTAATGGTTTTGAATGCCAAGGCTACGCTGATGACATTACCATTGTCTGTAAAGGCAACTTCGAGAACACGCTTTGTGATAGAATAACTCTGGGTCTTAAACTTTGCTTGGACTGGTGCAAAGATGTGGGGCTGAATATCAATCCAGCAAAAACCACAATCGTCGCTTTCACCAATCGTTACAAGTTAAAGTCCATAAGACCCATATCCATTGGGGGTACGATAGTTCCACTCTCTACGGAGATAAAGTATCTGGGGGTAATCTTAGACAAGAGACTACTGTGGAAAAAGCATATTGAGCATGCGGTACGCAAGGCTACAATAGCCCTAATGTGTTGTAGGTCTCTCGCAGGGAAAAACTGGGGTGTGTCCCCAAAAATCCTTCTGTGGATGTACACAGCAATGGTGAGGCCCATAGTCAGCTACGGCGCTGTGGTATGGGCGGGACGTGTTGACCTGGATGTCACTAAACGGCAGCTGGGCAAACTCCAGAGACTTGCCTGCACGTGCATCTCGGGCGCAATGCGTACCTGCCCGTCCTCAGCACTGGACGTACTGCTAGGTCTTCCGCCTTTGCATGTCTACATCAAACACAGTGCGCACAGATCTATTATAAGATTGACAGGAGCGAACGCAATCACCTCTGTCACTAGTGCAACTGGCACACTGCTGGCCTTTCCGCAAGATGCGCAGATGGGCCTTTTTAGTTTTGAGAAGCTCTTTAGAACGGAGCTTAGCAATAAAGCAGAATGGACTAGTCTGTCGACCACCTATAATGTGAAACCACATGCTATTAGATGGTACACAGACGGATCATTAACGGATGAGGGTGCTGGAGCTGGAGTCTGCGGACCCCGACTCAAGTATCATGAGCCCCTGGGCAAATTCGCCAGCATTTTCCAAGCGGAAGTGCACGCGATTGAAAGATGTGCAACCTTTAACTTCGAGAGGGGATACGTTCATAGAGACATAGCCATTTTCTCAGACAGCCAGGCAGCGATAAAAGCACTTAGTGCTTATAAAATCGTCTCCAAACTGGTTTGGCAGTGTATTGAAGCGCTCAATAGGTTGGGCAGTAGAAACAAAGTCACCATATATTGGGTACCGGGACATGCGGGTGTTCCCGGTAATGAGGTCGCCGATAGTTTGGCCAGGAGAGAAGCTAGCACTCCTTTCCAGGGCCTGAACCTTTCTGTGGGCTAGGACCAGGGTTTATCAGTCAGAGCAGTCGCATCGATCTGCTCAACGCATGCGAGGACGCTTGGCGGGTTTCACATGGGGCACGACAGAGCAAGCGACTGCTAGGCAGTTACAACAAGAAGAGAACAGTCTTTGCAGACTGTGTCTGGAAGGGGATGAGACTCCAGAGCACCTGCTTGAGGAGTGTCCCGCCATCAGCCGACTGAGGCTCTCTCTTCTGGGGAGCCTCTTTCTGTCTACAGAGAAAATGAGGGCTCTCAGACCATGCCACATCGTCGCGTTCCTGCGATCGATCGGGCTGTTTGAGGAGCTGTAACTCACAAACAGTAAGAGGGCACAATAGATCCTAGTGGTCGCAGTGCATGATCCTCATTCCAATAATAATAATAATAATAATAATAACTTATGCTAAGTGTAAACATACGCAGTCGTTGCCAGCCTCTGCGGGACCGCCGTGAAGCATTGCTTCGCAGAAGCAGTGGCAATGACTACGATGAGCTCGCCCTTTCCCTTTCCAGCCGTCGTAGCTCTACCATCGTCGAGGCTGCAAACGCGCAGACCGCATGCCAAACTTCTTGATGCGCAATCATAAGGGCCACCAGGGTAGTTGGAGTTAGAGGCTGGCCTGCCAGGTTTTCCACCACAAGTCGCTGCTCCCTACCGTCGTCGCACCAGCTGCACGAAGCAGAGGAGTCATGCTGGAAGCGCTTCAGGTAGCTCGTGAAACAACCATGGCCCGTGAGGAACTGGGTGAGGTAGAATGTAACCATCCCGTGCTTCCTCTCAACCCATCGCCGTAAATTTGGGATGAGGAGATACGTCCAACGCCCTTAGTTGGATGAGTCCCACTGCTGTTGCCAGGTCTCGAGGCTCCGCTCGCGGGCAGCCGCCCGAACAGCTCTTCTCTCCGACGGACCAGCTTCCAGAACTGCCACGGCTTCCAGGGCAGAGATACGGATTGAGTCATCCCAACAATCACAAACGCTGCCTCCGATGACACTGTGCGGAAGGCACAGCATACCCGCAGAGCAGAGAGCCGATAAGTTGACTCTATGCCCCTCATGTAGCTAGCCACCGATGTAGCGCCGATCCAGATTGGTGCTGCATACAGGATGACCGACTTCATGCCGTGCATTAGAAGCAACCTCGTATGCTGCCTCGGACCTCACGTGTTTGGCATAATCCTCGCCAGTGCGCGTCCGGTAACCGCCGCCTTCCTGTGAACAAACGCGAGATGCTCTCCGAAGCTGAGGAGCCTGTCAATGATCACGCCTAGGTAGCGGATCCAATCCTTAGACCTCAACGTGACGCCATCCACCGTGAAATCAACGTATTCCACCTTTTTTCTGCTGCTGATGAGCACCGCCTCCGTCTTATGAGCAGCGAACTTTAGACCCACGGATGACAACCATTGAGTCACGGCATCAACGCACCAATTACAGAGCTCAGTGACTCGCCGTAGATCCTAAGCCACCATTACTAAGGCGACGTCATCAGCGTAGCCAACTGCGGTAGCCCCCTCTGGTAGCTGGATTCGAAGTATGCCATCATACATGATGTTCCTCAGGAGAGGGCCTAAAACAGATCCTTGAGGAACTCCTGCAGAGACCACGTATTCCTTTTCTCCCTCGTCCGTTTGATACCGAAGGATTCGGTTTTCAAAATAGCTTCTCACGATCGCTTCTAGGTGATTTGGAACCCGAAGAAGAACCAAGGCATCCAGGATGAAGCTCCATTTGGCAGTGTTGAAGGCATTCTTCACGTCAATGGTCACGACAAGACAGTAATGCTTACTGCCGAAACGCCAGCGGGTGCCGGCGATAGCTTCAGACGCTATGCTGACAACCGTTTTAATGGCGTCAGTAGTAGATATTGCCTTTCTGAAACCATACTGAAAAGGCGATAGACCACCAGCGTTCCGAACGGCATCGTCCAGCCTAGCACAGATCAGCATCTCCAGGACCTTGCCACCGTTATCAATGAGGCAGATGGGCCTGTATGCCGAGGGGTCATCAGGGGGTTTGTCTGGCTTGGGTAAGAGCACAAGTTGCTGTACCTTCCACCTGTCCGGAAAAGTACCCTCGCGCAGGCACTTAGAGTACAACTCTGCGAACAGACCGGGCTGCAAGGTTATTGCTATCCTCAGGCAGCGGTTTGGCACACCGTCTGGACCCGGGGACTTGTTGGCGATAAGCTTGCGTGCAGAAATCTCCATCTCCTACAAACAGGTGGTAGTAGGCTAATTCTTTGAGGAAAAAGGGTTTCCACTATGTCCCTCACACGAGCAAACTCCATTGGCGCATCGCCTCTGCCTTTGCCAATGCGCTTGACTACCATCCTGTAGGCTCTGCGCCATGGATCGTTGTCCGCCGAGTCGCACAGCTTGAGAAAGCACTCCTTTTTACTGGCCCTGATTGTGTTTTTTAGAACTGCCCTTGCTGACTTATACTCCAACTGCAGTGAGCATGTTGAGATCGAGTCTCTACGCGCTGCTCGCTGATAGCGCCTTCTCGCCCTCAGGCATACCCGTCTGGCCTCGGCGATATTCTCGTTCCACCAGAACATGCTGGTATGATGGCGTTTATAGGCCTTACGCAACCAGCGCCGGTCCGCCTGCTGCCAATCGTGAGATGGCGTCGACGAAGGTGACCGTGTTTAGGGATTCAACACGGAACGCTTTTCCAGAGGGTGGCCTTGCCGGCGACCGCAGAGTTTCGCCTACTGTGAAAACGATGGCCTCATGGTCGCTTCCAGTGTAGCAGTCGCTTATACGCCACTGGGCCGTGCGGGCGAGTGTACTGCTAACGTAGGTTAGGTCGATGATTGATCCAGCGCTACCCCTGTTGAACGTGTTTCTTGTCCCAGTGTTGAGGAGAACCAAGTCCAAATTTGCCATCGACTCCACGAGGATGGTTCCTCTGGCATTCGTCGACGAGCTGCCCCATTCCGTAGACCACGCGTTGAAGTCGCCAGCAACTATGACGTTGCTACGGGCCCTTGCGTCCTCTGCAATTTCCAACGTCACCGCCTCGAAGGCTTCGATCGTAAGGCTGGGTGCCAAGTAACAACTGTAGAGCCACAGACCGCCTACTTTAACTCGAACAAAGCTGTCAGACACTAGGGTGTGAGTGAAGGGGGACTGCTGATCGCCACAGTTCCACAAAGCAGCCTTTCCAGAGCTGTCAGAGGCCCACAACCCACGGTAAGATGACGCCCGGTGATGAGGTTCACTAAGCATAGCGACATCGATGTTCTCATCAAGAATGAGCTGCTCCAGCAAAGCTTGTGCAGCTACGCAGTGGTTAAGGTTAAGCTGCAGGACTTTCACCATTTGGCGTGCTTAACAGCTTCCCGGTAGGCAGGACACCTATAACTGCCTGTAGCATGGTCAGTCGTCTTTTTCTTGTGCATAGGGCACATTTTGGCGGCTGATTGCACGCTCTCGCGATGTGACCGAGGGTTCCACACTTGTAACAAGTCTTACTCAGGTCAGCCGTGCACTTGCAGTGGGCAGCGATGTGGCCATATGCCAAGCATTTGAAACAACGCCTTGGCTGCATCAAGGGCCTAATGCGGCATACCGCCCACCCGATGCGGATTTTCCCACTTCCGACCAGCTTAATTATATTAGGGTATGGTAGAGTGTGTGAAGCAAAACAATTGGACTTGACGAATGATGAAGTTGGATTCCCTAACCAGCTTATTTTCTATATTAATAAATAAATTATTTAACTTTATTAAACTATTTTAGTAATTTCTCATTTGTTTGCTAAGTGCAAACTTATACTTATCAAAATATGCAACTATTTGAAATATATTATGGAACTACATATCCACAAAAGCACTTATATTTTAATGGGGTGTTCAACATCATCATTCTTGTTGCTAAACAGCAGAGCTGTGTGGCTCGACCGTCTCGGTCGGCCGCTTCTTTGCCACTACACCAATACTCATTTGTAGTCAGAGATATTGTTGTACAACAACAATATATTATTTAAATATAAGAACGCCGTTCTACTGTCTGTGAAACACACCGACAGATATTTACAGGTTTGCATGTCAGAGTGTTGTGGTGTCTATAGATGTTTACATATACAAATAAAACACTTGCACCAATACACTTTCATAGAGCTCACACCAATAGTGTTTTACTTTTCGAGCATATCACTGCCCCGAAAGCAAAGATGTTTACACAGCAATAATTAAATTAAGTAAAATATAGAATAATACATAAATCTGAAAACAAAACTTGGTAAAAACATTTATAAAGTTAACTTTAAAGCTCTGGGAAATTCAATAAAAAGTTTAGTAGCCCAACATTTGTTGCGTGATTTGGGAAAAATCCAGAAAAACCCAATCAGACCAGCGTTTGATGAGTAATAAATGGTTACGATTAGATAAAGAAATAAGGATCGATCTTTTTAGTACTGGAATTAAGACCTCGAAGGAGATAAGAGAATACATTTTGTTATTGGCAGAACATATGACACGAAATGGTAAAAAAGTTGCTCAAGCAACGATCAATTCTAAGGGGAAAAAAGTTCCGTGAAGATCTATATGGGACATTAAATTTAATTGGACTCAAAAGAACTGATGAGCGATTTTACTATTAAGTAGGTTAGTGATAAATAATACGCCAAGCATAGTTCTACGGTTTAACAGGGAGGGAAGATTTATCAAAAGGAGTCTACTTGAATAAGGGGGGTAAGTCTACTCCAGGAACCCAGTTAAAACTTTTACGGGCAAATAGAAGAAATTTCTTCTGCACAGATTCAATTCTATCCTTTCGAATCGAGTATTGTGGGGACCACACACAAGATCCATACTCCAGGAAAGGACGTACTAGGGATGTATAAATCGTTAAACTCTTTCGACCACCACTTGATGAAGCCAATGACATTAATGGCCTTATTGACCATGGACTAAATATGAGAGTCAAACTTTAATTTAGGATCAAGAAGAATGCCTAAATCTTTAATTTCAAACACGCGGTCAAGTGGTGAAGCATCAAACAAGTAGTGAGCAGTATAAGGGGTACTTCTACAAAAAGACATGACTTTACATTTAGAACAATTTAAATTGAGTAAGCTAAAACGACACCAGGCCGACAATGCACCCAAATCCGACTGTAGCAAGTTACAAAGAGAAGCATCATTGTAGGTGAAACATAGCTTCACATCATCAGCAAATATATATACATAGGAGTTAGTTATAACAGATAGAAGGTCGTTAATAAACAGATTAAATACAAAAGGTCCAAGATTACTCCCCTGGGGAACACCAGAGTAAACAAAAATAGGTTTAGATACAGACGATTTAAAAACAACTTTTGGTGTTCGACCACACAAGTACTCCGAAAGCCACAATAAAAGTTTTGCTGGAAATCCAATAATATTCAATTTTTGAAGCAACAAGAATGACTTACAGAATCAAATGCCTTACTAAAATCGGTGTAAGCAACGTCAGTTTGAATTTAAGGCCCATTCCCAGCAAAAAAAAAGTGCTCAATTATTTCGTTAGGTAAAGTTAGAGTGACCAGCTGTGCCAAACATTTGTATGGAAAAATGTAAATATTTGTTGGTCACCTTATTTGATTAAATTGTTCAAATTGAGCGCCTTCGCGCATTGCTCGCTTGGGAAAGCAATTTTGGCAGATAGTCTAAATATTTCGCCAGACAACGTTCTCGAAGGAGTTGAAACACCATATTTTATTGTTGCAGACGATGCGTTTCCTCTACACAAGAGGATTATGAAGTCATACGGGTCGCGCTCATTTAGCGTACACGAACGTGTTTTTAATTACAGGCTCAGTCGAGGCCGCCTCTGCATTGAAAATGCATTTCGCATTTTGATCGCCAAATGCATGGCTGTGCAAAATTTGCTAGAAATGACATTAAGGAATATGTAAACTCAGGCGATGGTTCTGTTCCTTAGCAAAATAATTTGGCTGGTGTTAAAATTAAACAAAATATTGAACTCATTTATAATTAAATTTAATTGTTTTTCTATTTCATGCTCATTGATAAATGCGATTTTATCTTCTCGAAAAAAGCTTTCAAACCGCTTTCGTTCTACATTTTTTTGTGCGTCCATTTCTAATGCTGCGCGGAATAATTGTAAAGCTATTATTCCGTTTTTAAGAACAGCTGATTTTGGAATCTACAATTGTTCCACTATCGGAACTATCGATGAACTTTTCTGATGGTTGCTGGGAATTTAAAAACGGAAAGCATGCACGAAAATTTCTGACAACTGTTTTTTTTATATAGAGTTGCAGCTAAAAATTACGTTTCGCAGCTGCTGGGAATGGGCCTTTACCCTGAAAACCGTTGATAACAAGCAAAGTGAATTCAAGAAGGTGAGTGGTAGTAGATCTACGCCTAACAAAACCGTGTTGATAAGCTGATATAATTGAACTACATCCGTGTTGCAATTGAGAACATATAATTTTTTCAAAGACCTTAGGAATGGCGCATAACTTGGATATACCTCTATAATTTTTAACGTTAGACTTAGAATAATTGTTATGTAGTGGAATGATAAAAGATTCCTTCCATAAAGCTGGAAACACAGGTGAGTCAAGAATTTTCTAAAATTAGAGTTATTGCAAAACTTGCACTTATGTCCCTTGGAGTTAAGTCCCGGCTTTTTATTTTACGTAGGACCTATTTCGGCAAGGTCGAAAAAAATCTCTACATAATTATCGATCTTAAAACCTATTTTTTTATCCTTAAAATGTTCCTAAGATAGATAGATAAACTATACCACATAGATTTTTTAAAAAAAAAAAGTAAGGCCCGAACCTTTGTAAAGTTTTTTGTTATCATTAAATTTATTAAGTAATTGAATCAATAAAAATTCAAAAATGTTAATACGGAACATTGATTTAAAAAGAAATTAGTCATACAAAGAATATTTTTTCTTGGAAACGATGTTTTTTGGTTGTATTTAGTTTCGAGTAGGTACTTTGACGATACTGAGTAGGTTCGATACTTTCTACGATCCAAGTACAAGTACTGATTTGAGTAATACTTTTCAGTATCGTTTCATCCCCAAAGGCAACTGAAACAAAAACGGCTGCACATTAGAGCTGGGCAACTATTGACAGTGGCCCCATTCGATATTTTCGATGTTTTGAGAGCAAAAATTCGATACTATCGACAGTATCGTTTGTTGTACCCTACTTGATACAAATTAAAATTATATGCAATTTCGAATGCAGATTTCGTATATTATAAATTAACATTTATTTTATAGTACTATAACTAAAGAATAACTATCAGAGATCAAAGTTATTTTATCATTTCAGTTATAAAAAATCTAAGTAACTCAATCGGAGATCAACTCTCTTTTAGAGAGTATCTAAAAAAGCAAAAAAATTCAAGTCATATGTTTAAAACATACTACGAACATACTAATAAATTAACAAAAATATTACTCTATCCATGCATTTCTTTGCAAAAATAGAAGTGTGTCAGCATTGTCAGCCTTAAGCGAAGCCCTGCGTTTACTAATTATAAGTCCAGCCTTGCTGAACATACGCTCAGACTCCGTAGATGTGGCAGGAACACATAAAAATTTAGAAGCGATATGTTTTATTTTAGAATCATTATTCTTAAATTAAAGAAATGTTATTTATGTTTTTCCTTATATTTAGTGCAAATTGGTATAGTTACCTTCCAGTATTGTAGGGGATATACATTCTTATCCGAATGCTTCGAATTAAATTATTGTCAAAGGTCAACAATTGCGTCGGCCCTTTTTGTTTTAGGCAATTCTTCAATATTTTTTTGAATAAATTGGAATAGAGGTTGGCGGCTTTGATGTGGTGGTGGCGGCTCTACTGCATGCAGTACGGAATCATCTAATGAATTTCTGAAGACGGTCATCTCATTTTCTAATAATTGTTCGGCATGCCCAGCGTTGAAAAAAGAACGGAAGCCTTGCTTTTTAAACCTTGGGTGTATCAATGTTGCTATTTGCGGCAACGAACGCTCTTCATATTTTGACAGTCTAATTATGATATTGACCATTTAAAATTTGCCGGCTACTAGACCCTCACTAGACTTTAGGCTCGACTTTATGGACTCTAAAGTGTGCAAAAGACCACAAGTTATTGGAATACATAATGATATCGTCACTGATGATTAGAAGATACTTGTCTCGTAGCAGTTTCAAATGGAGCAAGTAGCTCTGAAAGGTCCGAAAGGATGTCCAATTCCCCCACAGAAAATGGTTGTCGTGCTTTTGAAGTATTTAGAAAAACTTTTCCGATAGCCTCATGCGTTTCCTCTCTATCAGGTAATATGCACTATTCAATCGAGTAGGAACTGCCTGTTTGAGACTATATTTTGTTTCCCAATCTTAGAAGTCTTTCAGCTTCTTATATAATAAAGGACTGGTTTTGAAATATGTCACAGTGCTTTTACATTTAGTAAGTACAGGCACCAAACAATCTAGTTTGAGACAGCCCTGAACTACAAAGTTAATAGGATGAGCAAAGCAGGGTACATTTCTTTTTTGAAGTAATTCACACGCTTTAATCATAGAGCAAGCACTATCGTTTACTATTGCAACAATTTTGGAAGATATGTCCCACTTGTCAAAAACGGCTTGTAAAGTTTCTTCAATATTTTGTGCTGTTTGGTTTTTTTCGCAAAGTCATTTGTTTGTTGACAAAACGGCAGTTTGTAGTTTAAAATCATTTGAGACGAATGTGCATGTCACAGTTATAAATGCTTCATTAGCCTGCGATGTCCAGAGATCCGTGGTAATAGCGCAAAAGTCAATTTTTTGTAATATTTCCATCAATTTAATTCGTTTTCATCGAGTTGCCGTGCCATTAACACATTTGGCAATGTCTTACGAGATGGTAATTTAATGCGTAGATCAAAACCACTTAGCATGTCGCGAAATACAGTGTCTTCCACAACTGAAAACGGACGCATGTCTTTGGCTATGTATCGCATGACTAAATTATCAAGCTCAGCTCTTCGATAAGAATTCGAACCGTAGCATGTTTTGACAAAAGCATCAATCCTTGATGAAAACACTGCTAAATCGCCAACGTTTAAATTTGGATGTACACGTTTTTACCACACCTTTGATTTACCAACTCTCGGTCTTTTTATCCCGCCGTTTTCCTCATCAGAGCTGATTATTTCTGATGTGTTGATATCTAAGCATACATAGATAAATAACTTTTACTAAATATACATTGGTTATAAAAAATAAATATTATAATTACCCTTTCTTTTGAGATTCACTAAATATTTTTCCATGCTTAGAGTCACCACCGACCTTCAATTTAAGTAAATCTAGAATTCATTTTTATTAGAAGAGATATAATATTTAATTTTTTTGCATTTTTCTTACCCAAATTTCTGCTAACAAGCCTCGTGTTAAGTGATGTGAAAAATGCCCGCACCATCGATAGCGACAAAAAAACTATCGATGGTGGAAAGGTAAAAATTCGATAGCTCGATATTGCCATCGATTGTTTCCCAGCTCTACTGCACATGCTATCCGCTATCGCGCTCGCTCAGACTTATTGCTTACTGTTTTTGTTTTTCTCTATACCATTCGAAAACACCACAAGCAAAGGCAAAATGCAGTAATTCCCTACCTCGGCTGCCTGAGAAATAGCTTTTCTTACCAATTGCAAACTCTGGAGATTCTATACTCTTTGCTTAAACTTACACACAATGTTTGCATGCGTTCACTTTTTAGTTTTGCTCTATCCAAGCCTATAGATGTTATTTCATAAAAATTTATTTATTTATTTGTATGTATTGAAGCAATATTTTTTTTTATTTTTGTAAATTTTTTTAATTTATTTAGTAAACAAGCATTAAACAAGTCTTGCTAATTGATTGGGGTGACTACCTAAGCGTTGCTGATAGCTCGATGCAACTCTGCACTAAGTCCCCAACTTTTGGAACCTTTAAATCCTTTTCTGTGTTGCTGCTTCGGGTGTACCAAGATGCATTACTTATTCGCCTAAGTATTTGGGACTGGGCTACTCTAATTTTGTTTAAATTTGTTTTTGCCGCAGTGCCGAAAATTTGTAGCGCATATTTCCATATTGGGCTTAAGATGGACTTGTTGTAACATTGTTGTTCAGTGTCATCTTATTCATTGGAGCAAGAAGCCACTCCATCTTTTTGGCCTTTCTCATCACCGACTTCTTAACCATGGGCTTTAATGTTTAGCTTCCTATCCAGTAATACACCCAAGTACTTGTGCGAACTCTTGTGCGTGATTGTATTTCCAAGCAACGAAATCCCTATGCATGTCAATCGTCTTGTAGTAAATGTAACATTTGCACAAGATTTTTACCCTCAAGGATATAGATACACATCAATTCACATTTTTTTTTTTTTGTTTTATCATTATACTCGATACCGAAGGTAATGCTGACTGTTAGTCCGTATGTCCGTCCTTTCGTCTGTATGAACGAAACTTTTTTCTACACCCTTCAAGCTAGACACTTGAAACTTTCCAAATATTTTTATCTCGGTATAAGATTGGTTCTTATTAAATGCTGCGATCGAACGCACGCACAACTAACTTGCAGCGCTGATTCTTTAATTCTTGGAATTAACCTCAAAATAATGAGAACTGATCTTGTATCAAGTACAACGCATTTATATAAATTATAGTATTCGATATATAATATGCTACGATGTAATACATATGAATATAGCCAGATTATAAACTTACAACACAAACACTAATACGATGACAAATACACAGATTTGAACTTACTTCTTACTTATTACTTCCTACGTAAGATTCTTTGTACATACGTATGTATTTGTATGTACATATGTATTTGGAACAAAATTTTTGCCCCCCGAGCCTATAGATATTTACACATCAAAAAGTTATTGTCTGTAAAGTTGGTTTACGGACGAAAGTCTTAAGTGGCAACGTCATAACAAAACATTGATGAAATGATTGCATACCTTTACACATAAAACAAGTGGAAACGTTGCAGTCGGACGCAACCAACTGCAGTAAATTCGTTACCAGTTTTCAAACCGTTAAAAAGAGGCCTTATTGCAAAGGGGAATGAATGCGGCAGAGGTGTACGCTGCCTTGTAGATTCTCCGATGCAGATGGGGATGCCACCAGCTGTCTTCGTTCCAAATTTGGTGACTCTAGCTCAAAGATTGTAAAAGGTGGGGAAAGCGGTATGGGTGGGCGTGGCATCCAAATTTTTGAAGCAGATCTTTGTCAATTGCTATCTTTATACCAAGTTTGGTAACTCTAGCTCGAAGTTTGTAAAAGGTAGGGAAAGGGGGGCTGGGGGTGGTACGGGTGGGCGTGGAATCCAAATTTTTGATGCAGATCTATGTGGAATGTCAATTGCTACCTTCATACCACATCTGGCGACTCTAGCTGAAAGTTTGTAAAAGGTGTGGAGAGGGGGGCTGGGGGTGGTATGGATGGGCGTGGCATCCAAATTTTTGGTGTAGAACTATGTAGAATGTCAATTGCTACCTTCATACCAAATTTGGTGGCTCAAGCTAAAAGTTTCTAAAAGTGGCGAAAGGGAGGCGGAAGGGGTGGCTCCAAAACTTTGATGCAGTTCTTTAGGGGTCGTTACCAGCTATCTTACTATCAAATTTGGTGGCTCAAGCTCCACAGCTCTGGAAGAGACACGCATTTCTCGTTGGGGCAAATGGGGGCGGCTAGGGCGGTTGTGGTGGGCGTTGCATCCAAACTTTTGATGCAGTTTGTGGGGAGTCATCGTCGCCTATCTTGGCACCAAATTTGGTGGGTCTTGCTCAAAAACTGTGGGAGATTTAAGCTTATTTGACTTTAAAATGCGGGTGGCTGGGGGCGGAATGGGTGGGCATGGCTCCAATTTTTGATGCAGTTTTGTCAGTTTGTTTTGGGGGGTTGCTAGTAGATATCTGCATAAAAAATTTGGTAGTTCTAGCTGTAAGGATGTGCGAAATATGTGGATTTATCGGTTTTGATTTATCGAATTTATCGATTTGCCAGCCCCCCCGTTATCGTCGAACCCCCACCTTGGCACTTTAATTAACTATCCCATAGATAAAGAGAATTGAAAGTTTTAAGTCTCTAACTTGAAGGGTGTCGAAAAAAGTTGCGTTCATACAGACGGACAGACTGACAGACACCATGACGGACATTGCACAAAACCAATATACTCTTTACCTTCGGTAACGAGTATAACTAAATCATTTTATTGAATTATCACTATTTTGTATGGATACAAAGAAGGTGTGAAATCAATTCTACATTTAATTATACTCGAAACCGAAGGTAAAGAGTTTATTGAGTTAGTGCAATGTCCGTCATTGTGTTTGTTCGTCTGTCCGTCCGTATGAACGCAACTTTTTCCCACACACTTCAAGTTAGAGACTTGAAACTTTGCACATTTATTTTTTTGTGGCCGCGAAAGATAAAGTATCAAGGTTCGGGTTCTACGATAACTGGGGGGCTGCCAAATCGATAACTTCGATAACTCAAAATCGATAAATCCACCTACTACAAACATCCTTACAGCTAGAACTACCAAATTTGGTGCCAAGATAGGTGATGACAACCCCTAAAAAATGCATCAACACTTTGGATGTCACGCCGACCCATCCCTCCATAGCCGCTCCCAGCCGCTACAACGCTTAGTTAAAAACGGTAATGCGTGTATCTTTCATAGATTTTGAGCTAGGCACACCAAATTTGGTAGGAAGATAGCTGATAGCTAACAACACCCAAAGATCTGCAACAAACTTTTGGAGGCAAACTCACCCATTTCGCCGCAGCCCCCCGCCCTTCAGTTTGAAATCAGAAACGCTTATAACTTTCACAGTTTTTGAGTTAGAGCCACGAAATTTGGTATGAAGAGAGCAATTGACATTCCACATAGATCTGCATCAAATTTGGATGCCACACCCATCCATACCGCCCCCCTCCCCCCTTCCCCTTTCGTTTACAAACTTTGAGGTAGACCCATAAAATTTGGTAGGAAGATAGCAATTGACATCTCATAAGGATTTTCATCAAAAATTTTGATGCCACGTCCACCCATACCACCCCAGCCCCCTTCCCCAACCTTATACAAACTTTGAACTAGAGTCACCAAATTTAGAAGGAAAATAGCAATCGACATCAGACAAAGATCTGCATCACAAATTTGGATGCCACGCCTGCCATACCGCCCCCAGCCTCCTTTTCCCCACCTTTTACAAACTTTAAGCTAGAGTCACCAAATTTGGAAGGTGGCATCCCCATCTATATCAGACAATCTTTAGGACAGCGTTAAACCCTACCACATCCGTACACTGATAGAAATAATCAAGTATTCCGTACTCAAAGCCCCACATTTCGAACTTGATTTCTCACTAAGTTCGGAACTACTGAATCCGAGAATGTCGTACTTGATTCAAGTACGGTTTTTTAAGTTCGTTTGTTTTTGATTTCAGTTGTCTTTAAACTTGAATTAAGTCCTTTCAGAACTCGATTTAAATTTTTGAATATTTAGAATGATATATCATTAAGTTTTTATAATAAGTATTTGCATTATTGTCCCAAGAATTTTCGTACTTGATCCAAGTATTATATATGATAATACTTGATTTTATTAATTCTTGAAAGTTTTATATAGATACATAAGCGCAGATAGAGTTTTTTAAAGCTGCCTATCATTCTCAGGCTTAAGCTGGATATGAAAGAAATTAGAAACAAAACAACCATTACAAAACTTTCTGTTTATGCTAGCCGTGACGGGATTTGAACCGTAGATCTCGTAATACTGCGTCGAGTGCCTTAGCTGTTGAGCCCATGATACAATTAACAGGGTAGTGTCATACGAGAGAGCCAGATACCAATGTATATGAACGTGTGCGCCACGTTGCTCTCTTGATTTTACTCTCTTGCCTCTGTTAGGGAATTGTTTTGCAAATGCGAGTGAGTTAGGTATAAGAAGTGTTTTGTTTGTATGCGGTCGACGCAATTATGTTGCGTTGTAAAAAAAACAATAAAAAAGAGTTTGAATAAAATGCAAATGATTAAACAAACGTAATAATTTTTAATAACAAAACTTATGTATATTTTAAAACTAAAAACAATTGTTATTATTATTATTGTTGTTTTCTTTGCCTTCTAAGCTTTTGTTTTTGTATTTTTAGTTTGGTGTTGAGATTTTTTACTCTAAAAAATATTCTTATTTTAAAGAAAAATGTTTTTAAATGCATATTAAAAAGTCACAAGTAAAATCTTAAACTAAAAAAACAAACAGCAACAAAAATAACAAACAGAAAAGAATTCGTCCGCATCAACGTCTTACCCGAACGACAAGCACTTTGCGACTGTCGATTGGTATCCGAAAAAAGAGAGCGCTCTCTCTGATGACACTACCCTGTTAATTCTATCATGGTTGAGCCTAAAGCATACTTATATGAGTATGCCTTGGTTGAGCCTATTCCAAGCACATTATTCCTGCAGTTAATGTTTATGTTAAGTGAACTTGATTTAAATCAGCTTATTTGGTTTTTTTTATGCTTAATTATGACTTTAAAAAAATAAGAACAAAAGTTAACTATTCACATATAAGCGGTTTTTAAAAGACAAAAAAAAATTTTTAAAGTCCACCGAGATTTTAACCCGAAACTCATACTTGAATCCAGAATTTCAAGATTCAAGTATTCTTATTCTTATGATTTAAGTATTTTTAAACTCATTTCAAGTATTTCATTTTGATTTAAGTATTTGTGTACTCATTTCAAGTATTCCATACTTAAACCAAGAGTGAAATTCTAGAATCGCGAATACTCAATTTAAGAACATTCGTACCAAATCTTAGCACGGCTTTTTTCTATCAGTGTAGGGATGTGCGAAATATGTGGATTTATCGGTTTTGAACTATCAAATTTATTGATTTTCCAGCCCCCAGTTATCGTAGAACCCCAATCTTGACACTTTAACTTTCTATGAATAGATAAAGATAATTGGAAAGTTTCAAGTCTCTAGCTTATATGGTGTGGAAAAAAGTTGCGAACATACGCACGGACGGACGGACACCATGACGGACATTGCACAAACCCAATATATGTACTCTTTACCTTCGGTATCGAGTAAAAAAAGAAGACGAAAAGCCAAAGTCCGATCAGAAGTGGCAGAAGCATGAATGCAGCAATTGCATGGGGTATAAGAAACCCAAGTCATTGCAATTGCATGGGGTATAAGAAACCCAAGTCATTGCTTTTTCACTTAGCATTTTTTGCTATGTTTTCAGCTATATTCGAGTGAGAAATAATTATTTGTGAGTTTAATTGTCTCGTTAAATCTTGCTACATACAGACATTCATACATGTATGTACATTTGTGCACGATTGCTTTTACTCGTCTCGTCTCTTAACCGCCATGGGGTTAAGCATTGAATTCTTATACAAAGTCATACACGTACATGTATGTATAGCTACAAAATGCACAACGCAACTGTTAAGCATCTCTTACGGTTTCGTGGAAATTAAATTTTTACGCACTTTAAAGACAATCTTGATGCAGAAACGCTTCCGCAGGCGCTTTTTATACTCTGATAGCTAAGGTAAAGAGTATATTGGTTTTATGCAATGTCCGTGTATTTCCGTCTGCTTGAACGCAACACTTTTCGACACGCGCAAAGCTTCTTCTAAATTTTTATCTCACGAACACAAAAACCGGAAATATCATGTCTTGCACAGTTTTTGAGCTAGAGTCACCAAGTTCGGTGTCAATAAAACTAGTGACATCTCCCAAAGATCTGCATCATAATCATGCCGCCTAACTTTTAAATCAGAAATTAAGGTATCTTCCAATGTTTTTAAGCCAGAGTTACCAACTTTGTTGGCAATTTAGCTGGCGATGGCTCCCAATATGCATCAAACTGTCTTTTAACGCTACTCCCACCCCTGGGCGTTCCCGTTTTAATACAATTATCAAAGTATACCGCAGTCAGTTGCGTTCGACTGCAAAGTTTTCACTTGTTTTCTATTTTCATTTCTTTGTCCAAATAGTGGTCGACAACACTTTCAGCATGTTTTAGAGTGAAGTGTTATATTCTTTGTAGTATTGTAGTCCGATTTTGATCTTTATTTACCATAATACCAAGTAAAAAAAAACCTTTGTTCTTTTGACGTAGAACACGTCTCACCTTTCGATAATGAGGTAGCATCTGAAAAAGTTTATATATTTTGATAACATTTTGCTTTATTTTGAAGATTTTAAATTGCTCTAGCAATCTCAATAATTCATCAATTACTCTGATTTTATGCAAACATTTCAAACCCGTGACTATCCGAAGAGATCCTTTGCTCAGCTTCAGACAGTTCTCAGCTCTCTGCTTTTTGTAACTACCTAGCAGTCGCTTGCTCTGTTTTGCCCCATGTGAAGACTGCCAAGCGTCCTCGCAAGCAGATCGATGTGACTGCTCTGATTGGTCCTGGTCCACAGAAAGGTTTAGGGCCGTGGAAAGAAGTGCTAGCTCCTCTCCTGGCCATAATATCGGCAACCTCACTGCCGGGGATACCCGCATGTCCTGGTACCCAATGGATGGTGACTGTTGTGTTACTGCCCAACCTGTTGAGTGCTTCTATACATTGCCAAACTAGCTTGGAGACGATCTTGTAAGCACTGAGTGCATTGATCGCTGCCTGGCTGCCGGAGAAAATGGCTATGTCTCTATGAACGTATCCCCTCTCAATGTTAAGGAAGGCACATCTTTCAATCGCATGCACCTCCGCTTGGAATATGCCGGCAAATTTACCAAGGGGTTCATGATATTTGAGCCGGGGTCCGCAGACTCCAGCTCCAGCACCCTTACCTGTTAGTGGTCCGTTCCTATACCATCTAATAGCATGTGGATTCACATTATAGGTGGTCGACAGAATTGTCGACTCTGCTTTATCACTGAGGTCCGTTTTAAAGAGCTTCTCGAAACTAAAAAGGGCCATCTGCGCATCTTGCGGAAAGGCCAACAGTGTGCCAGTTGCACTAGTGACAGAAGCGATTGCGTTCGCTCCTGCCATTCTTATAATTGATCACCAGAAGATACAAGGATGAGGGAGATTAGGCTCGCAGGGAGTCCAATAGAAACAAGCAAGTCCAAGAACAAGCGATTGCAAAACGCCGCAGAGCGCTGTATACTTGTCATAGCATAGCCGGGAAGTCATGGGGAACATCGCCAAAGAAAATAAGATGGCTATACCTTATGGTAGTGAGGCCCATGCTCACGTACGGAGCTATTGCATGGGGGGATAAGGCACAGCA
This sequence comes from Scaptomyza flava, assembly GCA_030179655.1. Classification (NCBI taxonomy): domain Eukaryota; kingdom Metazoa; phylum Arthropoda; class Insecta; order Diptera; family Drosophilidae; genus Scaptomyza; species Scaptomyza flava. Next base: position 48,090,632 of record JARNME010000404.1, read on the forward strand.
AATCACTGTGCAGAAACAGCTTCAAAAGATACTAAGAATGGGGTCGGAGATGCTTCCTTCTGCCTGTTACATACTCTTGCACAAAACCATTATACCCTTATTTACCCATTTTATGGATTAATAATTTAAGTATATATATATATAGATATATATATATATATACTAAAAGTATTTTAGTAGGATATCATTTTTTTAATTAAGCAGAAGGCTGCTTTTTAATTGTGGTGCGCTACTAATTATCTTTAGGTCGTGTGGTAGGTTGTTTCAGAGGCGAACAGTGTGTATAAAGTATTGTTGTTCAGATACCGATAATTCATGTCGTACAGTTGTTCAATTGTTTGTCCGACGTGAAGTTAAAAACATAGTGGCGCATAGTTAATTTTGGCTATGCCAAGACTATGATACCCTTCACACAGCCAAATCAATACTCCCCCCTCTTATGTTTCTGTGCAGTTGTTGGTAATTTTTCGCTAATATTTTTACTCTTAAGCGTCATTTACTTGTTCGTGTGCGACAAAAACAACATATTGACATGTAGGTACTTGAAAGTGCACGACAGAGACAACAATTGATAGTACGATATGGTAAATTTGTATGGTGGCTATGTTGTAGAATGCTCCGATCGAAATGAAATTTCATAGTGAACAAACACGACATGATCTAAGCAATCTGTGAAAGTTTCATCAAGATCGGTTCAGCAGTTTGGCCGGAAATCGTGTTGATGTGGTAAATTTGTATGGTAGCTATGTCGTAGAATGCTCCGATCGGGATGAAATTTGATAGTGAACAAACCCGACATAATCTAAGCAATCTGTGAAAGTTTCATCAAGATCGGTTTAGCAGTTTGGACGGAAATCGTGTTGATATGGTAAATTTATATGGTGGCTATATCGTAGAATGCTCCGATCGGGATGAAATTTCATAGTGAACAAACCCGACATGATCTAAGCAATCTGTGAAAGTTTCATCAAGATCGATTCAGTAGTTTGGCCGGAAATCGTGTTGAAACAGACAGACAGACAGACAGACGGACGGACAGACGGAAATCAATTCCTGAGCTTGTCCTGATCATTTTGATATATAGTTTATGGGGTCTCCTATCATTCCTTTAAGGCGTTACAGATTCATGACAAAGTCAATATGCCCTGTGAAGGGTATAAACAGGCAGGCACGTTCCATAATATGAACGATGCCATTTCCAAGTTTGTAAATAGAACAAAACAAAAGAAGTGTGGCACTGCGGGACTCCCGCGGTGAAGCTATTGCATAGCATTTTTATTTCAACTTATGCAATTTTTTCTTTGATATTAATTCAAGTTACACTCTTTGAGCGTGGTGATCGCTTTTTATACTCTGATAGCTAAGGTAAAGAGTATATTGGTTTTATGCAATGTCCGTGTATTTCCGTCTGCTTGAACGCAACACTTTTCGACACGCGCAAAGCTTCTTCTAAATTTTTATCTCACGAACACAAAAACCGGAAATATCATGTCTTGCACAGTTTTTGAGCTAGAGTCACCAAGTTCGGTGTCAATAAAACTAGTGACATCTCCCAAAGATCTGCATCATAATCATGCCGCCTAACTTTTAAATCAGAAATTAAGGTATCTTCCAATGTTTTTAAGCCAGAGTTACCAACTTTGTTGGCAATTTAGCTGGCGATGGCTCCCAATATGCATCAAACTGTCTTTTAACGCTACTCCCACCCCTGGGCGTTCCCGTTTTAATACAATTATCAAAGTATACCGCAGTCAGTTGCGTTCGACTGTAAAGTTTTCACTTGTTTTCTATTTTCATTTCTTTGTCCAAATAGTGGTCGACAACACTTTCATGTTTTAGAGTGAAGTGTTATATTCTTTGTAGTATTGTAGTCCGATTTTGATCTTTATTTACCATAATACCAAGTAAAAAAAAACCTTTGTTCTTTTGACGTAGAACACGTCTCACCTTTCGATAATGAGGTAGCATCTGAAAAAGTTTATATATTTTGATAACATTTTGCTTTATTTTGAAGACTTTAAATTGCTCTAGCAATCTCAATAATTCATCAATTACTCTGATTTTATGCAAACATTTCAAACCCGTGACTATCCGAAGAGATCCTTTGCTCAGCTTCAGACAGTTCTCAGCTCTCTGCTTTTTGTAACTACCTAGCAGTCGCTTGCTCTGTTTTGCCCCATGTGAAGACTGCCAAGCGTCCTCGCAAGCAGATCGATGTGACTGCTCTGATTGGTCCTGGTCCACAGAAAGGTTTAGGGCCGTGGAAAGAAGTGCTAGCTCCTCTCCTGGCCATAATATCGGCAACCTCACTGCCGGGAATACCCGCATGTCCTGGTACCCAATGGATGGTGACTGTTGTGTTACTGCCCAACCTGTTGAGTGCTTCTATACATTGCCAAACTGGCTTGGAGACGATCTTGTAAGCACTGAGTGCATTGATCGCTGCCTGGCTGCCGGAGAAAATGGCTATGTCTCTATGAACGTATCCCCTCTCAATGTTAAGGAAGGCACATCTTTCAATCGCATGCACCTCCGCTTGGAATATGCCGGCAAATTTACCAAGGGGTTCATGATATTTGAGCCGGGGTCCGCAGACTCCAGCTCCAGCACCCTTACCTGTTAGTGGTCCGTTCCTATACCATCTAATAGCATGTGGATTCACATTATAGGTGGTCGACAGAATTGTCGACTCTGCTTTATCACTGAGGTCCGTTTTAAAGAGCTTCTCGAAACTAAAAAGGGCCATCTGCGCATCTTGCGGAAAGGCCAACAGTGTGCCAGTTGCACTAGTGACAGAAGCGATTGCGTTCGCTCCTGCCATTCTTATAATTGATCACCAGAAGATACAAGGATGAGGGAGATTAGGCTCGCAGGGAGTCCAATAGAAACAAGCAAGTCCAAGAACAAGCGATTGCAAAACGCCGCAGAGCGCTGTATACTTGTCATAGCATAGCCGGGAAGTCATGGGGAACATCGCCAAAGAAAATAAGATGGCTATACCTTATGGTAGTGAGGCCCATGCTCACGTACGGAGCTATTGCATGGGGGGATAAGGCACAGCAAATCACTGTGCAGAAACAGCTTCAAAAGATACTAAGAATGGGGTCGGAGATGCTTCCTTCTGCCTGTTACATACTCTTGCACAAAACCATTATACCCTTATTTACCCATTTTATGGATTAATAATTTAAGTATATATATATAGATATATATATATATATACTAAAAGTATTTTAGTAGGATATCATTTTTTTAATTAAGCAGAAGGCTGCTTTTTAATTGTGGTGCGCTACTAATTATCTTTAGGTCGTGTGGTAGGTTGTTTCAGAGGCGAACAGTGTGTATAAAGTATTGTTGTTCAGATACCGATAATTCATGTCGTACAGTTGTTCAATTGTTTGTCCGACGTGAAGTTAAAAACATAGTGGCGCATAGTTAATTTTGGCTATGCCAAGACTATGATACCCTTCACACAGCCAAATCAATACTCCCCCCTCTTATGTTTCTGTGCAGTTGTTGGTAATTTTTCGCTAATATTTTTACTCTTAAGCGTCATTTACTTGTTCGTGTGCGACAAAAACAACATATTGACATGTAGGTACTTGAAAGTGCACGACAGAGACAACAATTGATAGTACGATATGGTAAATTTGTATGGTGGCTATGTTGTAGAATGCTCCGATCGAAATGAAATTTCATAGTGAACAAACACGACATGATCTAAGCAATCTGTGAAAGTTTCATCAAGATCGGTTCAGCAGTTTGGCCGGAAATCGTGTTGATATGGTAAATTTGTATGGTAGCTATGTCGTAGAATGCTCCGATCGGGATGAAATTTGATAGTGAACAAACCCGACATAATCTAAGCAATCTGTGAAAGTTTCATCAAGATCGGTTTAGCAGTTTGGACGGAAATCGTGTTGATATGGTAAATTTATATGGTGGCTATATCGTAGAATGCTCCGATCGGGATGAAATTTCATAGTGAACAAACCCGACATGATCTAAGCAATCTGTGAAAGTTTCATCAAGATCGGTTCAGCAGTTTGGCCGGAAATCGTGTTGAAACAGACAAACAGACGGACAGACGGACGGACGGACGGAAATCAATTCCTGAGCTTGTCCTGATCATTTTGATATATAGTTTATGGGGTCTCCTATCATTCCTTTAAGGCGTTACAGATTCATGACAAAGTCAATATGCCCTGTGAAGGGTATAAACAGGCAGGCACGTTCCATAATATGAACGATGCCATTTCCAAGTTTGTAAATAGAACAAAACAAAAGAAGTGTGGCACTGCGGGACTCCCGCGGTGAAGCTATTGCATAGCATTTTTATTTCAACTTATGCAAGTTTTTCTTTGATATTAATTCAAGTTACACTCTTTGAGCGTGGTGATCGATAAGAAACAAATTTTTCTCTTCTATTGAAAATTTTGTTTTCTATTGAATAAATAGGAAGTTAATTTCGTTTAAAATATTTTTATTATGTTACAATACATATACGTTATTCAAGAAATTTTATCATTGAAATTATAGGTTTATGGTAACTGAAATATGAAACATAAGTTTGATACTTGATATCCTCTAAATATCTGGAAAATACCGCGTCAATAGTGGTCCCATATTTTATTGTAGATTCTTGGGGATCATTATTCATTTTCAAATTTAATTTTTCCGAATCAGCGAAGTTGATGTTGAAATCGCCAGCCAAGATAAGTGGAAATTTATTACCATTTGTATCTTCTTCAGTGTACTCAATCAAAGTGCGTTGAATAAACTGCTGTACCTCATCCAATTTTGTATTCGGAGAAACGTAAATTGCTAGCATGACTATGTGTAGGCCATTTCTTAGTTTGTACAAGCACTCACAAATATCTCCAACATTTGATCGCCTAACATTAACATCGCTTACGTCAAGGTTCGGAGTCATAATGTTAACAACATTATTATTATTTTGGTAAATAGCTACCCCACCTTTTGGAACAGTATCTCGTTTGAACTGAACAATACAACTGAAATTAGGTATTTCAATCGGATTATCATGCCCCATGCAAGTTTCGGAAGTAACACATTTGTTTGTCTCGTAACTGAATTTTGTGCATCGTATTTGTGACAATTTAGACTTTGGCAATTGAAAGTCATTATTGAAATGCCATTTCTGTATATTGCACGTGAATGTGTGTTTGTGTGTTACTAATTTTATACATCCAGACGCCTCTGACGCTGACACAGACACTAATTCGTCGATTTATTTAATAACTTTAGGATCATTGCTTGATAAATGATGGTAGATGAATCCAGTTTAGTGTATCATTCGCTTTAAAATGACAAAAGATAGTGTCTTGATTCTTTATAGTTATGTTGTAAAAACAATCATGTACACAAACATTTTGATTGTACATTTTTGAAAACAAGTACAAACAATCCAAATCTCCGTAATTATTATATGCTTCTTGCGGATTGTGGCATAAGTTTATACAGGGTAAATCGCGTAACTGATTTCTCAAGTCATAAGTTTCAATTTGAAGTTGCAAAACACTTATGAGCGAGTGGAATAGACAATTACCATCGCCAGGAATTCTTGTGTTCCTGTGTAGAATAACTTCGGGAGTAATGCATTCAACACGCTGTTCATAAATTTGAAGTTGTTTGCTGTGAAATTGATTTTCTAGTAGCATTATATTTTCTATATTTTCAACAACCCTACATTGCTCGACATTTCATAACTGTCAAATTTTTTTCTTTCCTTTTTAAAAAATTAGGGAATCGTAAAGTTAAATAGCTTAATAATATTGAGGCATATATTACAATTTGTTTTTAAATATTATTAAATCAAATTACTTATCCACGCAAGATTTTTCTGCGCTACGTTTACGAAATTTTCTTTGACGTTCAGCATTTGATAATGGTAAGTACTGTTTTTCTTTTTTTTTTTCAAATCATTGTGACGCTGATTATATAACCTTTGACGTTCACAATTTTATTTTCTTAGCTCTTTGAGTTTTTTTACTCTATAAAGCAATATATAATTTATAGGTATATCATATCGCTCATTTTAATATCAAAAATTTAGGTTATGTTTATATCAGTATGATATATAAACATTGAATGCAATATTTTAAGAATACTGATTTTGTGATATATATATACATATATATGTATATATATATATATATATTTTTTCTTTTCTTTCATTTTCTTTCCCTTTTTTCACCACTTACCAAGTTCACTTTGTCGTTTATTCATTCTTTAAAACACTTTATACACAAATTCTACAGTTATTGCAGCACAGTTGTTCACCGGCAATTGAAATTAATTGTTGTACGTAGTGACAGTCTGACACTTAGAGGTCGCAAACCATCGATAGTGGGCGATTATTTTTTGAAAACCATCGATAATTATCGATAGTGTTAATAAATAAACATATTTAGCCAAGGCATACTTAATAAGGTAGTCTCACATCGCTCTCTCGTTGCCCAACGCATTGTCTCTCACAAAGTTCGCAACGAGACTGAATCGTTAAGCAACAGAAAAAGAGGGCGAGCAAAAGAGCGGGATTACCTTATTAAGTATGCCTTGTATTTAGCCCTGCATTACGAACCTTAGGGTTCGACTCAATGAATTTGTTTTATAAAATGATTTTTAATTCCTTTCGTTTGTAATCCAGGCTAACTTTATTTAGAATATATGCTAAGATGGTTGATGGTTGATTAATGTCTAAGGGCTGATTATCATACTCGAAAAATCTCCTAGTTTTTGTTTAAAATATGAGCATGTCCACATAATTTGGCTTTAGCTGTGCTCGCATTTCTGTAATAGTTCTTCCATACATTTTGCGAATTTTTTAACCGCCGACTTTGTAAATAGTTCCAAACCATCGAAAATCCTTTTGCTCGCTTTTGTCCTCTATCCAGAGGCATTTCATCTTCTGAATCCGCACAAACACAGCTATTTCCCTCATCTTTTGCCTTTGCGGTGTCTTTTGAAATTGTAAAATTAACATAATATTTTAGCTCTAATAAACAAGATTGAAATAATATGAATATTTTATTGTTCTTACCTCCACGAGATTTAATTAAAAACTTTCCATTTTTGTTAACTTTAGGCAATCTTTATATTAAGGGCCAGTTTCTCAATGTCTGGTTAAAGTAAGAATTAGCTAACGACCAGATAAATTTAACGCTCGCGTTAAGCCAATTTGGTTTTCTCAATGTACAGTTAAGTTAAATCGATATGATACTATCGCATTGATGGTGCTGCCACCCTGTTGTTTGGTATTTTTTGTTTTGTGACTGCCAAATTCGTCTTTCAACTCAAAAATAACAATTAAAAAAATGGAAATGAGTAAACAAACAAGTTTAATGAGCTCAGTTGAGAACAGAAAAGGGCCACAAGGGAGGAAACTTTAGAGGCCGTGGCAAGTCAAATAGAGGCCACAATACAAACAACGTCCGGGTAGCCCAAGAAGTTTCGGGAAACTCTCACCAACCTTTAGATACAAACCAGTAAAAAATAACACAGTTCACACAATTAATTTTAGTCTAAATATAATTGTTTCATTTGACCATGTGTCAACAGGTAAAAACTTACATTTTTAACAGATACCGGTGCAGGCATTTCAATACTTAAAGAAACATCTGATGTCTTTCTCGGCATTCAAGCAAATAACGTTATAAATATTCAAGGCATTAGTAAAGAGATTTTAAAATCAAAAGGACTAGCTTCAATCGAGATACAGACATTCAAATATATAATCCCACACAACTTTCATATAGTTGATTTAGATTTCGCTATACCATGTGATGGATTAATAGGCATTGACTTTATTAAAAAATTCAATTGCCAACTTGACTTCAAACCATCAGAAGATTGGTCGTCTGAAAAATCGTACTAACTTCAAAAGAAGATAGTGTATTCATTCCCAATCAGGAAATTCAACCTGGTATATATGTTGCTAACACCGTTGCAACATCCCAAAATACTTTTGTCCGTTTGCTTAATACAACTAGTACTTACCAATTAGTTACAATTAATCAATTAAAACAAAGCCCAAGAAAATAGAGAAAAAATTTTCATATCTCAGCTAGCCAAAAATTTTCCGCCTCAATTCAAAACACATCTAACAAGTTTATGCGCCAAGTATAGTAGCGTATTCGGTCTCGAAACCGAATCAATCACAACAAACAATTTTTATAAACAACAATTGAGACTAAAAGGTAATGAACCTATTTTTAAAAACAACAATTGAGACTAAAAGGTAATGAACCTGTGTAAATAAAAAACTATCGAAGCCCGCATAGCCAAACAGATGAGATCCAAAAACAAGTTGGAAAGTTGATCAACGACAACATAGTCGAACCATCTGTGTCAGAATACAATAGCCCACTTTTACTTGTCCCAAAGCCCTTCCAGGCTCAGAAAATAAAAAATGGCGATTAGTAAATGACTATCGACAAATTAATAAAAAATTATTGTCTGACCAATTCCCACTGCCTAAAATTGATTATATATTAGATCAACTAGGTAGAGCAAAATATTTCTCATGCCTTGACTTAATGTCAGGTTTTCATCAAATTGAGCTTGATGAAAATTCCAGAAATGTAACTTCATTTTCAACGAGCAATGGCTCATATCGCTTCACGCGATTACCATTTGGTTTAAAAATAGCACTGAATTCATTTCAGAGAATGATGACTATTGCGTTCTCTGGTCTTGAACCTTCCCAAGCATTCCTTTATATGGATGTTTTAATAGTTATCGGTTGTTCCGAAAAACTTAACAGACGTTTTTGACAAATGTAGGAAATACAACCTTAAATTACATCCACAAAAAAGTTCATTTTTCATGCATGAAGTAACCTTTCTTGGTAACAAATGCACGGACAAAGGAATCTTGCCAGAGGACAAAAAATACGACGTCATTAAAAACTATCCAGTCCCACATGATGCGGACAGCGCGAGACGATTCGTTGCATTCTACAACTATTATAGACGATTTATAAACAATTTCGCCGAATATTCAGGGTACATAACAAGGGTATGTAAAAAGAATGTTCCTTTTGAGTGGACAGTTGAATGCCAAAATGCATTCCAATACCTCAAAGACAAGCTAATTCAACCAACATTGCTGCAATACCCAGACTTCAGAAAAGAATTTTGCATAATAACTCAAAACTATAATGGACTCCAACTTCCAGTTGCATACGCATCTCGTTCATTTACAAAGGGTGAAAGTAATAAAAACACAACAGAACAAGAATTAGCAGCAATCCACTGGGCAATAGTACATTTTTGACTATATATTTATGGGAAACACTTTACAGCGAAAACTGACCACTGACCATTATTTTCTATGGTCAATCCAAGTTCTAAACTTACACGCATGCGGCTCGAATTAGAAGAATACGACTTTACAGTCGAGTATCTAAAGGGTAAAGACAATTTCGTGGCAGATACCCTATCACGGATAAGAATATCCGAATTAAAATAAATACAAAATTAAGTCCTGAAAGTCACTACCAGGCATCAAACTAGACAAAACAATTCCTGCGCAGGAAATAAACAAAAATCTTTGCTTAGGCAAAATCTTGAAAAAGCTTCTAAGCCCAACTTATATGAAGTCATCACGAATAACGACGTACGAAAAGTAGTGGCCTTGCACATGAGAGAAAAGCTGTGTTATTTTAAACATGGAAATAAAATCATTGCAAGAATAAATGTAAGCTATCTTTATACTAATGGAGCTATTGACTTAGTTCAATTTTTCCAAAGGCTCAAAAAGGAAGCCGGTATACATGATATACGCGAACTAACAGTTCGCACCGCATGAAATAATCTTTGAACAATTTTCTATAATTATATAACAATATAATTTCAAAAATATGGGCAATAATAAATTTAATTTATTAAAAGTAGCGCTAGTCAAGCCCTTGACCATTATATTAAAAGATATAAAAAAAGAAGCGATAATGTCTACATTTTATGATAGTCCCACACAAGGAGGACATACTGGTATAACAAAAACTTTGGCCAAAGTAAAAAGACTTTACTTTTGGAAAAACATATGAAAAAATGGGCACAGAATATAAAAACTCAATTATTAATGACACACCACCACCAAACCGTTGGAACAGTTGAAAGAAGTCACAGAACTTTTAACGAATATATACGCTCTTATATCTCAGTCGATAAAACCGATTGGGATGTATGGCTCCAATATTTCGTATACTGTTTCAACACGACCTCTTCTATGGCACATAATTATTGTCCATATGAATAAGTTTTTGGTAAGCAAAGTAATTTGCCCCAACATTTTAAATAATAAATAATATTAATCCATTATATAACATAGAAGATTATGCTTAAGAAAGTAAGTTTAGATTAGAACAAGCATTTAAAAGTGCAAGGATAATGTTAGAAAAGCATAAGGCTAAATATAAGGAATATTATGATAGAAAAACAATAGATTTTAATCTGAACTTAGGAGATAAAGTACTTTTAAAAAACGAAACAGGTCATAAGTTAGAAAGTAAATATATTGGACCATACTCAGTAGTATCCATAATAGAAAAAGATAATATAATAATAAAAAACAAAAAAGGGGAAAAACAAACAGTTCATATAGATAGATTAAAAATTTTTAATGCATAATAGGTTTAAAGCTACTCCATAATCCAACTTAAAATTAAAATTAAAAAAAATAATAATAATAAACGGTCTGATCAACCGAAAAAAAAAAAAAAACATAATAATAAATTTTTATACTTTTGTATTTTTATCTTTGTTGTTGTTCATCATAAATATACATACATATATGTAATAAAACGTTATTTTTCTAAAAAGGGAGGTGTACATATATATACAATTAGAATAAGACCCCATTTACACGCTGAAGTTTTTTCATGAAGTTTTTTTTTCATTATGTTTTAAAACTTCTTCGGAATTTAGGTCGCATTTACACGCTGAAGTTTTTCAGTGAATTTTTTCCTTTGAAAATGCAACTCTGGTTTAAATTTATGGTCGATAAACAGACGCAATTAACACCAGTTCAATTAATTCTTTCTTCCATAACATTTATATTAATAATTTATAAACCACAACAATATATTTACTATTTGCGCTAATATTTGCTTGTGCGATATTTCGTATCAATAACTTTATTTTTCACATCAAACACTGTGCAACTCTGTGTTTACATTCTATCGGAATAAGGCAAAGCAAAATAAAGAGAAAAATTCACGACTTAACACGTAGTGAATTTTTGCTTGAATTTTTACTCCTCTACTCCCCTTGCCAGCAAACAAAAGATTCAGAGAGAAAATTCACGAAAAAACTTCAGCGGGTAAATGGGGTCTAACTTGTAACACTTTGTTGCAAGCATAAACAAATGCCTAAACAAGGAAGAAGGCTCTAGTCGGGAGAGCCCGACTAGAAGATACCCTGAACCCAGTTGCAATACATTTTATGTAAGACTTTGGTATACTGACTTAACTTCAATCGATTAAATTCAATATCTCCGGTGTTTCTCAACCGATTTGGACGAAATTTTCAGAAAAGTTCTATCATTATCCATTACTTCAACCCTCATTTTTAGATTTTCCAAATTCGATATTTTATTGTTATCGATATTATGTGTATATCGGAAACCAGAATAGTTATCGATAATTTGAAGCAAACTTCTGCTTATGGTATAGGAGAACTAAAATACAAAATCTGAAGTCTCTAGCTCTTGTAGTCTCTGAGATCCACGCGTTCATACAGACAGACAGACGGACAGACGGACATGGCTATATCGTCTTGGCTGTTGATGCTGATCAAGAATATATACACTTTATGGGGTCGGAGATGCTTCCTTCTGCCTGTTACATACTTTTGCACAAAACCATTATACCCTTATTTACCCATTTTATGGGTTAAGGGTATAAAAAGAATAAACATAAATGCATGTGGTCTGCGCATGCCGTAATATGAGTCCACTTCAGAAGGCCACGCAAGCGTGAGACCGTTGCCCTACGGGAAACTCTGCTCTTGCACTTAAGCCACTCTCCGCATATATATGTACACTCGCTCTCCCTCTCTTTGTAGCTGTTAAACTATAACAGCATAAGCTTTATCAATGTTAAACGCAGAATAAGAACTCAAAATTATTCAATAAATATATTCAAGAAAGCACCACTAAACTGCACAGACGTGCTAGCTATTTTTTATTCAAAGAACAAAGTATATTACATATGTATATGGATATTACCATTATATGATAAACCAATAATTACACTGTATGGGAAGATGCTATTAGAACTGAATTTAACGCCCATGAATTAAATAGTGCATGGACCATTGTGAAAAGACCTGACGACAAAATTATCTTTGACTGTAAATGGGTATTTACTTTAAAGTACAACGAGCTAGGAAATCCAAAAGCTGGGCAAGGACACCAGCACTCAGACAAGCAAAGCTTATCTTGGGTAGCTATAACCTCAAACGGTTTAAGCAAGTAATATCAATGGGTAAAAATAGGCTCAGGATACTCACCGGTCTCTTGACAGGTAGACTATGAGGCCACCTAGCATAGCTAGGTATACTCAGCAGCGAGATTTGCAGATTCTGCGAAATGGCAGGAGAAGCCTACTTGCACATTATAACAATGCGAGAAAGAAGTATTTTTCTAAGAAAACATATATAGCAACTAAGCGATTTAGAAACCATCGACCCAACAAAGGTACTTACTTTTATGCAACATCTGGGCCTGATGGAAGAGCTATAGGCCAAGAAGGGGGCACAATAGATCTAATTGGTCGCAGTGCATTTACCCCCAATAAAATAATGATAACATCCTAGTGCTGCAAGTTCCAAGGTTTAAGGCATTAGTCACTAAATCAAAATTATTAATTAAAAGATACAAAGCAAAACCAAAAAAAAACAGAAATAAATAATTTAAATTATGCACAAAAGAGAAGAAGAAAATTGAAAGAACAGTCTTCCATATATATTTTGAATGGTCTCTTCTTCCTAAATTAAACACGTAACGCGTAATACTATTGAAGACAACATTGAGCCCGTTGTTACTAGCAGCATCACGTTGTATTTTAAAGTAAATACCCATTTACAGTCAACAATAATTTTGTCATCAAGTCTTTTTACAATGGTCCATGTACTATTTATATCATTGGCGTTAAATTCTGTTCTAATGGCATCTTCCCATACAGATTTATCACTCCTACTTTGTATTTCGTCGAACGAATTTGTGATGTCACTTAAAATAGTATAGGCATTTAATATACAACTATCCATTGAAATTTCATTTTAATTACATGATTTATATGGCTTGTTCTTTAATCTGTGACTTTATCTCAGTACAAATCATTACCTCCAGTCGTTGCCGGACTTACATTAATTTTCTCAAATATCATTTCACTAGGTTCTTTTTATCCATAGCTACATTCCGTACTTTCATTCTGGAAATTTGTTTGAGAATTTTTCTTATTTTCAATCTGAAACTTTTCCTTATCATACTACTTACTTTCATTCAGGGGTTCTGATTGATCACAATACTTACTCTCATTCAGGATTTCTGGTTGATCACAATCCCTACTCTCATTCAGGATTTTAGATTGGATACGATCCTTACTCTCATTCAGGATTTCACATTTGCCCAAGTTTTGGTTTTATTTGTCCCACATTGGTATACCACTAAATATCTCTACATGAAGAAGTCAACGCATGCCAGCGATAGCGTATAGATGCTTAGTCGCTATACACAAGCCAATGTGTCCGTTAGCATCACATCCACCTGTGCCAGAGGCTGAGTTTGAGGGCACTTTTTGTAAGCCTCACTACTCTACACGGGCTCCTAACCGTGTTCAAGTAGTTAGTATTTCGTACCCAGCTGACCACACGCATATCCCTGCTAGAAGTAGAAGTCAAGGATCCACTCTTGATTTCTTTTTAAGTAACAGTTTCTGATAAGACAAAAGCAAACTTAAATACCGTTTATTACTTGATCAGTTGCTGACTTTAAGAATGTCATCCACAATCCGAATAATTTTCCGTAAATAAATTGGTTAACGAACTCTAATAAAAACTTTTCATATTGGTTCACAAGTTGGCAGCATATTTATTCCATAAAATTTTATTATATTATAATCCCGTCAATCTTAAGTCACGTTTCACATGTTATGAATACAGCAATCATTACTTCCGTATTTCCTGAAAAATGTAAACTTGCTAAGATTATCCCTGGTCCAAAGGGCAATGGAGATTTCAGACCTATCTCAGTTCTTCCTTTTCTATCCAAAGTGTTTGAAAATTTACTAGCTAAGCAAATAAATTAATAAATGGTTACCAACAGTCTTCTCAGCAATAACCAATCCGGACTTAGGAAAAACAGAAGCTGCACTACAGCATTCCGTAATATTGTTAAGGACATACGTACAAGCATGGATGATGGCAATGTTACGTTCTTGACACTGCTTGACTATAGCAAAGCTTTTGATACTGTCAACCATGATATCCTATGCACTAAAATGAAGAAGATACATAGTTTTACAGCCGATTCCTTATTACGCTCATGCCTAGTAAACCGTCTTCAATCTGTTGTCACACCGTCAAGTTCGTCGTCATTTCTGTCTTTGAGCCGTGGAGTGCCACATATACTCGTGTTATGTTAATGATTTGCCCCATGTCTTTTCTTAATGTAATGTCCATATGCATAATGATGATGTGCAATTGTATTGCTGTAGTCCATTGTCCAGGATTGATTAATGTGTAGGTGTAATAGAGAACTGGTAATGGTTAGCGAGTGGTCACGAAGTAATGGCCTTGGTCTAAACACGTCCAAAACTAAGTGTATAGTTATATACAAACAGTCCGTAGACACTCTAAAATAAAGAAAAATTAAAATTGACCATAATTGTATTGAGTACGTTGACAGGGTAGCTTACCTAGGCATAGTGTTTAATAAGACACTGACTTGAAGTGACCACATAATTAAATCTATAGCTAGAACTTATGCAGCCTTAACAATTTTGTACCTGACACAGGATATCTTGCCAATTAATATTAAACTCATTGTTGCTAAGACCTACCTTATAGCAACTCTCTTCTATGGAGTATAAATTTTTTCAAACCGTGATGCTGCTAGTAAGCACAGGCTCAATGTTGTCTTCAATAGTATTACGCGTTATGTGTTTAGTTTAGGAAGAAGAGACCACGTTACACCATATGCATTCACACTATATAAACTTAGCTTGAAAAATTGGATTTAATTAATATTGTTACACAAAGTTATTAATACAAAAGAGCCCAGTTATATTTATAATAAATTGATTTTTTAACTTCACTTCGGGCCAATAATTAAACAATTGTGCGTCATCGATTATCTGTCTCTGAACAACAATACTTCATACACACTGTTCGCCTGTGGAACAACTTTCTACACGATCTAAAGATAATTAAAGCGCACCACAATTTAAAAGCAGCCTTCTGCTGCATTTACAAAATAATATCTAACGTTAAAATAATTTAAATATATGTATATATACATTGTAAAGTAGTGATTTGAGCCGAGGTACAGATCTCAGTCTGGCCAATGCTCGGGGTACAAGAAATATTTATATTTGCTGAAACACAATTTCTAACTGGAGGTAAAATTCGTTAGCGTCATACGCAAAAGGGTTGCGTCACCGATCTTACTGGGTGATCTGGGTTGGCAAGTGTGTTGTCACCGCACTCCTACCACAAGCCTCAGTAATTACTCTTTCCAAGCCGAGGTGATTACCGTTGGCTAGTAAACTACCATTAAGACGCGCTACTGCAATGTCTGGGCGATTTCGGCTGGCGAGTGGATTGTCATCGCACTCCTACCGCAAGGTCCACAGGTTTCTCTTCTTTTCCAAGCTGAGGCGAACGCCGTCAGCCGGCGAACCACTATACAACGCTAAGCGAAACGATGCAATCTAATGACACACACGCGCATGATACAATCAACAAGGTAGTGTCATGCGAGGAAGCCAGTACCAGTGTATATGACCATGTGAGTGCGACTGAAACCGCTATATGAATCTCTGTTATTTTACTTTCTTGCCTCTGTTAGGTAGTTTTTTCTGTAAGTGCGAGTGAGTAAGGTATAAAAACCGTGTTGCTTATGCTACAACAACTACCATCAACAAAGATGATACACAGTACAAAATTCGTCTGCATCAACGTCTTATCCAAAAGACAAGCACTTTACGACTGACGATTGGTACTTAAACATAGAGGGCGCTTCCTCGCATGACACTACCTTGTTGATTGTATCATGGACACGCGGTTTTGGGGTTAGGGTATTTCTGTTTTCGAATCTTTATTTCTGTATGCCTTCTCTAGGTTTTCTATATTATGCTTACTTTAGTCTTGGCTGTAATTTATATGTGCGCTTATTATATCTTCTCTCCTCCGTCTGAGGATGCCTACGCTCTTATTCCGTTTTCGCCCTCGTCAACTGTACTTTGCCGCCGTTTATCCTTCATTTATCACTAACTATTCCGCCGACACGTCTGCACGCCTGTGACCCGATTTTCTAACTGACTCGCCGGTCGCGTGCTCAGCCCGAGAGCGCCTTCCTTCTTCGCGTGGGTCGCGATTGTGGATCGTGGGTCGTGAGAGCGCACGCACCCTTCGATCATCGTTCGCCGATCTGGCCGCTCGAACCTTCTGTTGTCAAACATTCCCTTTAGTTGCTTGAGCCGAAATTTTATTTAAGGCTAATGAACATAATTGTAACATGGCAAACTATAATATAATAAAGAATGAATGATTGTAATCTTAATGTTTAGCAGGCTGTTAATTACTCTTAATAAATAATAAATTATAATACGAGGGTGAGAACGACTTCTTCTCATTTGTACTTCATGTACATAACTTCATTAAATGCTTTGGTTGTTGTTGTTGCTGACGATGCTTTTGTTGTTGTTGTGGCTGACGCTGATGCTGCCGCTGGTGTGGCTGAAACTGCTGCTGCTGGTGTGGCTGAAACTGCTGCTGCTGCTGCGGCTGAAACTGCTGATACGGCAGCTGCTTCAAAAAATAAAGAAAAAGAAGAGATTTTTGAAATTTTTTGTTTAAGCCCAGAAAAAAAAGTTTCAAAAGTAGTCTTTTACTAAAATTTAAATCTTTTAATGGGCACTTAATGGGTTAAGAAGAGTGTTGCATCATTCAAACGGATGCTATTGATGCTGATCAAGAGAATTTATAATTTATGGGGTCGGAGATGTTTCTTCTGCCTGTAACATACTTTTCCACAAATCAATTATACCCTTTTTTACCCATTTTATGGGTTCGGAGTATAAAAATAATGTATTATTTTACGCATGGTTTACTTGGAAAACAACTGTAAGTGGTACTCACTGCAAGCAGCATGCACAGCTGAGCAAATATATGCTGAAACACAAAGAGCGGCTTAAAGCTTGATCAGCGCGCGTCGCTTTTATAACTGCCGCTAGATATAACATAATTTGAATGCAATCATGCGTCTTTGTTTTTGCCAATTTACGCTCACTCTTTTGTTTATGCGCGCTTTGCATGTCAAACATAAATTTTAATATCCCTATCTCCTTTGCACTCACTAAGTTAAGCTTACCATAACAAAGAGGCTGAAGTTAATGGAATTGCATTGCCTATATTGCACCACTCATACCTAGCTCTTAAGTGCAAGCGTTGTATGTATGAGCTCGGGATCTGCTGCTTAGAGGAATAACTGTAATGCTCTTTCCAACATTATGTTTTTACATACAATGGTAAGGGAAATGGTTATGCTTTTTAGTTCGTATTTAATGTGAACAAAGAAAGTTAATTTTCGTTTCAGTGAACTTTTTAATATTGTTTATATTAAAGATAACAATAACATCGAAAGTTACTATTTGAATCAGTGAGTTTTTCAATATTCTGATATTCGTAATATATATGTATATATATATACATTCCTTTAAAATAAGTATATATATAAGTTCATTTAAAATACGTAGTTAATGATAAGTTAAAAAAAATTTAATTTCTATTATTTAAATATTTGAATAACGATCAACGTATTTCAATTTCTTTTGTTGTTTTTTTAAACACAAGAAAATTAAGTCGATTTTAGACTTAATAATTTAAGCAACCTTTTATTTAGTTGTCTTCTATTTTGCATATTATATAATAGTTATATAGACGCTGCTTTAGTGCTTTAAGCAGTCTGAATATTCTATTATATTAACATATATTGGTATATTCAATTTTATTGAGTTCTATACTTACGTATAGACACTGTAACGTTGTAACAATCGTTTTACAGTAAAGTCAATTGACTCACAGCCAAATTAAAATATGTCTATTGAAATCTTAGATATTATTGGTGTTTTGGTGCCGCATTCAGCTGTTGCCATAATTGGTGATGGAGTCTGCCTTTTTAGATCTATTTCCTACCTTTTATTTGGTAGGCAAGGCTTCCATGGCACCATACGCCAAAATATTGTTGAACATGTTGTAACCAACTGGTAATCTTTTGCTTGCTTCAGCATAAACTTAAATTGAGAGTGTTAAAGCGTTTCTGATAAGAGTGCGATATGTCAAATTCAAATACATATGGTACTGCATGTGAGCTTCAAGCAGCAGCAGAAATTTATGCTGTAAATTTTCAAGTTTTTCAAAATGGAAATTTATTACAAGCATTCGGAAATAATATGCATCCTGTAAAAAGATTGCGTTTTACCTGTCCATTAATGAATGGACATTTTGATGTTTATATTCCTTTAGAGGAAGTATTAACTCAAGATTCTGATACGCCAAGTGAATGTATAACTGAAAATGTTAAGAATCCTGTTAAAAGACGTAGTCGATTCAACGGCAAAACAGAAAAAAAGGTTAAAAAAAACGTTAATTTGAAAAAAAAAGTGATATCAATAGGGGTAACCGCATAGAAGCATCAAAAAGATATCGTGTTAATAATCCTGATGTTATTAGAGTTGTAGTGAGAAGAGATCAGACTAATAATCCTGAAGCTCATAGAGTTGCAGTGAGAAGACATCCGGCTAATAATCCTGAAGCTCATAGAGTTGCAGTGAGAAGACATCAGGCTAATAATCCTAATGCACGTCAAGAAAGGCGTTTGCGCACATGGAGTGTTAAAGCCATGTCTGGCTTAAACTATGATTTTGAAATAGCTTACAAGATAAAATTACTCAACTTGGTAGTATGAATTTTATGTGCCGACATTGTAATGCTTTGAAATGGAAAAATGAGCATTTGGGTATCTGTTGCAAGGCGAGAAAAGTTAATCTTTCACAAAATGAAAGTTTGCCCGATCCACAGATTTCTAAGGCGTATATCTCTGCTTGGAAAATGGTTGAAGACTTTCCCATGGCTATGGACTTGTTGAACCTTGGTCCGAAAATACCAGCCCCCGTGTCACCGTTTTCCAGTTTCGACCAGTCAGTGTACCACGTTTGTGATCCACTTGACAGAGAAGTTGATTTTGTTTTCCAATCATGCCTGGTGTGCAAGACTACAGAGAGAGAGAGACTGTGGAAAACAAGTTTTGGTTTCTGTTCGTCAGTTACGCGCAGAATAAACCCCAATAATCCGCAACAATTACTTGACAGATTCAGCATTACACCCAAAACCACTTTGCTAGCCTTCTTTCAGCTATGCACACGTGGATGAGTTTGCAAGAACGCTTCTATATATATTGTGAAGTTCTATCGTATTTTACATGGAACAATAAAGAATTTCAAAGAAGAAAACGAGGGCATGATATGCCAAATTTTCCTGGAATTAAACGAGATGCAGCTTAGGGAAGAGTTTACACTAAACATCCCAATAATACAGAATGTTTTTATTTAAGACTTTTACTACATTTTGTAAGAGGCCCACCTTCATTTTAAAATTTAACAAGTGGAAATGTTGCAGTCGGACGCAACCGACTGCGGCATACTCGATACCTGATACCATCAGATTAAACCAGATTAAAAAAAAGGCCTGATTGCAAATGGGTACGGATGGGGCAGGGGTGTACGCTGCCTTAAAGATTCTCCGATGCTGATGGGGATGAAACCAACTATCTTCCTTCCAAATTTGGTGTTTCTAACTCAATGTGTGTAAAATGTAGGGAAAGGGGGGCTGGGGGCGGTATGGGTGGGTGTGGCATCCAAATTTTTGCTGCAGATCTTTGTGAAATGTCAATTGCTATCTTCATACCAAATTTGGTGACTCTAGCTCAAAGTTTGTGAAAAGTGGGGAAAGGGGGGCTGGGGGCAGTTTGGCTGGGCGTGGCATCCAAATTTTTGATGCAGATCTTTGTGGAATGTCAATTGCTATCTTCATACCAAATTTAGTGACTCTAGCTCGGAAATTGTAAAAAGTAGGGAAAGGGGGCTGGGGGCGGTATAGGTGGACGTGGCATCCAAAGTTTTGATGCAGATCTGTGTGGAATCTCAATTGCTATCTTCATACCAAATTTGGAGACTCTAGCTCGAAAACTGTAAAAAGTGGGGAAAGAGGGGCTGGGGGCGGTATGGTTGGGAGTGGCATCCAAAGTTTTGATGCAGATCTGTGTGGAATGTAAATTGCTATCTTCATACCAAATTTGGCGACTCTAGCTCGAAAATTGTAAAAAGTGGAGCAAGGGGGGCTGGGGGCGGTATGGGTGGTTGTGGTACCAAAGTTTTGATGCATATCTGTGTGGAATGTCAATTGCTGTATTCATACCAAATTTGGTGACTCTAGCTCGGAAATTGTAAAAAGTAGGGAAAGGGGGCTGGGGGCGGTATAGGTGGACGTGGCATCCAAAGTTTTGATGCAGATCTGTGTGGAATCTCAATTGCTATCTTCATACCAAATTTGGAGACTCTAGCTCGAAAACTGTAAAAAGTGGGGAAAGAGGGGCTGGGGGCGGTATGGTTGGGAGTGGCATCCAAAGTTTTAATGCAGATCTGTGTGGAATGTCAATTGCTATCTTTATACCAAATTTGGTGACTCTAGCCCGAAATTTGTAAAAGGTGGGGAAAGGGGGGCTGGGGGCGGTATAGGTGGGCGTGGCATCCACATTTGTGATGCAGATCTTTGTGCAATGTCAATTGCTATCTTCATACTAAATTTGGTGACTCTAGCTCAAAGTTTGTAAATGGTGGGGAAAGGGGGGCGGAATAAGGGGGCGTTGCTCCAAAACTTTGATGCAGATATCTGGGGGTCGTTGCCAGCTATCTTCCTACCAAATTGGCTGGCTCTAGCCTCACAAATCTGGAAGATACACGCATTCCCGTTTTTGACGAAGCGTTGGGGAGGATGGGGGCGGCTAGGGCAGTATCGGTAGGCGTGGCATCAAAACTTTTGATGCAGTTTTTGGGGGGTCATCACCACCTATCTTGGCACCAAAATTTGTGGCTATTGCTCAAAAACTGTGGGAGATATAGACTTTTTTGACTTTAAAATGCGGGGGGGCTGGGGGTTGATGCAGTTCTTTGGGGGTTGATAGTAGCTATCTTCTTACCAAATTTGGTAGTTCTAGCTGTAAGGATGTGCGAAATATGTGGATTTATCGGTTTTGAGCTATCGAATTTATCGATTTGCCAGCCCCCTAGTTATCGTAGAGCCCCAATCTTGACACTTTAATTTACTATCCCATGGATCAAGTCTCTAGCTTGAAGGGTGTGGAAAAAAGTTGCGTTCATACAAACGGACAGACGGACAGACAGCATGACGGACATTGCACAAACTCAATATACTCTTTACCTTCGGTATCGAGTAAAAAAACCGTTAGTGGTATAGCTTACGCATCATTTAAATTGGCGTGTAAAGCTTAAAGGATTACTAGAAGATGATACGCACTGGGATTCAACTGTAGCCGAAGCTGTCATATGTCAAAATCCTACAAAACTGAGAGAATTTTTTGCAAATTACGGATGCTCTTAAGCTTTGGAATACTCCTGAAGAGAGTTTCTCAAAAGATATCTTAAGAGCCTTTCATTTTTCACAAGACAGAAATATTGATCAAAGTATTGTGAATGTATTTAATAAATTTCATATTTACATTGAAGATATAGTACTGTCTATTAGTGATCAAAACTTGACTTATTATGGACTTCCACTACCAACCAGATCCGAGGAAATTGTTCAAAATAATGAATATCATAGAGAAACAAATTATGAAAATGGCAATAATTTTGTTTTTAATAATGAGTTACTCTTACTGCTGATCAAAAACAAGTACTATACGAAAATATACTGCATAGCGTTGAATCAGAAAAAGGATAAATCTATTTTTTAGATGCACCTGGTGGAACAGTTGCCACCACCTGTCTTCGATCCAAATTTGGTGACTCTAGCTCAATGTTTGTAATAGGTGGGAAAAGTGGGGCTGGGGGCGGTATCGGTGGGCGTGGCATCCACATTTGTGATGCAGATCTTTGTGCAATGTCAATTGCTATCTTCATACCAAATTTGGTGACTCTAGCTCAAAGTTTGTAATAGGTGGGAAAAGGGGGGCTGGGGGCGGTATAGGTGGGCGTGGCATCCAAATTTGTTATGCAGATCTTTGTGGAAGATCTATTGCTAACTTCATATCGAATTTGGTGACTCTAGCTAAAAGCTTGTAAAAAGGTGGGGAAGGGGGGTGGAATGGGTGGGCGTGGCTCCAAAACTTTGCTCGGGGTAGCTGCCAGCTATCTTTTTACCTCTAGCTCTAGCTCCTTTACTCCGGAAGATACATCCATTCCCGTTTTTGACGAAGCATTGGGGCATCTGGAAGCGGCTGGGGCAGTATTAGTGGGCGTGGCATCCAAAACTCTTTTACTTTCTTTAGGGGGGGTCATCTTAAAACCAAATTTGGTGGCTAAAGCTCAAAAACTGTGGGAGATATAGGCTTTACCTTCGGTAACGAGTATCAAAATTGCATTAGCCGTTGCTTCTTACGGTATCGCAGCCACTTAACTAAATGGTGGTCGCACAGCGCATTCTACACTTAAGATTCCATTTAGTTTGATTCATTTAGAAACACCACATTGCTCAATTTCAAAGGAATGTAATATTGCTGCTGTGCTCAAAGATTGCAAGCTTATTGTTTGGGGTGAGTGTACTATGACCCATAAAGTTGCTTTTGAAGCTGTAGATCGATCTTTGAAAGACATTCGAGATAGTGAATACCTAATGGGTGGCATAACTGTTCTCTTAGCTGGTAATTCGACAAACTCTTCCTATGATCCCCAGAGGAACAAGAGCAGATGAAATAAATGCGTGCTTAAAGTCTTCAATTTTGTGGCCCAAAGTACAGAAAATTGCATTAACGAAGAATATGCGAGTGCACTTAAAAGGTGATAGCATAGCGGGTGAATTTGCAGAAATGCTTCTTCAAATAGGAAATGGATTATTTCCAACCCAAAATGGCAAAATAACTTTACCATCAACTTTGTGTCATGTTGTGAAAAGTATTGAAGAACTAACTCTAAAAAATTGACATTGGTTGTCTGTAAAGTCGGTTTACTGACGATAGTTGAACGTGACAACGTCTTAAGAAAATACTGATGGAATGGTAGCATTTTTCAAAAGAAAATTTTAATTTCATTTGTTCAATAGATTTGTGTGTATATAGAGAAGGATTGAGTAGAAATTTAAATTTTGATTTTATTATTTTAATTATATAATTAAATTTTTTCAATTAGTTACTTAATTATTTTTGCAAGTTTAATTGTAATTTGTTATAAAAAAGTAATAATTTTAAATAATTCATTATAAGAATAAACAATGATTAAATTATTGTTTATAAATCTTACATTTAAAATTTAAAATTTTGAAACATTAAAATTTTCGTAAATCTAGTTGACACCACAATCACTTTTCACTGCACTTGATACTCGATCAAAACATGTAAATGTACTATAGTATAGCAGCTGTCCACGAAGACGCATCGCTCACTCAAGTAGGAGAGAGACGGATGTCGAACGCTGCCGAACGCAAAAGCCGATTTTGTTTCATTGTCTCTCGTTCTGCGCTCTCTCATTTCAGACACTTAATTTTGTCAATTATAGCATTAGGCTGATGTCAGAGTGCGCGCGAGAAGCGAAGCGAAGCGAAGCAAAGCGAAGCGAGAAGCGAAGAGCAAAGCGAGAAGATGTCAGAGTGAGAGCGAAGCGAGAAGCGAGCTGCTTTGCTCTCTTTTATTGTTAATGTGAACGTGATGGATTCGGACGAGGAGTTTTATGCTTCAAATGCAACAATTAACTTTGTGTTAAACAAAAAAACAGGCGTCCACCCAATTAATTGCAATAGAAATGAAAAAGGAGAATTCAATAATTTGTATAATGATTTACGGAACCACCCAGAAAACTTTTTTTATTATGCGCGGATGTCTGTTTCGACTTTTGATTACATATTAAATAAAATTAGCACTCGGTTGGAGAAGCGTTGGTCAAATTTTGTTGCACAACCCATTCTGCCTTGCCAAAAATTGATAATAACATTGAGGTTAGTTTTTAATATGTTTCAATTATATTTATTGAGTATTATTTATTTAAAGTATATAATAACGTTATGATTCAGTAATATCGTTATTGGAACATTTGTCAAAAGAAAAATTAAAATGATTTTCTGTATTTCCATTCTACATAATAATTTTTTCATCGGATCCATTTTCCGCATATATGGTAGTAGGCTATCAAAAAATGCCTCATCATCGTCTTTCTCTTTCTCCTTATTGCTTTTAATTTTCTTTTCAAGCAACATAAGTTAAAATGAGGCCAAGAAGTATAATGGCTGTAAGCCTCCTCTGAAACTCCAGAGTCTCCAGATTTTGGAACAGGAATTTTTTTCCACTCGTTGCGAAATTGGTCACGGATGTTCTTCCATTTTTTTTTTTTAAACAGTCTTCTAAAATAAAAATTTAATTAATTAATTACACTGATGTCGAAAATTATCCGTAATTACAGATTTTTAGCTACTGGAGCATCTTTCTCATCATTGTCATATTCATTTAAAATTGGAAGGACTACTGTTTCAGTTGTAGTCAAAGAGACTGTCATAGCTCTTTGGGAGGAGCTACAACCGCTAGATATGACTCAGCCCACGAAGCAAATAATAAGCCAGACAGCAGACAAATTTTGGAAGCTGTGGAACTTCAATTCAATTTTCAATTTCTGTCCAATTTTTTTCCACCAAAATTCTATTATGATAGTTGGTGCTCCTTTGGTCCCATAGTGCTGGGCGTAAAAAGG
Source organism: Scaptomyza flava (assembly GCA_030179655.1). Classification (NCBI taxonomy): domain Eukaryota; kingdom Metazoa; phylum Arthropoda; class Insecta; order Diptera; family Drosophilidae; genus Scaptomyza; species Scaptomyza flava. The sequence continues at coordinate 48,115,848 of JARNME010000404.1, forward strand.
CTTCATTAATTAAATTTTCCACGTTTATCTCCATTTCGTGCCGGCGTTCTCTCACAAATAAAACACAAAAGACAGCAAAATTACCGTTTGAGCTTTCCAAACCGCGCGCTTTCAAAATAAACGGTACATAAAGCACAGAATGCAACAAAAAAACTCAAGTTCTGAGCGAGTTCAAGCGATAAAGCAGGTTGCAAACTGCTTTCTCGCTTTGCTCTCGCTTTATCGCTTGAGCTCGCAACTCGCTTCGCTCTCACTCTGACAGGTTTCAAGCGATTGCCTGTAAAACAGCTTGCAGAGCTTTATCGCGCGTTGTCGCCCAAAATTATCGAATCGCTTCTCGCGCGCACTCTGACATCAGCCTTACCTACAATCGCTTAGTGTTGGGTAAACACTGCTCATTTTGAAGAACATGTTCACTTGTTCTTTTTTTTTTTTTAACTGAGTCAACTTGCTCACATTGCTTTTTGTTCCTCAAGTTACTCAGTTGCTCTCTTGTTCATTCAAGTTGCTCTGTTGCTCCCCTGTTCAGTCTTTTTGCTCTTGCTGTTGTTCATTTGCTTTAAACCGGCCGTTGTTATTTTGCATTTTAAGTTAATTTATTAAATCGGGTATTCAATTCGCACACAAGCACATTTATCACACTTTTAACTGTAACATTACTTGCAGGCATGCTAGCCACCTTTTTTTCTAAAATTGCCACCAAGACTATACTTTGGAGAGGGTAACGTTTTTTTCCGCAGATATCTCGTTCGTTATTTGATAAAAAGGTAGCAGCACAGATAGCACGTCTTCAATGACTTTCCAATCTGCTGTTGTTAGTATCAAGTCTGGACGTAAAATTGAAACGGCTACCATAACTGCTTCTTTTAGGACAGAGAGCCGTTGAAACATTTTATATGTGGAATTCCACCATGTTGCCACATCCTGCGAAAGTTTCAAACTTGGTAATTCAAGCTGAGCCTGTGCATCCTTTAATTTTTTAAAGCCAGATGAGCTTCTGTTGAAAAACTCGACGATTGCCTTGGCCTTTGAACGTATATCGTCAATTTCGAGCAACGCCTTTTGGACAATTATATTGAGAGTATGTGCAAAGCACGGAATGTGGCGCCACCCTCCCATTTTTATTGCACCAACAATATTGTTAGCATTATCTGATGCAATAGCCGACACTTTTTTATCAATTTTCCATTGAGTAACTATTTTTTTTTTAAATTCACACATGTTTTGAGAAGTGTGTGCATCGTCAAACGCTTCACAGGCTATAGTATACGATTTTAGCTCGGTGGCTCCAGGCTCTATGAAATGGACCGTTACGGCTAGGTAACTCTCATTAGTGAGGGACGTCCAGCCGTCTGTGGTTAGGCACACAGCAGTTGCAGCAACGATTTCTTCCTGAATTTTGCCCCCCTGCTCTGCGCGTAGTTTTGGAAGCAGTGCGTTTGTTAAAGTTTTGCGGGTAGGGAGCTTATAGCTTGGGCAGTGCGAGACATCTTCGAGAAGTTTTTTAAACTCTGGCTCTTCGACCAACCTCAGTGCATGATTTCCCTTGGCAATCATTTTTACCACTTGCCGATCTATTAGTTGGCTTTTGTTCTCCGACACAGGCCTATAGGCAAAAGTTGTAATTTTTAGCTGTGTGTTAAGTACAACAACATTCTCCTGACTTTGACGAACAACGGGCTCCATTGCTGACGGGTGCTTATTTCGCAGGTGCCGAGACAAGTTGCTTTGCGACTTATAGCTTAAAATGGAATTGCAGTACTTGCATTTTGCTTGCGCGTTGCCCAAATCATTAAAATGAATCCATATTTCACTATGTTGCGTATCAGAGACATTTTAATTTGCACTACAATAATTCGTTTTTGGCGCTAAGATATAACAGACGGAAATGAACTAAAATCTTCATATGAACGGTGAAAAAGAACCTCTGTGGAAAAATGAGCTAAATGAACAGCTGAACAAATAGAACAAATGAGCTATAGGGAGCAATTGAGCTGTGAGCAAATGTAGGAACAAGAACAGTAGGAACAAGAACAAGAACAAAAAGAGCAAGTGAGAAAAAAGAACAATTAGTACGGAACATTGTTCACTTCTTCAGATCGATGAACAACTCTTTTTTGCTCACTCACTCATGAACAACCCAACTCTACAACCGCTACGCTAGCGGACCGATGCTATTCATTTTAATGATAAAAGCACGAATATTCGACAATATATCACTTAATATATAATTAATATCGAAAGAATCATTAATTTTATCGCTGTAATTATCGTTGCTATAAACAATTGACACCACATTCACTTTTCACTGCATTTGATACTCGATCAAAACAAATAAATGTTCTGTAGTATAGCAGCTGCCCACGCAGCATTGTTGCCAATTCCGCTTTTTTCCCGTCAGATTTGGCTTTTTTCAAAACGCGATTGCGGGAAAATTTTTCAAATATTGTATGGGACAGCTTTTTCTGTATGAGTCATTTGGTATCATTTGTATATTATGTTCGCCTAACTAGCTTTTTTTGCTCAACAAAAGTTGGCAGCACTGCCACGCAGACGCATCGCTCACTCAAGTAGGAGAGAGACGGATGTCGAACGCTGCCGAGCGCAAAGGCCGATTGTGCTTCTTTGTCGCTCGTTCCACGCTCTCTATTTCAGACGCCTGAGAGCGAGGTACAATACATGAGCGAGGTAACGACCAGTGCTGCCAATTCCGCTTTTTCCCGTCAGATCTGGCTTTTTTCAAAACGCGATTGCGGGAAAAATTTTCAAATACTGTATGGGGCAGCTTTTTTCTGTAGGAGTCTTTTGGCATCATTTGTATGTAAATAGCTTTTTTTGCTTTATTTTTTCGCCTATCTAGCTGTTTTTGCTCAAAAAAAGTTGGCAGCACTGGTAACGACACATGAGCGAGGTAACGGCAAATGAGTCATGTTTTTTCGTGCGTGCAGCCGGCTCTATCGACTTATGAGACGTTGTCGCGTCAAAATATCTCCGGATATTACAAATATCTCTCAAAAATCACTCGAATGGTTTTCAGAACGTGAAATTTTGACTGCGAGAAATGACAATTCATTGGATATAAACGAGTTTTTATTAAAATCATTTCAAAGTGAAGAAATGACATATAACTCTATAGATTCTGTGACTGAAGTAGAAGATGCAGTTCATTGCCCCGTCGAGTTTCTTAATTCATTAAATCCAGCTGGCCTGCCTCAACCAAAATTAACTTTAAGGATTGGTTCACCTGTAATGTTGATTCGCAACTTGAAGCCGCAAAAACTGTGCCATGGTACAAGATTGCAAGTTAAAGTCCTTCATAAGAATGATGTCGAAGCAATGGTCTTTACTAGCAATGGTTTAGGGGAAACGAGAATTCCATTAATACCTTCTGATTCTGAATTGCCAATTCAATTTAAAAGATTGCAATTTCCTTTAAAAGTTTGCTTTGCCATAACAATCAATAAATCACAGGGACATACTCTGCAATTAGCCGGACTAGACTTAAGACACGATTGTTTCTCTCATGGCCAATTTTATATAGCCTGCTCAAGAGTCAGTTCACTAAAAAGTTTGGTTGTGTTAGCACCTGAGGGAAAAACAACCAATGTCGTTTATATGCTTATTGTATCTCATGCTTATTAGCGTGTTTATTCTTCATATTTTCATATTGTATGCCCTGTTTGCTTATCTTTCTTGGGACCTAGCTGCAAAGCAGCAATGAAAAAACGTGTATGCATATCAACATACATATATTTTTATATAAATGTGCGTTTTCATATGTTTGCAGTTTTGCTGGGATCTAGGCTTTGTAGTGAATTTTGATATTTTGTTTCGGCTGGGTATCATAAGCATGTGTGTGTGCCTTTGTCTGTATATGTATCTACATGCGCATTTTTAATGTATGCGTAGCACTTGCCATGGCATTCATTGATCTTTCTCTACTATTATGAATTAAATTTGGTGCATATCTGTATTTGCCTACAAAAACTTAAGAAAAACAATACTTCCCAGGCAGTAAATATCGTTATACCATGTATGGCAATGTATGGTTTGTCGTTGGTTTGAATTGTCTATTTCTTTACATTCTTGTTGACCGAACCGACATCTTTTAAAGTTTGCATGCTTGCTCAGTACAAACAAGTGAAAACGTTGCAGTCGGACGTACCCGACTGCGGTATACTCGATACCTGTATTAAAACCGGTAAAAAGAGAACTGATTGCAAAGGAGTACGGATGCGGGAGGGGTTTACACTGTCTCAAAGAATGTCTGATGCAGATTGGGATGTCACCAGTTAACTTCTTTCCAAAATTAGTGACTCTAGCTCAAAGTTTGTAAAAAGTTGGGGAAGGGGGGCTTGGGGCGCTATGGCGTCCAAAATTTTTGATACAGATCTTTGTGAAATGTCAATATCTATCTGCCTACTAAATTTGGTAACCCTAGCTCAAAATCTAAAAAAAGGTAAGCGAAGGGGGCTGGGGGCAGTTTGGGTGGGCGTGGCATCCAAATTTGAGATGCAGATCTTTGTGGAATTTTAATTGCTATCTTCATACCAAATTTGGTGACTCTAATTCAAAGTTTGTTAAAAGTGGGGAAAGGGGGGGGCTGAGGGTGGTATGGGTGGGCGTGGCATCCAAATTTTTACTGCAGATCTATGTGGAATGTCAATTGCTATCTTCATACCAAATTTGGTAATTCTAACTTAAAATTTGTAAAATGTGGGCGAAAGGGGGTGGGATGGGTGGGCGTGGCTCAAAAACTTTGAAGCATATTGTTGGGGGTCGCTGCCAGCTATGTTCCTACCAAATTTGATGGCTCTAGCTCCACAACTCTGGAAAATGCATGCATTCTCGTTTTTGACGAAGCGTTGGGGCGGATGGGGCCGCTAGGCAGTATTTCAACTGCTTTTTACAGTTTGGCACAAAATTTGGTGGCTATAGCTGAAAAACTGGTTTTTTGACTTTAAAATGCGGTGTGCCGGAGGCGGAATGGGTGGGCGTGGCTCCAAAATTTTATGCATATTTTTTGCGGGTGGCTAATAGCTATCTACCCACCAGTTTTAGTTGTTCTAGCTGTAAGGATGTGCGAAATATGTGGATTTATCGGTTTTGAGTTATCGAATTTATCGATTTGCCAGCTCCCCAGTTATCGTAGAACCACAATCTTGACACTTTATCTGTCCCGGCCATAGATAAAGCTATTTGATAAGCTTCAAGTCTCTAGCTTGAAGGGTGTGAAAAAAAATTTCATTTTATTCGCCAAAAAACAAGTTTTTTTATATGAAAATCGGTCTTTTGACCATGACTGTCGTGTTTTTTAGAACCATTCTATCGAAGGCACATTTTTAGTGTTATTTCATTGTCTCAGTTAGCCACACTTTTCCTCACGCAAACCTCCAAAACAAAGTCACATCTTATTAAAACGACCATTTGCAACATAAGTTCTACATATGTACATTTTAATTAACATTTATTATGTATTAATTTTTTTTCATATAGTTTATATAAAGGCTTACTAGGTACGCCAGGAGCCCCATCGTGTCCTTCGTTACTATTCATTCAGCCCATTTTGGGCGCGCCGGCTAACTAGAGTGAGCTTTATCCTTTTTAGAAAACATAAACAACTAAGCCCACAGCGGGATTCGAACAAAATGTTAATTAAAAGCAAAAGTTAACTTCTTAATTCCGTTTTTTTTTTTAAATTTATTTTAATAAATATTAAACAAACAGTGGGGAAATTGCACGGATAAACTGATCGTCAAACTTTTTTTCTGAAAATCTTTCAACAGATGATCTGAAATAAATATCAAAATTGTCACGAGCTTATTCTTTGCAAATTAATACCAAATTACTAACCTTGCTGCACATATTATTTTTTTGTTTGTTTCTACAGAATTTAGTAAAATGTTTAATATACTGGTTGCATAGTCAACGGCGTCCGTTGCAAGAAACCCATTTTGGGAACCTTCAGAAGTTTCAACAATATCAAGTAAAGGACCTCCTGATCTGTGAGCAATCATAAGGAGACCAGCTGCCATACATTCAACAATCCCAATTCCGAAATGTTCATTCAACATGGTGTGAATGCCTATTTTAGCTTGTTGAAAAGTCTTCAAAAGGTCGTCATAAGCGATGTTAACTTTAAACTCGATTGAGTTTTCGAGTGATAAATGCTTCGCGAGATCTTGCATATTGCGTAGCCTTTCATAATCTTCTTCATTACGGCAGGATCCAACTATAACAAGCCTTATTCGATTCCACAGCGCTTCATCTCTAGTCAGCAACGTCCTCAGCTCATACAGCACTTGTAATTGTAATGGATGATTTTTTTCAGGGCGAAACTGTCCAACAGATACTATTAGAATGTCGTCATCTTTACCAGTATGCTCAAGGCTGGTCAGATGTTCTATTTCACAAGGCGGATATACTCGATGAATTTTTAATGGGTCATTCAGCAACTTTACGATATGGTTTTCAGTCCATGTTGAGTTCACCATAATAGTCTCTGAACAGTTGGTTCCCCACTTATACGCCTGAAAAAATGGAGCAAATGATTAATGATTTGTATGCTCTGATACCGAAAATAACAAGTAAATTGGATTCGTGTAATGTCCGTCATGCTGTTTAAGACATTTTAGCCAATGTCAAGAAACTCTTTACAAAGAGTAATTAAATGAATAATTAAAAATGTAAAGCATTTATTTGAAAAGTAAATAAGTATGACCACCCTTTGCATTAAATACATATTGCAAACGTTTTTAGATGAACCAACTGTGGGTGGTCATATTTCTTGGAAATCTTTTTCCGTTCTTTAAATACTGCAGCTGTGCAGTGCTGTGCGAGTTTTGTCCTCACTTTTTTTTAAATTTTTCCTTCAAGTAGACAAATTTTCAATGAAATTAAGATAGGGGCTCTGAGGCGCTGTATCAATGAACGTGAAGATTGAGTGCCAGCACAATCGGTAGGTCAAAAAAAGGCACGCAACAGCGCAGAACGACAGGTATTTTTGCGCTAAGTCGAGGATATCTCCTTTATACTTATTCTTATATATATAGGTTTGGTAAAAAATGTTATAGACATTCCAAACTTCTAAGTATGGACATGCAAACATGTGTAACTCAGAAGCAATTAGACTTACCTTTGAAAACAAGCGATAGTAGGAAAGCTTTAACCACGTCAAAAAAGGATTACGCGCAACATATGCATTATTATTAAAAGATGGTTGGCGATATTGCACTTTTTTAAGCATATCCGTGCTTATTAAGGGATAATGAACGTAACAGCCCACTCTGGAGCCGGCTAAAAAACGAAAAACAGGAAACGTAAAAGAGTATCCCATTGTATCAATAAAAATATCTGGTGGGAATTTGCAGACAGCCTCTAAACCCAAAACGATTGAGCCCAAGCTTTGGCCCAGCAAAGTAAAGACTGGATACTTTCTAGTTTCAATCCAATGACGTTGGTTAAGAAATACAAAACTTGTTTTGTCAAGTTCAAGATCAATATTAAATACGCTTTTCGCTTTTTGCAGAATAGAGCTAGGCGTTGAATCAATGTCTCCCGTATAAATAACTATTTTAATGTTATCGTATTTTTTCTGAAACTCAAATAAATTTATATAAATAATTGGAATTGAAAGATAATGATTATATGTGTGGGTCAGTACCTGCAACGCTCTAACCGCACACCAAAGAACACGTTCGCCTCCTCCGCCGGCATTGCAATATGGATGGAATAAGCCAACATGCAATCTATTTTCCGACTGTGAACAGTGTAATTTCTTTTTGTGATGTAGAATCCATTGCCGTAGGCAACCGAAAATAGTAATGGCTATACCAAGCAGCCAAGTGACCGCCCAAAAACTGTTGCAAAATGAGCTTCATAGATTAAGAATCTATCTTTTTTGAATTTACTTACACCGGTACAATCACCATATTGTTTGTTAAAAATGTTTCCTTAATTATTAGATATGCCTCAAGGCGTATACGCCTTGATATGCCTAATAAACATCTGTGTCAAGTTAGCAACGGTTCGTCAGCAACGAGTGTCCGAACTTGGTTCATAAGTCGGAACCATTCAAGTACATTTGTGTTTTTATAAATTTTTCGGCATGAAAACAAAAATATTTTTTTATGGAATGCTTGGCATATTTTAGCTTATAAAATAGGTACACCAAATCACATTTCCAGCATTTCTTAAATAACTCAACTCAGAGATAAAGGCCCCGAAAAGTATATACACACAATTAAAACCTACAAATTCACCTACTTTATGGTTAAATTTCTTCCAAATCTATCAGCCAGTTTTGCGTAAATTTCGAATAAGTTGAGTTAACTCAGCACCAGACCCATACAAGATGACCTCCAAAATCATATGCCTTGTTTTTAAGCCTTATGATATTTTTCCAGAGATTATGGTAAGTATTAGGCATAAACAAAATTAAAACTCCATGTTGTAGAACCTTTCACAGTAAAATTTAGAAAGATCTATCAGTCAGTTTTTCAAAAAAATCAAGTTAATTTTAGATTAACCTTAAATAGTTCACGTAAAGGACCAATCGAGCTGGTAGTTCCTGCATAGCCTGAACCAAGGCATACTTGCGGGCGAGTATAAAAAAATTAAAATATATAAATTTTTATAATTTATAATTTAGTGGCATATTAAACATTGTGAAACATTTTTTCATTGAAAAAACATTCATTCATTATTCCGTTTTTTTTTCAGTGTTAAATATTTAGCATTCAGAAAAATTGCGCAGCGAAGTCTTGCCTTTGTGAATGCTGAACAGCAACTGACTTGATTTGCTTTGCCGGAATGGGAGCAACACAACTGCCGAAAGCCGAACAGCGTGCGCTTGTATTAGTTTTTTTTTATAGCGAACAGTGTAAAAGGAAAATATTGCTGCCCTGAAGCACTAAGTATAGAATGTTCTAGAGCAAGGCATGCATACAAATAAACATAAACGGATCGACCGTTTCAGTCGACTGCCTCTCTCGCAAACTAAAATAATGCAAGAGCGCGCAGTCGGCTCCACAGCCGAATTGCTCTGTGGGTTCCATCGTGCAAATGTACAGCGAAACCCGCACGAATGCACGAAAAACGAAGTGATTGCTCTAGAACATTCTATACTTAGTGCCTATAGCCAGCTTTAGGAAACGCTAAATGTGCTTGTCGCTGCTCTACGGCTACGTAAACCAATGAGTATATACCTAACAGAGCGGAACTCAGAGCTCCCAACTCAATTTTATTGGTGCAACACCAGACCTACGTTTGGGTACCTATACAAAACGAGATCGAACAGCTACTTGTGCTGTGATTATTGATTCTTTGTTTACATTTCAGGCAAGCCGCCATATTTAAAATGGTTTGTTTTGATCATGCAGCGACGCTGTTTTTTTTTTTGCTTCGTACAATGCTTGTGTGCGCTGAGTTTTTGTTTGTTGGAAATGAACATATTTTTGATGCTTATATTATTTATTTTATTTACAAACGCAAATATGTATATAATACAATCAAAACACTCATGGCATACAATGTTTGGGTGCGCTGAGTTTGTGAGACATCTACATATGTATGTATGATGTTAATATTATTATTTTTATAATAATTATTATTATTATATTATTCAATTAAAGAACATATTGTTTTTTTTTTGTTTGTTTTTTTTTTTTTTTTTTTTTTTGTTTGTTATATATCTGTCTCTTAGGACAATGAGCAAATGTTGTGATGGTATAACATAAAATGGGGAAAGGGCGTCACAGTTTTACTAATTATGGGTGAAAATGACTATTTACAATAAACAAATAAAATGAGAATGGTCACCAAAGTGTCTCGGGTCTGAATGGCAAGACCAGAGGATAGCTCCTTTTTAGCCGCCTTGGGTGTTGGCTATTGTCTAGCAGGCTTATGGCCTAAAGGTTGCTATGGCGTTCTAGTCTAGATGTGTGACGAGTTCCGAGTTTACGGATTTCACTTCTAACTGAGGGTACTTCCAGGTCTCTGTGTATTACTGAATTTCTTACGTAGCCTACGGAGCAGCTTGCTCTGAAAATGCTGGATGATGTTGATGTTGGACTCGGCTGCCGTCCCCCAGAGCTGGATACCGTATGTCCAGATTGGTTTTATCAGCGCTTTGTAAAGCAACACTTTGTTGCGTGTGCTTAGCAGTGAGCGTTTACAGAGCAACCAGTTCATTTTTGCTACCTAAAGGTTTAACTGCGTCCTTTTGGTCTTGAGATGTGCCTGCCAGTTCAGGCGCCTGTCAAGGGTAAGGCCCAGGTACCTCACCGTGTCCGCAACTAGGATGGGTGAACCGAGTAGGCTTACTGGTGGGCAGTTGAGCCTACGGTTTGCGAAAGTCATGTGGAGTGACTTCTCTGCGTTCACTGCGATGTTCCATCTTAATAGCCATGGTTGCAGCAAGTCAAGCTGCATTTGGACGATAGCCGATGCCTCTGCGCGGTCCGTTGCTGAGGCGATGAAAGCTGTGTCATCAGCGTAGGAGGCAGCAAGGAGTTGGTCATGTTGGAGCACGGGTAGGCTGCATCTTTCATTAACAGCGAGTGGAAGATGTAGGTGATTCCACTATAAATCCAATTGCATAGTTGCATCTTGATTTAAAACCAACGGGGAAAATTTGAATAAGATTCCCATTGTACAAATGGGAATCTAATACACAAAATTGCGGCATCTTCGAGTTCCACCACTCGAAAATAAAGCTGACATTGAAAGCTTTGTTAACACTCTGGAGACGGTCTTCGTCGCCGCAGCTCGCACCGCTACGCCTCAAATACCAAAAACAATACACAACCAAAAGTCAACAAATCTACAAATTGAACAGCTCGTCCTTGAAAAGCGGCGCTTACGACGTGACTGGCAATCGAACAAATCGCCATCGGCAAAGCAAAAACTAAAAGACGCCACACGTAAAGTCACCAAAGCGTTAAAAATCGAGGACGAGCGCCCTCAACGCCGTTACATATAGCAATTATCAACCACCAGTACGAAAAACTCATTGTGGAGAGCTCACCCAACTCTAAGCTCCTCAACAGAAACAGTAATGCCTATAAGAAACTTTGTATTCCAACCCAACCCTGCAACAAATTCGTTTGCACTACCGATTGCTTCAAACGGCTCTCAGCTTCAACATGATCCAATCAAGTTTCGCCCGTATAAAATCGTTAGAATCATTAAAGAACAATTGAACCCAAAAAAAATCTCCAGGCTGTGGCCTAATAACCCCAAAGATGATTATTGAGCTTCCTTATTGTGCGATCTGCATAATTGCCCAGCTCTTCAATACTATCACCAAACTACAAACACCAAACTATCCAGACAGATGGAAAAAGTCAATCATCATTATGATACCAAAGCCTGGAAAAGATCACACAGTTCCCACGTTGTATAGACCTATACCCTCAAAACAATTCTCCCAAACAATACACATAAGCTGCTTAAGTCGTACCTATACGACCGGAAGTTCGCAGTAAGATGTAACACTGCAATGTCTGACGAACACAGTATTAAAGCTGGTTTTTAACAGGGCAGCGTACTTGGACTAGAGGTCTGCATGAATGGCAAAAATAACATGTTCGAACGAACAATGCGCAAAATGAGTTGAGTGAATTTGAATGCAAGACCGAACGAATTTGAGTGAATGAGTGTGCTCGCGTCAGACTCGGTCGCACAACATTCAAACGAAAAAAGACGAATTGAATGAGTGGGAATGCGTGAGAATAAGAGTTTGCGTTTCGAATGCATTCGAATGCCACGCCGGCTTGTTGTTGTTTTGTTTTCGTGCGTAGGAAAATAAAAGAATGGAAAAAACGAAAGTCAATGTAGAGATATACACCAAAATACATATCTTATATGCATAAAAACAACAGCGAAACACAAACAACATATAATTTCGTCCGCTTTTTTACCCCCGTCCATTTTTGATGACCGCGTGCTTCACAATATTACAACTCGAGTAACTCGAGTAACTCGAATGTCTTCGGCTTTGCCAAATTGTTCATTCCGTTTTACGCTTCATTTATTCTAATTCATTTTTACTGAGTGCCGTATGGAATGAAGCAACACGCATCGATGTTCATATTCATTCGTTTCGTTTTGTGCTTCGCTTTCACTCAACTCAATTCAATTCGAATTCATTCAACTTGGCGTATGTTGTGAATGCAGCCATGCAGACCTCTAACTTGGACCAACACTGTACGTGCTATTCACAGCAGACATCCCAATAAGTAGCCGATTGACAACATCTACCTTTGCTGATGATACAGCTATTTTCAGCCGCTCGAGATGCCCAATACAACAGAACAGAACAACTAGCCCTTCATCTTATCAACGTGGAAAAATGGTTATCAGATTGGCGAATTAAGGTAAACGAACAAAAATGTAAACAAGTAACTTTCACCCTCAACAGGCAAGATTGTCCACCGCTAACGTTAAAAAACACCACACTTCCAAAAGCAAACGATGTAACGTATCTGGGCGAACACTTAGACAGAAGACTAACATGGCGGCGACACATTGAAACTAAAATAACACATCTCAAACTGAAAGCAAATAGCTTCCATTGTTTGGACTACAAGGTCCTGTTTTACAACTCTGTTCTAAAACCAATCTGGACCTATGGTTCCCAGCTATGGGGGAACGCTTGCAACAGCAGCATTGTCCAGAGAGCCCAGTCAAAAATCTTGAGAAACATCACCGGGGCACCGTGGTATGTTCGGAACGAAAACATTCATAAAGACTTAAACATCTTAACAGTCAAGGAGGAAGTAGAGAAACAAAAAGTAAAATATTTTAGCAAGCTCTCATCGCACACTAATCATCTCGCGAGAGGTCTCACAATGCTGCGCAGCCGATCCCAACCAACTCAGCAATGATTTTAAGGGATGCGCACTCAGAATAAGATTTCTATACTTATTGCTAGTTTTCTAATTCACTAGAAAAGATACAATAAACAAGACCAGCAATTTAAAAAAAAAAATCTTCGAGTTCCAATTGCATACTTGCATCTTACTGTAGTGGAATCGGGGTATAAGTCTGTGCGATGTTGCGCGGGCAGCTACTGCTGTGCGTGCGCGCGCTGTTGTTTTCGCAGGCAGCTACTCGCTTGGGCGCAATGTAAATTAATGAAGGGACCGCTACGAACTTAAGAACGGAAACAAACTTGTTTGAAATTGTATAATTAAGTAAAGATGATGACGTTGAGGATGAAATTTCTGACCACCCAGACGAGTTGACCAATCTTTGCCCGTTGGTCTGTATGCTTCCTTTGGCCTTGCAGAATTTAATTTTAATTTTTTTTTTAATTTTTTATAAACGTGCACTTCTTTAATATTACAATTTATAGTAATTGTAATTTTATAAGTTATAGCGGCGCACTCCTTGCTGCCGCTGCAATTTTCGGACTGCTCATACCTCTTCTTCTTATTTAGCCCTTCCGCTATGAACCTAACCAGCAGCCATAAGTTATTAGAATACTAGAGCGAACATTGCATACGGGGCATACTAGCAACGCATTTGCTGTACATTTGTGCGAAAAATCCCTCAGAGCTCCCACAGCACTTCGGGTGTCGAGCCGACTACGTTCTTGCATTCTTGCTCAAAATAATTTTTGTTTGCGCTTAGATGCAGAAAGGCAGCCGACTGAGACGGTCAATCCACGCAGCTCTGCTGTTTATATGCGTGTGATGGTTATGTTATTTTTGGGGTAGGAATTTTAAATTTGAACAGTGCTTGAATGTTTGCTCTCACATTTATGCATTAATGGTTATTTGTATGCATGTCATGTGTACAAGAACCTGTGACAGTTTTTAAGATATTTTTAATTATTTTTACAGGTGTATATATTTAAGACTTTCTTATTTTGTTTATTAAAAAGCACATATGAAATAATTTAAAAATTTTGCCATATTTTTTATTTATTTAATTATATCTATGATTGATGATTACATAATAAATTTCTTATTCTATTAACATATAATTAAGTCATATTAAAACAATACATTTAAGCATTTTTCACAAGCAGCAACAAAAATGTGTAAACACCCAGAAATCTATGAATTCATTTTTGTATGCCCACAAACAGCAACACAAGAAAATGCTATTGCGAAGAAGCTTATTTGCTACACTATCAAGTTTGCCGCTCGAAGAGTTAATAACATCAAAATATGTTATTTTATTAGACTACTTTTAGCAATTTCTCAATTGTTAGCTTAGTGCCAACTTACTATAATCAAAATATACAACTATAACAAATATGTTATTAAATTACATATCAACAATAGCACTAATATTATATTAGGGTATCCAACACTCAACATTCGTCTGTTCATACTCTTATTCAACATGTTCGCTATTTAAGTCTATTAGTGTGCGTGTGTGTATTCACAAAAGAAGCAAAACAGAACTGCCGGGGGTCGCGACATATCTCCGACGACATATCTCCGCCGTTTCACAAACGACATATCTCCGCTCGGAGATATGACGTTTTGAGACGACATATCTCCGAGCGGAGATATGTCGCTGAGAAACGACATACCTCCGAGCGGAGATATGTCGTTTTTTTCTTGGCGGAGATATGTCGTTTCTTAGCGACATATCTCCGAGCGGAGATATGTCGTCTCAAAACGTCATATCTCCGAGCGGAGATATGTCGTTTTTTTCTTGGCGGAGATATGTCGTTTTGTAGCGACATATCTCCGCTCGGGGATATGTCGCTACAAAACGTCATACCTCCGCCAAGAAAAAAACGTCATATCTTCGAGCGGAGATATGACGTTTTGTAATGACATATCTCCGCGCAGCAATTTTGAGCAAATTATGTCGATACACCAACGAAAAATACAAATAACTACAAAGTTAAGGACGCAGGCAAAAATTTTTTTTCGAAAAAATCCGCTCGGAGATATGTCGTCTCAAACGTCATATCTCCGAGCGGAGATATGTCGTTTGTTGAACGGCGGAGATATGTCGTTTCAAAACGTCATATCTCCGCGCAGCGATCTTAAGCAAAATTATCGAAACACCAACTTGATACTATAAGAAGTATTAATTAATTAATATTTACTATAACCAGCCGCCGCTGCGGACTCTTATTAAGATAGTAACGCCTGAAAGCGCCGCAGGCAAAAATTTTTTTTCAAAAAAATCGCGCGATTTTTTCGAAAAAAAATTTTTGCCTGCGTCCTTAACTTTGTAGTTATTTGTATTTTTCGTTGGTGTATCGACATAATTTGCTCAAAATTGCTGCGCGGAGATATGTCATTACAAAACGTCATATCTCCGCTCGAAGATATGACGTTTTTTTCTTGGCGGAGGTATGACGTTTTGTAGCGACATATCTCCGCTCGGAGATATGACGTTTTGAAACGACATATCTCCGCCAAGAAAAAAACGACATATCTCCGCTCGGAGATATGACGTTTTTTTCTTGGCGGAGATATGTCGTTTTGTAGCGACATATCTCCGCTCGGGGATATGACGTTTTGAAACGACATATCTCCGCCAAGAAAAAAACGACATATCTCCGCTCGGAGGTATGTCGTTTCTCAGCGACATATCTCCGCTCGGAGATATGTCGTCTCAAAACGGCATAGCGTCATATCTCCGACGACATATCTCCGCCCAGTACATTTTGCTGGCGGAGATATGTCGTGTTTTTTGCGGCGGAGATATGACGTTTTGAGACTAAGTTTAGTTGAATAAATTTAAAGTGATATACTTAATATTAGTTGGTAATATTAGCAGAATGGGGATAATTTGTGGCACGGCTTAAGAAAAACAATAGTCGGCAATAAAATATCGAACCATTCTAATCAAAGTTTCGCGCGCTTTCATGCACATGCATATATGTATGTGTGTGTGTCTTTTTCTCTGTGCTTCTTAACATATTTTTTTATGCATGTACATACATAAAATGAAATAAAATGTTGTAAGCAATTTAATTTTTTATTTTATTTATTTAATATTATTTAACATAATTAATAATAAATATAGTTGCCCACCCAAAAGCCCTGCACCAGCATGCAAATGTATGTACATGTAAAAAATCATATTGAAGATGTTGAGAAAGGTCAGGTTTTGCTATTGACGGCCACCAGCAGATCAACAAAGCGCACACATGCATACGCATAATATATGTATATTCATGTGCACGCACACAGCGCATTCAAACGAAATTCGTTCTTCGCAGCCACTTCCAAAATAACAAAACCAGTGCTTCAACACAAAATGCACGAAGTAAAAATACCCTTTGTACCAATTTTCAATAATAGTCATTTAAAACTCAAATCTTTATTTTTTATATATATATAGTTTATTTTCGATATATAAATAAAAAATATGTGCATAAATAATATTAAAGTATCTCACGTTTTGCTATCAAGTTTGACAAAGTTCATATTCAGTTTATACTACCCTCCCAAGTTGGACTGCATAAAGCAGATTCAAGCAGAAGTCTGAAATTGTCGATTTTATATTTTGTGCGGCAGTTCTGTTTTGCTTCTTTTGTGAATACACACACGCACACTAATAGACTTAAATAGCGAACATGTTGAATAAGAGTATGAACAGACGAATGTTGAGTGTTGGATACCCTAATATAATATTAGTGCTATTGTTGATATGTAATTTAATAATATATTTGTTATAGTTGTATATTTTGATTATAGTAAGTTGGCACTAAGCTAACAATTGAGAAATTGCTAAAAGTAGTCTAATAAAATAACATATTTTGATGTTATTAACTCTTCGAGCGGCAAACTTGATAGTGTAGCAAATAAGCTTCTTCGCAATAGCATTTTCTTGTGTTGCTGTTTGTGGGCATACAAAAATGAATTCATAGATATCTGGGTGCTTACACATTTTTGTTGCTGCTTGTGAAAAATGCTTAAATGTATTGTTTTAATATGACTTAATTATATGTTAATAGAATAAGAAATTTATTATGTAATCATCAATCATAGATATAATTAAATAAATAAAAAATATGGCAAAATTTTTAAATTATTTCATATGTGCTTTTTAATAAACAAAATAAGAAAGTCTTAAATATATACACCTGTAAAAATAAATAAAAATATCATAAAAACTGTCACAGGTTCTTGTACACATACAAATAACCATTAATGCATAAATGTGAGCGCACACATTCAAGCGCAGTTCAAATTTAACAAGTGGAAACGTTGCAGTCGGACGCAACCGACTGCGGTATACTCGATACCAGTATTAAAAATTTTGATGCCCATCCATGTGGGATGTCAATTGCTATCTTCATACCAAATTTGGTGACTCTAGCTCAAAGTTTGTATAAAGTGTGGAAAGGGGGGCTGGGGGCGGTATGGGTGGAATTGCATCCAAATTTTTGATGCAGATCTTTGTGGAATGTCAATTGCTACCTTCATACCAAATTTTGTGATTCTAGCTCAAAGTTTGTATAAAGTGGGGAAATGGGGGCTGGGGGCGGTATGTTTGGGCGTGGCATCCAAATTTTTGGTGCAGATCTATGTGGGATGTCAATTGCTATCTTCATACCAAATTTGGTGACTCTAGCTCGAAGTTTGTATAAGTGGGGAAAGGGGGGCTGGGGGCGGTATGGTTGGGCGTGGCATCCAAATTTTTGCTGCAGATCCTTGTGGAATGTCAAATGCTACCTTCATACCAAATTTGGTGACTCTAGCTCAAAGTTTGTATAGAGTGGGGAAATGGGGGCTGGGGGCGGTATGTTTGGGCGTGGCATCCAAATTTTTGCTGCAGATCCTTGTGGAATGTCAAATGCTACCTTGATACCAAATTTGGTGACTCTAGCTCAAAGTTTGTATAAGGTGGGGAAAGGGGGGCGGAATGGATGGGCTAGGCTCCAAAACTTTGATGCAGATTGTTGGGGGTCGTTGCCAGCTATCTTCCTACCAAATTTGGTGGCTCTAGCTCCACTACTCTGGAATATACACGCATTCCCGTTTTTGACGAAGCGTTGGGGCAGATGGGGGTGGCTAGGGCGGTATTGGTGGGCGTGGCATCCAAACTTTTGATGCAGTTTTTTGGGGGTCATCATCAGCTAAATTGGCACCAAATTTGGTGGCTCTAGCTCAAAAACTGTGGGAGATATAGCCATTTCTGATTTCAAAATGCAGGGGGGCTGGGGGCGGAATGGGTGGGCGTGGCTCCAAATTTTTGCTGCAGATCCTTGTGGAATGTCAAATGCTACCTTCATACCAAATTTGGTGACTCTAGCTCAAAGTTTGTATAAAGTGGGGAAATGGGGGCTGGGGCGGTATGTTTGGGCGTGGCATCCAAATTTTGCTGCAGATCCTTGTGGAATGTCAATGCTACCTTCATACCAAATTGGTGACTCTAGCTCAAAGTTTGTATAAGGTGGGGAAAGGGGGGCGGAATGGATGGGCTAGGCTCCAAAACTTTGATGCAGATTGTTGGGGGTCGTTACCAGCTAGCTTCCTACCAAATTTGGAGGCTCTAGCTCTACAACTCTGGAAGATACACGCATTCCCGTTTTTTACGAAGCGTTGGGGCATCTGGGGGCGGCTACGGCGGTATTGGTGGGCGTGGCATCCAAACTTTTGGTGCAGTTTTTGGGGGGTCATCATCAGCTAAATTGGCACCAAATTTGGTGTCTCTAGCTCAAAAACTGTGGGAGATATAGGCTTATTTGACTTTAAAATTCGGGGGGTCTGGGGGCAGAATGAGGGGGCGTGGCTCCAAAATTGTTGATGCAGTTTTTTGGGGGTTGCTAGTAGCTATCTTCTTACCAAATTTGGTAGTTCTAGCTGTAAGGATGTGCGAAATATGTGGATTTATCGGTTTTGAGTTATCGATTTGCCAGCCCCCCAGTTATCGTAGAACCCCCATCTTGACACTTTAATTTATTAACCCATAGATAAAGAGAATTGGAAAGTTTCAAGTCTCTAGCTTGAAGGGTGTGGAAAAAACTTGCATACATACGGACGGACAGACGGACAGACACCATGACGGACATTGCACAAAACCAATATACTCTTTACCTTCGGTATCGAGTATAAAAATCCCACCCAAAAATAACAAAACAATCACACGCAAAAATAACAATACCATCACGCGCATATAAACAGCAAAGCTGCGTGGACCGACCTTCTCATTCGACTTCCTCTCTGCAATTAAGCGCAAACAAAAATAATTCTGAGCTAGAACGCGAGAGCTTCCATTCGGCTCGAACCCGAAGTGCTATGGGAGCACTGAAAAAGTTTTTCGTAAAAATGTACAGCATACGAGTTCCCAACAAGTCCCATACGCCAAGGCATACTTAACTAGGTAGCCGCATTCGCACTCGCGTCTTGCCTTAAAAAGTGTACACAAAATGAGAACGAAAGAGAGCGAGAGAGCGTTGAATTTCTGGCTTGCGTCAACACAATAAAATGTGTGCGTGCATGCATATACATATTCATATGGAGGAGGCATATAGAAAAGTCTCGAGCAAACTCACTAAGCAGAACGCAAAATAATCGTCCGCGGAGATGCTTCGCACACAACGCTCGGCTCGAGACTGAAATATAAGGCCAAAGAACGAGGGCGACGCGACGCATTAGGCTACCTACTTAAGTATGCCTTGCCATACGCAATGATTGCTCTATAATCTTTTTACTTGATGGTAATAGCTTTTAAAAAAAAATTTCAAAATTTTTGAAAAGTTGCCAGATCTAGCAACTAAATTGCTTAAATGGCAGCATTGATCGGTACCCAGGGAACACCACAAGGAGGCCATTACATAATTAATAATAAATTTAGTAGTTGGCCACACGAGAACCCTGCACTAGCAAGCAAATCTATATACATATATTGTTTATATAAAAAATCATATCGTAGATGTTCAGAAAGGTCAGGTTTGGTGACGGTCGTGCTTTTGCGTGCTCTTAATTATTGATTGTTATCTTGTGTTTGTGGACGGTGTTTTACTCTGTTTAATCTGGTAAATAATTCTAGCAATGATTGCAAATATACGCCGAGCTTATACTCAATTACTCACTCTGCCTTAACTTAAAGAAAGCATACGTACATACATATATATATTTGCATTTGCATATTCTGTGTGTTTACTAACAAAAAACAGCTTGTCTATTTTTTGCTCTCGCTTTACAGCATCAGTGCTCTCCCGCTCTTATCCGCTATTATCTGTCATACTTGCGGTCAAGGCATACTTAATAAGGTTTTCCCGCTCTGTTGCTCGCCCTCTTTTTCTGTTGCCTTTTTGCCAAGATTTTATTTTGTGTGCATTGTGTGACAAAACGATCCACATGAAATGTGCTGGCTTTACTCCCAAAATCAGGGACTGCTGAATTGCAGACACAGGTGATTACCGAATCTCCGAAGCGCAAAAAGACTTCGGGTCCTAATACGCTTATTGTCCCACCTGTACTAACAACATAACCCCTTCTGGTGCCTAACAATAATCCTCCGATTGATTTCAATGCTAACCCGCAAGAAATTCCATCAATTACCTAGCCACTTTAACTTTTGATCCTATGCATGAGCCCTTCGGTTCAGCAGCTTGTGTTCCCATTAATCCCAATACAAGTACAACTGGGGCTCACAAGCCTCTTGTCATTGTCCCACTAAATAAGTTTATTTTCGTGTCTAGGCTAGAATCCGATACTTCATCGGATGATGTTTGTGCCTACCTTAAAAGTAATATCCATTCACCACATATTATGGTTGAAAAATTTAAATTTAAACATGCCCGAGGCATATCTTCTTTCAAGTTGAGTGTTCCGCTCGAACTCGAACCACAGCTCGTTGTGAAGGAGTATGTGAATAGGCGAACTAGTAATAATATTAACTAGTAATAATATTAACTGTAAGTAGCGCACCACCTGTTAGCCACCCTGTTGCCTCCACTTCGGCGGAAAAAAACTAACAAAAGCTATTACTTGGCCTATCAAAACGTTAGAGGCCTTAACACTAAACTTGCTAAATTATATGTTAACAGCATATCCTTTGATTCAAAAACAGTTGCACTTACTGAATCCTGGTTAAACCCAATATTTCGGATTATTCCGTTTTTCCTTCCAAATATAATTTGTATAGATGCGATCGCACTTCTCATTGCTGTCGACTCTTGTATTTCCTCTGCACAGATTCATTCTCATGATCTTTCGGACATAGAGTTCATATGTGTTAAAATATTACTCAGCGGCTGTTCACTTTATGTTACTTGTTCTTATATTCCTCCTCATTGTGATACTAACATTTACTCATCCCATCTTTGTGCCCTGCTACTTGTTTCGTCATTGTTGACAGATATGGATAGTCTGATAGTGGTTGGTGATTTTAAGCTGTTGTATGGTCTGCGAATGAAACATCTTCGGCGGCATTACCAGTCACTTCTGATGATTTTATTGATGGCCTACTGGAGTTAGGCCTATCGCAAGTTAACAGGGTGCATAACTGTAGTGGTAGAATTTTGGACTTGATATTTGCTTCGGACTCAGATTGCTGTAATGCTAAAATACCCCTTCTTGCGCTTCCATCCAACCTTGGAGCTATCCATCGAAATTCTTAACCCTAGTTCAGTATCTAATAATACTTTAAAAACCCGTTTCTTTCGTAAAACTAACTTTACTTAATTAAACTATCTTCTTGAGCATACTTATTGGTCTCGCCTTTATTCTTGTAGTGATATAGAAACTGCCTGTCATTGCCATATTTTATTGTTGGGGGTCGTTACCAGCTAGCTTCCTACCAAATTTGGAGGCTCTAGCTCTACAACTCTGGAAGATACACGCATTCCCGTTTTTTACGAAGCGTTGGGGCATCTGGGGGCGGCTACGGCGGTATTGGTGGGCGTGGCATCCAAACTTTTGGTGCAGTTTTTGGGGGGTCATCATCAGCTAAATTGGCACCAAATTTGGTGTCTCTAGCTCAAAAACTGTGGGAGATATAGGCTTATTTGACTTTAAAATTCGGGGGGTCTGGGGGCAGAATGAGGGGGCGTGGCTCCAAAATTGTTGATGCAGTTTTTTGGGGGTTGCTAGTAGCTATCTTCTTACCAAATTTGGTAGTTCTAGCTGTAAGGATGTGCGAAATATGTGGATTTATCGGTTTTGAGTTATCGATTTGCCAGCCCCCCAGTTATCGTAGAACCCCCATCTTGACACTTTAATTTATTATCCCATAGATAAAGAGAATTGGAAAGTTTCAAGTCTCTAGCTTGAAGGGTGTGGAAAAAACTTGCATACATACGGACGGACAGACGGACAGACACCATGACGGACATTGCACAAAACCAATATACTCTTTACCTTCGGTATCGAGTATAAAAATCCCACCCAAAAATAACAAAACAATCACACGCAAAAATAACAATACCATCACGCGCATATAAACAGCAAAGCTGCGTGGACCGACCTTCTCATTCGACTTCCTCTCTGCAATTAAGCGCAAACAAAAATAATTCTGAGCTAGAACGCGAGAGCTTCCATTCGGCTCGAACCCGAAGTGCTATGGGAGCACTGAAAAAGTTTTTCGTAAAAATGTACAGCATACGAGTTCCCAACAAGTCCCATACGCCAAGGCATACTTAACTAGGTAGCCGCATTCGCACTCGCGTCTTGCCTTAAAAAGTGTACACAAAATGAGAACGAAAGAGAGCGAGAGAGCGTTGAATTTCTGGCTTGCGTCAACACAATAAAATGTGTGCGTGCATGCATATACATATTCATATGGAGGAGGCATATAGAAAAGTCTCGAGCAAACTCACTAAGCAGAACGCAAAATAATCGTCCGCGGAGATGCTTCGCACACAACGCTCGGCTCGAGACTGAAATATAAGGCCAAAGAACGAGGGCGACGCGACGCATTAGGCTACCTACTTAAGTATGCCTTGCCATACGCAATGATTGCTCTATAATCTTTTTACTTGATGGTAATAGCTTTTAAAAAAAATTTCAAAATTTTTGAAAAGTTGCCAGATCTAGCAACTAAATTGCTTAAATGGCAGCATTGATCGGTACCCAGGGAACACCACAAGGAGGCCATTACATAATTAATAATAAATTTAGTAGTTGGCCACACGAGAACCCTGCACTAGCAAGCAAATCTATATACATATATTGTTTATATAAAAAATCATATCGTAGATGTTCAGAAAGGTCAGGTTTGGTGACGGTCGTGCTTTTGCGTGCTCTTAATTATTGATTGTTATCTTGTGTTTGTGGACGGTGTTTTACTCTGTTTAATCTGGTAAATAATTCTAGCAATGATTGCAAATATACGCCGAGCTTATACTCAATTACTCACTCTGCCTTAACTTAAAGAAAGCATACGTACATACATATATATATTTGCATTTGCATATTCTGTGTGTTTACTAACAAAAAACAGCTTGTCTATTTTTTTGCTCTCGCTTTACAGCATCAGTGCTCTCCCGCTCTTATCCGCTATTATCTGTCATACTTGCGGTCAAGGCATACTTAATAAGGTTTTCCCGCTCTGTTGCTCGCCCTCTTTTTCTGTTGCCTTTTTGCCAAGATTTTATTTTGTGTGCATTGTGTGACAAAACGATCCACATGAAATGTGCTGGCTTTACTCCCAAAATCAGGGACTGCTGAATTGCAGACACAGGTGATTACCGAATCTCCGAAGCGCAAAAAGACTTCGGGTCCTAATACGCTTATTGTCCCACCTGTACTAACAACATAACCCCTTCTGGTGCCTAACAATAATCCTCCGATTGATTTCAATGCTAACCCGCAAGAAATTCCATCAATTACCTAGCCACTTTAACTTTTGATCCTATGCATGAGCCCTTCGGTTCAGCAGCTTGTGTTCCCATTAATCCCAATACAAGTACAACTGGGGCTCACAAGCCTCTTGTCATTGTCCCACTAAATAAGTTTATTTTCGTGTCTAGGCTAGAATCCGATACTTCATCGGATGATGTTTGTGCCTACCTTAAAAGTAATATCCATTCACCACATATTATGGTTGAAAAATTTAAATTTAAACATGCCCGAGGCATATCTTCTTTCAAGTTGAGTGTTCCGCTCGAACTCGAACCACAGCTCGTTGTGAAGGAGTATGTGAATAGGCGAACTAGTAATAATATTAACTAGTAATAATATTAACTGTAAGTAGCGCACCACCTGTTAGCCACCCTGTTGCCTCCACTTCGGCGGAAAAAAACTAACAAAAGCTATTACTTGGCCTATCAAAACGTTAGAGGCCTTAACACTAAACTTGCTAAATTATATGTTAACAGCATATCCTTTGATTCAAAAACAGTTGCACTTACTGAATCCTGGTTAAACCCAATATTTCGGATTATTCCGTTTTTCCTTCCAAATATAATTTGTATAGATGCGATCGCACTTCTCATTGCTGTCGACTCTTGTATTTCCTCTGCACAGATTCATTCTCATGATCTTTCGGACATAGAGTTCATATGTGTTAAAATATTACTCAGCGGCTGTTCACTTTATGTTACTTGTTCTTATATTCCTCCTCATTGTGATACTAACATTTACTCATCCCATCTTTGTGCCCTGCTACTTGTTTCGTCATTGTTGACAGATATGGATAGTCTGATAGTGGTTGGTGATTTTAAGCTGTTGTATGGTCTGCGAATGAAACATCTTCGGCGGCATTACCAGTCACTTCTGATGATTTTATTGATGGCCTACTGGAGTTAGGCCTATCGCAAGTTAACAGGGTGCATAACTGTAGTGGTAGAATTTTGGACTTGATATTTGCTTCGGACTCAGATTGCTGTAATGCTAAAATACCCCTTCTTGCGCTTCCATCCAACCTTGGAGCTATCCATCGAAATTCTTAACCCTAGTTCAGTATCTAATAATACTTTAAAAACCCGTTTCTTTCGTAAAACTAACTTTACTTAATTAAACTATCTTCTTGAGCATACTTATTGGTCTCGCCTTTATTCTTGTAGTGATATAGAAACTGCCTGCCATTGCCATATTTTATAGGATCTTGAATTCGCTTTTGGATATTTGTGTCCCCTCACTTGTTCGTTAAGTGATAATAAACAACCTTGGCTTACGAGGGAACTATCGAAATTGAAAAACGCGAAGACAAGATCAAATAAAAAATTCTACAAATCGGGAACTACTTTAGATTTATTTTCGTATTTAGTAGCTAAATCTAGTTTTCTTTCTGTTATCACATCTTGTTATACTAATTATTTTTATCGTTGTAGACTAAACTTTTCACGTGACCCTAAACAGTTTTGTAAATTTGTTAACTCTAAACGTAAGTCTTCTTGCTTGCCATCTACAGTATACCTTGACAATACAAAAGCAAGTTCTGATCAGGCAGTAGAAGATCTATTTGCTGAGTATTTTCAATCAGTATACTCATCGAATTTACATTGTAAAGGAGTAATTTAGCCAGGGTATAAACTCAGTCTGGCCAGGTACACCTCACAAGAATATTTATATATTTTTGGTGAGACTTTAGTTGCAGATTTTGTCGCTCCCCACACTTGCTCGTGACCGTGGTGGATTTAGTGATCGCAGCTGGCGCGCTGCATCTTGTGACTCTGTCTTTTGGGGCGGTTATATTTAAATTCTTAGGCGTTAGGCGTCAATCAAAAATAAGTACATCCGATAAATCTAAATACTAAAATATAAATACTGCGCACTCCTTGCGTCTAACAAAACTATACCTACAACTCGAACAACCCCTGCGCTTCTTGCGACATAAAAACTATCACTATAATACAGGTAACTCAAACAACCGAAGCGCTTCTTGCGACTTAAAAACTATAAATATAATAAATATAACTATTTGTGAAGGGGCCGATGCGGCCTACTTCACACCCCCCCCCTTTCTTGGGTAGCGTGACAGTTACGTGTCCGCACGCGTTCCATGTCACGCCGTGTAGCTCCCCGTTCACCTCCACCTTGAACCTGGAACGGTGGGCTCTCGATGTACAATTTTCCAACGCCTCTGATATGGCCGCGACCGCGGCGTCGGTGAGTCCGTCCTCATCGGGGAATACCGCCCAATTGGCGGGACGTATCGCCCACGTTTTTGGTGGTCGTACTTGCCCCTGGGTAGGCGGCTCGGTCATTGCTGTCGACTCTAATTCGGCCACCACGGATTCGAGGCCCTCCTCCCGAAAGTCGAGAACGTCCTTTGACGGGATGGCTATGTCCTCCACTCTTCGTTCCTCCTCGCTCTGGCTTGTCGTGCCTCGTCCAACGCTACCAGCTGCGGGTGCTCCTTCAGCGGGTCTGCTGCCACGCTGCGCCACACCGGTGGGTGTCCGATCGGCATCCGGGCTCGATGCTCGGAGGCCTGGCACTTTGACGAACACAGTGGACGTCTCCACCGTCATGAGAAGGATGCCGCCATCCACGACGCAGGCGGTCTCTTTTCTGTGGTGGTGTAGCGTGTGCCTGTACGTTGACGGGGCTTGGTTTCGCAGCTCTCGTTCGAAACCCTCGGTGGTACCCTCGGAATCCTCCTCGTCACCGCTGCTGATCACATACGGGATTCTGCCGCTCATTTTGGGTATTCTGTGGGGTTTATAAACACAATCGGTTAGTCTTACTTTATGAATTCAATTTTGGTTAGTGTTAATAAAAAGAGAATAAAGGGATTAATTAAAACTGTGACAAGTCTGCTCTTTGTCAGACGCTCGTTCGGGCTGGTCATCTTCTTCGTGCTCCTCTCCCTCTTCATAGAATGGCTTCAGTTGCGCAATGCTGGCGAGTTTGCTCTTTCTTTGTCCTTCTTTTACTAATCGCACGATGTTCGGTGATACAAACTTTTTCACGAGGAATGGGCCATCGAACTTGGGAGCGAGTTTCGCCGCGAAACCTTCAACGGCTTTAGAGAGTTGGTGTGATCTTAGTAGCACCAACGTATTGAGTCCTGGTCTCCATTCTCTTCTCCTGAGGTTATAGTTCCTCCCTTGGTCCTTCGACGCTCTCTGTAAATTTGTCTGGACGATGCTGAACACTTCCTTTAATCTTCTTGCCCGGTCTTCTGGTGCTTGCGGCAAGCTTCCGGATCCGGGTGTCTTCTCGTCGTACAAGGAAGCTGGTAAGCGGGGCTCTCTCCCCTGCATCAGAAAAGCCGGTGAAAATCCTGTAGAGTCTGCCACACTGGAGTTAACCGCCAACGAAATTTCCGGTAACAATTCGTCCCACGAACTTTGGTGACCTGTTATAAACTGCGCGATCATCGTCTTTACTGTACGATTGGTCCTTTCTGTCGGGTTTTCTTGTGGACAATATGGGGCAGTGTGCTGCAATTCCACGCCCAACGAGTTTAAAAACGACTTAAAATTCCGGCTCGTAAACTGTACACCGTTATCGCATACAAACTTTCTGGGTATGCCAAAACGACATAATACGCGCTCACGGAACGCCTTCTGCAGTTGGGCCGCTGTCGCTCGCTTCGAGGGGACCAGCTCCACCCATTTTGAAAACGCATCGTGGAATACCAGGAGCATCGTGTTCCCGTGTTTCGAGCGCGGTAAGGGCCCTACAAAGTCGGCGCATAGTACAGCCATGGGCTCGGCCACCTGTCGCGTCAACATCTGTCCAGCCGGCTTTACTTGTTCCGTCTTAAACCTCTGGCACGATTCGCAGTACTTAACGTACTTCGCTGCGTCTCGGAACATTCCAGGCCAGTAGTAGCGTTGTGCCAGACGCATTATTGTCTTCCGTACTCCTTGGTGCCCGGCCGTCGGTGCGTCGTGGCACTCCAACAACACTCGTTTCCTCTGATCCTCGTCGATGCACAGCTTCCAGGGGATGTAGTCGTCGTCATCCGCACGGTGTCCGAGGTGTCTATAGAGTTGACCGTTCTCTTCCATATAATCGGCGTATTTCACTGGGGCTTTAGCCATCTTTTCTTTCATCCTCTCGATCCACTTGACGAACGATTTTTCCTGTACCGCTTGTTGAAAGTTCTCCACGGGTTGCCGGGATAAGGCGTCCGCTACTACGTTGAGCTTCCCTCGTCTGTACCGTACGTCAAATTGGTACTGCTGCAGCTCCAGTGCCCAGCGCGCTATCCTCCCCGACGGGCTCTCGATCGAATTCAACCATTCCAAAGCCATATGGTCGGTTACTACCTCGAACCGATATCCTTCCAGGTAGCATCTCATCTTCCGGATTGACCATACTATAGCCAGACACTCCTTTTCGGTCGCTGAATAATTTTCTTCAGCCTTATTCAGTTTCCGACTCGTGTAAGCTATCACACGCTCCTGTTGATCGATCGTCTGTGTGAGTACCGCTCCGAGGCCAAAATCGCTGGCGTCCGTCTGCAGGACAAATTTTTCTGCAAAATCCGGACAGGCCAGGACCGGTGCGGTCGTCAAGCTATGTTTGAGGGTCTCTAGCGCTGCCTGTTGTTCCTCTCCCCATGACCATTTCCTAGATTTTTTTAATAAAGCTGTGATCGGTTGCATAACTGTAGCGAAATTCGGCACGAATCGTCGATACCAGGAGGCCATGCCCAGGCAGCGTCGCAGCTCCTTACAATTGGTTGGGGCCTTCAAGTTCTGGATCGCTTCTACTTTGGCGGGGTCGGTTTTGATCCCGTCGCCGCTCACTAGGTGTCCCAGGTATATCAGCTCCTTCTGAAAAAACAAACACTTCTTACGGTTCAGCTTCAAGTTGGCCGCTCTCAAACGCCTGAAGACTTCCTTCAAATTTGTCACGTGCTGCTCCTTTGTCGCTCCGATTACTATTATGTCGTCCAGATAGGCAAATGCATGTGGTTCCATATCTGGTCCGATAACCGTATCCAAAGCTCGTTGGAATGTTGCACACGCCAAGTGCAAACCGAAAGGCATTACGCGCCACTGGAATAAGCCTCTACCGGGTACCGTAAACGCTGTACACTCCCGACTATCCGCAGCCATGGGAATTTGCCAGTAACCGTGCTTGAGGTCGAGCGTGGAGATGTACCGCGCATGTCTTAATCGCTCCAAAATGTGATTAATCCTTGGTACGGGGTATGTATCTGACAAGGAGTGAGCGTTGAGTTGCCTATAATCGATGCACATCCGCCACTCGCCTGTTTTCTTCTTAACCAGCACGATCGGGGCGCTGTGCGGGCTGCGGGAGGGCTCTATCGCGCCGGCTCGCAGCAGCTCGTCTACTTGCTCGTTGATCACCTGTTGCATCGCAGGGTTTTTGGGGTAGTACCTCTGCTTAATCGGCTTGTCGTCCCTCATGATAATCCGGTGCTCAGCTACGTGTGACACCCCTTGCAGCTCGTCAAAGAGGGCCAATTCCGCTTTCAATGTTTCCTTTATCTCTGGTTCCAAGTCCTCTGGCCACTCGTTTTCCCTGGTTTCGACGCTTTCCACCGGTGTTATTGCGGGGCCGGGTATGACGCACCCTCCTACCTCATCGAACCGTTGTACTCCTGCCGTTGTCGCGTCCACGCTGTCTCCTCGAACCGTTCCCACGGCGATGCTGGGCTGAGGTGCCCCAGGGGCATCCTTCTCCTGCCTTGATCCGCCGTCCTCCTCCGGTTTGCTCGCAACTGGCTCACGTTCCATTAGGACCTGCTCCTCTTCTATATCTGGTACTTCCACAGCTTCCAAAATTAACCTAGCCTTGCCACATTCGATGGTCGTCCCCACCCGGCACAAAAAGTCTATCCCTAGTATAATGTTGTCTAGCATCGAGGGCATCACGAGCATACTCACCGTGACCTCTGTCCCCGCTAGACCAACTTTTACCCTCAATAGCTTCTTTACCTCTAAGGTGGACCCATCGGCTAGGCGAATTTTCGCGCAGGCGTCCAGCATCTCGCCCCCGCTGGTCACCTTGCGGGAAAACTCCTCACTAATAAAACTCCTAGTCGCCCCTGTATCTACTGTCGCAGTCGCTACTTGGTCCCCGACCCTTACAGTAGCGACTATCCGCCCGTCTTCCACTCTTAAAGGGTATTCTAGGTTCGGGACTGGTTCGCGTCGGCCCCCATCGGTTCCCGTCCCGGATGGTGCCGCATATCGTTTCCCGCCCTTGACTGCTGACAACACTGGCTGGTATTGACCCCTTTGGCCCCACACTGCCGACAAAACTGTACCCGTGGATTGGGGCACTCCTTGGCAAAATGACCCTCTTGCGAACAGTTATAGCATAGCCTCTTCCCGCCTAGAGCTCTCGACTGCTCTTGGCTGATCATCCCGTTTGAAATTACTCCCGTATACCCAAGCAGTGGCGTATTCCCCACGTTACCGCTTGACCCTGGCTGTGGTTGCGTCCGGAAAGGATTAAAATTTTTGGCGGGGGCTGCCTCACCGGCTAATCTATCCGAATACCTACTACCCCCGGTCTTACTCCGTGCTGCGCGCTCGCGACTTTGTTGTCTCACATTCTCGTACTCGGCTGCCATCTGAGTTAGCTGCGCCAGAGAGGAGAAGTCCCCTCTACGAATGTACAACCGGTACTCGGGTGCCAAATTCTCGTATACCCTATGCAATTCTTGCTCTGCCCTGTACCCCGCGTGGTACATCATACTCCGCAGCTCGAGCAAGTAGTCCTTGAACGGCTCGTTATCATGTTGCCGTCGTGCCCGGATACTGTCTTCTAACCTGTCGAAATACTGGGGCGGTAGAAAAAACTCCAAGAACTCGGCTTTAAATGTCGCCCAAGTCGCGTCCCTTAGCCTACTTATTAATAGCCACCGCGCGGCCTTACCCGTTAGAGCCTCGCTCATTGCCCTCGGCAACCGGTCTAAGCCTATGTCGTATGACAACGCCCTGTCCTCAATCGCCTCCAGGAAAACTAATGGGTCGGTGCACCCATTGAACAGGATACCTCACTTCCGGACTAGTTCGGGGACGACCATCCCGTTCCTAGGGGTACTATAGCTATCACTAGAATTAAGATGTGGGTTCGCCTGTCTCACCGGGGTATCTTCCCCGGATGCCAGAGGCGACCCTACTCGTATATCGGGGATACATGCTGTATTCTGTGGGGAAAATTCATTATAAATCGTACTGTTGGAGGGCGGACGCAAATGTTCCGTGCCACCGGTCTGTATTGATGGGATTGCCGCATCTGATTCAGATTTCTGCCTGGGTTGTATTCCTCCAACAGAAGTGGCAGTCCGGGTAGGCGACACTGGGATTTTTGCGAACCGCAACTCCCATTCCGCTAACCGAGACCATATATCGGTGGTATGACCACCTTGCCTTATAAAAGTACATACCAGCTTCCGGTAGTCAGTTACCATGGCACACTTTTCCAATCCGAGC
Organism: Scaptomyza flava; assembly: GCA_030179655.1. NCBI lineage: Eukaryota > Metazoa > Arthropoda > Insecta > Diptera > Drosophilidae > Scaptomyza > Scaptomyza flava. Next base: position 48,147,094 of record JARNME010000404.1, read on the forward strand.
TCCCGGACGATATCCTCTAGATCCTCCTTATGGCAGTGGTAGACCCATTGCACGCCCACACCGGGGTTGCTGCTTTCTACGACCTCCACTCGGGCGGGCTCGATAGTCTTGGGTTTCTCCATTTAACCGAAAAAAAAAACCAACGCAAAAAAAAATTCCGTCTCGAACCGTATATGTCCCGATTCGCAAAATTTTTTACCCTTAATTTGGCACGGTTTATCGCGGTAACCGTTTTGTTACGAAACTAAAAAAAAAAATTTTCCCGAATTTTTTTTTTCCCGGTGTAAAAAAAAACCTTTTACCTTATCATTGTCTGTCGCGGTTATTCCTTTTATTACGAAATTAAAAAAAAAAATTTTCCACGGTATAACGAATTTTGTATTTTTTTTTTTTTTTTGCAGTGTAATAAAAATCTTTTTTGTTAACTGGTTACTGTTTATTGCGGTTATTTTATTTTATTGCGAAAAATATTTATTTTTTTTTTTTTTTTTTAAGTGTAATAAAAATTTTCCTGTTAATTGGTCACTGTTTATTTTATTTAATTTTTTCGTATTTCTGCTTTTTTTTTTTTTAATTCCTTTAATTTTTTTTTCGAAATAATAGTAAATTTTTTTTTATTTCGTGGTTGAAGCCCACTGTGCGAAGCGACCGCGACTTTGCAGCTGCCTGTACCAGCTCCTGTCACGCCGTTCGTTGACCGCTCACGCACTTTGCCGACACTTTCGTTGCGCCGCAGGTGTTCACTTATGCACAGCCTCGAACGCGAACCGCTAGTTTGATCGGTGAGTCTTTTTCCACCGTCAATTTCGTTGCGCCGCAATTGTTGCTAAGGCAATGCTTCTCGAACGCGGACAGTTATTCTGATCTGCACTTGTCTTATGCCGTCACTTTCGTTGTGCCGCGACGATTGCACAAAACCACGCTCGAAAACCGTTCTCGTTGGCCACTTGTAAAGCAGGGTATCGTCGGGTATACCCGCACTTCACTTTACGCACTTTTTCTTCCACACTTGTTGGTGATATTTCTGGGGGCTTTAATTCCAGATTATACCACACCTTTGCACTTTAGAGTCCCTGCTCGGGCGCCACTTGTAAAGGAGTAATTTAGCCAGGGTATAAACTCAGTCTGGCCAGGTACACCTCACAAGAATATTTATATATTTTTGGTGAGACTTTACTGTGCGCGGTTTTACAAGTTGGAAGGGGAAATGCTTGCGTCTGCGCCAACGCGACGGCCGACACACTCAGCAGCCAGAGTATAAGGCGACTCAGCTTGACTCGCGTATGCGCGTGTATGAAAACCAAAGAAGAGGAATAGAAAGAAAGAAAAACACACAGCAATTGCACTCCACTGGGTCGCGGACTTACCGGCGACCAATTTATTCAACTTCTATAACTTCTACATTAAACCTAAACCTAGCTGTAGATATATCTAACCTATATGTATGAAACCGCGACGAACTATCCCCTTACCTTATCTTTACTAACTTCTATGCCTTTGCTACTAACACACTATCTTACTATTCTACCCTTCGCGTTAATAATCTTCTAAGCGCGTACACGTCCGCTCACTTTCGTACATAAATCGCAACTCTCTCGCCCACGCTTCGGCTTCGGCCCAAGTTGCAGATTTTGTCGCTCCCCACACTTGCTCGTGACCGTGGTGGATTTAGTGATCGCAGCTGGCGCGCTGCATCTTGCGACTCTGTCTTTTGGGGCGGTTATATTTAAATTCTTAGGCGTTAGGCGTCAATCAAAAATAAGTACATCCGATAAATCTAAATACTAAAATAAAAATACTGCGCACTCTTTGCGTCTAACAAAACTATACCTACAACTCGAACAACCCCTGCGCTTCTTGCGACATAAAAACTATCACTATAATACAGGTAACTCAAACAACCGAAGCGCTTCTTGCGACTTAAAAACTATAAATATAATAAATATAACTATTTGTGAAGGGGCCGATGCGGCCTACTTCACAACATGGTAGCAGTAATTCCTATCCTTTTCAAATTCAAACGTCAAATTGCATATATGTTCCAGTAATTTCTGAGTCTACGCTCCTGAGTGAATTTAACTCTATAAAACCTGGCTAATTGCCTGGTCCTGATGAAGTGCCAGGTTGTATTCTTAGATACTGCGCGGATTCTCTTTGTAAGCCCTTAAATAAATTATTTGACTTGTCTGTTGACTCAACTGTGTTTCCTGATATATGGAAGGAATCCTTTATAATTCCAATCCATAACAATTCTTCAAAGTGAAACGTTAAAAATAATAGGGGTATATCCAAGTTGTCTGCCATTCCAAAAGTCTTTGAAAAAAGTATATGTTCTCAACTGCAACACGGATTAAGTTCAATAACATCGCCTTATCAATACGGTTTTGTTAGGCGTAGATCAACTACCACTAACCTTCTTGAATTCACTTCGCTTGTTATCAAAGGGTTTCAGGATAAAATGCAAACTGACGTTGTTTACACCGATTTAAGTAAGGCATTTGACTCTGTTGCTTCATAAACTAAATATTTTTGGATTTCCATCAATACTTTTATTGTGGCTTTCGGACTACTTAATATATATTATACATGATACTAAATTAATGATTAAAAATTGTGACTAGTGCACTAAAATAAAAGTTATATAACTTGTAGCACTAGGAAAATGCAAATAAATAAATAAGTGGTCGAACACAAAAAGTAGTTTTCATGTCGTCTGCATCTAAACCTATTTTAGTTACCTCTGGTGTTCCCGAGGGTAGTCACCTTGGAGCTTTGCAATTTAATTTGTTTATTAACGATCTTCCAGCTGTCATTACTAACTGTTTTGTATACTTATATGTTTGCTGATGATGTAAAATTATGTTCCACCTATAATGATGCTTAACTTACAACAGACAGATTTGGGTGCGCTGTCGGCCTGGTGGCGTTCTAACTTACTCAATTTAAATTGTTCGAATTGTAAAGTCCTGACTTTTTGTAGAAGTTCCCCTCATACTGCTCACTACTTGCTTTATGCTTCACCACTTGACCGCGTGTTTGAAATTAAAGATTTAGGCATTATTTTTGATCCTAAATAAAAGTTTGACTCTCATATTTTGTCTATATTTAATAAGGCCACTAATGATATTAAATTCATCAAGCGGTGGTCGAAAGAGTTTAACGATACCTCCACCACTAAAACGCTTTATACATCCCTTGTACGTCCCATCCTGGAGTATGGAATCCTGTGAATCCTTACCCCCGTATTCAAATATACTCCTTTTGATTAATCTTCCCTCCCTGTTAAACCGTAGAACTATGCATGGAGTATTATTTATTACTAACCTACTTAATGGCGAATTAAATTTAATGTCCCAATTAGATCTTCACGTAACTTCTTTCTCCTAATCCTTGAGCGTCATGCTTGAGCAAATATTTAATTCATGAACCATTTCGTGAAATATGTTCTGACTATAACAAACTTTATTCTCTTGTCTCCACTAATTATTAATCCAACAATGGTCTGATTGTTTTTTTTTTTTGGGGGGGGGTTTTTCCCAATACACGCAACAAATGTTGGACCACTAATTTTATTGTTGAGTTTTAACATTAACTTTATAAATTTTTTACCTAAACTTACTTTCAGAATTATATATAATTATATTTTTCTTAATTTTAATTTAAACTTTTGATTTTACTTTTAATTAATTTGGATTTTATGTCAGCTAATCATAGTTGGCAATAAACAAATAAAGAAATAACATATTTCAATGTTATTAACGCGTCGAGTGGGAAATTTGATAGTGTAGCAAAAGGACGGTTCGAAAAAGTATTTTCTTGTGTGCTGTTTGTGGGTATACAAAAATGAATTAAGATTTCTGGGTTGTGACAAATTTTTTTTACTGCTTGTAAAAAATGCTTTATCTTACATGGATTATTTTGATGTGACTTGACTATAAATATAAGAGAAATTTTAATGAATCAACAATATAATTAAATATATAAATAAATTATATTTTCGGCAATTTTAATATAATTATTTGATAAGTACTTCTTAATAAGTAAAATAAAAAAGTCACTTAAATAAATACGCCTGTTAAAAAATAATCATATCATACAAATATGGGCAGGTGTTTGTACAATTGACAAGCATACAAATAACCATTAATGCATAAATGTGAGAGCACACATTCAAGCGCTGTTCAAATTTAAAATTCAGACCCCAAAAATAACAGAACCATCACACGCTAATCCCACACGCATATAAACAGCAGAGTTGCGTGGATCTACCGTCTCAGTCGGCTGACTCTATTGCTTTTTATCAGCTAACCGATTTTTACGTCACGATAGACCTGCTGTGGTTTGTTTACATTTTTTTAATTTGTGAAAAGAGTTAAAAGAACAAAAGAAATTATGCGTTTTGCTGTGGTTGGGTGTGGAAAACATAACAAGGGTAAAGATGTGAGAATGCATTCATTTACTTTCCCTAAATGCAAAAATCTAAGGGCACTGTGGATAAAATTTTGCCGCAGAAATGACTTCAATGCCGATACAAAAAAAAAAATAAAAATCAATGCTACCCTTCCATAAAGGTATGTCTTAACGAGACAACATTTGTATCTTACATACTTACATATATGCAATAAGTTAATTATTTTATAGGAATAATTCAAACAAACAGCGCACTAAAAATGCTATTCGCTGAGTTACAAGAGAGGTACAACTTCAAATATATACTCACGTATCGTTTAAGCCAAGATGTGTTGGATAACTTTTTTGGTGTGATTCGTGCAAAAGGTGGTTTGCACGATCACCCAAATCATTTAGAATTTAAATACAGAATTCGGTCCTACATCCTTGGTCGCAATGAAGGCGTCTTGTCGAATGAGGCAAATGTTCTAACTGATGATACTCCCGACTTGGAAGGAACTGCACTGCCTCTTACTGGAACGAAAATGCAATCCTACTCTAAAACATTTTTAATATTTTTTTTTCTTAGGTTGCATATTGAAATATTCGGTTGGCATTGTGCAAGAGCCAGAAGAAGACAACTATAGCGACTTGCAGTACGATGGGTTGGAAAACCTTGCCGGGTATGTGTGCCATCGCCTGCGCCACGACGCACAGTGGCGCCATTTGAACCAAATGAGATAATCAATCAACTTAAAAAGCATCTGATAGATAATTAATCAACCTATAAAATGAGCATTTGAAATATACGATTTTTGGGTGCCTATTTATCGGTATGCAAAGTTGAAATTTGTGAAAAAACTAATTTTACGGGAAGGAAAAAAAATATTTTTTAAATTTTTGATTTTTACTGTTTAATTTTTATGGTTTTTATAATTTAAAATTAATATTATAATAATTAAAAATAATTTTTTTAAATATTTTTTTAAATATTTTTTTTAAATATTTTTTTTTAATATTTTTTTTTTTAATTTTTTGTTAAATATTCATTACAAGATGGTATATCTAAAAGAGAAATCACCTCTGCATTATACGTATTTTCTAATTCTTTTCGTGACTTAACATGCCTCAGTGATGAAATTAGTGGATCTGAAGATGCTGCTAACATGTTGAAGAGGTCCTCATTTTGTCTCACCCTTGATGCTTTGAATGTTTTTAGCAGTCTGTATTTTTTATAAAATTTATTTAATGATTCCTGTGCTTCTTCAGAAAGCTCTCCAATTGGCAAAGACTGATACTCAATTACATCTTTGCCATGCGCAAATATTTTATGGACTGTCGGATTCAAGTTTTTCTGCGGATATAATTCTGCTAACAGTGATGCTGTTTTTGAAGCATATTCTCCATACTTGGCAGAATTAACTTTTTCCTTGCAGATCAAAACATTTAAGATCGTTCACAATCTTTTAACGATTTGGTTGTTTATCCCTGAGGTTTGAGTTACAGCTTCATAATTTTCAAAAAATCTCCTTGAAGTGTTTCCATCGTTTGAGTTTCCGTATCCGTACTTGGGGCAGTCTACTTTAAGTCCAACTTGTTTGAAAAACGCATCTTGTATTCGCTTTTTTCTGATATTTTCTTTATCTTTGTTTGATGTGTTTTCGTCAAAGTTTTCATCCTCTTGTGGAAGCGTGTACGCTAATTTCAGCAAGAACTCCATACACCTTATTCTTGCATGCAAGGGTGAGATTCCAAACTCATAATAAGGTCAATTTATGCAATTTGGGTACTTCGCACGTGTCCGAATAAGATTTGTGCCTACCTGAATGGGATGTGTGACTAGTTGTACGCTAACGCAATTTCTGTATTTGGTGCGTACCTGGTAATTTATTTGTATATCCTGTAACTGCACCTGAATTTAGGGACCAGGATTTGACATATGATCTCCGGTAAGCACTACAGAATGAAAAACAAAAATCATGTATCTTAACAATAACGAACGAAACAACAACAATAAGAATGGGTTTTCACGGTTATATGTCATAAATTGCCCAAAAATGCATGCAACACATTTTTGGAACTATGTCTTTTTTCACTATTTATGTCTAAAACAAGTAAGAAGGCTCTAGTCGGGAGAGCCCGACTAGAAGATACCCTGAACCCAGTTGCAATAAATGTATTTAATTTATATAAGACTTTGGTATACTGGCTTAGCTTCCATCGATTAAGTTCAATATCTCCGGTGTTTCTCAACCGATTTGAACGAAATTTTCAGAAAAGTTCTATCATTATCCATTACTTCAACCCTCATTTTTAGATTTTCCAAATTCGATATTTTATTGTTATCGATATTATGTGTATATCGGAAACCAGAATAGTTATCGATAATTTGAAGCAAACTTGTTCTGCTCATGGTATAGGAGAACTTAAATACAAAATCAGAAGTCTCTAGCTCTTGTAGTCTCTGAGATCCACGCGTTCATACAGACGGACAGACAGACGGACATGGCTATATCGTCTCGGCTGTTGATGCTGATCAAGAATATATATACTTTATAGGGTCGGAGATGCTTCCTGCCTGTTACATACTTTTGCACAAAACCATTATACCCTTATTTACCCATTTTATGGGTTAAGGGTATAAAAAGGGGCAAAACCGGGCAAATGAAACTTTTTGTATTTAATAGAGGAATAATCAAAGAAATTAATTAGAAACAAGTGGAAAGGCATACTCGATACCAGTATTAAAACCGCTTAAAAAGAGGCCTAATTGCAAATGGGTACGGATGGGGCAGGGGTTTACGCTGCCTTAAAGATGCCGATGCAGATGGGGATGCCACCAACTATCTTCCTTCCAAATTTGGTGACTTTAGCTCAAAGTTTGTAAGAGCTGTGGAAAGGGGGGCTGGGGGTGGTATGGTTGGGCGTGGCATCCAAAGTTTTAATGCAGATCTGTGTGGAATTTCAATTGATATCTTCATACCAAATTTGGTGACTCTAGCTAAATGTTTGTAAAAGGTGGGGAAAGGGGGGCGAAATGCGTAGGCGTGGCTCCAAAACTTTGATGAAGATTTTTGGGGGTCGTTGCCAGCTATCTTCCTACCAAATTTGGTGGCTCTAGCCTCACAATTTGGAAGATACACGCATTCCCGCATTCCCCTTTAATTTACTATCCCATAGATAAAGAGAATTGCAAAGTTTCAAGTCTCTAGCTTGAAGGGAGTGGAAAAAAGTTGCGTTCATGCAGACGGACAGACACCATGACGGACATTGCACAAACTCAATATACTCTTTACCTTCGGTATCGAGTATAAAAATTGCCGATATAATGTGATATAATTTTTTTTTTTTTTTCTATCAAAGTTGAGAAATAGTGAACAAGTTGATGGTTGGTAAATATTGATTTGCCTGGCCAAACGCAAAACAAACAGTATAATTTTTTTAATAAATAGATCTATCAATAGAACCAAAAATAATGACGATAAAAAATCAGACAACTTTGAAGGGATATATCTTCTAAACAAAAAATCCGGTTATATTAAAGGTTGCAGATTTGAAATCGTTTCCTATAAAGTAAGTTAATTCAATATTTTTAGAGGCACATGCAATTTTTGATTTTTGCCACCTGACTTGTTCTACGGGCGCCACCGTGCGACGATACCAACATCGCAGAAAAAATAAAGAAATATCCTTTACTTGGGTCAACCAGTTGGACGAAGGAGGTCTTGCAAAGCCAACAGAAGAAATGATGGGAGTAATGAAAAAATTGAAGGCGCTGTTTGACGACTACAACAGTAAAACATTAAACAATAAAGATAATTATTTAAAAAATTTGTTGGAAAGAGCCGAAGACATCGACTGCTCCAAAAAATTAAATCTTTAGCATTACGGTCAATGATGTTCTTTAGAATAAGAACTTTAATGAATTAAAATACAATAATAGTCTGAAGCGAGCAAACCAAAGTATAGAAAATGTTAGTCGTAAGCGAAAATACGCTCTCATTTCATACAATTATACACAAAATGTGTCTATCGTGACGTCATGCGCAGAACGAGTCAAAAGTAATGCGCGTAAATGACTTATCGTTTGTTTTTGTATCATGAGTATGCCCCGTATGCAATGTTTGCTCTGGTATTCTATTTACTTATTGCCAGAAGTCAAGTAATCTGTTATCGGATGCCAACACTACTCTGCACTCCTCGTTCAACAACACAACTATCAATAGCATCCCGCCGACCATAACAACTTTAAAGTGATTCTTATGGTTAATAAACAATTTCATAATAAATGGTTTTGGTGAAAAAAACAAACAAATACAAACTCGTTTGATTTTTATATATCTCGCGCCATTTTAAATAGGTATGTGAGCAATGTTGAGCGTGCGATACATCAATCGATAAATCGATGCATCTATTGCGATGGGGGCTAAGGCTTTGTAAATGAGGCGTGTGTGCCTGCCGCCGCGCCGAGTTTACTTAGCCAGAGGGAGTTGGCAGTCGCATGTTAACTACCGAAGACCGACCATACGTGGTGAAGAGCCACATCCTGCTCGAGGTGCCCCTGCTCTAGACTAAATATGGCGGATCTAGAGAGGACAACTCGAAAAAAACCCGTAATCACCGGTGTTACCGTACCGTGCCCCTGTGATAAATGGCACTACGTTAGTGTGTCTTATAACGGTGGCTTCCGGATACCTGGCACCTCCGGTCGTATAAGTGCCCGATCCGGGGTATGAGGCTCTGCCCCGGGGGATACCCTTTCCTCATCACTCGTGGGACCAAAACATGGATACTGCAGAAAATAAAATTATAGAAACCGGGTGCTCTAGCAGCCCCAAATCGACATTTGTCGAACATATCCGGGAGCCTGAGGTAGCTATGGACGTTTGTTCACAAAGCTCCAGCACCGACACCATCACCAAGGAGGTTGAAGAAGCCCTTCTTGCCTCTCCTAAGGCCGAGAAACCCAAGAGGATCGCGCTATCGGGAGCTGCAAGAAAGAGACTGCGCAGACACCTCGCAAATGGCGTTCCCATGGAGGAGGCTAAGAGGCTCGCACAGAAGCCTATTGGCCCACCCATGGCTATGCCCAGCAGAAATGGTGTAGCAAACAAGCGGGGTAGATCGGCAAACACGACCCCAGAAGAGGCGTCGAATAAGAGGGTCATGCTGAAGACCGCGGCACCTAGTGCCCTGGCGAAGGGTGATCCTGCAAGCGTGTTGCTTGCCACGGTGGCTCCAGTAGCCTCCACAGCCGCAACTGCGGCTGGGCAAGTAGCACAGGAGCAGCCACCCCAAACCGGTGGTATGGCATCTTATAGGGATGTTGCCAGCTCATCGAAGATGGCAATACTCCCAGCCGACTACCCCAACAGTTTGCTCACTACGGAGCAGCTTGGCAGCATCCAAGCCGCCATCTTGTCAAGGGTGATGGAGCTGAGGCATGGCTCTGTGAAGCCGTTATTCTCTGGCTGCACCTTTAGACCAGGATGGATGGCCATCACTTGCGGAAATGCGGAGACGGTTGAGTGGCTGTGCACAGAGGTGCCTAAGCTCCGGCTGTGGAAGGATGCCCGCATTAAGGTAGTCCCCGAGGCAGAGGCTCCACGTGCCGCTGTTTTTATTGGCTACTTTCCGCTTCCGAATGCGGACATGAAGACGGACGAGATTCTGAAACTCGTCGAAGGTCAGAATAGCGGGCTGCGAGTGGGAGACTGGCGCGTCTTTCACCGGGAGATGAGGCAGCACATGGCTATTATCACCTTAGCACTGGACCCTGTTTCGGCCAACCGGCTGAAATCGCTAGGATTCCAGCTGAACTTCGCGTGGGGCAAGGCTACCCTTAAGCCTAAGGCCAGCGCGCAGTCGAAAGAACAGGCAGTGGCTCATGCTCTCGTAGCTGAGAAGCCCACCTGCTCCAAGACTGCCATACCGGACGCGGCTGCAACTACACCACAGGGTGTTGCTGAGGAGACTCATGCGACCCCTGGGCTGCCTGCAGCTAACAGCACAGTCCGGACCCCCAGCGGTGGTGAGGCATGTGGCACCGTAGCTGCCCAGGAGCCCGCAGCACCGAAAAAGATCCTGCGCCCTCCCCTTTACGGGCGCATCACGCGCGGAACCGGGCGCGTGAATAAGGGTGCGAGGCGCACTTTAGAAGAAGAGGCCCTTCTAAGCACAAACCGAGGCCGGAAGATGGCGGCCAGAGGCCGCAAGAGGGCGGACTAATGTCCTGTCCCCCTCCCCCCACCCTTCCCAACACCCGGAGACACCTAAGATGTCTCCAAGCAAACCTCCACCACGCAAAGGCCGCTTCTGACGTCCTCTGTGAGAGGTTTGCTACCATGGACATAGCATTTATCCAGGAGCCGTGGATAAATGCCGGACGTGTCCTGGGGCTAAGCACCACATCCGGTAAATTGCTATATGCAAACAACCTACCTCGCCCTAGAGCGGCTTTGTTAATTAACAAAAATCTAACATATGTTCCCCTTTCACAGTTCATCACTGAGGACCTGGTGGCAGTCTGGGTTAAAATACCCACTGCCCATGGCGAGCAGGAGGCAGTGCTGGCCTCCGCCTATCAGCCCGGTGACTCAGATGTTGTGCCTACGGCGGCTACCTGTGCCCTGGTAGAGCATTGCCAGAGAAACCGGCTCCGATGGTTAATCGCCTGTGATGCTAATGCGCATCACACGGTCTGGGGGAGCAGTGACATCAACAAAAGAGGTGAGTACCTTCTTGAGTACATTATTAGTAACAACATAAGCTTACTAAATCGAGGCAATGAGCCCACATTTATTAATGCAATCAGAGAGGAAGTCCTCGACCTAACTCTCTGTAGTCTTAACATGTTGTCCGTTGTCTCAAACTGGCACGTTGCGAGTGAGATCACTATGTCAGATCACCAGCACATTAGATTTGATATAGGATGTGCCTTGCAATGTAGCCTAGTTACTAGAAATCCCAAAAACACCAACTGGGATCTTTTCTGTTTTGAGCTTGAGCAATCCAGAGACTGCTCCACCCGTCCGATATTGTCCATTGACGAGCTAGAGCGTGAAGCTACTGTGCTTCATACGAACATTAAATCGGCTTATCACGCTAGCTGCGAACAAAAAGTTCGTAAGACCAGAAGGGCTGTTCCCTGGTGGAACAAGAGCCTTGACGATCTCAAAAAGGCTGCGCGAAAGCTCTTCAATAAAGCAAAGAGTGGGAAAACCACATGGGATTCCTACAAATCTGCTTTAACGCTCTATAATAAAGAGCTGAGAAGGTCCAAACGGGCTACATGGCGCCAACACTGCGGGCAGATTTCAAACCTCCCGGAAGCTGTCAGGCTACAAAAAGCCCTTTCCAAGGACCACTCAAATGGCATCTGTACGTTGAAAAAGCCAGATGGAACACACACAAACGACCCAAGGGAAACGAGCAGCCTTCTTTTGACTACTCATTTTCCCGGGTGCGTGGCTGTGGAGCAGCACAGCTCAGAGGGTGAGGCACCAACCTACCTCTCTGGGACTGGAGAGTGCCCACACCTGCGAGTGGCTATGGTGGCAGACTCCAATAGGGCTGTGGGAAGGGAACCCCTCTATCCCTCAGAACGTTTTGGAAACTTACCCTATAGACTGTTTCATCAAAATAGCGTACAATGGGCTATACAGAGCTTCAGTCCATACAAATCCCCTGGGCCAGATGGAATATATCCATGCTTGCTGCAGCGGGGACTGCACCAACTCGCAATCCCCCTGGTCCGTTTATTCCGAGCTAGTCTCTTGTTTGGACACATACCAAGCAAATGGGCTAAAGTGAAAGTTGTGTTTATTCCTAAGGTAGGGAAGAAAGATTCCCAATTGCCTAAGTCCTATAGACCAATTAGTCTTAGCTCCTTCTTCCTTAAAACTATGGAGAAGATAATTGACCAGCACATCAGGGAGACGAATCTCAAGCAGCTTCCCTTGCATAAGTACCAATATGCGTACCAAGCTGGTAAGTCAACTGAGACTGCCATTCATTGCCTTACAACAACCATTGAAAAGGCCATTGGCGCTCAACAAATAGCACTATGTGCCTTTTTAGACATATCAGGAGCTTTTGACAACACGTCATATCAGGCTATCCGTGCCTCTCTTGTACATAAAAATGTACCCACACCCATTATTAGGTGGATTCTGGAAATGCTTAAATCCAGAATAATAACTGTAGACCTTGGAGGAACCATGACCTCAATCACAGCCACAAGGGGGTGCCCTCAAGGGGGAGTACTCTCTCCTCTCTTGTGGACTCTGGTCATCGACGAGCTACTCTATAAGCTCAACGACTTAGGGTTCGCCACTCAAGGCTACGCTGATGACCTAGTCATCTATATAGTGGGCTGGCATGAGCAAACCATCTCGGACCGCATGCAGCAAGCTCTCAACATAGCCAACAGATGGTGTCAGGACAAAGGATTGTCCATAAACCCGTCTAAAACTGTTTTAGTTCCTTTTACCAGGAAAAGGTCTCTGTCTCTAACAAGACCATCATTAAATGAATCTACCATTGACTTTTCGGTTGAAGCCAACTACTTAGGAGTTACACTTGACTCCAAGCTCAACTGGAATGCACACCTTGAAAAGACCATAAATAAAGCCACTCGAGCACACTTCGCTTGTAACAGGCTTTTCGGTAGAACATGGGGTCTAAGTCCCAAAATGATCTACTGGTCTTTAACACTGTGGTAAAACCGATCCTAACCTATGCATCTCTTGCTTGGTGGACGAAATCTACCCAGAAGACAGCTGCGGCTGCACTTACCAAACTACAACGACTAGTCTGCATAGGCATCACTGGAGCCATCCGAACATGTCCCACTGCAGCACTTGGAGTTATAACTGGCATACCCCCTCTACCCATCACCTTGAAAAAGGAGGCCTGCCTGGGGGCACTTCGCCTTCAAAACATCACTAACATAAAAAGTGGTGATCTTACCGGGCATCTTCGGGTTCTTGAACCCCTAATAAATGAGCCCATTCTGCGCGTAACTGACGAACAGAAACCAAAACTTGTTTTCCACAGAAACTTCTCTGTAGTCTTGCACACCAGACATGATTGGAAAACAAAATCAATATCTCTACCCAGTGGATCACAAACGTGGTACACTGACGGGTCAAAACTGGAAAACGGCGACACCGGGGCTGGTATTTTTGGACCAAGGTTCAACAAGTCCATAGCCATGGGAAAGTCTCCAACCATTTTCCAAGCAGAGATATACGCTATAGAAATCTGTGCTCGTGAATGCCTTCGCAGGAAAATGCAAGGTGCACGGATTTACATCTTCTCTGACAGTCAGGCGGCGCTCATAGCGCTAAGATCCTTCACGATCTCCTCCAGACTTGTAGAGAACTGTTTCCAGCAGCTGAACGCCCTTGCCTCAAAAAACATCTTAACGATGGGCTGGGTGCCGGGGCATGAAGGCCACATAGGAAACGAGGTAGCAGACTCCCTAGCAAAACGCGGGGCGATGTCACCACTAATCGGCCCTGAACCGTTCTGTGGACTCTCGAAAGGACACAAAAGAGAACTGGTCAGGAAATGGGAGGAAAGGAAATAAGTCGCCACTGGACCGACAGTGCAGGGCTGAGACAAGCCAAACAATTTCTCTTCCCCCAGATGACGCGATCAAAACGCATCATCAATCTAAAGAAGAACGAAATACGTATTCTAACAGGCTACCTAACGGGTCATTGCAACCTAAGGTATCACCTTAAGAAATTAAAACTTTCAGAAATCGACACATGCAGATTCTGTGAGATGGAGCCTGAAACATCAGAACATATTCTATGTGAATGCCCCTCGCTAAGCAGACGTCGACTTCTACAACTAGGAGGTGAACTCATTCCCCCCTACAGGATATGGGAACATATAGACCCTACCAAAGTGCTCTCTTTTATTAGAAGCCTTGGTATAGAGGCTCTACCCTAATTCCTACAGGCCGGCACAAAAGACCTAACATCTGGTCGCAGTGCAGCAAGGCCCTGGTAATAATAATCTATTGCGATACTGATTACTACGATCACGAATAATTAATGCCCTTTCCTCACTAGCGCTTTACATCAGCATTAACAGCAATTATCAATAACAAGACGGAGAGCTGTCCTCATGCACAACATCAGCTTCTGCATCTTTTTGACAGTTTATAATTATAAACTGAGCTAACACGTGCGTAATATGTATTCGGTTTTATTATCTATTTTGGCGAACGACGCTACGATTGAGCTACAATTTTTGTTTAATTTGTTTGGGTCGTCGGGCTCATCATTTAATCATGATCAGAGCGTTCGTAGCGTATGGAAATATGTACGTATAATATCCCATATTGCAAAATTATTTTTTATATTATTTTATGAAAAGCAATTTTATAATATAGACTCGGTTTGGAAATTTTTGGGAGCGGGATGTGCCGAGGAACTTGGACGAGTTCTTCCAAGAAAGTTTTTGGTGTGAGAGGAAAGTTTTCGAAATGCTGGTAGCTCAGTTGTCTGGACTGGTGCTAGCCCCCGCCCCAAATTTTCAAAGTATCCCCTAATCTTTTGGGGTAATTTTAATTTTGTTAAGGGCACAACTGAGGACAACTCAAGCACAATTCAGCACAGCTTTCAATTCTTAAATATTCAAAATAGCTGTACTTCACAGACATTCGCGGAAGGCCTCGGAAACCACTGATGTTCTCTTCTCAGAGGTCTAGCAATACGTGAAGAGGCCACTCCATACAAATCGAATAATATCTGCAATTATAGTTGCAAAGAATTATATTGTATAGCATAATAAAAACAAAATAAATTTAATTTTAGCCGTTTGCCATTTTGAGTCTCAATTTCCAGTAATTATTTGACTAGTTGTGTCACCATGCCGATAAAAAAATTATCGAGCATAACAGAAATTTTTTTAAGAGTATCGAGTACGATATAACACCAGATGTACTCACATCTCGGATAGACACCAGCATCTGCCATATATAGCACCCACACTATTTGTATGGGAGATGTTCAACATCTTGGCTCAAGATGCAAGGTGCAGCCCTAATGAGGACAGGGCATAAGCTGCCTTCACACGGTTGGTTTTCCTGTAGCTTTTTTTAACCGACCAAAAATGTTGGAATGCCATTACTCGCATCGGTTAAATTCAAAATCCCATCACTTTTTGTTGTTACACAATCTGGTAACACTTCCTTATATATATAAGTTTGTTTACATTATTTTTTGCCAACAATTACTAAAAAATACCAAAAACGCATTTTTTACATAAACAGGTTCGTGGTACAAATTTAACCGACTCAAAAAGAGCAGAAATAGAACACGTTATACTTTTTTCATTTTGAGTCGGTTTTTGCCGGGGCATGATGGAGTAACTATAAGGTGGTCTTGTCGGCAAAAGCACAGCCTTTGCGTATGCTAGCAGTAAGTGCGAGTGAAACGCACACTTAACAATGAGTGTAAATGAAACGACTGTTGAGTATGTTGATTAACCCTTGACTGGTCCGTGGTGCCTTTTATAATACAAAGAAGTGAAGTTTGTTTTTTTGTTTAATTTTCAATAATTTTGAGTTGGCTAAAAGTTATTGTTTTTGGTTTTGTATACAAAGTTTTTTGTTTAAATTCTTAATTCTAAAATATATTCAAATTTTAAAATAAAAAGTTTTTACATCAATATTAATGTCCACGTGCGCAGCAGCCATTACTAATTTTTCTTTAAAATTTTTAGTTAAATTAAAATGTTCTCTCACATAAGATAAAAAAATTGCTTCTAGCTGTTGGAGCTTATCCGTAAATTGGTCACTTGGTTTTATAAGACCGCCATGTGATATTACATCCACGTACATATGTAAATGTCGAATTTGCGGAGCTCTTGTTAGATAGTTTTAGCTTTTAAATAACATAGCCAGCTATATACTCAATAGCATCGCAAGTCAACTCTTCGATGTTAATTTCTTGAGGTAGGTTGTTTGCTACTTCTAGCGCAAGCTCTTCTGGTTCATTTTCCTTGCATGCCGTAACTACAGAACTTAGATCTAGGTTAAGCCAATTTTCAAAGCTGTCTTCAACGTTTCCATTACTAGATAACATTTCTGTATTATTGGCTAAACAAAATAAAAAGAATTATTTAAATGGGGTAATGTTTTACGCATAACAAAAAACATAAACAAAAACACATAACTACCAACATTCACGTTCAAAACTTTGCTGAAACATAAAGCTAAACATTTGACAATTATTATTGTAAATTGATTATTTTAATGTTGTCATACCTGTTATATATTTTCGCTTGCGCTTTACAACACATTTTGGTGCATGAACAAATTTTACACCAAGCACACACTTGCGGCAAAATTTGCAATAGCTCATATTTTTGTGTTCGCTTAAGGGTTAAGTGCTCCGAAAAAAATCGTCCGCACACAACCTTTCTCTTTAACAAGCACGAACGCACTGAAGCTAAGTCCTTCAGTCGTGCTAGCTTAGGCTGCCGACGAGACCACCTTATAGTTATTCCATCATGGCCCGGAGCAAGGCATACTTATATAAGTATGCCTTGGCCCGGAGTAAGTTCACACGAGAGCACTCGCCTTAAAAAAAAAACCGAAGAAAATCCGATTGTGTGAAGGCATCTTTAGTAAAATAATAATTCCGTTTGATTTTCATAGTTAAATTGAATAAAATACATAAAAGTATATGAAAACAATGGTTTGTCATTTTATTTTATTTTATTGGGTCGATTTTCACAAGATTAAGATGGAATTTGTTTATGTAATATCGTATTTTTTACTCTATTCATTATATGTTAAATACATATCGCTAAAAATATGAATGAAATGTGTATAACGCCTTAGATTTATGGACGCGCAAGAACAAGCCTTCCAACGATACTAACAGTTGTCTGATTGATTTTTGAAAGTTTTATGTCAAAATATCAAAAATTTTTCCAGCATAGAACAGATGCGCTAAGGTCGCTATGATTGTTAAAAATGACTTTAGGGCTTATCTGAGGAACCGAGTATAAAGATTATAGAGCAGTCACTTCGTACTTCATGCACGCGCTCACTCAGTCCGACCCTCTTTGACTGTTTCCTAGTGATTCAGTCTATAGCCAAGCGTTGTGAGCGAAGCATTTCAGCGCACAAATTTTTTGTGTATTATTGCTTGGAACAAGAATATTTTTTAGGCTGATAAAACAATAAAGGCAAAAACAAAAAATTTTTAGAAATAATATTATAAGAAAAAATAACATATAACAAGTGGAAACGTTGCAGTCGGACGCAGCCGACTGCGGTATACTCGTTAACAGTATTGAAACCGATAAAAGGAGACCTGATTGCAAAGGGGAACGGATGCGGCCGGGGTACGCTGCCTTAAAGATTCTCACTTGCTATGCCGAGCGTTTTCTTGTGTTGCTTCTGCTTTAGAATTTAGGCAAATGACTTGGGCAAATGGTCGTGTGGAATACACTTTCGCAATTTGTGTGCATTGCAGCATAGCTGTATGGTGGTTGCGATGACAAAATTATTGGGAAAGAGTCATATAGCTGAAAACATGAAAGAGTATGTATGACCAGCAATGCAAAACTGATAATTGCCTGCTTATTTTACTAGACGCTTGTTAATTTTGCTGTTCGCCTGATCAGCAAATGTTCGATGAGCACCAAAACTGCCTTTGAAGTATTGTTCTTCTGGTTTTTCTTGGGTTTTTTGTAGGCAAATAATAAAATTTAATATAAATTTGGCTGTTTAGCGTTGAGAAAGGTCAATGAATTGCCTGGCAAATGGTACGCATACATTAAAATATGGACATGCATAGAGACAGGGACACACACATGCTTATGGTAGCTAGCCTTTCGGCTAACAAAAATCAAAAATCAATGCCTGGCTACCACCAAAACTGCATACATATATATTATATATCTATGTTTTTATTAATTCGCTCATTTGCTTTGCTGGTGCTAGGTCGACGCAATAAGATAAGCAATAAAATAAGCGCACATAAGGAATACAATGAAACAAGTAAGAAGGCTCTAGTCGGGAGAGCCCGACTAGAAGATACCCTGAACCCAGTTGCAATAAATATATTTAATTTATATAAGACTTTGGTATACTGGCTTAGCTTCCATCGATTAAGTTCAATATCTCCGGTGTTTCTCAACCGATTTGGACGAAATTTTCAGAAAAGTTCTATCATTATCCATTACTTCAACCCTCATTTTTAGATTTTCCAAATTCGATATTTTATTGTTATCGATATTATGTGTATATCGGAAACCAGAATAGTTATCGATAATTTGAAGCAAACTTGTTCTGCTCATGGTATAGGAGAACTTAAATACAAAATCAGAAGTCTCTAGCTCTTGTAGTCTCTGAGATCCACGCGTTCATACAGACGGACAGACGGACAGTTAGACGGACAGACGGACATGGCTATATCGTCTCGGCTGTTGATGCTGATCAAGAATATATATACTTTATAGGGTCGGAGATGCTTCCTTCTGCCTGTTACATACTTTTTCACAAAACCATTATACCCTTATTTACCCATTTTATGGGTTAAGGGTGTAAAAAGGGGCAAAAACGGGCAAATGAAACTTTTTGTATTTAATAGAGGAATAATTGATTGCAAATGGGTACGGATGGGGCAGGGGCTTACGCTGCCTTAAAGATTATCCGATGCAGATGGGGATGCCACCAACTATCTTCCTTCCAAATTTGGTGACTTTAGCTCAAAGTTTGTAAGAGCTGTGGAAAGGGGGGCTGGGGGTGGTATGGCTGGGCGTGGCATCCAAAGTTTTAATGCAGATCTGTGTGGAATTTCAATTGATATCTTTATACCAAATTTGGTGACTCTAGCTAAATGTTTGTAAAAGGTGGGGAAAGGGGGGCGAAATGGGTAGGCGTGGCTCCAAAACTTTGATGAAGATTTTTGGGGGTCGTTGCCAGCTATCTTCCTACCAAATTTGGTGGCTCTAGCCTCACAATTTGGAAGATACACGCATTCCCGTTTTGACATAGCGTTGGTGAGGATTGGGGCGGCTAGGGCAGTATTGGTGGTCGTGGCATCCAAACTTTTGATGCAGTTTTTGGGGGGTCATCATCACCTAACTTGGCACCAAATTTGGTGGCTCTAGATCAAAAACTGTAGAAGATATAGGCTTTTTTGACTTTAAAATGCGGGGTGGCTGGGTGCGGAATGGGTGGGCGTGCCTCCGAAATTCTTGATGCAGTTTTTTGGGCGTTGATAGTAGCTATCTTCTCACCAAATTTGGTAGTTCTAGCTGTAAGGATGTGCGAAATATGTGGATTAATCGGTTTTGAGTTATCGAATTTATCGATTTGCCAGCCCCCCAGTTATCGTAGAACCCCAATCTTGACACTTTAATTTACTATCCCATAGATAAAGAGAATTGCAAAGTTTCAAGTCTCTAGCTTGAAGGGAGTGGAAAAAAGTTGCGTTCATGCAGACGGACAGACACCATGACGGACATTGCACAAACTCAATATACTCTTTACCTTCGGTATCGAGTATAAAAATTGCCGATATAATGTGATATAATTTTTTTTTTTTTTCCATCAAAGTTGAGAAATAGTGAACAAGTTGATGGTTGGTAAATATTGATTTGCCTGGCCAAACGCAAAACAAACAGTACAATTTTTTTAATAAATAGATCTATCAATAGAACCAAAAATAATGACGGTAAAAAATCAGACAACTTTGTAGGGATATATCTTCTAAACAAAAAATCCGGTTATATTAAAGGTTGCAGATTTGAAATCGTTTCCTATAAAGTAAGTTAATTCAATATTTTTAGAGGCACATGCAATTTTTGATTTTTGCCACCTGACTTGTTCTACGGGCGCCACCGTGCGACGATACCAACATCGCAGAAAAAATAAAGAAATATCCTTTACTTGGGTCAACCAGTTGGACGAAGGAGGTCTTGCAAAGCCAACAGAAGAAATGATGGGAGTAATGAAAAAATTGAAGGCGCTGTTTGACGACTACAACAGTAAAACATTAAACAATAAAGATAATTATTTAAAAAATTTGTTGGAAAGAGCCGAAGACATCGACTGCTCCAAAAAATTAAATCTTTAGCATTACGGTCAATGATGTTCTTTAGAATAAGAACTTTAATGAATTAAAATACAGTAATAGTCTGAAGCGAGCAAACCAAAGTATAGAAAATGTTAGTCGTAAGCGAAAATACGCTCTCATTTCATACAATTATACACAAAATGTGTCTATCGTGACGTCATGCGCAGAACGAGTCAAAAGTAATGCGCGTAAATGACTTATCGTTTGTTTTTGTATCATGAGTATGCCCCGTATGCAATGTTTGCTCTGGTATTCTATTTACTTATTGCCAGAAGTCAAGTAATCTGTTATCGGATGCCAACACTACTCTGCACTCCTCGTTCAACAACACAACTATCAATAGCATCCCGCCGACCATAACAACTTTAAAGTGATTCTTATGGTTAATAAACGTTTCATAATAAATGGTTTTGGTGAAAAAAACAAACAAATACAAACTCGTTTGATTTTTATATATCTCGCGCCATTTTAAATAGGTATGTGAGCAATGTTGAGCGTGCGATACATCAATCGATAAATCGATGCATCTATTGCGATACTGATTACTACGATCACGAATAATTAATGCCCTTTCCTCACTAGCGCTTTACATCAGCATTAACAGCAATTATCAATAACAAGACGGAGAGCTGTCCACATGCACAACATCAGCTTCTGCATCTTTTTGACAGTTTATAATTATAAACTGAGCTAACACGTGCATAATATGTATTCGGTTTTATTATCTACTTTGGCGAACGACGCTACGATTGAGCTACAATTTTTGTTTAATTTGTTTGGGTCGTCGGGCTCATCATTTAATCATGATCAGAGCGTTCGTAGCGTATGGAAATATGTACGTATAATATCCCATATTGCAAAATTATTTTTTATATTATTTTATGAAAAGCAAATTTATAATATAGACTCGGTTTGGAAATTTTTGGGAGCGGGATGTGCCGAGGAACTTGGACGAGTTCTTCCAAGAAAGTTTTTGGTGTGAGAGGAAAGTTTTCGAAATGCTGGTAGCTCAGTTGTGTGGACTGGTGCTAGCCCCCGCCCCAAATTTTCAAAGTAGCCCCTAATCTTCATTTTTAGGGTAATTTTAATTTTGTTAAGGGCACAACTGAGGACAACTCAAGCACAATTCAGCACAGCTTTCAATTCTTAAATATTCAAAAATAGCTGTACTTCACAGACATTCGCGGAAGGCCTCGGAAACCACTGATGTTCTCTTCTCAGAGGTCTAGCAATACGTGAAGAGGCCACTCCATACAAATCGAATAATATCTGCAATTATAGTTGCAAAGAATTATATTGTATAGCATAATAAAAACAAAATTAATTTAATTTTAGCCGTTTGCCATTTTGAGTCTCAATTTCCAGTAATTATTTGACTAGTTGTGTCACCATGCCGATAAAAAAATTATCGAGCATAACAGAAATTTTTTTAAGAGTATCGAGTACGATATAACACCAGATGTACTCACATCTCGGATAGACACCAGCATCTGCCATATCTAGCACCCACACTATTTGTATGGGAGATGTTCAACATCTTGGCTCAAGATGCAAGGTGCAGCCCTAATGAGGACAGGGCATAAGCTGCCTTCACACGGTCGGTTTTCCTGTAGCTTTTTTTAACCGACCAAAAATGTTGGAATGCCATTACTCGCATCGGTTAAATTCAAAATCCCATCACTTTTTGTTGTTACACAATCTGGTAACACTTCCTTATATATATAAGTTTGTTTACATTATTTTTTGCCAACAATTACTAAAAAATACCAAAAACGCATTTTTTACATAAACAGGTTCGTGGTACAAATTTAACCGACTCAAAAAGAGCAGAAATAGAACACGTTATACTTTTTTCATTTTGAGTCGGTTTTTGCCGGGGCATGATGGAGTAACTATAAGGTGGTCTTGTCGGCAAAAGCACAGCCTTTGCGTATGCTAGCAGTAAGTGCGAGTGAAACGCACACTTAACAATGAGTGTAAATGAAACGACTGTTGAGTATGTTGATTAACCCTTGACTGGTCCGTGGTGCCTTTTATAATACAAAGAAGTGAAGTTTGTTTTTTTTGTTTAATTTTCAATAATTTTGAGTTGGCTAAAAGTTATTGTTTTTGGTTTTGTATACAAAGTTTTTTGTTTAAATTCTTAATTCTAAAATATATTCAAATTTTAAAATAAAAGTTTTTACATCAATATTAATTTCCACGTGCGCAGCAGCCATTACTAATTTTTCTTTAAAATTTTTAGTTAAATTAAAATGTTCTCTTACATAAGATAAAAAAATTGCTTCTAGCTGTTGGAGCTTATCCGTAAATTGGTCACTTGGTTTTATAAGACCGCCATGTGATATTACATCCACGTACATATGTAAATGTCGAATTTGCGGAGCTCTTGTTAGATAGTTTTAGCTTTTAAATAACATAGCCAGCTATATACTCAATAGCATCGCAAGTCAACTCTTCGATGTTAATTTCTTGAGGTAGGTTGTTTGCTACTTCTAGCGCAAGCTCTTCTGGTTCATTTTCCTTGCATGCCGTAACTACAGAACTTAGATCTAGGTTAAGCCAATTTTCAAAGCTGTATTCAACGTTTCCATTACTAGATAACATTTCTGTATTATTGGCTAAACAAAATAAAAAGAATTATTTAAATGGGGTAATGTTTTACGCATAACAAAAAACATAAACAAAAACACATAACTACCAACATTCACGTTCAAAACTTTGCTGAAACATAAAGCTAAACATTTGACAATTATTATTATTATTACAATGAATTGATTGTAAATTGATTATTTTAATGTTGTCATACCTGTTATACTTTTCGCAACTGTCGTCGAATGCAGACGTGTTTTCTCATCGTGGTCCGGTTAATTAATTCCCAAACGCAAAAGTGCAGTGATATAGAAGCTTATAAAATATATATATTATGCGAAAAGACGCTAAGTGCAATGTATCTGCACAAATTGCTTTTTAAAAAATCTGTAATTCAAACAAAACAATTGACTTTTAACAAATAATAACATATAAAACAAAAGGCACTAACAAATTCTTCACCTCGCTTAAGACAATGAGTCAACGCGAGAATTGTGGCCAGCGACAACGCGAGCAAGACGAGCGTCGTCGGCTGAGCAACGCTTACTTTTCCGTAGTTTCAGAGCAGCCCGAGCGGTCAATTACCCCCAACCCGCAAATCGAACTCTCTTACACAGCGCGTGCCAGAGAACGTTCTTGCTCACCGTCACCGTCCCTGTTATCTATCGAGTCAACGCAATCCGACCGCGCGCGGTCGGCAACACCCAATCCGACAAATGAAGTATTGCACACAGCACGCGACCGAAAGTTTTCGTGCTCCCCGTCTCTCTTAGCAACGACTGCAAGTGCCGCGGCCTCTCTAGGTACCGCAACAGCGACTACAACCACAACTGCACCGATACCTACTTCCCGTTCAACAAGCACAACGACTGCTGCGCCGTCAGCAAATCAAACTGCAAACAGCAAAAATGTTAAGCCGGCTACACAGACTGGTATGGATCGCTACATTTATATCAAAAGAAAGCTAAGTCCGCAAAATTCTACGAATAAACCAAAAATGACCCGTAGCAATTTAAATAGACCCTCGAATGATACTACATACAATAGCAATAGATTTCACATCTTGGCAGAAAACACAGATGATCTGCCTTCTGAAGCCGTTGGGGTTGTCACGAAAAAGCCGAAGCCACCCCCAATATATATATGCGAGAAAAGCTCCAGTGCTTTTGTTAACAAAGTTATCGAGCTCTTAGGCAAAGATAGTTTCTACATAGTCCCTCTCGTACAGGGTAAAATTCAAGAAATTAAAGTCCAGACAAAGTCGGAAGATAATTACAGAGTTCTCATAAATTATCTAAACGAAAAAAAAATGAATTATTATACGTATCAATTAAAAAGCTGCAAGGGCCTGCAGGTCGTAATAAAAGGCATAGAACCTGATGTAACACCAGAAGAAATTAAACAGGCGCTGCAGGAAAAAGGATTTCGAGCAAAAACCGTCATAAACATCTTAAACAGGAATAGGATGCCGCAACCACTTTTTAAAATAGAACTTGAACCAGAAACGAAGATGCTTAAAAAAAACGAGGTGCACTCAATATACAAACTTCAGCTTTTACTTCACCGAAGAATCACCGTAGAAGAACCGCACAAACGAAACGGTCCGGTACAATGTATGAACTGCCAAGAGTACGGCCATACAAAAGCCTACTGTACACTGCGCTCGGTATGCGTATACTGTGGGGAACTGCACAGCTCCGCAAGTTGCCCAGTAAGCAAAGAAGACTCTAGCAAAAAATTCTGTAACAACTGCGAAGGCAAGCATACAGCCAACTACAGAGGCTGCCAAGTCTACAAGGAACTTAAAAATCGTGTCCATCAGCGCTGTACCACTGCACGCTCGCAACACGCACCGACTACCTTCACTCCATCGAAACACAACCCAGACGTCTTCTTTTCATCTGCAGCCAGATCCTCACTTGGCCCCGAGTTCTCAACCAATAACGCAACTTATGCAAGCGCCCTAAGATCCGGACTGGCTCTTCCTGCCTCAAACACACCGTACTTACAACCAAAACAAGTGAGCACAAACGCTGCACAGGAGCAGCAACAAAGTAACCTCGAAGCACTCGTATGTACCCTGCAGCAGAGCATGAACGAGTTTATGTCATTCATGAAAACAACTATGCAGGAACTAATGCGTAATCAAAATCTCTTGATACAAATGCTTGTATCACAACAGTCAAAATAATCAATGGCTGAGATACGAATATCTACGTGGAACGCTAATGGCGTCTCACAGCATAAACTTGAATTAGCTCAATTCCTACTCGATAAGCACATCGACGTAATGCTACTTTCCGAAACACACCTTACAAACAAATATAACTTTAACATAAGTGGATACTTATTCTATGGTACAAATCATCCCGATGGTAAAGCACACGGTGGAACTGGTATTTTGATCAGAAGCCGCCTCAAGCACCACTACTATAAAGAGTTTGCTGAAAACTTTCTACAGGCCACATCTCTAAAAATACATTTAAACAGTGGGAACCAACTTACTCTTGCCGCTGTATACTGCCCTCCGCGTTATACCATATCTGAAGACCAATTTATGGAATTTTTTAACTCACTAGGAGAATGCTTTATAGCGGCAGGAGACTACAATGCCAAGCACACACACTGGGGATCTCGTCTAGTGAATCCAAAAGGAAAGCAGCTCTACAATGCAATTATAAAAGCTAACAACAAGCTCGACTACGTTTCTCCTGGCAGACCAACATACTGGCCGACAGATCCCAAAAACTACCCGATTTGATTGACTTTGCAGTTACCAAAAACATTTCGCGTAGACTGATAAGTGCAGAGTGCCTTTCGGATCTATCATCCGATCACTCCCCAGTCCTAATAAATCTGCAACGACACCCTGAATACATAAATCGACCCAGTAAGTTAACTTCACATAAAACTAACTGGCTCAGATACAAAAAATTTATAAGCTCACACATTGAGCTTAAGCCACGTCTCGTTGATGTAGCTGACATTGACAGTTTTGTTAACACTCTGGAGACTGTCTTCGTCGCCGCAGCTCGCGCCGCTACGCCTCAAATACCAAAAACAATACACAACCAAAGGACAACAAATCTACAAATTGAACAGCTCGTTCTTGAAAAGCGGCGCTTACGACGTGATTGGCAATCGAACAGATCGCCATCGGCGAAGCAAAAACTAAAAGACGCCACACGTAAACTCACCAAAGCGTTAAAAATCGAGGACGAGCGCGCTCAACGCCGTTACATCGAGCAATTATCAACCACCAGTACGAAAAACTCATTGTGGAGAGCTCACCCAACTCTAAGCTCACCAACAGAAACAGTAATGCCTATAAGAAACTTCGCAGGCGGCTGGGCTCGCAGCGATGAAGAAAGAGCTAACACATTTGCTACTCATCTCCAAAAAGTGTTCCAACCTAACGCTGCAACAAATACGTTTGCACTACCGACTTCTTCAAACGGCTCTCAGCTTCAAGATGATCCAATCAAGTTTCGCCCGAATGAAATCGTTAGAATCATTAAAGAGCAACTGAACCCAAAAAAAGCTCCAGGAGGTGACCAAATAACCCCAAAGATGATTATTGAGCTTCCTTACTGTACAATATGCATAATTGCCCAGCTCTTCAATGCTATCACCAAACTTGGCCACTATCCATACAGATGGAAAAAGTCAATTATCATTATGATACCAAAGCCTGGAAAAGATCACACAGTTCCCACGTCGTATAGACCTATAAGCTTATTACCGTGTCTATCAAAACTTTTTGAAAAATGTTTGCTGTCCCGGATAAATCCATTCCTGAATCTTCATAACATAATCCCGTCACACCAATTTGGCTTTCGTGAAAAGCATGGAACAATTGAGCAGGTTAACAGAATAACATCAGAGATACGAAGCGCGTTCGAAAATAGATACTGCATTGCAATATTTCTGGATGTTTCTCAGGCATTCGACAAAGTTTGGTTGGAAGGTCTAATGCATAAGATCAAAGCAATGCTCCCAAACAACACACATAAGCTGCTTAAGTCGTACCTATACGACAGGAAGTTCGCAGTAAGATGTAACACTGCAATGTCTGACGAACATAGTATCGAAGCTGGTGTTCCACAGGGCAGCGTACTGGGACCAACACTGTACGTGCTTTTCACAGCAGACATCCCAATAAGCAGCCGATTGACAACATCTACCTTTGCTGATGATACAGCTATTCTCAGCCGCTCCAGATGCCCAATACAAGCAACAGCGCAACTAGCCCTTCATCTGGTCAACGTGGAAAAATGGTTATCAGATTGGCGAATTAAGGTAAACGAACAAAAATGTAAGCAAGTAACTTTCACCCTTAACAGGCAAGATTGTCCACCGCTCACGTTAAACAACACCACACTTCCAAAAACAAACGATGTAACGTATCTGGGCGTACACTTAGACCGAAGACTAACATGGCGGCGACACATTGAAGCTAAAAGAACACATCTCAAACTGAAAGCCAATAGCCTCCACTGGCTCATCAATGCTCGCTCTTCCATTAGTTTGGACTACAAGGTCCTGCTTTACAACTCTGTTCTAAAACCAATCTGGACCTATGGTTCCCAGTTATGGGGGAACGCTAGCAACAGCAGCATTGACATTGTCCAGAGAGCCCAGTCAAAAATATTGAGAACCATTACCGGGGCACCGTGGTATGTTCGAAACGAAAACATTCATAAAGACTTAAACATCTCAACAGTCAAGGAGGAAATAGAGGAACAAAAAGTAAAATATCTTATCAAGCTCTCATCGCACACAAATCATCTCGCGAGAGGTCTCACAAGGCTGCGCAGCCGATCCCGTCTTCGTCGTAACGACTTACCAACCCAGCGATGATTTTTAGGGACGCGCACTCAGAATACAGTCAAAAACAAAAATGAACTGTTAGCTAAGATTTATTTATAAGATTTGTATACTTATTGCTAGTTTTCTAATTCACTAGAAAAGATTCAATAAATAAGACCAGCAATTTAAAAAAAAAAAAAAAAAAAAATACCTGTTATATATTTTCGCTTGCGCTTTACAACACATTTTGGTGCATGAACAAATTTTACACCAAGCACACACTTGCGGCAAAATTTGCAATAGCTCATATTTTTGTGTTCGCTTAAGGGTTAAGTGCTCCGAAAAAAATCGTCCGCACACAACCTTTCTCTTTAACAAGCACGAACGCACTGAAGCTAAGTCCTTCAATCGTGCTAGCTTAGGCTGCCGACGAGACCACCTTATAGTTATTCCATCATGGCCCGGAGCAAGGCATACTTATATAAGTATACCTTGGCCCGGAGTAAGTTCACACGAGAGAGCTCGCCTTAAAAAAAAAAACCGAAGAAAATCAGATTGTGTGAAGGCATCTTTAGTAAAATAATAATTCCGTTTGATTTTCATAGTTAAATTGAATAAAATACATAAAAGTATATGAAAACAATGGTTTGTCATTTTATTTTATTTTATTGGGTCGATTTTCACAAGATTAAGATGGAATTTGTTTATGTAATATCGTATTTTTTACTCTATTCATTATATGTTAAATACATATCGCTAAAAATATGAATGAAATGTGTATAACGCCTTAGATTTATGGACGCGCAAGAACAAGCCTTCCAACGATACTAACAGTTAAGCTGATTGATTTTTGAAAGTTTTATGTCAAAATATCAAAAATTTTTCCAGCATAGAACAGATGCGCTAAGGTCGCTATGATTGTTAAAAATGACTTTAGGGCTTATCTTAGGAACCGAGTATAAAGATTATAGAGCAGTCACTTCGTACTTCATGCACGCGCTCACTCAGTCCGACCCTCTTTGACTGTTTCCTAGTGATTCAGTCTATAGCCAAGCGTTGTGAGCGAAGCATTTCAGCGCACAAATTTTTTGTGTATTATTGCTTGGAACAAGAATATTTTTTAGGCTGATAAAACAATAAAGGCAAAAACAAAAAATTTTTAGAAATAATATTATAAGAAAAAATAACATATAACAAGTGGAAACGTTGCAGTCGGACGCAGCCGACTGCGGTATACTCGTTAACAGTATTGAAACCGATAAAAGGAGACCTGATTGCAAAGGGGACCGGATGCGGCCGGGGTACGCTGCCTTAAAGATTCTCACTTGCTATGCCGAGCGTTTTCTTGTGTTGCTTCTGCTTTAGAATTTAGGCAAATGACTTGGGCAAATGGACGTGTGGAATACACTTTCGCAATTTGTATGCATTGCAGCATAGCTGTATGGTGGTTGCGATGACAAAATTATTGGGAAAGAGTCATATAGCTGAAAACATGAAAGAGTATGTATGACCAGCAATGCAAAACTGATAATTGCCTGCTTATTTTACTAGATGCTTGTTAATTTTGCTGTTCGCCTGATCAGCAAATGTTCGATGAGCACCAAAACTGCTTTTGAAGTATTGTTCTTCTGGTTTTTCTTGGGTTTTTTGTAGGCAAATAATACAAATTTAATATAAAATTTGGCTGTTTAGCGTTGAGAAAGGTCAATGAATTGCCTGGCAAATGGTACGCATACATTAAAATATGGACATGCATAGAGACAGGGACACACACATGCTTATGGTAGCTAGCCTTTCGGCTAACAAAAATCAAAAATCAATGCCTGGCTACCACCAAAACTGCATACATATATATATATATCTATGTTTTTATTAATTCGCTCATTTGCTTTGCTGGTGCTAGGTCGACGCAATAAGATAAGCAATAAAATAAGCGCACATAAGGAATACAATGAAACAAGTAAGAAGGCTCTAGTCGGGAGAGCCCGACTAGAAGATACCCTGAACCCAGTTGCAATAAATATATTTAATTTATATAAGACTTTGGTATACTGGCTTAGCTTCCATCGATTAAGTTCAATATCTCCGGTGTTTCTCAACCGATTTGGACGAAATTTTCAGAAAAGTTCTATCATTATCCATTACTTCAACCCTCATTTTTAGATTTTCCAAATTCGATATTTTATTGTTATCGATATTATGTGTATATCGGAAACCAGAATAGTTATCGATAATTTGAAGCAAACTTGTTCTGCTCATGGTATAGGAGAACTTAAATACAAAATCAGAAGTCTCTAGCTCTTGTAGTCTCTGAGATCCACGCGTTCATACAGACGGACAGACGGACAGACAGACGGACAGACGGACATGGCTATATCGTCTCGGCTGTTGATGCTGATCAAGAATATATATACTTTATAGGGTCGGAGATGCTTCCTTCTGCCTGTTACATACTTTTTCACAAAACCATTATACCCTTATTTACCCATTTTATGGGTTGAGGGTGTAAAAAGGGGCAAAAACGGGCAAATGAAACTTTTTGTATTTAATAGAGGAATAATTGATTGCAAATGGGTACGGATGGGGCAGGGGTTTACGCTGCCTTAAAGATTATCCGATGCAGATGGGGATGTCACCAACTATCTTCCTTCCAAATTTGGTGACTTTAGCTCAAAGTTTGTAAGAGCTGTGGAAAGGGGGGCTGGGGGTGGTATGGCTGGGCGTGGCATCCAAAGTTTTAATGCAGATCTGTGTGGAATTTCAATTGATATCTTCATACCAAATTTGGTGACTCTACCTAAATGTTTGTAAAAGGTGGGGAAAGGGGGGCGAAATGGGTAGGCGTGGCTCCAAAACTTTGATCAAGATTTTTGGGGGTCGTTGCCAGCTATCTTCCTACCAAATTTGGTGGCTCTAGCCTCACAATTTGGAAGATGCACGCATTCCCGTTTTGACGAAGCGTTGGTGAGGATGGGGGCGGCTAGGGCAGTATTGGTGGTCGTGGCATCCAAACTTTTGATGCAGTTTTTGGGGGGTCATCATCACCTAACTTGGCACCAAATTTAATGGCTCTAGATCAAAAACTGTAGAAGATATAGGCTTTTTTGACTTTAAAATGCGGGGTGGCTGGGTGCGGAATGGGTGGGCGTGCCTCCGAAATTCTTGATGCAGTTTTTTGGGCGTTGATAGTAGCTATCTTCTCACCAAATTTGGTAATATGTGATAATATCGAAATATGTGGATTTATCGGTTTTAAGTTATCGAATTTATCGATTTGCCAGCCCCCAGTTATCGTAGAACCCCAATTTTGACACTTTAATTTACTATCCCATAGATAAAGAGAATTGCAAAGTTTCAAGTCTCTAGCTTGAAGGGAGTGGAAAAAAGTTGCGTTCATACAGACGGACAGACACCATGACGGACATTGCACAAACTCAATATACTCTTTACCTTCGGTATCGAGTATAAAAATTGCCGATATAATGTGATATAATTTTTTTTTTTTCCATCAAAGTTGAGAAATCGTGAAAAAGTTGATGGTTGGTAAATATTGATTTGCCTGGCCAAACGCAAAACAAACAGTACAATTTTTTTAATAAATAGATCTATCAATAGAACCAAAAATAATGACGGTAAAAAATCAGACAACTTTGTAGGGATATATCTTCTAAACAAAAAATCCGGTTATATTAAAGGTTGCAGATTTGAAATCGTTTCCTATAAAGTAAGTTAATTCAATATTTTTAGAGGCACATGCAATTTTTGATTTTTGCCACCTGACTTGTTATACGGGCGCCACTGTGCGACGATACCAACATCGCAGAAAAAATAAAGAAATATCCTTTACTTGGGTCAACCAGTTGGACGAAGGAGGTCTTGCAAAGCCAACAGAAGAAATGATGGGAGTAATGAAAAAATTGAAGGCGCTGTTTGACGACTACAACAGTAAAACATTAAACAATAAAGATAATTATTCAAAAAATTTGTTGGAAAGAGCCGAAGACATCGACTGCTCCAAAAAATTAAATCTTTAGCATTACGGTCAATGATGTTCTTTAGAATAAGAATTTTAATGAATTAAAATACAGTAATAGTCTGAAGCGAGCAAACCAAAGTATAAAAAATGTTAGTCGTAAGCGAAAATACGCTCTCATTTCATACAATTATACACAAAATGTGTCTATCGTGACGTCATGCGCAGAACGAGTCAAAAGTAATGCGCGTAAATGACTTATCGTTTGTTTTTGTATCATGAGTATGCCCCGTATGCAATGTTTGCTCTGGTATTCTATTTACTTATTGCCAGAAGTCAAGTAATCTGTTATCGGATGCCAACACTACTCTGCACTCCTCGTTCAACAACACAACTATCAATAGCATCCCGCCGACCATAACAAATTTAAAGTGATTCTTATGGTTAATAAACGTTTCATAATAAATGGTTTTGGTGAAAAAAAACAAACAAATACAAACTCGTTTGATTTTTATATATCTCGCGCCATTTTAAATAGGTATGTGAGCAATGTTGAGCGTGCGATACATCAATCGATAAATCGATGCATCTATTGCGATACTGATTACTACGATCACGAATAATTAATGCCCTTTCCTCACTAGCGCTTTACATCAGCATTAACAGCAATTATCAATAACAAGACGGAGAGCTGTCCTCATGCACAACATCAGCTTCTGCATCTTTTTGACAGTTTATAATTATAAACTGAGCTAACACGTGCGTAATATGTATTCGGTTTTATTATCTATTTTGGCGAACGACGCTACGATTGAGCTACAATTTTTGTTTAATTTGTTTGGGTCGTCGGGCTCATCATTTAATCATGATCAGAGCGTTCGTAGCGTATGGAAATATGTACGTATAATATCCCATATTGCAAAATTATTTTTTATATTATTTTATGAAAAGCAATTTTATAATATAGACTCGGTTTGGAAATTTTTGCCCTAATGAGGACAGGGCATAAGCTGCCTTCACACGGTCGGTTTTCCTGTAGCTTTTTTTAACCGACCAAAAATGTTGGAATGCCATTACTCGCATCGGTTAAATTCAAAATCCCATCACTTTTTGTTGTTACACAATCTGGTAACACTTCCTTATATATATAAGTTTGTTTACATTATTTTTGCCAACATATACTAAAAAATACCAAAAACGCATTTTTTACATAAACAGGTTCGTGGTACAAATTTAACCGACTCAAAAAGAGCAGAAATAGAACACGTTATACTTTTTTCATTTTGAGTCGGTTTTTGCCCGGAGCATGATGGAGTAACTATAAGGTGGTCTTGTCGGCAAAAGCACAGCCTTAGCGTATGCTAGCAGTAAGTGCGAGTGAAACGCACACTTAACAATGAGTGTAAATGAAACGACTGTTGAGTATGTTGATTAACCCTTGACTGGTCCGTGGTGCCTTTTATAATACAAAGAAGTGAAGTTTGTTTTTTTAGTTTAATTTTCAATAATTTTGAGTTGGCTAAAAGTTATTGTTTTTGGTTTTGTATACAAAGTTTTTTGTTTAAATTCTTAATTCTAAAATATATTCAAATTTTAAAATAAAAAGTTTTTACATCAATATTAATGTCCACGTGCGCAGCAGCCATTACTAATTTTTCTTTAAAATTTTTAGTTAAATTAAAATGTTCTCTCACATAAGATAAAAAAATTGCTTCTAGCTGTTGGAGCTTATCCGTAAATTGGTCACTTGGTTTTATAAGACCGCCATGTGATATTACATCCACGTACATATGTAAATGTCGAATTTGCGGAGCTCTTGTTAGATAGTTTTAGCTTTTAAATAACATAGCCCGCTATATACTCAATAGCATCGCAAGTCAACTCTTCGATGTTAATTTCTTGAGGTAGGTTGTTTGCTACTTCTAGCGCAAGCTCTTCTGGTTCATTTTCCTTGCATGCCGTAACTACAGAACTTAGATCTAGGTTAAGCCAATTTTCAAAGCTGTCTTCAACGTTTCCATTACTAGATAACATTTCTGTATTATTGGCTAAACAAAATAAAAAGAATTATTTAAATGGGGTAATGTTTTACGCATAACAAAAAACATAAACAAAAACACATAACTACCAACATTCACGTTCAAAACTTTGCTGAAACATAAAGCTAAACATTTGACAATTATTATTATTATTACAATGAATTGATTGTAAATTGATTATTTTAATGTTGTCATACCTGTTATATATTTGCGCTTGCGCTTTACAACACATTTTGGTGCATGAACAAATTTTACACCAAGCACACACTTGCGGCAAAATTTGCAATAGCTCATATTTTTGTGTTCGCTTAAGGGTTAAGTGCTCCGAAAAAAATCGTCCGCACACAACCTTTCTCTTTAACAAGCACGAACGCACTGAAGCTAAGTCCTTCAATCGTGCTAGCTTAGGCTGCCGACGAGACCACCTTATAGTTATTCCATCATGGCCCGGAGCAAGGCATACTTATATAAGTATGCCTTGGCCCGGAGTAAGTTCACACGAGAGCGCTCGCCTTAAAAAAAAACCGAAGAAAATCCGATTGTGTGAAGGCATCTTTAGTAAAATAATAATTCCGTTTGATTTTCATAGTTAAATTGAATAAAATACATAAAAGTATATGAAAACAATGGTTTGTCATTTTATTTTATTTTTTTGGGTCGATTTTCACAAGATTAAGATGGAATTTGTTTATGTAATATCGTATTTTTTACTCTATTCATTATATGTTAAATACATATCGCTAAAAATATGAATGAAATGTGTATAACGCCTTAGATTTATGGACGCGCAAGAACAAGCCTTCCAACGATACTAACAGTTAAGCTGACTGATTTTTGAAAGTTTTATGTCAAAATATCAAAAATTTTTCCAGCATAGAACAGATGCGCTAAGGTCGCTATGATTGTTAAAAATGACTTTAGGGCTTATCTTAGGAACCGAGTATAAAGATTATAGAGCAGTCACTTCGTACTTCATGCACGCGCTCACTCAGTCCGACCCTCTTTGACTGTTTCCTAGTGATTCAGTCTATAGCCAAGCGTTGTGAGCGAAGCATTTCAGCGCACAAATTTTTTGTGTATTATTGCTTGGAACAAGAATATTTTTTAGGCTGATAAAACAATAAAGGCAAAAACAAAAAATTTTTAGAAATAATATTATAAGAAAAAATAACATATAACAAGTGGAAACGTTGCAGTCGGACGCAGCCGACTGCGGTATACTCGTTAACAGTATTGAAACCGATAAAAGGAGACCTGATTGCAAAGGGGAACGGATGCGGCCGGGGTACGCTGCCTTAAAGATTTTCACTTGCTATGCCGAGCGTTTTCTTGTGTTGCTTCTGCTTTAGAATTTAGGCAAATGACTTGGGCAAATGGTCGTGTGGAATACACTTTCGCAATTTGTATGCATTGCAGCATAGCTGTATGGTGGTTGCGATGACAAAATTATTGGGAAAGAGTCATATAGCTGAAAACATGAAAGAGTATGTATGACCAGCAATGCAAAACTGATAATTGCCTGCTTATTTTACTAGACGCTTGTTAATTTTGCTGTTCGCCTGATCAGCAAATGTTCGATGAGCACCAAAACTGCCTTTGAAGTATTGTTCTTCTGGTTTTTCTTGGGTTTTTTGTAGGCAAATAATACAAATTTAATATAAAATTTGGCTGTTTAGCGTTGAGAAAGGTCAATGAATTGCCTGGCAAATGGTACGCATACATTAAAATATGGACATGCATAGAGACAGGGACACACACATGCTTATGGTAGCTAGCCTTTCGGCTAACAAAAATCAAAAATCAATGCCTGGCTACCACCAAAACTGCATACATATATATTATATATCTATGTTTTTATTAATTCGCTCATTTGCTTTGCTGGTGCTAGGTCGACGCAATAAGATAAGCAATAAAATAAGCGCACATAAGGAATACAATGAAACAAGTAAGAAGGCTCTAGTCGGGAGAGCCCGACTAGAAGATACCCTGAACCCAGTTGCAATAAATATATTTAATTTATATAAGACTTTGGTATACTGGCTTAGCTTCCATCGATTAAGTTCAATATCTCCGGTGTTTCTCAACCGATTTGGACGAAATTTTCAGAAAAGTTCTATCATTATCCATTACTTCAACCCTCATTTTTAGATTTTCCAAATTCGATATTTTATTGTTATCGATATTATGTGTATATCGGAAACCAGAATAGTTATCGATAATTTGAAGCAAACTTGTTCTGCTCATGGTATAGGAGAACTTAAATACAAAATCAGAAGTCTCTAGCTCTTGTAGTCTCTGAGATCCACGCGTTCATACAGACGGACAGACGGACAGACAGACGGACAGACGGACATGGCTATATCGTCTCGGCTGTTGATGCTGATCAAGAATATATATACTTTATAGGGTCGGAGATGCTTCCTTCTGCCTGTTACATACTTTTTCACAAAACCATTATACCCTTATTTACCCATTTTATGGGTTAAGGGTGTAAAAAGGGGCAAAAACGGGCAAATGAAACTTTTTGTATTTAATAGAGGAATAATTGATTGCAAATGGGTACGAATGGGGCAGGGGTTTACGCTGCCTTAAAGATTATCCGATGCAGATGGGGATGCCACCAACTATCTTCCTTCCAAATTTGGTGACTTTAGCTCAAAGTTTGTAAGAGCTGTGGAAAGGGGGGCTGGGGGTGGTATGGCTGGGCGTGGCATCCAAAGTTTTAATGCAGATCTGTGTGGAATTTCAATTGATATCTTCATACCAAATTTGGTGACTCTAGCTAAATGTTTGTAAAAGGTGGGGAAAGGGGGGCGAAATGGGTAGGCGTGGCTCCAAAACTTTGATGAAGATTTTTGGGGGTCGTTGCCAGCTATCTTCCTACCAAATTTGGTGGCTCTAGCCTCACAATTTGGATGATGCACGCATTCCCGTTTTGACGAAGCGTTGGTGAGGATGGGGGCGGCTAGGGCAGTATTGGTGGTCGTGGCATCCAAACTTTTGATGCAGTTTTTGGGGGGTCATCATCACCTAACTTGGCACCAAATTTGGTGGCTCTAGATCAAAAACTGTAGAAGATATAGGCTTTTTTGACTTTAAAATGCGGGGTGGCTGGGTGCGGAATGGGTGGGCGTGCCTCCGAAATGCAGTTTTTTGGGCGTTGATAGTAGCTATCTGCCCACCAAATTTGGTAATATGTGATAATATCGAAATATGTGGATTTATCGGTTTTAAGTTATCGAATTTATCGATTTGCCAGCCCCCAGTTATCGTAGAACCCCAATTTTGACACTTTAATTTACTATCCCATAGATAAAGAGAATTGCAAAGTTTCAAGTCTCTAGCTTGAAGGGAGTCGAAAAAAGTTGCGTTCATACAGACGGACAGACACCATGACGGACATTGCACAAACTCAATATACTCTTTACCTTCGGTATCGAGTATAAAAATTGCCGATATAATGTGATATAATTTTTTTTTTTTTTTTCCATCAAAGTTGAGAAATAGTGAACAAGTTGATGGTTGGTAAATATTGATTTGCCTGGCCAAACGCAAAACAAACAGTACAATTTTTTTAATAAATAGATCTATCAATAGAACCAAAAATAATGACGGTAAAAAATCAGACAACTTTGTAGGGATATATCTTCTAAACAAAAAATCCGGTTATATTAAAGGTTGCAGATTTGAAATCGTTTCCTATAAAGTAAGTTAATTCAATATTTTTAGAGGCACATGCAATTTTTGATTTTTGCCACCTGACTTGTTCTACGGGCGCCACCGTGCGACGATACCAACATCGCAGAAAAAATAAAGAAATATCCTTTACTTGGGTCAACCAGTTGGACGAAGGAGGTCTTGCAAAGCCATCAGAAGAAATGATGGGAGTAATGAAAAAATTGAAGGCGCTGTTTGACGACTACAACAGTAAAACATTAAACAATAAAGATAATTATTTAAAAAATTTGTTGGAAAGAGCCGAAGACATCGACTGCTCCAAAAAATTAAATCTTTAGCATTACGGTCAATGATGTTCTTTAGAATAAGAATTTTAATGAATTAAAATACAGTAATAGTCTGAAGCGAGCAAACCAAAGTATAGAAAATGTTAGTCGTAAGCGAAAATACGCTCTCATTTCATACAATTATACACAAAATGTGTCTATCGTGACGTCATGCGCAGAACGAGTCAAAAGTAATGCGCGTAAATGACTTATCGTATGTTTTTGTATCATGAGTATGCCCCGTATCACCAAGTAAAAAGATTATAGAGCAATCATTGCGTATGGGACTTGTTGGGAACTCGTATGCTGTACATTTTTACGAAAAACTTTTTGAGTGCTCCCATAGCACTTCGGGTTCGAGCCGAATGGAAGCTCTCGCGTTCTAGCTCAGAAATATTTTTGTTTGCGCTTAATTGCAGAGAGGCAGTCGAATGAGAAGGTAGGTCCACGCAGCTCTGCTGTTTATATGCGCGTGATGGTATTGTTATTTTTGCGTGTGATTGTTTTGTTATTTTTGGGTGGGATTTTTAAATTTGAACAGCGCTTGAATGTGTGCGCTCACATTTATGCATTAATGGTTATTTGTATGCATGCCATGTGTACAAGAACCTGTGACTGTTTTTAAGATATTTTTATTTATTTTTACAGGTGTATATATTTAAGACTTTCTTATTTTGTTTATTAAAAAGCACATATGAAATAATTTAAAAA
This sequence comes from Scaptomyza flava, assembly GCA_030179655.1. Lineage (NCBI taxonomy): Eukaryota > Metazoa > Arthropoda > Insecta > Diptera > Drosophilidae > Scaptomyza > Scaptomyza flava. The sequence goes on from JARNME010000404.1 coordinate 48,185,726, forward strand.
TTTTGCCATATTTTTTATTTATTTAATTATATCTATGATTGATGATTACATAATAAATTTCTTATTCTATTAACATATAATTAAGTCATATTAAAACAATACATTTAAGCATTTTTCACAAGCAGCAACAAAAATGTGTAAACACCCAGAAATCTATGAATTCATTTTTGTATGTCCACAAACAGCAACAAAAGAAAATGCTATTGCGAAGAAGCTTATTTGCTACACTATCAAGTTTGCCGCTCGAAGAGTTAATAACATCAAAATATGTTATTTTATTAGACTACTTTTAGCAATTTCTCAATTGTTAGCTTAGTGCCAACTTACTATAATCAAAATATACAACTATAACAAATATGTTATTAAATTACATATCAACAATAGCACTAATATTATATTAGGGTATCCAACACTCAACATTCGTCTGTTCATACTCTTATTCAACATGTTCGCTATTTAAGTCTATTAGTGTGCGTGTGTGTATTCACAAAAGAAGCAAACAGAACTGCCGCACAAAATATAAAATCGACAATTTCAGACTTCTGCTTGAATCTGCTTTATGCAGTTCAACTTGGGAGGGTAGTATAAACTTAATATGAACTTTGTCAAACTTGATAGCAAAACGTGAGATACTTTAATATTATTTATGCACATATTTTTTATTTATATATCGAAAATAAACTATATATATATAAAAAATAAAGATTTGAGTTTTAAATGACTATTATTGAAAATTGGTACAAAGGGTATTTTTACTTCGTGCATTTTGTGTTGAAGCACTGGTTTTGTTATTTTGGAAGTGGCTGAGAAGAACGAATTTCGTTTGAATGCGCTGTGTGCGTGCACATGAATATACATATATTATGCGTATGCATGTGTGCGGTTTGTTGATCTGCTGGTGGCCGTCAATAGCAAAACCTGACCTTTCTCAACATCTTCAATATGATTTTTTACATGTACATACATTTGCATGCTGGTGCAGGGCTTTTGGGTGGGCAACTATGTTTATTATTAATTATGTTAAATAATATTAAATAAATAAAATAAAAAATTAAATTGCTTACAACATTTTATTTCATTTTATGTATGTACATGCATAAAAAAATATGTTAAGAAGCACAGAGAAAAAGACACACACACATACATATATGCATGTGCATGGAAGCGCGCGAAACTTTGATTAGAATGGTTCGATATTTTATTGCCTACTATTGTTTTTCTTAAGCCGTGCCACAAATTATCCCCATTCTGCTAATATTACCAACTAATATTAAGTATATCACTTTAAATTTATTCAACTAAACTTAGTGTTACTTAAGCAATTCAAAAAAAGCCAGTGATAAGTTATTTAGTGACTTTATTTAGTTAAATCAGCAAGAGCCACTCAATTATATTTTGGCGCAATTTTCTATCGGTGTTGTGTGTGATTGCAGAAGTGCAAGTGGCAGTAATAAGGTAAAAGCTGAATTTGTAAACTACTTACATATATTATCTGTGAGTGTATGCGTCTGTCTGATAATGGCTGCTCTTAAGAAAAAAGATATTAGACTTGCAAGTAGTAAATCCATTATTAAATCTTGCAATAGAAACTATAGGAAATGTTCAAAAGATTTTCCGGTTAGTTTATTTTCATTTCCATCTAATGCATCTCTTTTTAAAAAATGGGTTGAGGCTTGCTATTTGGATAGGGTAAATATTAATAAAAAGTCACGTATTTGCGACAAACATTTTGAGGCCAAATATTTAGGAAAGCTTCGTTTAAAGTCTGGTGCAATTCCCACATTAAACTTGAGTGAAAATACCCTGTTGACGTCAATAAATGCTGTTGTATGTAATGAATATGAATTCTCGGACAATTTTGAAGACAACGCACCGATAGTTCCCTATATTAGAGCTGAAGAAAAAAGACCAGCTAATGATATTTTTGTATCAACGTCCGAAGTAAATAATGACGAAATAATTGAGGCCGAATATTCAGAATTTTGCCATAATTGCTTAAAAATAGAGCAAAACGAGGCATACTATAGAAAAAATTGGTTTGAGATACTGGGGGAGCTAAAAAAAGCAAAAGAAAATTATAGAAAATTGAACAGAAGTTTTAAACTGTTAAAAAAATCCATGTATAGTAAAAATCGGCGTTGTAAAATGTTAAAGAAAACAAAACCAAATGTGCTTTCAGCTATTGCCAGCATGTCACATGTCTCAGAGGAAGCAAAAACAATATGCATTATGCTTTTAAAGAAAAAATGTATATATACTCAAGCTGAAAAAACTATTGCACAAAATATAAACTTTTACTCGGCAAGAACATATGATTATCTTCGAGACGTGCTGAAATTAAAACTGCCGTCGAAGGTTTCATTAAGGCGGTGGGCTGTGCTAAAAAACATGAGACCCGGCTTCAACCCTGATTTGCTTATCAATTTGCAGAAAATTGTAAGCGAGATGAGTGCTAAGGGTAAAGAAGCAGTCATTCTATATGACGAGATAAAGATTAAAAGGGGGCTTCAATACAATAGTACTCTGGATGAAATTCAAGGCTATGAATATGATGGTCAAAAAACAATATGCGTGTTGGGGCAGCAAGTGTGTGTATTTATGTTAAAGGGGCTTTATGAAAACTGGAAGTATGTTTTAAGCTATACTGTTTCTGCAAGCGGTATAAAGCACGATGCCCTTTTAGACAAAGTAATGGCAAATATTGAACATGCCCAAGCTATAGGCCTTAATATTAGAGCAGCTATTTGCGACCAGGGCTCAAATAATAGAGCTGTTTTTAAAAGATTGGGCGTTGATGCCCAACCAGTTTTGCGTAATGGTAAGTGCAAGTACGACGTCCCATTTAATAAACCTGCGAATATATGAAACGTAATCAATTCGCCGAGGTGTTTCATGAAGTTAGAAGTTATTGAGAGATCCATCACGCCAATTTTAAAACGCTTATTAGCCCTGTCGCAATAGCTCTAATATTACGCCTAGCTGGCATGTTCATATTCCATACTTGTCTAAGGGCATCGGCTTTACCGCTGCAGAACATATGCTAACATACTTCATTTCATAAGCCCATTAACGCAAACACACTGCTGCCCAACGCATTTGTTTGTGGCCCTCATATCAGCCTGAATTCTCAGAGTACTATTGTATTGAAGCCCCCTTTTAATCCTTATCTCGTCATATAGAATGACTGCTTCTTTACCCTTAGCACTCATCTCGCTTACAATTTTCTGCAAATTGATAAGCAAATCAGGGTTGAAGCCGGGTCTCATGTTTTTTAGCACAGCCCACCGCGTTAATGAAACCTTCGACGGCAGTTTTAATTTCAGCACGTCTCGAAGATAATCATATGTTCTTGCCGAGTAAAAGTTTATATTTTGTGCAATAGTTTTTTCAGCTTGAGTATATATACATTTTTTCTTTAAAAGCGTAATGCATATTGTTTTTGCTTCCTCTGAGACATGTGACATGCTGGCAATAGCTGAAAGCACATTTGGTTTTGTTTTCTTTAACATTTTACAACGCCGATTTTTACTATACATGGATTTTTTTAACAGTTTAAAACTTCTGTTCAATTTTCTATAATTTTCTTTTGCTTTTTTTAGCTCCCCCAGTATCTCAAACCAATTTTTTCTATAGTATGCCTCGTTTTGCTCTATTTTTAAGCAATTATGGCAAAATTCTGAATATTCGGCCTCAATTATTTCGTCATTATTTACTTCGGACGTTGATACAAAAATATCATTAGCTGATCTTTCTTCTTCAGCTCTAATATAGGGAACTATCGGTGCGTTGTCTTCAAAATTGTCCGAGAATTCATATTCATTACATACAACAGCATTTATTGACGTCAACAGGGTATTTTCACTCAAGTTTAATGTGGGAATTGCACCAGACTTTAAACGAAGCTTTCCTAAATATTTGGCCTCAAAATGTTTGTCGCAAATACGTGACTTTTTATTAATATTTACCCTATCCAAATAGCAAGCCTCAACCCATTTATTAAAAAGAGATGCATTAGATGGAAATGAAAATAAACTAACCGGAAAATCTTTTGAACATTTCCTATAGCTTCTATTGCAAGATTTAATAATGGATTTACTACTTGCAAGTCTAATATCTTTTTTCTTAAGAGCAGCCATTATCAGACAGACGCATACACTCACAGATAATATATGTAAGTAGTTTACAAATTCAGCTTTTACCTTATTACTGCCACTTGCACTTCTGCAATCACACACAACACCGATAGAAAATTGCGCCAAAATATAATTGAGTGGCTCTTGCTGATTTAACTAAATAAAGTCACTAAATAACTTATCACTGGCTTTTTTTGAATTGCTTAAGTAACACTAAGTTTAGTTGAATAAATTTAAAGTGATATACTTAATATTAGTTGGTAATATTAGCAGAATGGGGATAATTTGTGGCACGGCTTAAGAAAAACAATAGTCGGCAATAAAATATCGAACCATTCTAATCAAAGTTTCGCGCGCTTTCATGCACATGCACATATGTATGTGTGTGTGTCTTTTTCTCTGTGCTTCTTAACATATTTTTTTATGCATGTACATACATAAAATGAAATAAAATGTTGTAAGCAATTTAATTTTTTATTTTATTTATTTAATATTATTTAACATAATTAATAATAAACATAGTTGCCCACCCAAAAGCCCTGCACCAGCATGCAAATGTATGTACATGTAAAAAATCATATTGAAGATGTTGAGAAAGGTCAGGTTTTGCTATTGACGGCCACCAGCAGATCAACAAACCGCACACATGCATACGCATAATCTATATATATAAAAGAGTTCGTCCGCGTTAAAATGGATCAGCCACAGCCTAAACGAAAAGAGCTAGAAGGCTGAAATTTTCACACAATTTTTTATGCAGGTAGTAAGTGAGCACTAAGAAGGGAATTTTTATTTGGACAACTCCTTCAAGTACCTCCCATACGATTTGGAGCACTTTTTACCCATTTTAAAAATCAAATTACAATTACAACAATTACCCGTTCCACTACTGTCGCCTGATTGTCGCACAAGCTGAGGGTTTGATCGCGAGCGAGAATACAAAAACAAAACAAATGCGCAGTGACGCCTTCGCGTCGCACAAGCAAAGTCATAAAAAAAGGTTCGACACTTGCAAAAACGAAACGGATTTCTGCTTCTTAATGAATATGTGCATACACAATTAAGTGAACAATGCGCTTGAAAATAGTTTTCATAATTTTATGTACATGTATCACTTCGCACAGTGCATATTCTTTTTTTTTTCAAATTTGTGTGCCTTTGACAATTGATTTACGACCCAAGTAGCGTTTGTTGTTGTTGTAAGTGTTGTTGTTGGGCCCGCACTGCTACTTTTTGTTGGTGTCATTGATTTAAAAAAAAAACAAGAACAACATAACAAAACTTGGTGCGTCTAGAAAAATTTCCCACACCAGAATATGTTTTGGGGGTGGATTCGCCTACTTGCTGCTTATATAACTTAGACAAAACTAACTAACATTATTAATATGTTATTGATATGCAATTGCGAACAAGCATAGGGCGTTCACATAAGTGCGCGTGTTGCTCTTAAGATAATAAAATAATTACAACAATTACCCATTCCACTACTGTCGCCTGATTGTCCCACAAGCTGAGAGCTCGATCGCGAGCGAGAATACAAAAACAAAACAATGGGCAATGACGCCTTTGAGTGCCGCAAGCAAGTGTCATAAAAAAAAGGTTCGTACACTTGCAAGAAGCGTTTGTTGTTGTTGTTGTTGGGCCCGCACTGCTACTTTTTGTTGGTGTGATTGATTTAAAAAAAAAAAAACAACAAAACAAAACTTGGTGCGTCTAGAAAAATTACCCACACCAGAATATGTTATGGGGTGGATTTGCCTACTTGCTGCTTATATAACTTAGACAAAACTAACTAACATTATTAATATGTTATTGATATGCAATTGCGAACAAGCATAGGGCGTTCACATAAGTGCGCGTGTTGCTCTTAAGATAATAAAATAATTACAACAATTACCCATTCCACTACAGTTGCCTGATTGTCCCACAAGCTGTGAGCTCGATCGCGAGCGAGAATACAAAAACAAAACAATGGGCAATGACGCCTTTGAGTGCCGCAAGCAAAGTGTCATAAAAAAAAGGTTCGTATACTTGCAAGAAGCGTTTGTTGTTGTTGTTGTTGGGCCCGCACTGCTACTTTTTGTTGGTGTCATTGATTTTAAAAAAACAACAACAATATAACAAAACTTGGTGCGTCCAGAAAAATTTCCCACACCAGAATATGTTTTGGGGGTGGATTCGCCTACTTGCTGCTTATATAACTTAGACAAAACGTAACACACTAACATTTATTGATATATTATTGATATACAATTTTGAATAAGCAAAGGGCGTTCACATAAGCGCGTGTGTTGCTCTTATGATAATCAGATAATTTGAAATCTCGCTCCGATCATGCGCCTTTGTTGTTGCTCATTTACGTTCACTCTCTATTTTATGTGCGCGCTTTGCATGTCAATCATAAAGTTTAATAACCCTAGCTCCTCCGCACACACACTAAATTAAAGCTAAAGGCAATATACAATTCACTTAACTGCAGCCTCTTAGATATGTTTTGCATTGATTCAGTGCGTGTGAAGAAGGTTGCGATACTACGCTCTTTGTTTGACTTGCAGAGCGCGCGCTTAGATAAGAGAATTAGCCGAAATAGCCAACAACGAAGGCGCGATTTAAAAATAATTTGTCATCTAGCGCCGAACATGAAGAGCGATGCGCGAGCGAATCTGAAAACAAGTAAGAAGGTTTTAGTCGAGAAATCCCGACTAAAAGATACCCTGAGCCCGTGTATTAAATGACTTGCAGAAGTGAGTTTTTCTTGACTTTAACTTTAATTTAAAATATCTCCAGTGTTTCTTAACCGATTTGGATCAAATTTTCATGGAAGTTATAAAGTTATCCATAGTTTCAACTCCTATTTTTACATTTTCTAAATTCGCGATTTTTTCGTAATCGATTCCATATGTGTATCGGAAACGAGAATAGTTATCGATAGTTTGAAATAAACTTGATCTGCCTGTGGATTAGGAGAAGTTATGATCCAAATTGGAAGTTTCTAGCATATTTAGTCTTTGAGATTGACGCGTTTATACATACGGACGGACGGACGGACAGACTGACAGAAGGACATACGGTCATGGCTATATCGACTCGGCTGTTTATGCTGATCAAGAATATATATACTTTATATATGGGGTTGGAGATGCTTCTTTTTGCCTGTTACACACTTTTACACAAAACAAATATACCCATTTCATGGTTTAGGGTATAAAAAAATTTTATATTTTACGCATCGATTGCTTTCTAATATTTTGTAGCCACAGTAAGATAACAGAGAGAAGAACAAAGAAGAAGAAATATAACTGTTAATGGTACTCACTGCAAGCAGCATGCTCAGCTGATGCATGTCTGCATCACAAAGAGCGGCTTAAAGCTTGATCAGCGCGTGCGTCGCTCTTATGACTGTCGCTACATATAAAATAATTTGAATGCAATCATGCGTCTTTGTTGTTATTTACGCTCTTTTGTTTATGCGCGCGCTCTGCATGTCAAACATAAATCTTAATGTCCCTATCTCCTCCGAACTCACTAAGCTAAGCTTGCCATAACTAAGAGGCTGCAGTTAATGGAATGGCATTGCCTAATTTGCACCAACTATACCTAGCTCTTAAGTGCAAGCGTTGTATGTTAGAGCTCGGTGTCTGTTGCTTAGATGAATAACTGTAATGCTCTTTCCAACATTATGTTTTTACATACGATGGTAAGAGAATTGGTTATGCATTTTAGTTCATATTTAATGTGAACAAAGAAAGTTAATTTTCGTTTCAGTGAGTTTTTTAATAATAATATTGTTTATATTAAGGATAATAATAACATCGAAAGTTACTTTTTGGATCAGTGAGTTTTTCAATATTCTGATTTTCGTATATCTATATCTATATATATATATAAACATTCCTTTAAAATACGTATATATATATATAAGTTAATTTAAAATACGTATTTTATGATAAGTTAAACAAAAATTTAATTGCTATTTTTTAAATATTTAAATAACAATCAACGTATTTTAATTTCTTTAGTTGTTTTTTGCACACAAGAAAATTAAGTTGATTTTCGACTTAATAATTGAAGCAACATTATATATAGTTGTCTTCTATTTTGCATATTATATAATAGTTATATAGACGCTGCTTTAGTGCATTTAAAAATCAAATAAAACTAAGCAGTCTGAATATTCTATTAAAATAATATAAGTTGGCATATTCAATTTTATTGAATTTTATACTTTGTATAGACGCTGTAACGTTGTTCAGTGAAGTCAATTTTTGACTTTTTTTTGAAGTATTTATTTATTTATAATACTTACTTAAATTAAGTTGTTAATTTGTTTTGTTGTTTTTTTTTTTAAACAAAATAATAAGTCGATTTTAGACTTAATAATTGAAGCAACATTATATATAGTTGTCTTCTATTTTGCATATTATATAATAGTTATATAGACGCTGCTTAAGTGCATTTAAAAATCAAATAAAACTAAGCAGTCTGAATATTCTTTTAAAATAATATAAGTTGGCATATTCAATTTTATTGAACTCTATACTTTGTATAGACGCTGTAACGTTGTTCAGTGAAGTCAATTTTTGACTTATTTTGAAGTATTTATTTATTTATAATACTTACTTAAAATTAAGTTGTTAATTTGTTTTGTTGTTTTTTTTTTTTTTTTTTAAAATAATACGTCGATTTTAGACTTAATAATTGAAGAAATTGAAGCAACATTATATATAGTTGTCTTCTATTTTGCATATTATATAATAGTTATAAAGACGCTGCTTTAGTGCATTTAAAAATCAAATAAAACTAAGCAGTCTGAATATTCTATTAAAATAATATAAGTTGGCATATTCAATTTTATTGAATTTTATACTTACCTATAGACACTGTAACGTTGTAACAATCGTTTTACAGTGAAGTCAATTGTCTCACAGCCAAATTAAAAGATGTCTATTGAAACTTAAGATATAAGTGGTGTTTTGGTGCCGCATTCAGTTGTTCGCATATTTGGTGATGGAGCCTGCCTTTTTAGATTTATTTCCTACCTTTTATATGGTAGGCAAGGCTTCCATGGCACCATACGCCAACATATTGTAACCCATGTCGTTACCAACTGGGAAACTTTTGCTTGCTTCAGCATGAACATAAATGGAGAGTGTTATAGCTCTTCTGAACAATATGAGTGCACTATGTCAAATTCATATACTTATGGTACTGCATGTGAGCTTCAAGCAGCAGCAGAAATTTATGCTGTAAATTTTCAAGTTTTTCTAAATGGAAACTTATATCTATCATTAGGAAATGATATGCATCCTGTGAAAAAATTGCGTTTTACCGGCGAATTAATGAATGGACATTTTGATGTTTATATTCCTTTAGAGGAAGTATTAACTCAAGATACCGATACGTCAAGTGAATGTATAACTGAAAATGTTAAAACGCCTGTTAAAAGACGCAGTCGATTTACCGACAAAACAAAAAAAAAGGTTAAAACACACAGTTTTGAAAAAAATCGTGATATTAATAGGGGTAAGCGCATAGAAGCATCAAAAAGATATCGTGTTAATAATCCTGATGTTTATAGAGATATAATGAGAAGACATCGTGCTAATAATCCTGAAGCTCATAGAGCTCCAGAGAGAAGACATCAGGCTAATAATCCTGATGCACGTCAAGAAAGGCGTTTGCGTGTATGGAGTGTTAAACCCATGTCTGGCTTAAACTATGATTTTGAAATAGCTTACAAGTCAGATAAAATAACTCAACTTGGTAGTATGAATTTGATATGCAAACATTGTAATGCTTTAAAATGGAAAAATGAGCCTTTGGGTATCTGTTGCAAGGCAGGAAAAGTTAAACTTTCACAAAATGAAAGTTTGCCTGATCCACTTAAAAGCTTATTAATTGGTGGACATCCCAAGCATGATCATTTCATTGATCGTATAAGAAAGTATAACAGCTGCTTTCAAATGACTTCTTTTGGAAGTACAAAAATTATAAATGAAAGTTGGTCAACCTTTAAAGTCCAAGGACAAGTGTATCACCCAATTGGTAGTGTCCAACCTTTGCCAAATGAAGAAATGCAGTTTCTTCAAATTTATTTTGTCGGTGATGATGAAAAGGAAGCTCAACTACGTTGCAGAAATATTTCAAATGTTGATTGTAGCGTAGTAAAGGATCTTCAATGTATGTTTCATCAGCATAATCGTTATGTAAAAGATCTAAAAATGGCTCTCAATAAAATACCAAGAAGTACTAAAGACTATAAATTGATTATACATGCTGATTGAACACCCGCTGGTGCTCACAAAGGGCTTTACAATGCACCTCAATCAAGCGAAGTAGCTTTAGTTATTGTTGGTCAGCAATTTGAAAAGCGCGATATTATTATAGAAAGCCATAATAATAAATTACATCGTATAAGTGAGGTGCATCGATCATACGATGCCTTACAGTACCCTTTGCTATTTCCGTACGGCGAAGATGGCTATTCAGTGGATATACCACAATGGAATCCATTATTAAAAAAGGAGGAACAAAAAAAAAAACGATATCTGCGTTAAGCTTTTACAGCTATAAAATAATGATTCGTCAATCTGAGATAAATCATTTAATTTATTGTCGTTCCCTTTTTAGTCAGTTTTTGGTTGATATGTATGCTAAAATTGAAACAGAAAGGTTAAATTATATTCGCTACAATCAAGCGAAACTCAGAGCAGATAGCTATATACATCTACAAGATGCAATAGGCCAACAAGATGTTGTCGCAGCTCAACTTGGTCAGATGGTAATTTTACCTTCTTCTTTTACAAGCTCTGCACGATATATGCATGAAAAGACTCAAGATGCTATGACATATGTTCGCCATTATGGGCGACCAGATCTTTTCATAACATTCACATGCAATCCACAATGGAATGACATCAAAAGTGTTTTATTACCGGGTCAAAAACCGCATGATCGTCACGATATTATAGCTCGAGTTTTTCATTTAAAAGTTAAAGCTTTAATGTCCCTATTGACAAAAGGTTCTTTGTTTGGAAGCGTTCAATGTTTCATGTACTCTGTGGAATGGCAAAAGCGGGGCTTACCACATATACATATTCTACTTTGGTTTGAAAATAAAATAAGACCTGATAAAATCGATAAGATTATTTGTGCCGAAATACCAAACGCAGATGAGGATCCATTGTTATTTAACATTGTTAAATCAAATATGATTCATGGTCCTTGCGGTGCATTTAACAATAAGTCGCCATGCATGAGAGATGGAAAATGTACCAAAAGGTTTCCTCGACAATTTCTTAAAGAAACTGTGACTGGAAAAGATAGTTACCCTCTATATCGTAGAAGAGCGATAGAAGATGGTGGTAATGCAATTAATATAAATGGTAATTGCATAGATAATCGTTGGGTTGTGCCTTACAATTGTGTACTATTGAGAAAATTTGAAGCTCATATAAATGTTGAGTATTGTAGTTCTGTAAAGTCTATTAAATACATCTGTAAATATGTTAACAAGGGCAGTGATCAAGCATCATTTACTCTTGAAGACCAACGCAATGAAATTAATATGTACGAAAGTGGCCGGTATATAAGTAGCTCAGAAGCAGTATGGAGAATCCTTGCATTTCCCATACATGAACGTTATCCGGCTATTACTCACTTAGCTGTTCATTTAGAAAATGGTCAACGGATATATTTTAACCCCAATAATCCGCAACAATTACTTGACAGATTAAGCACTACACCCAAAACCACTTTGCTAGCCTTCTTTGAGCTCTGCACACGTGATGAGTTTGCAAGAACGCTTCTATATTGTGAAGTTCCATCGCATTTTACATGGAACAATAAAGAATTTCAAAGAAGAAAACGAGGGCATGATGTGCCAAATTTTCCTGGAGTTAAAAGAGATTCAGCTTTGGGAAGAGTTTACACTATTCATCCCAATAATACTGAATGTTTTTATTTAAGACTTTTATTACATTTTGTAAGGGGCCCAACTTCATTTTTAAGTTTAAAAACCGTTAATGGTGTAGCATACTCATCATTTCAATTGGCGTGTAAAGCTCTAGGATTACTAGAAGATGATAAGCACTGGGATTCAACTATAGCCGAAGCTGTCATATGTCAAAATCCTACAAAACTTAGAGAACTTTTTGCAATAATGTTAGTATTTTGTCAAATTTCAGATGCTCTTAAACTTTGGAATACTTATAAAGACAGTTTCTCAGAAGATATTTTAAAAGCCTTTAATTTTTCACAAGACAGATATATTGATGAAAGTATTGTGAATAATGTTTTAAATAAATGTCTTATTTACATTGAAGATATTGTTCTGTCTATTGGTGGTCAAAACTTGACTTATTATGGACTTCCATTACCAATCAGAACCGAGGAAATTGTTCAAATATTGAATATCATAGAGAAACAATTACGATAATTGCGATAATTTTGTTGTTAATAATGAGCTACTCCTCACTGCTGAGCAAAAACAAGTATACGAAAAGATACTAAATAGCGTTGAAGCAGAAAAAGGAGAAATCTATTTTTTAGATGCACCTGGTGGAACAGGTAAAACGTATCTTTTAAATTTATTATTGGCTAAGGTACGGCAAAGTAAAAACATTGCATTGGCCGTTGCCTCTTCCGGTATTGCAGCCACTTTACTAAATGGTGGTCGCACAGCGCATTCTACACTTAAGATTCCATTTAATTTGATTCATTTAGAAACACCACAATGCTCAATTTCAAAGCAATCTAATATTGCTGCTGTGCTCAGAGATTGCAAGCTTATTGTTTGGGATGAGTGTACTATGGCTCATAAAGGTGCTTTTGAAGCTGTAGATCGATCTTTGAAAGACATTCGAGATAGTGAATACTTAATGGGTGGCATAACTGTTCTCTTAGCTGGTGATTTTCGACAAACTCTTCCAGTGATCCCCAGGGGAACAAGAGCAGATGAAATAAATGCGTGCTTAAAGTCTTCAATTTTGTGGCCCAAAATTCAGAAACTTGCATTAACGAAAAATATGCGAGTGAACTGAAAAGGTGATAGCATAGCTGGTGAATTTGCAGAAATGCTTCTCAAAATAGGAAATGGATTATTTCCAGCTCATGATGGCAAAATAACTTTACCATCAACTTTGTGTCATGTTGTGAAAAGTATTGAAGAGCTAACTCTAAAAATATTTCCGGATATTACAAATATCTCTGAAAAATCACTCGAATGGTTTTCAGAACGTGCTATTTTGACTGCGAGAAATGACAATGCATTGGAAATAAACGAGTTTTATTAAAATCATTTCAAAGTGAAGAAATGACATATAACTCTATTGATTCTGTGACTGAAGTCAAAGATGCAGTTCATTACCCCGTCGAGTTTCTTAATTCATTAAATCCGGCTGGCCTGCCACATCATAAATTAACTTTAAAGTTCGGAACATTACAGGTGAACCCCTGTAATGTTGATCCGCAACTTGAATCCGCCAAACTATGCAATGGTACAAGATTGCAAGTTAAAGTCCTTCATAAGAATGTTGTCGAAGCAATAATCTTTATTGGCAATGGTATAGGGGAAACGGTTTTTATACCGAGAATTCCATTAATACCTTCTGATTCTGAATTGCCAATTCAAATTAAAAGATTGCAATTTCCTTTAAAAGTTTGCTTTGCCTTAACAATTAATAAATCACAGGGACAAACTCTTAAATTAGCCGGACTAGACTTAAGACACGATTGTTTTTCTAGCCTGCTCAAGAGTCAGTTCACCAAAAAGTTTATTTGTATTAGCACCTGACGGAAAAACAACCAATATCGTTTATAAAGAAGCTCTTAACAGTTGTTAATAATTGCAAATTAAATTCAACAAGTGGATAAGGCCTACTGGGGAACCACAATAAAAAATTACGCACCTGATTCTCTACCTCAATGGTGGCGTGGAAAGAGAATATTAAATACTTTGCTTTTATTTGTTGTTAAATATTTTCTAATTAATTTCTATATTCTATTGGTAAAATTTATATAATCTATCCGCGCAGCGAAGTAAGCGGGCCACTTACTAGTATATGTATATTCATGTGCACGCACACAGCGCATTCAAACGAAACTCGTTCTCAGCCACTTCCAAAATAACAAAACCAGTGCTTCAACACAAAATGCACGAAGTAAAAATACCCTTTGTACCAATTTTCAATAATAGTCATTTAAAACTCAAATCTTTATTTTTTATATATATATAGTTTATTTCGATATATAAATAAAAAATATGTGCATAAATAATATTAAAGTATCTCACGTTTTGCTATCAAGTTTGACAAAGTTCATATTCAGTTTATACTACCCTCCCAAGTTGAACTGCATAAAGCAGATTCAAGCAGAAGTCTGAAATTATCGATTTTATATTTTGTGCGGCAGTTCTGTTTTGCTTATTTTGTGATACACACACGCACCACTAATAGACTTAAATAGCGAACATGTTGAATAAGAGTATGAACAGACGAATGTTGAGTGTTGGATACCCTAATATAATATTAGTGCTATTGTTGATATGTAATTAATAACATATTTGTTATAGTTGTATATTTTGATTATAGTAAGTTGGCACTAAGCTAACAATGAGAAATTGCTAAAAGTAGTCTAATAAATAACATATTTTGATGTTATTAACTCTTCGAGCGGCAACTTGATAGTGTAGCAAATAAGCTTCTTCGCAATAGCATTTTCTTGTGTTGCTGTTTGTGGGCATACAAAAATGAATTCATAGATTTCTGGGTGTTTACACATTTTGTTGCTGCTTGTGAAAAATGCTTAAATGTACTGTTTTAATATGACTTAATTATATGTTAATAGAATAAGAAATTATTATGTAATCATCAATCATAGATATAATTAAATAAATAAAAAAATATGGCAAAATTTTAAATTATTTCATATGTGCTTTTTATAAACAAAATAAGAAAGTCTTAAATAGATACACCTGTAAAAATAAATAAAAATATCTTAAAAACTGTCACAGGTTCTTGTACACATGACATGCATACAAATAACCATTAATGCATAAATGTGAGCGCACACATTCAAGCGCTGTTCAAATTTAAAAATCCCACCCAAAAATAACAAAACAATCACACGCAAAATAACAATACCATCACGCGCATATAAACAGCAGAGCTGCGTGGACCGACCATCTCATTCGACTGCCTCTTTGCAATTAAGCGCAAACAAAAATAATTCTGAGCTAGAACGCGAGAGCTTCCATTCGGCTCGAACCCGAAGTGCTATGGGAGCACTCAAAAAGTTTTTCGTAAAAATGTACAGCATACGAGTTCCCAACAAGTCCCATACGCAATGATTGCTCTATAATCTTTTTACTTGGTGCCCGTATGCAATGTTTGCTCTGGTATTTTATTTACTTATTGCCAGAAGTCAAGTAATCTGTTATCGGATGCCAACACTACTCTGCACTCCTCGTTCAACAACACAACTATCAATAGCATCCCGCCGACCATAACAACTTTAAAGTGATTCTTATGGTTAATAAACGTTTCATAATAAATGGTTTTGGTGAAAAAAACAAACAAATACAAACTCGTTTGATTTTTATATATCTCGCGCCATTTTAAATAGGTATGTGAGCCATGTTGAGCGTGGCGATACATCAATCGATAAATCGATGCATCTATTGCGATACTGATTACTACGATCACGAATAATTAATGCCCTTTCCTCACTAGCGCTTTACATCAGCATTAACAGCAATTATCAATAACAAGACGGAGAGCTGTCCTCATGCACAACATCAGCTTCTGCATCTTTTTGACAGTTTATAATTATAAACTGAGCTAACACGTGCGTAATATGTATTCGGTTTTATTATCTATTTTGGCGAACGACGCTACGATTGAGCTACAATTTTTGTTTAATTTGTTTGGGTCGTCGGGCTCATCATTTAATCATGATCAGAGCGTTCGTAGCGTATGGAAATATGTACGTATAATATCCCATATTGCAAAATTATTATACTCGATACCGAAGGTAACTAGTATATTGGTTTTGTGCAATGTCCGTCATGGTGTCTGTCCGTCTGTCCGTCTGTCCGTCCGTATGTATGCAAGTTTTTTCCACACCCTTCAAGCTAGAGACTTGAAACTTTCCAATTCTCTTTATCTATGGGATAGTAAATTAAAGTGTCAAGATGGGGGTTCTACGATAACTGGGGGGCTGGCAAATCGATAAATTCGATAACTCAAAACCGATAAATCCACATATTTCGCACATCCTTACAGCTAGAACTACCAAATTTGGTAAGAAGATAGCTACTAGCAACCCCCAAAAAACTGCATCAATAATTTTGGAGCCACGCCCCCCATTCCGCCCCAGCCCCCCCGAATTTTAAAGTCAAAAAAGCATATATCTCCCTCAGTTTTTGAGCTATAGCCACCAAATTTGGTGCCAAGATAGGTGATGATGACCCCCTAAAAACTGCATCAAAAGTTTGGATGCCACGCCCACCGACACTGCCCTAGCTACCCCCATCCACCCCAACGCTTCGTCAAAAACGGGAATGCGTGTATCTTCCAGAGTTGTGGAGCTAGAGCTTCCAAATTTGGTGGGAAGATAGCTAGTAGCGATCCCCAAAAAACTGCATCAAAGTTTTGGAGCCGCGCCCACCCATTCCGCCCCCAGCCCCCCCGCATTTTGAAATCAGAAATGGCTATATCTCCCAAAGTTTTTGAGCTAGAGCCACCAAATTTGGTGCCAAGATAGGTGATGATGACCCCCTAAAAACTGCATCAAAAGTTTGGATGCCACGCCCACCGATCCTACCCTAGCCGCCCCCATCCACCCCAACGCTTCGTCAAAGACGGGAATGCGTGTATCTTCCAGAGTTGTGGAGCTAGAGCCACCAAATTTGGTAGGAAGATAGCTGGCAGTGACCCTCAAAATCTGCATCAAAGTTTTGGAGCCAAGCCCACCCATTCCGCCCCCCTTTCCCCACTATTTACAAACTTTCAGCTAGAGTCACCAAATTTGGTATGAAGGTAGCATTTGACATTCCACAAGGATCTGCACCAAAAATTTGGATGCCACGCCCAAACATACCGCCCCCAGCCCCCATTTCCCCACTTTATACAAACTTTGAGCTAGAGTCACCAAATTTGGTATGAAGGTAGCATTTGACATTCCACAAGGATCTGCAGCAAAAATTTGGATGCCACGCCCAACCATACCGCCCCCAGCCCCCCTTTCCCCACTTTATACAAACTTTGAGCTAGAGTCACCAAATTTGGTATGAAGGTAGCATTTGACATTCCACAAGGATCTGCAGCAAAAATTTGGATGCCACGCCCAACCATACCGCCCCCAGCCCCCCTTTCCCCACTTTATACAAACTTTGAGCTAGAGTCACCAAATTTGGTATGAAGGTAGCATTGACATTCCACAAGGATCTGCAGCAAAAATTTGGATGCCACGCCCAACCATAACCGCCCCCAGCCCCCCTTTCCCCACTTTATACAAACTTTGAGCTAGAGTCACCAAATTTGGTATGAAGGTAGCATTTGACATTCCACAAGGATCTGCAGCAAAAATTTGGATGCCACGCCCAACCATACCGCCCCCAGCCCCCCTTTCCCCACTTTATACAAACTTTGAGCTAGAGTCACCAAATTTGGTATGAAGGTAGCATTTGACATTCCACAAGGATCTGCAGCAAAAATTTGGATGCCACGCCCAACCATACCGCCCCCAGCCCCCCTTTCCCCACTTTATACAAACTTCGAGCTAGAGTTAACAAATTCGGTATGAAGATAGCAATTGACATCCCACATAGATCTGCGCAAAAATTTGAATGCCACGCCCAACCATACCGCCCCCAGCCCCCCTTTCCAGACTTTATACAAACTTCGAGCTAGAGTCACCAAATTTGGTATGAAGATAGCAATTGACATCCCACATGGATGGGCATCAAAATTTTTAATACTGGTATCGAGTATACCGCAGTCGGTTGCGTCCGACTGCAACGTTTCCACTTGTTTTTATATTATTTTATGAAAAGCAATTTTATAATATAGACTCGGTTTGGAAATTTTTGGGAGCGGGATGTGCCAAGGAACTTGGACGAGTTCTTCAAAGAAAGTTTTTGGTGTGAGAGGAAAGTTTTCGAAATGCTGGTAGCTCAGTTGTCTGGACTGGTGCTAGCCCCCGCCCCAAATTTTCAAAGTAGCCCCTAATCTTCATTTTTGGGGTAATTTTATTTTTGTTAAGGGCACAACTGAGGACAACTCAAGCACAATTCAGCACAGCTTTCAATTTTTAAATATTCAAAAATAGCTGTGCTAACTTCACAGACATTCGCGGAAGGCCTCGGAAACCACTGATGTTCTCTTCTCAGAGGTCTAGCAATACGTGAAGAGGCCACTCCATACAAATCGAATAATATCTGCAATATAGTTTGCAAAGAATTATATTGTATAGCATAATAAAAACAAAATTAATTTAATTTTAGCCGTTTGCCATTTTGAGTCTCAATTTCCAGTAATTATTTGACTAGTTGTGTCACCATGCCGATAAAAAATTATCGAGCATAACAGAAATTTTTTTAAGAGTATCGAGTACGATATAACACCAGATGTACTCACATCTCGGATAGACACCAGCATCTGCCATATCTAGCACCCACACTATTTGTATGGGAGATGTTCAACATCTTGGCTCAAGATGCAAGGTGCAGCCCTATGAGGACAGGGCATAAGCTGCCTTCACACGGTCGGTTTTCCTGTAGCTTTTTTTAAAACCGACCAAAAATGTTGGAATGCCATTACTCGCATCGGTTAAATTCAAAATCCCATCACTTTTTGTTGTACACAATCTGGTAACACTTCCTTATATATATAGTTTGTTTACATTATTTTTTGCCAACAATTACTAAAAAATACCAAAAACGCCTTTTTTTACATAAACAGGTTCGTGGTACAAATTTAACCGACTCAAAAGAGCAGAAATAGAACACGTTATACCTTTTTTCATTTTGAGTCGGTTTTTGCCCGGAGCATGATGGAGTAACTATAAGGTGGTCTTGTCGGCAAAAGCACAGCCTTAGCGTATGCTAGCAGTAAGTGCGAGTGAAACGCACACTTAACAATGAGTGTAAATGAAACGACTGTTGAGTATGTTGATTAACCCTTGACTGGTCCGTGGTGCCTTTTATAATACAAAGAAGTGAAGTTTGTTTTTTTAGTTTAATTTTCAAATAATTTGAGTTGGCTAAAAGTTATTGTTTTTGGTTTTGTATACAAAGTTTTTTGTTTAAATTCTTAATTCTAAAATATATTCAAATTTTAAAATAAAAAGTTTTTACATCAATATTAATGTCCACGTGCGCAGCAGCCATTACTAATTTTTCTTTAAATTTTTAGTTAAATAAAATGTTCTCTCACATAAGATAAAAAATGCTTCTAGCTGTTGGAGCTTATCCGTAAATTGGTCACTTGGTTTTATAAGACCACGTACATATGTAAATGTCGAATTTGCGGAGCTCTTGTTAGATAGTTTTAGCTTTTTAATAACATAGCCAGCTATATACTCATAGCATCGCAATGTCAACTCTTCGATGTTATTTCTTGAGGTAGGTTGTTTGCTACTTCTAGCGCAAGCTCTTCTGGTTCATTTTCCTTGCATGCCGTAACTACAGAACTTAGATCTAGGTTAAGCCAATTTCAAAGCTGTCTTCAACGTTTCCATTACTAGATAACATTTCTGTATTATTGGCTAACAAAATAAAAAGAATTATTTAAATGGGGTAAGTGTTTTAACGCATAACAAAAAACATAAACAAAACACATAACTACCAACATTCACGTTCAAAACTTTGCTGAAACATAAAGCTAACATTTGACAATTATTATTATTATTACAATGAATTGATTGTAATTGATTATTTTAATGTTGTCATACCTGTTATATATTTTCGCTTGCGCTTTACAACACATTTTGGTGCATGAACAAATTTTACACCAAGCACACACCTTGCGGCAAAATTTGCAATAGCTCATATTTTTGTGTTCGCTTAAGGGTTAAGTGCTCCGAAAAAAATCGTCCGCACACAACCTTTCACTGTAACAAGCACGAACGCACTGAAGCAAGTCCTTCAATCGTGCTAGCTTAGGCTGCCGACGAGACCACCTTATAGTTATTCCATCATGGCCCGGAGCAAGGCATACTTATATAAGTATGCCTTGGCCCGGAGTAAGTCACACGAGAGCGCTCGCCTTAAAAAAAAAAAACCGAAGAAAATCCGATTGTGTGAAGGCATCTTTAGTAAAATAATAATTCCGTTTGATTTTCATAGTTAAATTGAATAAAATACATAAAAGTATATGAAAACAATGGTTTGTCATTTTATTTTATTTTATTGGGTCGATTTTCACAAGATTAAGATGGAATTTGTTTATGTAATATCGTATTTTTTACTCTATTCATTATATGTTAAATACATATCGCTAAAAATATGAATGAAATGTGTATAACGCCTTAGATTTATGGACGCGCAAGAACAAGCCTTCCAACGATACTACAGTTAAGCTGATTGATTTTTGAAAGTTTTATGTCAAAATATCAAAAATTTTCCAGCATAGAACAGATGCGCTAAGGTCGCTATGATTGTTAAAAATGACTTTAGGGCTTATCTTAGGAACCGAGTATAAGATTATAGAGCAGTCACTTCGTACTTCATGCACGCGCTCACTCAGTCCGACCCTCTTTGACTGTTTCCTAGTGATTCAGTCTATAGCCAAGCGTTGTGAGCGAAGCATTTCAGCGCACAATTTTTTGTGTATTATTGCTTGGAACAAGAATATTTTTTAGGCGGCTGATAAACAATAAAGGCAAAACAAAAATTTTTAGAAAATAATATTATAAGAAAAATAACATATAACAAGTGGAAAACGTTGCAGTCGGACGCAGCCGACTGCGGTATACTCGTTAACAGTATTGAAACCGTAAAAGGAGACCTGATTGCAAAGGGGAACGGATGCGGCCGGGGTACGCTGCCTTAAAGATTTTCAACCTTGCTATGCCGAGCGTTTTCTTGTGTTGCTTCTGCTTTAGAATTTAGGCAAATGACTTTGGGCAAATGGTCGTGTGGAATACACTTTCGCAATTGTATGCATTGCCGCATAGCTGTATGGTGGTTTGCGATGACCAAATTATGGGAAAGAGTCATATAGCTGAAAACATGAAAGAGTATGTATGGACCAGCAATGCAAAACTGATAATTGCCTAGCTTATTTTTACTAGACGCTTGTTAATTTTGCTGTTCGCCTGATCAGCAAATGTTCGATGAGCACCAAAACTGCCTTTGAAGTATTGTTCTTCTGGTTTTTCTTGGGTTTTTTGTAGGCAAATAATACAAATTTATATAAAATTTGGCTGTTTAGCGTTGAGAAAGGTCAAGGAATTGCCTGGCAATGGTGCATACATTAAAATATGGACATGCATAGAGACAGGGACACACACATGCTTATGGTAGCTAGCCTTTCGCTAACAAAAATCAAAAATCAATGCCTGGCTACCACCAAAACTGCATACATATATATTATATATCTATGTTTTTATTAATTCGCTCATTTGCTTTGCTGGTGCTAGGTCGACGCAATAAGATAAGCAATAAAATAAGCGCACAAAGGAATACAATGAAACAAGTAAGAAGGCTCTAGTCGGGAGAGCCCGACTAGAAGATACCCTGAACCCAGTTGCAATAAATTATATTTAATTTATATAAGACTTGGTATACTGGCTTAGCTTCCATCGATTAAGTTCAATATCTCCGGTGTTATTCAACCGATTTGGACGAAATTTTCAGAAAAGTTCTATCATTATCCATTACTTCAACCCTCATTTTTAGATTTTCCAAATTCGATATTTTATTGTTATCGATATTATGTGTATATCGGAAACCAGAATAGTTATCGATAATTTGAAGCAAACTTGTTCTGCTCATGGTATAGGAGAACTTAAATACAAAATCAGAAGTCTCTAGCTCTTGTAGTCTCTGAGATCCACGCGTTCATACAGACGGACAGACGGACAGACAGACGGACAGACGGACATGGCTATATCGTCTCGGCTGTTGATGCTGATCAAGAATATATATACTTTATAGGGTCGGAGATGCTTCCTTCTGCCTGTTACATACTTTTTGCACAAAACCATTATACCCTTATTTACCCTTTTATGGGTTTAGGGTGTAAAAAGGGCAAAACGGGCAAATGAAACTTTTTGTATTTAATAGAGGAATAATTGATTGCAAATGGGTACGGATGGGGCAGGGGTTTACGCTGCCTTAAAGATTATCCGATGCAGATGGGGATGCCACCAACTATCTTCCTTCCAAATTTGGTGACTTTAGTCAAAGTTTGTAAAGCTGTGGAAAGGGGGGCTGGGGTGGTATGGCTGGGCGTGGCATCCAAAGTTTAATGCAGATCTGTGTGGAATTTCAATTGATATCTTCATACCAAATTTGGTGACTCTACCTAATGTTGTAAAAGGTGGGGAAAGGGGGCGAAATGGGTAGGCGTGGCTCCAAAACTTTGGATGAAGATTTTTGGGGGTCGTTGCCAGCTATCTTCCTACCAATTTGGTGGCTCTAGCCTCACAATTTGGATGATGCACGCATTCCCGTTTTGACGAAGCGTTGGTGAGGATGGGGGCGGCTAGGGCAGTATTGGTGGTCGTGGCATCCAAACTTTTGATGCAGTTTTTGGGGGGTCATCATCACCTAACTGGCACCAAATTTTGGTGGCTCTAGATCAAAAACTGTAGAAGATATAGGCTTTTTTGACTTTAAAATGCGGGGTGGCTGGGTGCGGAATGGGTGGGCGTGCCTCCGAAATTCTTGATGCAGTTTTTTGGGCGTTGATAGTAGCTATCTTCTCACCAAATTTGGTAATATGTGATAATATCGAAATATGTGGATTTATCGGTTTTAAGTTATCGAATTTATCGATTTGCCAGCCCCCAGTTATCGTAGAACCCCAATTTTGACACTTTATTTACTATCCCATAGATAAAGAGAATTGCAAAGTTTCCAAGTCTCTAGCTTGAAGGGAGTGGAAAAAAGTTGCGTTCATACAGACGGCAGGACACCATGACGGACATTGCACAAACTCAATATACTCTTTACCTTCGGTATCGAGTATAAAATTGCCGATATAATGTATATATTTTTTTGTTTTCCATCAAAGTTGAGAAATCGTGAAAAAGTTGATGGTTGGTAAATATTGATTTGCCTGGTCAAACGCAAACACACAGTACAATTTTTTAATAAATAGATCTATCAATAGAACCAAAAATAATGACGATAAAAAATCAGACAACTTTGAAGGGAGATATCTTCTAAACAAAAATTCGGTTACATTAAAGGTTGGCAGATTTGAAATCGTTGCCTAAAAGTAAGTTAATTCCATATTTTTAGAGGCACATGCAATTTTTGATTTTTGCCACCTGACTTGTTCTACTGGGCGCCACTGTTGCGACGATACCAACACGCAGAAAAATAAGAATAGCCTTCCTTGGGTCACACAGTTGGACGACGGAGTCTTGCAAAGCCAACAGAAGAATGGATGGATAATGACACAAATTGAAGGCGCTGTTTGACCGACTACAACAGTAAAACATTAACAATAAAGATAATTATTCAAAAAATTTGTTGGAAAGAGCCGACGACATCGACTGCCGCCAAAAATTTAATCTTTAGCATTACGGTCAATGATGTTCTTTAGAATAGAATTTTAATAATGATTAAATACAGTACATAGTCTGCAGCGAGCAAACCAAAGTATAGAAAATGTTAGTCGTAAGCGAAATACGCTCTCATTTCATACAATATACACAAAATGTGTCTATCGTGCGTCTGCGCAGAACGAGTCACAAGTAATGCGCGTAATGACTTATCGTTTGTTTTTGTATCATGAGTATGCCCCGTATGCAATGTTTGCTCTGTTTCTATTTACTTATGCCAGAAGTCAAGTATCTGTTATCGGATGCCAACACTACTCTGCACTCCTCGTTCAACAACACAACTATCATAGCTCCCGCCGACCATAACAACTTTAAGTGATTCTTATGGTTATAACGTTTCATAATAAATGGTTTTGGTGAAAAAAACAAACAATACAAACTCGTTTGATTTTTTATATATCTCGCGCCATTTTAAATAGGTAGTGAGCAATGTGAGCGTGCGATACATCAATCGATAAATCGATGCATCATTGCGATACTGATTACTACCGATCACGAATAATTAATGCCCTTCCTCCTCACTAGCGCTTTACATCAGCATTAACAGCAATTATCAATAACAAGACGGAGAGCTGTCCTCATGTCACAACATCAGCTTCTGCATCTTTTTGACAGTTTATAATTATAAACTGAGCTAACACGTGCGTAATATGTATTCGGTTTTATTATCTATTTTGGCGAACGACGCTACGATTGAGCTACCAATTTTTTGTTTAATTTGTTTGGGTCGTCGGCTCATCATTTAATCATGATCAGCAGCGTTCGTAGCGTATGGAAATATGTACTAATAATCCCATTGCAAATTATTTTTTAATCATTTTATGAAAAGCAATTTATAATATAGACTCGGTTTGGAATTTTTGGGAGCGGGATGTGCCAAGGAACTTGGACGAGTTCTTCAAAGAAAGTTTTTGGTGTGAGAGGAAAGTTTTCGAAATGCTGGTAGCTCAGTTGTCTGGACTGGTGCTAGCCCCCGCCCCAAATTTTCAAAAGTAGCCCCTAATCTTCATTTTTGGGGTAATTTTATTTGTTAAGGGCACACTGAGGACAACTCAAGCACAATTCGCACAGCTTTCAATTTGTAAATATTCAAAAATAGCTGTGCTAACTTCACAGACATTCGCGGAAGGCCTCGGAAACCACTGATGTTCTCTTCTCAGAGGTCTAGCAATACGTGAAGAGGCCACTCCATACAAATCGAATAAATATCTGCAATATAGTTGCAAAGAATTAATATTGTATAGCATAATAAAAACAAAATAATTTAATTTAGCCGTTTGCCATTTTGAGTCTCAATTCCAGTAATTATTTGACTAGTTTGTGTCCACCATGCCGATAAAAAAATTATCGAGCATAACAGAAATTTTTTTAAGAGTATCGAGTACGGATATAACACCAGATGTACTCACATCTCGGATAGACACCAGCATCTGCCATATCTAGCACCCACACTATTGTATGGGAGATGTTCAACATCTTGGCTCAAGATGCAAGGTGCAGCCCTAATGAGGACAGGGCAAAAGCTGCCTTCACACGGTCGGTTTTCCTGTAGCTTTTTTTAACCGACCAAAAATGTTGGACATCGGTTAAATTCAAAATCCCCATCACTTTTTGTTGTTACACAATCTGGTAACACTTCCTTATATATATAAGTTTGTTTACATTATTTTTTGCCAACAATTACTAAAAAATACCAAAACAACGCCTTTTTTTACATAAACAGGTTCGTGGTACCAATTTAACCGACTCAAAAAGAGCAGAAATAGAACACGTTATACTTTTTTCATTTTGAGTCGGTTTTTTTGCCCGGAGCCTGATGGAGTAACTATAGGGGGTCTTGTCGGCAAAAGCACAGCCTTAGCGTATGCTAGCAGTAAGTGCGAGTGAAACGCACACTTAACAATGAGTGTAAATGAAACGACTGTTGAGTATGTTGATTAACCCTTGACTGGTCCGTGGTGCCTTTTATAATACAAAGAAGTGAAGTTTGTTTTTTAGTTTAATTTTCAATAATTTTGAGTGGGCTAAAGTTATTGTTTTTGGTTTTGTATACAAGTTTTTTGTTGAAATTCTTAATTCTAAAATATATTCAAATTTTAAATAAAAAGTTTTTTACATCAATATTAATGTCCACGTGCGCAGCAGCCATTACTAATTTTTCTTTAAAATTTTTAGTTAAATTAAAATGTTCTCTCACATAAGATAAAAAAATTGCTTCTAGCTGTTGGAGCTATCCGTAATTGGTCACCTTGTGTTTTATAAGACCACGTACATATGTAAATGTCGAATTTGCGGAGCTCTTGTTAGATAGTTTTAGCTTTTTAATAACATAGCCAGCTATATACTCAATAGCATCGCAAGTCAACTCTTCGATGTTAATTTCTTGAGGTAGGTTGTTTGCTACTTCTAGCGCAAGCTCTCTGGTTCATTTTCCTTGCATGCCGATAACTACAGAACTTAGATCTAGGTTAAGCCAATTTTCAAAGCTGTCTTCACCGTTTCCATTACTAGATAACATTTCTGTATTATTGGCTAAACAAAATAAAAGAATTATTTAAATGGGGTATGTTTTTACGCATAACAAAAAACATAAACAAAAACACATAACTACCAACATTCACGTTCAAAACTTTGCTGAAACATAAAGCTAAACATTGACAATTATTATTATTATTACAATGAATTGATTGTAAATTGATTAGTTTAATGTTGTCATACCTGGTTATATATTTGCGCTTGCGCTTTACAACACATTTTGGTGCATGAACAAATTTTACACCAAGCACCCACTTGCGGCAAGATTTGCAATAGCTCATAGTTTTGTGTTCGCTTAAGGGTTAAGTGCTCCGAAAAAAAATCGTCCGCACACAACCTTTCTCTTTAACAAGCACGAACGCACTGAAGCTAAGTCCTTCAATCGTGCTAGCTTAGGCTGCCGACGACGAGCCACCTTATAGTTATTCCATCATGGCCCGGAGCAAGGCATACTTATATAAGTATGCCTTGGCCCGGAGTAAGTTCACACGAGAGCGCTCGCCTTAAAAAAAAACCGAAGAAATCCGATTGTGTGAAGGCATCTGTAGTAAAATAATAATTCGTTTGATTTTCATAGTTAAATTGAATAAAATACATAAAGGTATATGAAAACAATGGTTTGTCATTTTATTTATTTTTTTGGGTCGATTTTCACAAGATTAAGATGGAATTTGTTTATGTAATATCGTATTTTTTACTCTATTCATTATATGTTAAATACATATCGCTAAAACTATGAATGAAATGTGTATAAACGCCCTTAGATTTATGGACGCGCAAGAACACGCCTTCCAACGATACTAACAGTTAAGCTGACTGATTTTTGAAAGTTTTATGTCAAAATATCAAAAATTTTTCCAGCATAGAACCGATGCGCTAAGGTCGCTATGATTGTAAAATGACTTTGGGCTTATCTTAGGAAACGAGTATAAAGATTATAGAGCAGTCACTCGTACTTCATGCACGCGCTCACTCAGTCCGACCCTCTTTGACTGTTTCCTAGTGATTCAGTCTATAGCCAAGCGTTGTGAGCGAAGCATTTCAGCGCACAAATTTTTGTGTATTATTGCTTGAACCAAGAATATTTTTTAGGCTGATAAAACAAATAAAGGCAAAAACAAAAAATTTTTAGAAATAATATTAAAAAAAATAACATATAACAAGTGGAAACGTTGCGTCGGACGCAGCCGACTGCGGTATACTCGTTAACAGTATTGAAACCGATTAAAAGGAGACCTGATTGCAAAGGGGAACGGATGCGGCCGGGGTACGCTGCCTTAAAGATTTTCACTTGCTATGCCGAGCGTTTTCTTGTGTTGCTTCTGCTTTAGAATTTAGGCAAATGACTTGGGCAAATGGTCGTGTGGAATACACTTTCGCAATTGTATGCATTGCAGGCATAGCTGTATGGTGGTTGCGATGACAAAATTATTGGGAAAGAGTCATATAGCTGAAAACCATGAAGAGGTATGTATGACCAGCAATGCAAAACTGATAATGCCTGCTTTATTTTACTAGACGCTTGTT
Organism: Scaptomyza flava; assembly: GCA_030179655.1. Taxonomy (NCBI): domain Eukaryota; kingdom Metazoa; phylum Arthropoda; class Insecta; order Diptera; family Drosophilidae; genus Scaptomyza; species Scaptomyza flava. The sequence continues at coordinate 48,213,715 of JARNME010000404.1, forward strand.
AATTTTGCTGTTCGCCTGATCAGCAAATGTTCGATGAGCACCAAACTACTGCCTTGGAAGTATTGTTCTTCTGGTTTTTCTTGGGTTTTTTTGTAGGCAAATAATACAAATTTAATATAAAATTTGGCTGTTTAGCGTTGAGAAAGGTCCACTGACTTGCCTGGCAAATGGTGCATACATTAAAATATGGACATGCATAGAGACAGGGACACACACATGCTTATGGTAGCTAGCCTTTCGGCTAACAAAATCAAAAATCAATGCCTGGCTACCACCAAAACTGCATACATATATATTATATATCTATGTTTTTATTAATTCGCTCATTTGCTTTGCTGGTGCTAGGTCGACGCAATAAGATAAGCAATAAAATAAGCGCACATAAGGAATACAATGAAACAAGTAAGAAGGCTCTAGTCGGGAGAGCCCGACTAGAAGATACCCTGAACCCAGTTGCAATAAATATATTTAATTTATATAAGACTTTGGTATACTGGCTTAGCTTCCATCGATTAAGTTCAATATCTCCGGTGTTTCTCAACCGATTTGGACGAAATTTTCAGAAAAGTTCTATCATTATCCATTACTTCAACCCTCATTTTTAGATTTTTCAAATTCGATATTTTATTGTTATCGATATTATGTGTATATCGGAAACCAGAATAGTTATCGATAATTTGAAGCAAACTTGTTCTGCTCATGGTATAGGAGAACTTAAATACAAAATCAGAAGTCTCTAGCTCTGTGTAGTCTCTGAGATCCACGCGTTTCATACAGACGGACAGACGGACAGACAGACGGACAGACGGACATGGCTATATCGTCTCGGCTGTTGATGCTGATCAAGAATATATATACTTTATAGGGTCGGAGATGCTTCCTTCTCTGCCTGTTACATACTTTTTCACAAAACCATTATACCCTTATTTACCCATTTTATGGGTTAAGGGTGTAAAAAGGGGCAAAAAAACGGGCAAATGAAACTTTTGTATTTAATAGAGGAATAATTGATTGCAAATGGGTACGAATGGGGCAGGGGTTTACGCTGCCTTAAAGATTATCCGATGCAGATGGGGATGCCACCAACTATCTTCCTTCCAAATTTGGTGACTTTAGCTCAAAGTTTGTAAGAGCTGTGGAAAGGGGGCTGGGGTGGTATGGCTGGGCGTGGCATCCAAAGTTTTAATGCAGATCTGTGTGGAATTTCAATTGATATCTTCATACCAAATTTGGTGACTCTAGCTAAATGTTTGTAAAAGGTGGGAAAGGGGGGCGAAATGGGTAGGGCGTGGCTCCAAAACTTTGATGAAGATTTTGGGGGTCGTTGCCAGCTATCTTCCTACCAAATTGGTGGCTCTAGCCTCACAATTTGGATGATGCACGCATTCCCGTTTTGACGAAGCGGTGGTGAGGATGGGGGCGCTATGGCAGTATTGGTGGTCGTGGCATCCAAACTTTTGATGCAGTTTTTGGGGGGTCATCATCACCTAACTTGGCACCAAATTTGGTGGCTCTAGATCAAAAACTGTAGAAGATATAGGCTTTTTTGACTTTAAAATGCGGGGTGGCTGGGTGCGGAATGGGTGGGCGTGCCTCCGAAATGCAGTTTTTTGGGCGTTGATAGTAGCTATCTGCCCACCAAATTTGGTAATATATGATAATATCGAAATATGTGGATTTATCGGTTTTAAGTTATCGAATTTATCGATTAGCCAGCCCCCAGTTATCGTAGAACCCCAATTTTGACACTTTAATTTACTATCCCATAGATAAAGAGAATTGCAAAGTTTCAAGTCTCTAGCTTGAAGGGAGTCGAAAAAAGTTGCGTTCATACAGACGGACAGACACCATGACGGACATTGCCCAACTCAATATACTCTTTACCTTCGGTATCGAGTATAAAATTGCCGATATAATGTGATATAATTTTTTTTTTTTTTTTCCATCAAAGTTGAGAAATAGTGAACAAGTTGATGGTTGGTAAATATTGATTTGCCTGGCCAAACGCAAAACAAACAGTACAATTTTTTTAATAAATAGATCTATCAATAGAACCAAAAATAATGACGATAAAAAATCAGACAACTTTGAAGGGATATATCTTCTAAACAAAAATCCGGTTACATTAAGGTTGCAGATTTGAAATCGTTTCCTATAAAGTAAGTTAATTCAATATTTTTAGAGGCACATGCAATTTTTGATTTTGCCACCTGACTTGTTCTACGGGCGCCACTGTGCGACGATACCAACATCGCAGAAAAAATAAAGAAATATCCTTTACTTGGGTCACCAGTTGGACGAAGGAGGTCTTGCAAAGCCAACAGAAGAAATGATGGGAGTAATGAAAAAATGAAGGCGCTGTTTGACGACTACAACAGTAAAACATTAAACATAAAGATAATTATTTAAAAAATTTGTTGGAAAGAGCCGAAGACATCGACTGCTCCAAAAATTAAATCTTTAGCATTACGGTAAATGATGTTCTTAGAATAAGAATTTTAATGAATTAAATACAGTAATAGTCTGAAGCGAGCAAACCAAAGTATATAAAATGTTAGTCGTAAGCGAAAATACGCTCTCATTTCATACAATTATACACAAAATGTGTCTATCGTGACGTCATGCGCAGAACGAGTCAAAAGTAATGCGCGTAAATGACTTATCGTATGTTTTTGTATCATGAGTATGCCCCGTATCACCAAGTAAAAGATTATAGAGCAATCATTGCGTATGGGACTTGTTGGGAACTCGTATGCTGTACATTTTTACGAAAAACTTTTTGAGTGCTCCCATAGCACTTCGGGTTCGAGCCGAATGGAAGCTCTCGCGTTCTAGCCTCTTGCAGAGAGGCAGTCGAATGAGAAGGTAGGTCCACGCAGCTCTGCTGTTTATATGCGCGTGATGGTATTGTTTTTTTGCGTGTGATTGTTTTGTTATTTTTGGGTGGGATTTTTAATTTGAACAGCGCTTGAATGTGTGCGCTCACATTTATGCATTAATGGTTATTTGTATGCATGCCATGTGTACAAGAACCTGTGACTGTTTTTAAGATATTTTTATTTATTTTTACAGGTGTATATATTTAAGACTTTCTTATTTGTGTTATTAAAAAGCACATATGAAATAATTTAAAAATTTTGCCATATTTTTTTTTATTTAATTATATCTATGATTGATGATTACATAATACATTTCTTATTCTATTAACATATATTATTCATATTAAAACAATACATTTAAGCATTTTTCACAAGCAGCAACAAAATGTGTAAACACCCAGAAATCTATGAATTCATTTTTGTATGTCCACAAACAGCAACACAAGAAAATGCTATTGCGAAGAAGCTTATTTGCTACACTATCAAGTTTGCCGCTCGAAGAGTTAATAACATCAAAATATGTTATTTTATTAGACTACTTTTAGCAATTTCTCAATTGTTACTTAGTGCCAACTTACTATAATCAAAATATACAACTATAACAAATATGTTATTAAATACATATCAACAATAGCACTAATATTATATTAGGGTATCCAACACTCAACATTCGTCTGTTCATACTCTTATTCAACGTGTTCGCTATTTAAGTCTATTAGTGTGCGTGTGTGTATTCACAAAAGAAGCAAAACAGAACTGCCGCACAAATATAAAATCGACAATTTCAGACTTCTGCTTGAATCTGCTTTATGCAGTTCAACTTGGGAGGGTAGTATAACTTTAATATGAACTGTGTCAAACTTGATAGCAAAACGTGAGATACTTTAATATTATTTATGTGCATATTTTTTTTTATGTATCGAAAATAAACTATATATATATAAAAAATAAAGATTTGAGTTTTAAATGACTATTATTGAAAATTGGTACAAAGGGTATTTTTACTTCGTGCATTTTGTGTTGAAGCACTGGTTTTGTTATTTTGGAAGTGGCTGAGAAGAACGAATTTCGTTTGAATGCGCTGTGTGCGTGCACATGAATATACATATATTATGCGTATGCATGTGTGCGGTTTGTTGATCTGCTGGTGGCCGTCAATAGCAAAACCTGACCTTTCTCAACATCTTCAATATGATTTTTTACATGTACATACATTTGCATGCTGGTGCAGGGCTTTTGGGTGGGCAACTATGTTTATTATTAATTATGTTAAATAATATTAAATAAATAAAATAAAAAATTAAATTGCTTACAACATTTTATTATACTCGATACCGAAGGTAACTAGTATATTGGTTTTGTGCAATGTCCGTCATGGTGTCTGTCCGTCTGTCCGTCTGTCCGTCTGTCCGTCTGTATGTATGCAAGTTTTTTCCACACCCTTCAAGCTAGAGACTTGAAACTTTCCAATTCTCTTTATCTATGGGATAGTAAATTAAAGTGTCAAGATGGGGGTTCTACGATAACTGGGGGGCTGGCAAATCGATAAATTCGATAACTCAAAACCGATAAATCCACATATTTCGCACATCCTTACAGCTAGAACTACCAAATTTGGTTAGAAGATAGCTACTAGCAACCCCCAAAAAACTGCATCAATAATTTTGGAGCCACGCCCCCCCATTCCGCCCCCAGCCCCCCCCTATTTTAAAGTCAAAAAAGCATATATCTCCCTCAGTTTTTGAGCTATAGCCACCAAATTTGGTGCCAAGATAGGTGATGATGACCCCCTAAAAACTGCATCAAAAGTTTGGATGCCACGCCCACCGACACTGCCCTAGCTACCCCCATCCACCCCAACGCTTCGTCAAAAACGGGAATGCGTGTATCTTCCAGAGTTGTGGAGCTAGAGCTTCCAAATTTGGTGGGAAGATAGCTAGTAGCGATCCCCAAAAAACTGCATCAAAGTTTGGAGCCGCGCCCACCCATTCCGCCCCCAGCCCCCCCGCATTTTGAAATCAGAAATGGCTATATCTCCCAAAGTTTTTGAGCTAGAGCCACCAAATTTGGTGCCAAGATAGGTGATGATGACCCCCTAAAAACTGCATCAAAAGTTTGGATGCCACGCCCACCGATCCTACCCTAGCCGCCCCCATCCACCCCAACGCTTCGTCAAAAACGGGAATGCGTGTATCTTCCAGAGTTGTGGAGCTAGAGCCACCAAATTTGGTGTGAAGATAGCTAGTAGCGATCCCCAAAATCTGCATCAAAGTTTTGGAGCCAAGCCCACCCATTCCGCCCCCCTTTCCCCACCATTTACAAACTTTCAGCTAAAGTCACCAAATTTGGTATGAAGATAGCAATTGACATTCCACAAAGATCTGCATCAAAAATTTGGATGCCATGCCTACCCATAACGCCCCCAGCCCCCCCCCCCCCCTTTTCTCACTTTTTACAAACTTCGAGCTAGAGTCACCAAATTTGGTATGAAGATAGCAATTGACATTCCTCATGGATCGGCAGCAAAAATTTGAATGCCACGCCCACCCATACCGCCCCAAGCCCCATAGCCCTCCTAACCCCACCTTATACAAACTTTGAGCTAGAGTCACCAAATTTGGTATGAAGGTAGCATTTGACATTCCACAAGGATCTGCAGCAAAAATTTGGATGCCACGCCCAACCATACCGCCCCCAGCCCCCCTTTCCCCACTTTATACAAACTTTGAGCTAGAGTCACCAAATTTGGTATGAAGGTAGCTTTGACCTTCCACAAGGATCTGCAGCAAAAATTTGGATGCCACGCCCCAACCATACCGCCCCCAGCCCCCCTTTCCCCACTTTATATTGTAACGAACCTAAAGTTACGCGGTTTTTAGCTGGGCTTAACTCTCGCGGTGTTGAGGGTACGTGCCAACAAATTTATATTTGTGGCGGCTGCGGCAATAAGAACACAGTTTGGTTTTATTTTAATACATATATTTTAAAACTGCACTCCTCTGCTAGTTTTCACGTTTGGGTTTTACAATTGCTTTGCACTTAATAATATTTCTTATTTGAGTTTTTAGGGAATCGCACGGCTCTTGTGTCCGTAGTTTTACTTGCAATGCTGGCGCTCTCGTTGCACCAAATATTCAGAGTCAATGTTACGCCTACTAAACGAGGTTTAGCTAGCAACGCCGAATTCGCCAGGCTCTCACTATGGCCTCCTTGTTACCACAAGGATTTCGCCAATAATGCCGCCTACTCTCCGGCTCTGGCTTTAGCTTCACCTGTCCTTCGCCAGGCTCACTTGTCTGACACTTGGTTTTAATTCGAGGTTGCCTTGCAAGTGCAACGCGCCACAAGAACTTGTGTAAATTTCGCGTATCGATTCCACAGTAAATTGTTTGTTAGTCGCGAAGGACACGATCAGCTTTGTCCTTATTGCGATATGGATCCTTTAAATTCTTAATAATCCTTTCGCGTAGGATTTCTTTATATTTCGCACTGATTTCCACTTATTTCTTATTGACTCCGTACTTCGCACTCTTGCACTCGATTAACTCGTACTTGATTAACTCGCCTTTGATTAACTCGCCGCTCTGTCCAAGGCGCTCCTTTTATACTCTTCTGCTGTCTCGCTGGACCGGGGCCTGTCAACGCTGCCATGTTGCGCCAAGGGCAAAGGTGGCGTTGATCGTTCCAGTGAGGTTTGCCTAGCAACAACGGTTCCTCGTTGCTGATCACGCCTGTCGTTGGTGTGACGGTGATCACTATATTTCGTGGATGCACCGCTCGCACACCAACGGCACTTTTGCCACGACTTTTGTGGCTCCCATGTGCCAAACACGTAACCTTAGCGCTGACATCCTGTGTCGAGCGAGACAGCATGCGAATTCGCCGCAGCTCAGGTCCGGCTGCGGCTATACATGCAATCGCTTTTTGTGAGGCGCTATAGTGAATATGGCTCCTCACACTCCCCCTCTTTCTTCCGGAAGTGGAGTCTTCCACTTAATTTTGTGTCTTTCAATCGCGCGCCTACGTTTTGATTTTGGCGTCCGTTAGAGGTGAATTTTTCATCTTTCAAATCGCGCGCCTCGCTTTGCACTTTGGCGCCCGTTAGCAGTGACGCTGTAACGATCAGCTGGTGGTCGCGTAACGCCATCTAGCGACTTTGCATCGCCCGGCCAGATCGATATTTGCGATGTGGCCAGAACGATATTTGCGATGTGGCCAGATCGATATGGCCCCCCGCAACTGTCCAACACGAATCGGCCATGCCAGACAATTTGCAGTTTGCAATTGTTTTGTTGTTGCTGGAAAAAATCTAAAACAAAAGTAAGTAAACATATTTTTGCGCCTTGCGCCATTTCCACCATCCTAAATCATTCTCTCTTTTTTTTTTTTCCAGGCCATGCCGTTTTGAGGACGCCTACGCTGGATCACCCACATATATTAGTGAGTATGCTTCCAGCGACTTCACCCCCCCCCTCCTGCAGTTTTAATCCACCTGTTTTCTTTATGTTTTTTTTTCCAGGTTACGCCAAAAAATATGCTGGTACTATTTTTTTTTTTTTTTTTTTTGTTGTTGTGCTGTTAGTGTTTTTTTTTTTTTCTTCTTCTCCCCGCTTACTCTGCACAAAGGCCCGCGTGCCTCGGGTCGAAATTCGTACGCGGTATCTCTGGCCGTGCGCCCAAACGATACGCGACGTGCGCCTATCACTCCCGCCTGTTGTGGCTGCTAGCACTTCTGGTGGCCAGTCTGCTCGTGCCACCTCTCTCCATCCTGGAGTCGCCAACGGTGTGGATGACTGTCGCTGCAGCACCGGCGAGCCGGCCGTTCCCTATACGGGCATGAAGCCTGCCGACCGAACGCTGGACGCACCGGATTGGTTGCCCAAGCGTGTGGCGGAGGCGGTGTCCCGGGGCGAGGCGGCGTGCCCACCTGCAGCTGTGTTGGCCATTCCCACGGCGCTGTCCGTGGTTGTCGGGCTGGTGTCCGTGCAGACTTGCTTGAAGTGTGTGGGTGTTGGTGATGGCGTCGGCGGTCGTGGTCGTGGTGGTGTTGGCGTACGCCGTCGTGGTGGCGTTGGCGTACGCTGTCGGGGTGGCGTTGGCGTACGCCGTCGTGGGTGGCGTTGGCGTACGCTGTCGGGGTGGCGTTGGCGTACGCCGTCGTGGTGGCGTTGGCGTACGCTGTCGGGTGGCGTTGGCGTCACCTCTTTAATAAAACCCTCGCGGGGCGGTGCCACACCCTCCTCGTCGGACGATATATTGATGATATCGTCATCTTCATCCTCCTCATCCTCCGAGGTGCCCCCCCCACGTGGGAATGGCGACGGTGGCCTAGCGGGGCGCCAGTCTGGCGATGGCGTCTCCGGCAGCGGCGGTGTGGCGAACCGCTCCGGGCTGGCTGGGCCCACATTTTCGTCCCTCCGGCGTCGGTGGTGCCTCCGGGTGGCACATCCGGACCCATTCGGGATTCATCTCCACGAAGTCCCTTGGCGGCGGCGACTCCTCAATTTCGCCCACTGGACCTCGCTGGCATCCACCTCCCCGTCGCTACTATCGAAGTCGTCGCCGTACGCCCTGCGCACCCACTCGCGCTCTTCGTCCCAGCTCCTGGCGGCGGCAACGCTCCCGTTCGGCTGCCTCCCGCTCCTCAGGCGACTCCAAAATAGGCGAACGCCCGCAGCTCCAGCACATCTGGAGTATGCCTCCCGCTGCGGCTCGACACGTGTATAGGGCTGTCCGGCCCAACGCCCTCGTCGCGCCACGTTTCTGCGCCCTCTGCGCTGGACCCCATGGCCGTCGCGTCGACCACGCACACATTCCCCGCTGGTGTGCGAGAGTGCGCACGTGGGTCACGGCTCGACGCATGGACTGCCCTCCTTCCCTCGGTGTTGCTGTGCTATTCCTCCATTCCTGCTGGTGAGTGTTTTTCTTTGAAAAATATCGCAAAGTGACCGACTGCATGGTAGTCGGCACCTTTTATACCCCTACTCTTTACGCATGTGCAACAGTGTAGGTGGCGCATGTTACGGTATCCTTCCCGCATGCGACCGCCATGTTTTGTCAGCGCTCTCTTTGCGATATCGCTGACCTTTTTCATTAACCGTTTTCCTAGCACGTTTTGCTTCGCACACCTTTCGCCGCGTTCAGGTCCGGTTTTTGTAATGCCCTTGGTTGGGCCGTGGTTCTGATTACGTATTTATTTTCATTCTTTATCTATATGTAATGCCTTATGGTTTTAATAAATATGTAATACCTTACATCTATATTTTTAGTAGTTATATACGTAAGACCTTACATATATATTTTTGTTATTTTATATGTAATACCTTACGTATATATTTTTTTATTATTTATATATGTAATACCTTACATACATATTTTTATTATTCATATATGTAATACCTTACATATATATTTTTATTATTTATATATGTAATACCTTACATAATATTTTTATTATTTATATGTAATACCTACATATATATATTTTTATTATTTATATATGTAATACCTTACATATATACTTTTTATTATTTATATGTAATACCTTACATATATATTTTTATTATTATATATGTTGAATGTTTTGATTAGGGAAACTACTTAATATGTATGAATACATATTCACCCCTTTTTTTTTTTCCAAAAAAAAACAAATCAACTATGCTCTTCTTTTTTTTTTTTATATATAGGCGGTGATGGAGATTCAGGTGAGTAATGAGATACGTCATTAATAAGGCCAATTATTAACCGCTCTTTTCTTTTCCAGATTTTCACCACCACCAAAAAATTACTTTTGGTCCAGGGTCTTAAAATAATTTTGTGCCCCCAAAAAATTTTTTTTTTATTATCTCACCCGTTGTCCGTTCCACCTCCGTGGGGTTTTATGTCGCCTATGTGCGCGGTCCGTTCTTTTTCCCCAGTTTTCCCTTGTAATTTACAGATTACAGGTGATACAAATTTATTATTGTATATGGTCCGGCAAATTTGGGAGCAAGTTTCGCAGCGAAGCCTTCCGCGCATTTGACAGGTGGTGTTGTTTCACCCACACCTTGTCTCCTACGATGGTTTCCACTGTCGTCTCCGTAGGTTGTAATGCCTTGCTTGGTCCTGCGCGGCCTTCTCTAAACTCCTGCGCACCAATTCAAAAACTTCCTCTAAGTTTTTCCGCATTGTCACTGGGTGTTTGTGTCGGTTGCCCTGTGCCGAGTGTAACGTTGTCGTATAGTGCATTTGGCAGCCTTGGTTCACGCCCTTGCGTGATAAACGCTGCACTGTAGCCCGTAGACGCCGATACGCTGGTGTTAACGGCTAGTGATAATTCTGGCAAAAATTCATCCCAGCACCGCTGGTTATCTTTTGTGAATTGTGCAATCATCGTTTTTACCGTGCGGTTCGCACGTCTGTGGATTCTCTTGCGGAGTGTAGGTGCCGTAAATTGGTGTCGCACTCCTAATTCTTCGAGAAAGCGTTTGAAGGCTTTACTCGTAAATTGTGTTCCGTTGTCCCGTTATGAGAACTTTTGGTACCCCAAATCGTGCCAAAATCCTCTCTCTGATCCCTTTTGCAAAGTGGCTGTGGTTGCGCTCCTTAGCGGAACTACACTCAGTCCACTTCGAGAAACGCCGTAAACATCACCAATAGCATTGTGTTGCCGTGTTTTGATCTTGGCAGTGGGCCAACAAATCAGCACACACGGTACTCCATGGCTCTTCCGGAATTTGTGTCACCATCTTTCCTGCTGCTGCCATTTGACTTGGCTTATATTGTTGACACAGTTTCGCAGTTGTGCACATATGTGCGCACGTCCCTGTACAAGCCTGGCCAGTAGTAGCGTGTCGCTACTCTTGCTATCGTTTTCCGGGTTCCCAAATGACCGGCTGTGGCTGGCGTCGTGGTTCTCCAATAATACCTCCTTCCTTTTACCTTTGGGTACACAAAGCTTCCAAGCTTCCACTCTCCGGCCTCCAGCGCGGTGTGGGATTGTGTCTTAAGGTGCCATTTTCCTCCGTGTAATCTGGATATTTTCCTTGCATTTTGTGCGATTTCCTTTTTTAATTTCTGAATCCAGTTGCAATTTGCGTTTGTCTGGCCTCCATCCCTTTCTGTGGCGATTTTTCTTAGGCAGCATGTCTCCGGAAGTGGCTGTCCTCGAAAGTGCATCGGCTACGACCATTGAGGTTGCCTTTACGGTATTTGACTTCAAAGTCGTATTGTTGCAGTTCAGCGCCCAACGCGCTATTCTGCTGATGGACTCTCAATTGAGTTTAGCCACTTCAGCGCCATGTGGTCCGTTTACACCCACAAATGGTAGCTTCCAGTATGGCCTTAGCTTTCTGATTCCCCACACTATGGCTAGACACTCTTTTTCAGTTGCCGAATAGTTCCGTTCGGCACCGTTTAGTGTCCTACTGGCGTACGATATTACCCTTTCACCTTGCTCCGAAGGTTGGGTCAATATCGCACCCAGGCCATAGTTACTTGCATCCGTCTGCAAGCAAAATGTTTTTGAGAAATCTGGGCATGCCAATACGGGGGACTGAGTCAGCTTCTCTTTGACCGTGTCAAAAGCTACTTGCCGCTCCTCAGTCCACTCCCATTTTTGCGCCTTTTTTCATCAATGCGTTCAGAGGTGCTACTTTCGTCGCAAAATCTGGTACGAAGCGCCTGTACCATGATGCTACGCCCAGGTATGGTCGTAACTCTTTTACGTTGCTTGGCGGCTTCAATTCTGCGATTGCAGCAACTTTCTCTGAATCTGTGCGAATTCCTTCCTCTGTGACTCTGTGGCCCAAATATTTCAATTCCTTTTTAAAGAAATCGCATTTGTCCACGTTTATACGCAGATTTGCTTCCCGCAGCCGCCGAAATACCTCTTTGAGATTTTCATATGCTCTTCGCGCGTTCTTCGATGACTATAATGTCATCTAAATATGCAAACGCATGTGGCATCATTTCGGGTCCAATAACACGATCCAAAGCCCTCTGAAAAGTGCCGGTGCCGAGTGTAACCCAAATGGCATTACTTTCCACTGGTATAATCCTTGCCTGGGACTGTAAAGCTGTCATGGTCGGCTCGCTTTCCTCCATCGGGATCTGCCAGTACCCTCTTTCAGATCCAAGCTAGTGATGAAGTGGGCTTCACGTAGCTGGTCTAAAATGTGGTGCACTCTTGGCAAGGATATGCGTCCTTAACGGATCTGCTGTTAAGTTGCCTAAAATCCACACATAACCGCCATTTTCCATTCTTCTTTTCACCATCACGATTGGTGCGCTGTGTGGGCTTTGGATGGCTCTATGCAACCTTTCGCAAGTAGTTCCTCTACTTGCTGGTTAATTTCCGCTTGCATTTTTGGATTCTTTGGAAAATAACGTTGTTTTATAGGCCTGTCGTCGCTCATCACAATTTGTGTTCTGTAATTTGTGATGTGCCCTTTAGGTGTCGAAGGCTGTGCGACTTCCCGCAAAAGAAATTCATTAATTTCTTGATCCTCGGTAGATTTTTGGTTTCAATAGCTGGGTTTTCTGACATCGGTATTGCTTCGTCTTGTTCGGTTGTATTCTGGACAACTGCCACCGACAGTCTCTCTTCCAGCTTTCCAACCTTGTGCCGTCGTGCTGGGATGGTGGCACCAATCCCGCACACTGCAAGACTGTGCCCATGCCAGTCAGAAAATCCCAGCCCAGCACCAAATCGTCTATCACACCAGGCATAATTAGCAACGCTATTTCCAAACTGCGATGCCCGAATCTTATTTCGACTGTTATTTGTTCTGTTGTCCTGCTGTTGTGTCCGTCTGCTAACTTCACCTGTCTGCTTGCGACGCTTCTCCGGCCTACAGTGCTCAGTCTACAAGCAAGCTCTTCGCTAACAAAGCTGCTTGTAGCCCCTGTATCGACTGTAGCCTTATACTGACACTCACCGATCCTACGGTGGCAGTCAACTGCGTCCCTTCGTCCTCCAGGTGACCGACTAGCGTCTCGGGGCGGACCTTGGCGGCTCCCCGCTCGCCCCTCGCTGGCGGACGCCGCTGGCCGTTTCCCGACTGACAACATAGTGCCGTCCGCTGACCGATTCTGCCACAGACCCAGCAGAACTCCAGCATTGGGTTTCGGCACTCTATCGCCCAGTGTCCCTCCTGTCCACACACGCGACATGCCCTTCCGGGTTGTTTATGTGTGTCCTGGCAGGATTTTGCTGGGTCCTAGGTGTTGGGGTTGGCCGTTCGTCCATTCTTCCAGTGTGCTGGTTCTGCTCCTCCATGGCCATAAATCGGGTGCGATTTCCACGACTCTGGTTGTGCTCGCGTCCATTTTGCTGCGTATCTCGGTGTTGTTGAAGCTGTTGTTGTTGATGTTGGCTGTATTGTTGTTGGGCTGTAGCACTTTGTAGCCTCAGTTTCAGCCTATCCTTTTCTAGTTCTTCGAATTCTTCTGCCAGTTGCATCAGCTGGTCAAATTCGAGAACTGGTTTGGCCGTGCGTATCCGCGCAAGTCAGGAAGGCTGTTGGTGTAATGGTGCGCACTTCCTTCTCTGTTGAGAGTCGTAGGGGTCTCATCAGAGTCTGCATCTCCACCATATAGACTTTAAAGGGCTCATCCAGAGCTTGTCGCCGTCTGCGTACTTCGTCGTACAAATTTTCAAAATAATCTCGTGGTAAAAAGTATTCTTGAAAACTGTCGACAAAATCCACCCATGTTGTCCAATGCCTGTTGTTAGCTATGTACCACTTTAAGTGCCATTCCTTTCAGCAACTCCGGCATCGCTCTTGGAATTAAATTTAGGTTTAATCCATATGTGTCTGCCGACCATTCCACTTGCTCCAAGAATTCGAGAGGCTTCGATAGTCCATCGAATCGAAAGCTCCACTCTCGAACTTGTTTGGCTACTTTTTGGTATTCACGTTGCCCTTGCATTGGTCTGATCATGTGTGTGGGTGTGGCTACGCTCTCCTGGCTGTTGGGTTGTATTCCAGGGCGATCGGCGAGATTCCTGTAAATCTCGCGCCATAGCTGCCGCGCTGGTGCATGGGACGCTCAGCCTTGCTACGTCTATGCCGGCAAACTCCTTTTCCTCTTCGTATTCCCCTTCCTCGCGCATGAATTCGGGTTCTTTATTCGGCGACTGTCGGCTGTATGTTTTTGCCAGTTCGCTAATGCGAACGCTGTGTGGAGAGTATTTTCATTTTGACTTACCCAGTCTCCGAATTGTCTTCTCATATTTTCGACAGTGCCTTCAAGCTCCAGACCGAATTCTACTCCGCATTTCACTAGTGCATCCTTTTTTTAGATTGTACACCCACGAACGAACCATATTGTCAATTATTTATATGTATTTTATTAAAACAAACTATGTGATATTAGCCGTAGATCCACAGTTTGGGCGCCAGTTGTAACGAACCTAAAAGTTACGCGGTTTTTAGCTGGGCTAACTCTCGCGGTGTTGAGGGTACGTGCCAACAAATTTATATTTGTGGCGGCTGCGGCAATAAGAACACAGTTTGGTTTTATTTTTAATACATATATTTTAAAACTGCACTCTCTGCTAGTTTTCACGTTTGGGTTTTACAATTGCTTTGCACTTAATAATATTTCTTATTTGAGTTTTAGGGAATCGCACGGCTCTTGTGTCGTAGTTTTACTTGCAATGCTGGCGCTCTCGTTGCACCAAATATTCAGAGTCAATGTTACGCCTACTAAACGAGGTTTTAGCTAGCAACGCCGAATTCGCCAGGCTCTACTATGGCCTCCTTGTTACCACAAGATTTCGCCAATAATGCCGCCTACTCTCCGGCTCTGGCTTTAGCTTCACCTGTCCCTTCGCCAGGCTCACTTGTCTGACACTTGGTTTTAATTCGAGGTTGCCTTGCAAGTGCAACGCGCCACAAAACTTGTTAAATTTCGCGTATCGATTCCACAGTAAATTGTTTGTTAGTCGCGAAGGACACGATCAGCTTTGTCCTTATTGCGATATGGATCCTTTAAATTCTTAAATAATCCTTTCGCGTAGGATTTCTTTATATTTCGCACTGATTTCCACTTATTTCTTATTGACTCCGTACTTCGCACTCTTGCACTCGATTAACTCGTACTTGATTAACTCGCCTTTGATTAACTCGCCGCTCTGTCCAAGGCGGCTCCTTTTATACTCTTCTGCTGTCTCGCTGGACCGGGGCCTGTCAACGCTGCCAATGTTGCGCCAAGGGCAAAGGTGGCGTGATCGTTCCAGTGAGGTTTGCCTAGCAACAACGGTTCCTCGTTGCTGATCACGCCTGTCGTTGGTGTGACGGTGATCACTATATTTCGTGGATGCACCGCTCGCACACCAACGGCACTTTGCCACGACTTTTGCGGTACGTGTTTTGTGGCTCCCATGTGCCAAACACGTACCTTAGCGCTGACATCCTGTGTCAGAGCGAGACAGCATGCGAATTCGCCGCAGCTCAGGTCCGGCTGCGGCTATAATGCAATCGCTTTTTGTGAGGCGCTATAAGTGAATATGGCTCCTCACAATACACACTTTGAGCTAGAGTCACCAAATTTGGTATGAGGTAGCATTTGACATTCCACAAGGATCTGCAGCAAAAATTTGGATGCCACGCCCAACCATACCGCCCCCAGCCCCCCTTTCCAGACTTTATACAAACTTCGAGCTAGAGTCAACAAATTCGGTATGAAGATAGCAATTGACATCCCACATAGATCTGCGCAAAAATTTGAATGCCACGCCCAACCATACCGCCCCCAGCCCCCCTTTCCCCACTTTATACAAACTTTGAGCTAGAGTCACCAAATTTGGTATGAAGGTAGCATTTGACATTCCACAAGGATCTGCAGCAAAAATTTGAATGCCACGCCCAACCATACCGCCCCCAGCCCCCCTCTCCCCACTTTATACAAACTTTGAGCTAGAGTCACCAAATTTGGTATGAAGGTAGCATTTGACATTCCACAAGGATCTGAAGCAAAATTTGGATGCCACGCCCAACCATACCGCCCCCAGCCCCCCTTTCCCCACTTTATACAAACTTCGAGCTAGAGTCACCAAATTTGGTATGAAGATAGCAATTGACATCCCACATAGATCTGCACCAAAAATTTGGATGCCACGCCCAAACATACCGCCCCCAGCCCCCATTTCCCCACTTTATACAAACTTTGAGCTAGAGTCACCAAATTTGGTATGAAGGTAGCAATTGACATTCCACAAAGATCTGCATCAAAAATTTGGATGCAATTCCACCCATACCGCCCCCAGCCCCCCTTTCCCCACTTTATACAAACTTTGAGCTAGAGTCACCAAATTTGGTATGAAGATAGCAATTGACATCCCACATGGATGGGCATCAAAATATTTATAATGCTGGTATCGAGTATACCGCAGTCGGTTGCGTCCGACTGCAACGTTTCCACTTGTTTCATTTTATGTATGTACATGCATAAAAAAATATGTTAAGACCCTGCAGTCACGTTGACTATGCCAAACATAGTGATTAGACTAGCCCACATGGGCTACTACTAGCCCACGCCTATGCCATTTCAATGTATTTCTCCTATTCCATTTAACACGGGGATGTCATTGGAGTGGACGTATCGGCCGCCTCTGCAGCCACGTGGACTAGTCTATAAAACAGGCCACGTAGACTAGTCCATAAAACAGGCCATCAGGACTAGTCAAAAAACAGACCAAATGACTAGTATTTGGTATCTGGGGTAAAAAGATGCCAACGAAGCCAATCATATAAACGTTAAATTAGCTGTTGTTATAAATATTACTTAAATGTAATTTAATTTTAAATTATGCAAGTGTTAGAAGAAATAGAATACAAATAAACTTACCGATTATGAAATATGATGGTCTACGACGGGATTCGAACCTGGAACTCTCGTTCACTAAGCAGATGCCTTAGCCATTGCGCTGTTGCCAAACATATTTCATAAGCAGTAAGCTATATTGTAAATTGAAAAATGTATAAATTCGTTTTCACTCGTTCGTTTTTTTGCCGCTGCAACGAACATCAACGAGGCGCAAAATTGTGTTCGTTTTTCATGATTCGTAAATTTACGTTTTTGTTCCGCATCCACGTCTGCATCCACTTTGACGCATCCATGAACTGGGCCACGTGGAATAGGCAGTTTACACACAAATGCTCAATGATAATTTAAAAAAGTGTTTTCCCCCGCTGCATCTACACAGACTGGTTCAGTGTTAGTCTACGTGGGAAAGTCGTGGGCTAGGCTTGAACAACAATAACAACAAACACTGGCCCAACCAATGTAATTTTCTGCACCCGCTTGGACTAGTCCTTGACTTGTCCATTATAGCTAGTCAATGGACTATTTTATATATGCAACTAGCCCATACAAAAACCGTAGGGGAAGCACAGAGAAAAAGACACACACACATACATATATGCATGTGCATGAAAGCGCGCGAAACTTTGATTAGAATGGTTCGATATTTTATTGCCGACTATTGTTTTTCTTAAGCCGTGCCACAAATTATCCCCATTCTGCTAATATTACCAACTAATATTAAGTATATCACTTTAAATTTATTCAACTAAACTTAGTGTTACTTAAGCAATTCAAAAAAGCCAGTGATAAGTGATTTAGTGACTTTATTAGTTAATCAGCAAGAGCCACTCAATTATATTTTGGCGCAATTTTCTATCGGTGTTGTGTGTGATTGCAGAAGTGCAAGTGGCAGTAATAAGGTAAAAGCTGAATTTGTAAACTACTTACATATATTATCTGTGAGTGTATGCGTCTGTCTGATAATGGCTGCTCTTAAGAAAGAAGATATTAGACTTGCAAGTAGTAAATCCATTATTAAATCTTGCAATAGAAACTATAGGAAATGTTCAAAAGATTTTCCGGTTCCATCTAATGCATCTCTTTTTAAAAAATGGGTTGAGGCTTGCTATTTGGATAGGGTAAATATTAATAAAAGTCACGTATTTGCGACAAACATTTGAGGCCAAATATTTAGGTAAGCTTCGTTTAAAGTCTGGTGCAATTCCCACATTAAACTTGAGTGAAAATACCCTGTTGACGTCAATAAATGCTGTTGTATGTAATGAATATGAATTCTCGGACAATTTTGAAGACAACGCACCGATAGTTCCCTATATTAGAGCTGAAGAAAAAAGACCAGCTAATGATATTTTTGTATCAACGTCCGAAGTAAATAATGACGAAATATTGAGGCCGAATATTCAGAATTTTGCCATATTGCTTAAAAATAGAGCAAAACGAGGCATACTATAGAAAAAATTGGTTTGAGATACTGGGGGAGCTAAAAAAAGCAAAAGAAAATTATAGAAAATTGAACAGAAGTTTTAAACTGTTAAAAAAATCCATGTATAGTAAAATCGGCGTTGTAAAATGTTAAAGAAAACAAAACCAATGTGCTTTCAGCTATTGCCAGCATGTCACATGTCTCAGAGGAAGCAAAAACAATATGCATTATGCTTTTAAAGAAAAAATGTATATATACTCAAGCTGAAAAAACTATTGCACAAATATAAACTTTTACTCGGCAAGAACATATGATTATCTTCGAGACGTGCTGAAATTAAAACTGCCGTCGAAGGTTTCATTAACGCGGTGGGCTGTGCTAAAAAACATGAGACCCGGCTTCAACCCTGATTGCTTATCAATTTGCAAGAAATTGTAAGCGAGATGAGTGCTAAGGGTAAAGAAGCAGTCATTCTATATGACGAGATAAAGATTAAAGGGGGCTTCAATACAATAGTACTCTGGATGAAATTCAAGGCTATGAATATGAGGGTCAAAAAACAATATGCGTGTTGGGGCAGCAAGTGTTGTATTTATGTTAAAGGGGCTTTATGAAAACTGGAAGTATGTTTTAAGCTATACTGTTTCTGCAAGCGGTATAAAGCACGATGCCCTTTTAGACAAAGTAATGGCAAATATTGAACATGCCCAAGCTATAGGCCTTATATTAGAGCACTATTTGCGACCAGGGCTCAATAATAGAGCTGTTTTTAAAAGATGGGCGTTGATGGTATCTACTTCAAATAACTCTTCTATAACTTTCCATGAAACAACCCATCAGGCGAATTAGATTACGTTTCATTATATATTTCGCAGGGATTTATTAAATGTGGGACGTCGTACATTGCACTTATTTCTTTACCATTAACGCAAAAACTTGGTTTGGTGGCATCAACGCCCAATCTAGAGTACTATTGTATTGAAGCCCCCTTTTAATCTTTATCTCGTCATATAGAATGACTGCTTCTTTACCCTTAGCACTCATCTCGCTTACAATTTTCTGCAAATTGATAAGCAAATCAGGGTTGAAGCCGGGTCTCATGTTTTTAGCACAGCCCACCGCGTTATGAAACCTTCGACGGCAGTTTAATTTCAGCACGTCTCGAAGATAATCCTATGTTCTTGCCGAGTAAAAGTTTATATTTTGTGCAATAGTTTTTTCAGCTGAGTATATAGACATTTTTTCTTTAAAAGCATAATGCATATTGATTTTGCTTCCTCTGAGACATGTGACATGCTGGCAATAGCTGAAGCACATTGTTTTGTTTTCTTAACATTTTACAACGCCGATTTTTACTATACATGGTTTTTTTAACAGTTTAAAACTTCTGTTCAATTTTCTATAATTTTCTTTTGCTTTTTTTAGCTCCCCCAGTATCTCAAACCAATTTTTTCTATAGTATGCCTCGTTTTGCTCTATTTTTAAGCAATTATGGCAAAATTCTGAAT
Source organism: Scaptomyza flava (assembly GCA_030179655.1). Lineage (NCBI taxonomy): Eukaryota > Metazoa > Arthropoda > Insecta > Diptera > Drosophilidae > Scaptomyza > Scaptomyza flava. The sequence goes on from JARNME010000404.1 coordinate 48,233,340, forward strand.
ATGCGGCCTCAATTATTTCGTCATTATTTACTTCGGACGTTGATACAAAAATATCATTAGCTGATCTTTCTTCTTCAGCTCTAATATAGGGAACTATCGGTGCGTTGTCTTCAAATTGTCCGAGAATTCATATTCATTACATACACCGCATTTATTGACGTCAACAGGGTATTTCACTCAAGTTTAATGTGGGAATTGCACCAGACTTTAACGAAGCTTTCCTAAATATTTGGCCTCAAAATGTTTGTCGCAAATACGTGACTTTTTATTAATATTTACCCAAACCAAATAGCAAGCCTCAACCCATTTATTAAAAAGAGATGCATTAGATGGAAATGAAAATAACTAACCGGAAAATCTTTTGAACATTTCCTATAGCTTCTATTGCAAGATTTAATAATGGATTTACTACTTGCAAGTCTAATATCTTTTTTCTTAAGAGCAGCCATATCAGACAGACGCATACACTCACAGATAATATATGTAAGTAGTTTACAAATTCAGCTTTTACCTTATTACTGCCACTTGCACTTCTGCAATCACACACAACACCGATAGAAAATTGCGCCAAATATAATTGAGTGGCTCTTGCTGATTTACTAATAAGTCACTAAATAACTTTCACTGGCTTTTTTGAATTGCTTAAGTAACACTAAGTTTAGTTGAATAAATTTAAGTGATATACTTAATATTAGTTGGTATATTAGCAGAAGTGGGATAATTTGTGGCACGGCTTAAAAAAACAATAGTCGGCAATAAATATCGAACCATTCTAATCAAAGTTTCGCGCGCTTTCATGCACATGCTATATGTATGTGTGTGTGTCTTTTCTCTGTGCTTCTTAACATATTTTTTTATGCATGTACATACAAAAAATGAAATAAATGTTGTAAGCAATTTAATTTTTTATTTTATTTATTTAATATTATTTAACATAATTATAATAAACATAGTTGCCCACCCAAAGCCCTGCACCACTGCAAATGTATGTACATGTAAACAAATCATATTGAGATGTTGAGAAAGGTCAGGTTTTGCTATTGACGGCCACCAGCAGATCAACAAACCGCACACATGCATCCGCATAATATATGTATATTCATGGTGCACGCACACAGCGCATTCAACGAAATTCGTTCTCAGCCACTTCCAAAATAACAAAACCAGTGCTTCAACACAAATGCACGAAGTAAAATACCCTTTGTACCAATTTTCAATAATAGTCATTTAAAACTCAATCTTTATTTTTATATTATATATGTTTATTTTCGATATATAAAAAAAATATGCACATAATAATATTAAAGTATCTCACGTTTTGCTATCAAGTTTGACAAAGTCATATTAAGTTATACTACCTCCCAAGTTGAACTGCATAAAGCAGATTCAAGCAGAAGTCTGAAATTATCGATTTATATTTTGTGCGGCAGTTCTGTTTTGCTTATTTTGTGAATACCACACACGCACACTAATAGACTTAAATAGCGAACATGTTGAATAAGAGTATGACAGACGAATGTTGAGTGTTGGATACCCTAATATAATATTAGTGCTATTGTTGATATGTAATTTAATAACATATTTGTTATAGTTGTACATTTTGATTATAGTAAGTTGGCACTAAGCTACAATTGAGAAATTGCTAAAAGTAGTCTAATAAAATAACATATTTGATGTTATTAGCTCTTCGAGCGGCAAACTTGATAGTGTAGCAAATAAGCTTCTTCGCAATAGCATTTTCTGTGTTGCTGTTGTGGGCATACAAAAATGAATTCATAGATTTCTGGGTGTTTACACATTTTTGTTGCTTGTGAAAAATGCTTAAATGTACTGTTTTAATATGACTTAATTATATGTTAATAGAATAAGAAATTTATTATGTAATCATCAATCATAGATATAATAAATAATAAAAAATATGGCAAAATTGTTAAATTATTTCATATGTGCTTTTAATAAACAAAATAAGAAAGTCTTAAATATATACACCTGTAAAAATAAATAAAATATCTTAAAAACTGTCACAGGTTCTTGTACACATGACTGCATACAAATAACCATTAATGCATAATGTGAGCGCACACATTCACGCGCTGTTCAAATTTACAAATCCCACCCAAATAACAAAACAATCACATGCAAAAATAACAAACCATCACGCGCATATAAACAGCAGAGCTGCGTGACCGACCATCTCATTCGAATGCCTCTTCTGCAATTAAGCGCAAACAAAATATTCTGAGCTAGAACGCGAGAGCTTCCATTCGGCTCGAACCCGAGTGCTATGGGAGCACGCAAAAAGTTTTTCGTAAAATGTACAGCATACGAGTTCCAACAAGTCCCATACGCAATGATTGCTCTATACTCTTTTACTTGGTGCCCGTATGCAATGTTTGCTCTGGTATTCTATTTACTTATTGCCAGAAGTCAAGTAATCTGTTATCGGATGTCAACACTACTCTGCACTCCTCGTTTCACAACACACACTATCAATAGCATCCCGCCGACCATAACAAATTAAAGTGATTCTTTATGGTTAATAAACTTTCCATAATAAATGGTTTTGGTGAAAAAACAAACAATACAAACTCGTTTGATTTTTATATATCTCGCGCCATTTTAAATAGGTATGTGAGCAATGTTGAGCGTGCGATACATCATCGATAAATCGATGCATCTATTGCGATACTGATTACTACGATCACGAATAATTAATGCCCTTTCCTCACTAGCGCTTTACATCAGCATTAACAGCAATTATCATAACAAGACGGAGAGCTGTCCTCATGCACAACATCCGCTTCTGCATCTTTTTGACAGTTTATAATTATAAACTGAGCTAACACGGCGTAATATGTATTCGGTGTTTCTTATCTATTTGGCGAACGACGCTACGATTGAGCTACAATGTTTGTTTAATTGTTTGGGTCGTCGGGCTCATCATTTAATCATGATCAGAGCGTTCGTAGCGAATGGAATATGTACGGATAATATCTCATATTGCAAATTATTTTTTTATATATTTTATGAAAACAATTTTATAATATAGACTCGGTTTGGAAATTTTTGGGAGCGGGATGTGCCGAGGAACTTGGACGAGTTCTTCAAAGAAAGTTTTTGGTGTGAGAGGAAAGTTTTTCGAAATGCTGGTAGCTCAGTTGTCTGGACTGGTGCTAGCCCCCGCCCCAAATTTTCAAAGTAGCCCCTAATCTTCATTTTGGGGTAATTTTATTTTTGTTAAGGGCACAACTAGGACAACTCAAGCACAATTCAGCACAGCTTTCAATTTTTAAATATTCAAAAATAGCTGTGCTAACTTCACAGACATTCGCGGAAGGCCTCGGAAACCACTGATGTTCTCTTCTCAGAGGTCTAGCAATACGTGAAGAGCCACTCCATACAAATCGAATATATCTGCAAGTATAGTTGCAAAGAATTATATTGTATAGCATAATAAAACAAAATTAATTTAATTTTAGCCGTTTGCCATTTTGAGTCTCAATTTCCAGTAATTATTTGACTAGTTGGTCACCATGCCGATAAAAAAATTTTCGAGCATAACAGAAATTTTTTTAAGAGTATCGAGTACGATATAACACCAGATGTACTCCACATCTCGATAGACACCAGCATCTGCCATATATAGCACCCACACTTTTGTATGGAGATGTTCAAACATCTTGGCTCAAGATGCAGGTGCAAGCCTAATGAGGACAGGGCATAAGCTGCCTTCACACGGTCGTTTTCCTGTAGCTTTTTTTAACCGACCAAATATGTTTGAATCGGTTAATTCAAAATCCCATCACTTTTTTGTTGTTACACAATCTGGTAACACTTCCTTATATATATAGTTTGTTTACATTATTTTTTTGCCAACAATTATAAAAATACCAAAACGGCCTTTTTTACATACCAGGTTCGTGGTACAAATTTACCGACTCACAAAGAGCCAAATAGAACACGTTATACTTTTTTCATTTTGAGTCGGTTTTTTGCCCGAGCATGATGGAGTAACTATAAAGGTGGTCTTGTCGCAAAAGCACAGCCTAGCGTATGCCTCAGTATGCGAGTGAAACGCACACTTAACAATGATGTAAATGAAACGACGGGTGAGTATGTTGATTAACCCTTGACTGGTCCGTTGGTGCCTTTTATATACAAAGAAGTGAAGTTTGTTTTTTTAGTTTAATTTTCAATAATTTTGAGTTGGCTAAAAGTTTTGTTTTTGGTTTTGTATCAAAGTTTTTTGTTTAACATTCTTACTTTCTAAAATATATTCAAATTTTAAAATAAAAAGTTTTTACATCACTATTAATGTCCACGTGCGCAGCATCAGCCATTACTATTTTTCTTTAAATTTTTAGTTAAATTAAAATGTTTCTCACCCATAAGATAACAAAATTGCTTCTAGCTGTTGGAGCTTATCCGTAAATTGGTCACTTGGTTTTAAGACACGTACCTATGTAAATGTCGAATTTGCGAGCTCTTGTTAGATAGTTTTAGCTTTTTAAATAACATAGCCAGCTATATATCAATAGCATCGCAAGTCCAACTCTTCGATGTTAATTTCTTGAGGTAGTGTGTTTCCTACTTCTAGCGCAAGCTCTTCTGGGTTCATTTTCCTTGCATGCCGTAACTACAGAACTTAGATCTAGGTTAGCCAATTTTCACAGCTGTCTTCAACGTTTCCATTACTAGATAACATTTCTGTCATTATTGGCTAAACAAAATAAAAAGAATTATTTACATGGGTCTGTTTTACGCATAAAAAAAAACCAAACAAAAACCATAACCCACCTTCACGTTCAAAACTTTGCTGAACATAAGCTAAACTTTGACACATTATTATTATTATTACAATGAATTGGATTGTAAATTGATTATTTTAATGTTGTCATACCTTTATAATATTTTCGCTTGCGCTTTACAACACATTTGGTGCATGAACAAATTTTACAACCAAGCACACACTTGCGGCAAAATTTGCAATAGCTCATATTTGTGTGTTCGCTTAAGGGTTAAGTGCTCCGAAAAAAATCGCGTCCGCACACACCCTTTCTCTTTAACAAGCACGAACGCACTGAAGCTAAGTCCTTCAATCGTGCACTTATATAAGTAGGTGCCTTGGCCCGGAGTAAGTTAGCACGAGAGCGCTCGCCTTAAAAAAAACCGAAGAAACTCGATTGTGGGAAGGCATCTTTATTAAAATATAATTCCGTTTGATTTTCATAGTTAATTGACTAAATACATAAAGTATATGAAAACAATGTTTGTCCATTTTTTTTATTTATTGGGTCGATTTTCACAAGATTAAGAGGGAATTTGTTTATGTAATATCGTATTTTTTTTACTCTATTCATTATAGTTTTCATCCATATCGCTAAAAATATGAATGAAATGTGTATAACGCCTTAGATTTATGGACGCCGCAAGAACAAGCCTTCCAACGCTACTCCAGTTAGCTGACTGATTTTTGAAAGTTTTATGTCAAAATATCAAAAATTTTTCCAGCATAGAACAGATGCGCTAATGTCGCTATGATTGTTAACATGACTTTAGGCGTATCTTAGGAACCGAGTATAACGATTATAGAGCAGTCACTTCGTACTTCATGCACGCGCTCACTCAGTCCGACCCTCTTTGACTGTTTCCTAGTGATTCAGTCTATAGCCAAGCGTTGTGAGCGAAGCATTTCAGCGCACAAATTTTTTGTGTATTATTACTTGGAACAAGAATATTTTTAGGCTGATAAAACAATAAAGGCAAAAACAAAAATTTTTAGAAATAATATTAGAAAAAATAACATATAACAAGTGGAAACGTTGCAGTCGGACGCAGCCGACTGCGGTATACTCGTTAACAGTATTGAACCGATAAACGGAGACCTGATTGCAAAGGGGAACGGATGCGGCCGGGGTTACCTGCTGCCTTAAAGATTCTCACTTGCTATGCCGAGCGTTTTCTTGTGTTGCTTCTGCTTTAGAATTTAGGCAAATGACTTGGGCAAATGGACGTGTTGGAATACACTTCGCATTTGTATGTCATTGCAGCATAGCTGTATGTGGTTGCGATGACAAAATTATTGGGAAAGAGTCATAAGCTGAAAACCTGAAAGAGTATGTATGACCAGCAATGCAAACTGATAATTGCCTGCTTATTTTACTAGATGCTTGTTAATTTTGCTGTTCGCCTGATCAGCAAATGTTCGATGAGCACCAAACTGCCTTGAAGTATTGTTCTTTCTGGTTTTTTCTTGGGGGTTTTTTGTAGGCAAATAACACAAATTTAATAGAAAATTTGGCTGGCTTAGCGTTGAGAAAGGTCAATGAATTGCCTGCAAATGGTACGCATACAGTAAAATATGTACATGCATAGAGACCGGGACACACACATGCTTATGGTAGCTACCTTTCGGCTACCACAAAATCAAAATCAATGCCTGCTACCACCAAAACTGCATACATCTATATTATATATCTATGTTTTTATTAATTCGCTCGCTCATTTTGCTTTGCTGGTGCTAGGTCGACGCAATAAGATAAGCATAAAATAAGCGCACATAAGGAATCAATGAAAAAATGGTGGTACAGCCATTGAACAAGCCACTGCGCGCTTGAAATCGCAGGCTAGCGGCGCCTACACACAGTATGGCTGGCTGGTTGTGCTATCAACAAAATGTTGTAGCAAAGTTAGGAATCGAAATGGCTGGCGAATTACACACGAAGCACGAGAGAAACCCGAAGTGCGCTCTCTCAGAGCGAGTGGTAGCTACGCTTATTACGTTACGACTTCCAATTGAATATTGGAATTTTGCTGTTGGGCGGCTCTATTTAGTGAATTCTTGTTGCTCTAGCTCAAGTTTGTAAAAAGTGTGACAAGGGAAGTGGATGGTGAGATTGGCTCCACAACTTTGATGCCGATTGTGGGGGGTCATTTGCCAGCTATCTGCCTACCACAATTTAGTACCTCTAGCTCCACTTCTCTGGAATACATGTATTCCCGTTTTATGACACAGCGTTGGGGCAGCTGGGGTGGCTAGGGCGGTATTGTTGGGGCATGGCATCCAAAGCTTTTTTGACAATTATTAGGAAGTCATCACACCGATCTATGCCACACATTTGGTGTTTATAGCTCAAAGCTGTGGGAGATATCAGGGGTGTGCCAAAATCTCTAGAGATTTTGGCTCGAGCAGTTTTCAAATCTCTAAAACAAAACCGTAGGTGTGCCAGAATTTGGAGATTTCATTTTTCGGTAAAATTTCGGAGAAAATACGTAAACCGAAATGGCCAAAAGAGTTGCTACCTTTGAAAACTAAAAATTGCCTAAATTGTATTTGCTATTTTTGTCATTGTTTTTCAAGGTTGTTCACGTGCCTATTGTTATATTTACTAATTGGTAAAATAAAAATATGTTAGGTCATATCTCTGGTAATTCTTATACAAATTAATTTTAATATTTGCCCGCCAAGTAATCATGTTGCTTGACAGCCCTGCCGTGATAGCTTGCTTGAACAGCTGTTCTACGTATTTCGTTAATAGCAACTCTGTTTTGTTTACAGTTTAAAAGTGCAAAGTAAAAGTGAAAATTAAATGAAAATGCCTCTTGGAAGTTTTTCTTTTGCTTACATGCTTAGAAAAGAAGAGTTTGCGAAGAAAGGTTTGAGCGCCGGCTACTTACTGTAGGCATTCACACACCTAACAAACACCGCAAAAGCTGCCACCTTATAAACAAAGGTTTGCTGCAATAACTTTGTTAAATTTACAACAACTGTCCACTGCTCGACCATGCAATTTGTTACCTAAAATACGATTTTTTATGTTTATTTGCCACACAACAAGTTTCTTTTAATTGACCTATTACAGACTCCGAATAATAGTGATGGTTTAAACGAACTAGTGGCACCTCTCTTGTTAGGGACGGTTTTGCACGCTTACATGGAACGGCAAACAGTCTTAGAGATTTGTTAGAGATTTATGATATCTAAATCATGAATTAAAATACTTATAAAATTCAAATGTATTTGCAATATGCAATTTAGCTTAAAATTACCTCTCGAAAATTAACACTTGTTATGGCAATAGACATTTAATATTGCTTACATAACCAAATCTCTGACCAAATTTGTGGAGATTTCAAACCATCTCGAACTCTGCTCTGGCACACCTAAAACCAGCTCGAGGGTTGGTTTTAGGTTGGAATTCGGTTTGGTTTTGCTGGCTGGCACACCCCTGATAGGCTTTGTTTGACTTCAAAAGGCGGGGGGAGGGTCGGGGGCGGAATCGTGGGCGGGGCGCCAAACTTTGATGCAGTTCTTTGGGGGTCGTTACAAGCTATCTGCCCTTCTTCAGCTGTAAGGATGTGCGAAATATGTGATTTATCGGATTTGAGCTATCGACTTTTTATTTATCGATCTGCCAGCCCACCATTTATCGTAGAACTTCAATCTTGACACTTTAATTTACTATCCCATAGATAAAGAGAATTGGAAAATTTCAGTCTCTAGCTGTAAGAACCACATATACGTACATATTCTACTTGGTAAGTAAATACAATAAGACCAGATCAAATCGATAAGATTATGTGTGCCGAAATACCAAGGTAGATGAGGATCCTTTGGCTGTTTACATTGTTAAGTCAAATTGATTCATGGCCTTACCGTGCCTTTAATTTATTCTAATCGCCATGCATGAAAATGGAAAATGTACCAAAAAGTTCCTCGACAATTACTTAAAGAACTGTGACTGGAAATATAGTTAGCCTCTATATCGTAGAAGAGCGATAGAGATGGTTGATAATCGTTGGGTTGTGCCTTACAACTGTGTACTTATGAGAAAATTTGAAGCTCACATAAATTTGAGAATTTTAGTTCTCTAATACATTGACAAATATGTTTACACGGGCAGTGATCAAGCATCATTTACGATAAGTTCACCTCACAGTTGTAGAAGTCGACGTCTGCTTAGCGACGGGCATTCACATAGAACCTGTTCTGATGTTTTTTAGAATCCAGCTCACAGAATCTGCATGTGTCCATTTCTGAAAGTTTTAATTTCTTAAGGTGATACAAGGTTACAGTGACTCGTTAGTAGCCTGTTAGAGTGCGAATTTCGCGCTCTTTTTAATTGATTTTTTCGCGTCATCTGGGGGACGAGAAATTGTTTGGCTTGTCTAAGCCTGCACTGTCGGTCCAGTGCGACTTATCTCCTTTTCCTCCCATTCCTAAACATTTCTCTTTTGTGTCCTTTCGAAAGTCCACAGAACGGTTCAGGCCGATTAGTGGTGTCATCGCCCCGCGTTTAGCTATGGAGTCCGCCACCTCGTTTCCTATATGGCCTTCATGCCCTGGCACCCAGCCCACCGTTAAGATGTTTTTGTAGGCAAGGGCTGTTCAGCTACTGAAACAGTTCTCTACAAGTCTGGAGGAATTCCGTGAGAGCTTCCTGCAGCTACTATGAGCGCCCGCCTGACTGTCAGACAGATGTAAATGCGTGGACCTTGCCATTTTCCTGTCGAAGGCCTTCACGCGCACATATTTCTAAGGCGTATATTCCTCTGCTTTGGAAAATGGTTGGAGACTTTCCCATAGCTCCTGGTACGTGTTGAACCTTGGGTCCTGAAAATACCAGCCCCGTGTCACCGTTTTTCCCAGTTTTCGCACCAGTCAGTGTCCCCACGTTGCGGATCGCACGTTGCAGAGTATGTTGATTTTGTTTTTTCCGATCATGCCTGGTTTGCCAAGACTACCGAGAAGTTACTGTTGAAAACAAGTTTTGGTTTCTGTTCGTCAGTTACTGCGCAGAAGAAACACCCACTAATCCGCAACAATTACTTGACAGATTCAGCATTACAACCCAAAACCACGTTGCTAGTCTTCGTGCCAGCTTATGCACAAGAACGCTTGCAGAGAACGCTTTCGATATAGATTGTGACGTTCTATCGTATTTTACATGGAACACTAAGAACTTTCAAAGAAGAAAACCGAGGGCATGAATGTGCCAAATTTGTCACTGGAGTTAAACGAGATGCAGCTTAGGGGACGCGTACACCTAAACATTCCCATAATACAGAATGTTTTTATTATAAGACTGTGTACTGACATGGTTTGGAAGAGGCCCACCGGCATTTTCAAATTTTAACACAGTGGAACTGTTGCAGTCGGACGCAACCGGACTGCGCCTTTCCCGATACCTGATACCATCCAGCCTCTGTTTTTACTAGATTAAAAAACGAGGCCTGATTGCAAATGGTACGGATGGGGTCAGGGGTGTACGCTGCCTTAAAGATTCTCCGATGCGAGATGGGGTGCCACCAACTATCTCCCTTCAAAACTTTTTGTTTGTGGTTTTTCTAGCTCAAAGTTGTGAAGAGCTTGGAAAGGGTGCTGGGGGCGGCAATGGTTGGGTGTGGGCATCCAAATTTTTACTACAGATCTTTGTGAAATGCCAATTGCTATCTTCAAAAACCGCCCAAATTTTGTGACTCCTAGCTCGGCAGTTTGTAATAAGTGGTGGGAAAGAGGGGCTGGGGGCGGTATGGGTGTGTGTGCATCCCAATGTTGCTGCATGAATCTTTGTGTACAGTTCAATTGCTAGCTTCCATACCAAATTTGGTGTCCTCTAGCTCGAAGTTTGTAAAAAGCGGGGACAGGAGGCTGCGGTGTGGTATGGGGTGGCGTGGGCATCCAACGTTTTTGAGGCACAATCTTTGTGGAATGTCAATTGCTATCTTCCTACCGCATTTGGTGACTCTATGCTCGAAAATTGTAAAAATATAGGGAAAGGGGGCTGGGGCGCGTATCGTGGACGTGGACAATCCAAGTTTTAATGTGCAGAGCTGTGTGGAATGTCCATTGCTATCTTTTATACCGACCTTTTGGTGAACTCTAGCTAACTGGTTTGTAAAAGGTGGTGGAAATGGGGCGAAATGGGTTAGGCTGGGCTCCAAAACTTGATGAAGATTTTTGGGGGTCGCGTTCCTCCCCGCTAATCTTCCTACCACCAAATTTGGTGGCTCTAGCCTCACAACAAAAAACTCTGGCCGATACACGCAGTCTCCCTCCCGTTTTGACTGAAACGTTGGGGAGGAAGGGGGCGGCTAGTGGACAGTATTGTGGGCGTGGCATCACCTATCTTGGCATCCACAATTGGTGGCTATAGCTCCAACAACTGTCGGAGATAATCCACTTTTTTGACTTAAAATGCGCGGGGGCTTGGGGGCGGAATGGTGGGCGTAGCTCCACATTCCTTGATGCAGTTTCTTTGGGGGCTAATCGTAGCTATCTTCTTAACCCAAGGTGGTAGTTCTAGCTGTAAGGATGTGGTGAAATATGTGGATTTATCGGTTTTTGAGTTAGCGAATTTATCGATTTGCCAGCCCCCCAAGTTAGCGTAGAACCCCAATCTTGACACTTAAATTTACTAATCCCATAGATAAGAGAGTTGCAAAGTTTCAAGTCTCTAGGCTTGAGGTGTGGAAAAAAGTGTGCGTTCATGACACAACGGACAGACGGAACAGACAAACCATGACGGCCCTTGCACAACCTCATATACGCTTTACCTTCGTTATCGAGTAACAAAAACCGCGTTAGTGGTATAGCTTCACTCATCCTTTAAATGGCGTGTAAAGCTTAAAGGATTACTAGCAGATGATAAGCACTCTGGGATTCAACTCTAGCCGAAGCTGTCATATGTCCAAAATCTACAAACACGGAGAGAAGTTTTGCAAATTACGGAGGCTCCTTAAGCTTTGGGAATGACTTCTGAAGAGAGTTTCCTCATAAGACGCCCTTTATTTTTTCACAAGACAAAGATTGAACCAAACGTATTTGTGAAATGTATTTACTACAATTTTCATATTTACCTTGAAGATAGAGTACGGTTCTATAGAATGGTCAAAACTTGTACTTATTATGGACTTCCACTAACCATCCAGATTCCTGAGGAAATGGTTCAAAATAAGGAGATATCATAAAACACAACTATTTTCATACATTGGGTCAATCATTTTGCTTTTAATAATGAGTTCCTCTTACTACTGTCTGATCCAAACAAGTACTATACGGAAATATACTGCGTAGCGTTAAGCAGAAAAAGGAGATATCTAATTTTTTAGATGCACCTGGTGAAAGCAGGTTGCCACCCCAGCTGGTCCCTCGTTCCAAATTTTGGTGATTCAGATATTTGTTGCAAGTCAATTGCTAGATCGATTCAGACTAAATTTTTGGTGCAGCTTCTATCTCAAAGTTTGGGTAATAGGTGGGAAATGGCGTGCCGGGGCGGTATGGTTGGGCGTGGCATCCCAAATTTTTGGATGCCATATCTATCTGGGCATGTCAAGTGTTAGCTTGCTACCAGATTTGGTGACTCTAGCTCGAAGTTTGTAAAAGGGGGAAGGGGGCGGGGCGGCATTGGTGGGCGTGGCATCCAAATTTTTCTGCAGATCTTTGTGGAATGTTCACATTGCTATCTTCATACCAAATTTGGTGACTCTAGCTCAAAGTTTGTATAAGGTGGGAAAGGGGGGCTGGGGGCGGTATGGGTGGGCGTGGTCCTCCATATTTTTGAGAGCTATCTATATGGGATGGCAATTGTTATCTCTTGATCCCAGAGTTGGGGACTCTAGCTCGAAGTTTGTAAAAAGAGGGAGAGGGGGTTGGCGGTATTGGTGGCGTGGCATCTTGGTGGAGATCTATTGCTAACACTTCATAACTCAAATTCGGTGCGCTAGCGTACAAGCTAAAATGGGTGGGCCGTGGCTCCAAAACTTTGCTGCTGATTGCACGGGGTAGCGGCCAGCTCTTTTTTACCAATATTGGTAGCTCTAGCTCCTTTACCTCCGGAAGATACATGCATTCCCCTTTTTGACGAAGCATTGGGGCAATCTGGAACGCCGGCTGGGGCCAGTTTTATAATGTGCGTGGCGATCCAAACTCCGTTTACTTTATCTTTAGTGGTGGGGTCATCAACACTTATCCTAAAACCAAATTTGGTGGCGAACGCTCAAAAACTGTGGGGAACCGCGGCTCTTCGGGTTCCAAAGTGCGGTTGGGCGTGGGGCTCCACTACTCAGGAAGATATCACGTCATTCTTGTGTTGGTCGAAGCGTGGGGGGCGGCTAGGGCAGTAGGGTCCGTCACAACCTAGCTTGCCACCAAATCTGTGTGTGCTAATTTTGCTCAAAAACTGTGGGAGATAAGGCTTTACCTTCGGTAACGAGTATCAAACTGGCCTTAGCCGTTGTTCTTCTTCCGGTATCGCAGCCCACATTAACTACATTGGTGGTGCTGCACCGCGCATCTACACACTTAAATTTCCATTTAATTTGATTCATTTAGAAAAACACCACATTGCTTCAGTTTCCAACGCAATGGTAAGATTGCGGCAGTGCGCAAGATTGCAATGCTTATTGTTTGGGATTAGTGTACACTGACCCATAAAGTTGCTTTTGAAGCTGTAGATCGATCTTTCAAAGACATTCGAGATAGTGAATACCTAATGGGTGGCAAAACTGTTCTCTTAGCTGGTATTTTCGACAAACTCTTCCAGTGATCCCCAGAGCAAACAAGAGCAGATAAATATAATACGTGCTTAAGCTCTTCAAGTTTTTGGACTACAATACAGACATGTGGCAATACCGAAAAATATGACGAGTGCACACTTGAAAGAGTATAGGCATATGCTGGTGAATTTTTGGCGAGAAAGCTTCCTAAAATAGAATAGATTATTTCCAACCCATGAGGGCAAAATAACTATTAGCCATCAACTAAGCTAAGACCGCATTTACACGCTGAAGTTTGTTCATGAATTTCCTGCTCTGAAATCTTTTGTTTGAGCAAGGGGAGTAGAGGTGTAAAAAGTCACGCAACATTTCCCTACTTGTGAGAGTCCGTGAATGGTTACTTCTAATTGTGCTTTGCCGTTATTCCGATAGACTGGCACCACTGCGTTTTGCACAGTGTTTTGATGGGGAAAAATAAAGTTTATTGATACGAAAAATGATCGCCAACGCAAATATTAGCGCAAACATTACATATAATTGTTGTGGTTAATAAAGTATGATTATCAATGTTATGGACGAGGAATTAATTAAACTGGTGTTAACCTGTGTATGTTTATCGACCATAAATTTAAGCCAGAGTTGCATTTTTCAAGGCAACATTTCACATGAACAACGTCAGTCGTGTAACTGCGCCTGAATTCCGAAGAAGTTGTAAACAACAGATGCAAAAAAAACTTCATGAAAAAACTTTCCGCGTGTCAAATGGGGTCTATGTGTCATGTTTTGAAAAGGATTGTAAGAACTGACTCTAAATTTGTTTCCGTATCACTCGACTGGTTCTCAGAACGTGCTATTTTGACGGCCGAGAAATGACACTGCAATTGTCAGTAAACGGTTCTTCTTACTCTCCTTTCAATGTGAAAGAAATGACATTTAACGCGATTGATTCTCTGCCACATCTATGAAGCTCTTATCGCAGTCCTCTACTGAGCCCTAATTCTGGCTGCCAGTTGAATCTGTAACTTGGTGTGTGTGTGGCGACACCTCTCTCACAGAGCTGCTTGTTAGTTATATTTTTTCATTCTGCCAGCGCATTTCGGTGCCCGAGTTTTCAAGTCCCTCGGGGATTTCGCCGACTCTGCTACGAATATTTTTCCCTCATAGCACAAGCCAGCCAGCCTAGCTCTGTGCATATGCCTATAGCCAGCGTTTTTGCAGCAGCGCAGACCCTTGTTTTTTGGGCTGCTCGCCTGTTATCACATGCCTTATGAGCGTGTGGATTCTTCATGTGATCTATTGTTAGCCTCCTTTCCTTTTCGTTCTTGTGACCGGTAGCTGGTCATAACAGCAATCACCAAATGTGTAATCAACATAACAATATTTTTTATATGAATGTGCGTTTCAATATGTTTTGGCAGTTTTGATGGACCTGGGGTTTTGAAGTGCTTATGATAATTTTGCTTGGGCTGGTGTTTCCTGCCTAAAAGCAGGCTTAAATCAACATGAACTGCCCGCTTATGTTTTTTTTACTTTCCGCTCTCAATGCATTTGTGTTTGTTTCCCCTATTTTTTATTTAGATTCTCAAGCTTTTGTTCCTACGCACTTGTGCCGTTTTAATATGAAAATCAATTCGTGCACATATACCTTGAATGCCCTAGACGTGGTTTTTCTATTCTCATCGCATACATAATTTCATCAAGAAATCTACCTAAAGTGACACTGGACGGCAACCACCCCACCCACTAACCTTTTGGTCCTGCGAGCCGGATACTAAAAAGGCTTTTTTAAAGAAGATCAGGATTTCCTCCCCTGCTACTGCCCGCTATCCCCAGCTCGCAACGGTGAACGCCACCAAACAACCAACAGTTAAGTGCAAATTTCTAATTTTAATAAAAAAAACAATCACAAAAAAAAAATAAAGGCATACAGTTCGCTTAAATCATTATACCACGAGATCTCATCCGAAAATACATCCGCTAATCTCCTAACATTGCATTCAAGTTTATATCAGAATCGCAGAAGTGCAGTGCTGTCCTCCACTATGGTAGGTACGACCATACATCAGTACTTATCCTATTGACGCACGATCTGTATGTCAGAAACTCAAAGCGCAGCTTCAAGTCCGCCATAGTATTTTTCATCCAATTCCACTGTTAGTAAAGGTGTCATAAATTTATTAACAAACGCAACATAATAACATTGCCAGTGAACACGCTTTTTTTATTTAACACTTGGGTGAAAAACACTTTTTACATATTTTTTAAGGCTTAGCACTAACACTAAGTTTCAACATTCCACAAATCCACCTACCTTATAACCTGCTTATATTTATTGTCAGTTAACACGTACATTTGTTTCAATTGTGTTGTTTTCCTTGTTGTTCCCGCCGCCTGCAAGTGGTTCGCATCGGCAGCTGCCAGCGTGTTTTTTTTTTCCTCTTGCCGCCTGAGCAAAATAATAATTGATTACAAATTTATTTGCCACGGATTTTCCATGTGGTAATTGTTGGTGATTGCGCTTTAACACTAACTAAACACTAACTAGGAAACTAACTGACTAAACTACACAAATATAAACAATGAAATAAGCCCACAGAATTCACAAAGAGATATAAATAAATTATTTTCGGTAGCCGGCAAACTACAACGCTTTGTACATACATGCACAGTACATAACGTAACACATACCTCACATCTCATATTACGCGCAATCACCAACACCACCAGCATTTCCTTTAACCATTTATTTGCACTTCCACTACATTATATGTTTGATATTCCATAATAATAAATAAATACACTTGGAGCGCGGTCCATTAAAGCTAACGTAGCGACTACTCCCCCCTCTACCGACGTTCTTGAGCGTTTCTTCTTCTCCGATTTTTAATAGAGCGTTACGTGTGTTGGCCTATGTGCATCGGTTTATTGTCCGCTGCCGGAAGGGGTCCGGAAATCTTTCCAAACGAACTCAGCAGTAAGGACTGTCTGAAGTTCAAGACAGGCTTATCAGCACACTCAAGGACACAGTATCCGCTGGAGTATAAATCCTTGCTTAAAAAGCAACCACTTCTTAAGTCCAGCCACATAATTAACCTCACCACATTCCTTGACCTAAATGGACTTATAAGAGCAAGCGGCAGGGTTAGAGCATCCGAAACTTGAGCTACGATAACGACATCCGATTTTAATCCCGTACTCGTGGCTCTTTCTCGCGTCTTCTCATTTCTTTCAACCCATCGTATTTCGCTCCATGGAGGTAATCATCTGATGCTGCGTATTATCTGATCCAGTTTGGATTCCAAAGGGTCCAAGGTTCTCATTAAGGCAAAATAGATTCCTGTAAGTTTTTGTGTCGTCTTCAAAAGCGACTCCAAACTCAACTCATGTGTGATTTAACCAGTCGAAAGAACCACATTTGCCAGACCCTTTCCCACACGGGTGTTGACTTTGCCGGACCATTTGACATCAAGAGTTTACTGGCCGCGCTTGTCGAATTTCCAAGGGCTATGTCTGCGTTTTTCGTTTGCTTTAGGCACAAAGGCTATCATCCTGGAGCCACAACCTATCTAACTACAGAGAAATTCCTCGCAGCATTTGCTTGGTTTGCTGCACGACGTGGGTGTCCCCAGCAATGTTCTCTGTCCACGGTACAACGGTTTGCGGAGCTTCCAAGATTCTTGATCGCGAATTCCTCGAGGCGACACGAAATGTATTCTATCCAATTATAGCCAACCAAAGCTATCATGGCGGTTTCAACCCACCAAGTGCACACCTCATATGGGGGGCTTGTGGGAGCTGGTGTAAGAGCTTTTATGGCCCTTTTCTACAAATCTACTTCGTCTTTCAAATACACATCGAAGAGCTTTCCACGCTGCTCTCTACAGTCGAAGCATGTCTTAACTCGAGACCAATCGCCCCCATGACAGAAGATCCGACTGACTTACTACCCTTAGCCCTGGCCATTTTCTGATCGGAGCGCCGCTTTTGTCCGTGTGCGAGCTGAAATCAAGGAGAGTGCCATGTCCATTTTGAACAGGTGGCAGCGCCTCAAGGCTCTCAACCAGCAACTTTGTTTCCGTTGAAGGGAGAGTACTAAAAGAGTGTTCACAAAAGGGACAAGTGTGCAATCGCAGGAAGTAACATCTGCAAGCCAGGTGGATATGGTCGGTCAGTCAAGGAGACCACAACTTCCGTAACAACTCCGTTAACTCCATATCTGGTTTGTGCGCGTCCTGTATTCCATCTGCATATCATTCTGTCCACACTCTCCGAATACATTAATTCAGTACCCAATTTAATTACCAACCAGGAACGCAGATGGCTTTCCCCCGAAACAATAACGCAACGCGCAGTTTAGGACCAGACGAGCGCGAGGAAGAACTCCCTTCCGTGCCGAGTCTGTCGTAGAGTCCACGCGCTGAAAAAGTGCCATCGTTTTATAAAATGCGACTCTCAGCGGCGCAGTGACTGAGGGCAGTGCTGGTAAATAAGTACTGTCCCAAGTGCTTGGCCCATCAGCACTTGGGTTTCCCACCCCGACTTGCCGCACGTGAGAGCGGTGCCGTGTGTGTTCAGTGTGACCATCACAACCCTGCTCCATCATGCCCGAGGGCACGCCAGTGCCTCGCCAGCGAACATTCCGAACCGGCCAACGAACTAATGGATCTCCAACCACCGCCTCTTCCGCTTTCCGTTGATTTTGTCCGCATCAGAAAAACTCCACCGTGATGCCAACGGTGGTCCGTACAATGTGACACAGGGTCCAAACTATTCGAACACTGGGGCAGTGGTCGAATCCGTTCTGCCCCTTACAGCAGAATTCCAACACTCACCGGCAAACGCCTTGCTTTGTTGGCCTTTCCGTCACCCGTGTCGGCCTCTGAAAGGGTATGCACGGCCGTGCTACAACGTCGCGCTCTGTCTGAGCTTCCCGAAAGGCAGTACGTTTCAACGTTTTCGATCAAAGTACCACACACGTAATGCCTGGCGGATGCACCACCTTGTTCCAGGCCGTGCGATCGACGGCGCATGGGGGAGCTGACCTGCTAACTCAGAGGTACTTATACCGGCGTCATTGCCAACACAAGGAGGAGTACCGACGTGTTACACAACTGGTTGATGTTAACATCCTTGGACTTTTCTGCAAGTTTCGCAGCGGACAGAATAACGAGTAAAAAAAGTCGTTCTTCCAGATATAGCAGCTGTGCTTGTCTTATGATTTTTGCTTTCTTTTGTTTCACGGACACATGCCGCCATGTTTTTTTTGGTTTGTTTTTGTTGTTGCATTGCTGTCTTGTTGGTATGTCAGTGCAAGGCACCTAATTCAATTCTTTTATCGCCACATGCAAAACGTCGGGGCCTATCGCTCCTAGGCAAAACCATGACGAATATGGTAACTGGTCGCTGGCCAAAGCCCGGGGGCAAACAACAACAATTTATTGACATGTTATGTTAAGCCCTACTGACTATATATATGGCAATACAATGTGTAGAGATACACATTTTAAAATTGAAACAACTTAAAGCAGCTTTAATTGGTGGCGCCGCTTGTCAGCCGTAAACCTGGATGCATCCGTAGTATTACTTGTATAAAGTATCCCAATATGTCAAACATCAAGTGGGAAACGTTGCCGCATCCGACGCCAACCGGACGGGGGCGCGGGGCATAACTCGATCCCAGTAATTAAAACCGGTAAACGCGGCCTGATTTGCAAACGGGTAACGGATGTAGCCGGGGTGTACGCTGCCTTAAAAGATTCCTCCGGTATGCAGATAGGGATGCCACCCAACTATCTTCCTTCCAAATTTTGGTGACTCTAGCTCGAAGTTTGTAAAAGTGGGAAAGGTGGTCTGGGGGCGGTATGGTTGGGCGTGGCATCCAAATTTTGATGCAGATCTGTGCGGAATGTCATGCTATCTTCCTACCAATTTGGTGACTCTAGCTCGAAGTTTGTTAACAAAGTGGGGAAAGGGGGGCTGGGGCGGTATGGGTGGGCGTGGTATCCAAATTTGTGATGCAGATCTATGTGGAATGTCCATTGCTATCTTCATACCAATTTGGTGACTCTAGCTCACAGTTTGTAAAAGTGGGGAAAGGGGGCTGGGGGCGGTATGTGGGCGTGGCATCCAATTTTTGATGCATCTTTGTGAATGTCATTGCTATCTTCATACCAAGTTGGTGACTCTAGCTCGAAATTGTAAGAAATAGTGGAGGGGGCTGAAGGCGGTATGGGTGGGCGTGGCATCCACAGTTTTGATGCAGTCTGTGTGGAATGTCCATTGTTATCTTCATACCAATTTGGTGACTCTAGCTCGAAGTTTGTATAAAGTGGGACAGGGGGGCTGGGGGCGTATGGGTGGCGTGGCATCCAATTTGTATGCAGATCTAGTGGAATGTCATTGCTACTTCATACAAACTTTGGTGACTCTAGCTCAAAGATTGTAAAAGTTGTGGACAGGGGTGGAAGGGGTGGCGCGGTTGTGAGTGCATTTGTTTTGGTGGGTCGTTGCAGCTATCTTCCTGCCAAATTTGGTGGCTCTAGCTCCACAACTCGGAAGATACACGCATTCCGTTTTTGACGACGCGTTGGGGCATCTGGGGCGGTTAGGGTGTATTGGTGGGCGTGGCATCCAAACTTTTGATGCCGTTTTTTGGGGGGTCATCATCACCTATCTTGGCACCAAATTTTATGGCTCTAGCTCAACAACTGTGGAGCTATAAGCTTTTCTGATTTTAAAATGCGGGGGGCGGGGGCGGAATGGGTGGGCGTGGACTCCAAACCTTTGATGCAGTTTTTTGGGGTTCGTTTACTATGTATCTCCTGCCAATTTGGTGCTCTAGCTCCACAACTCTGGAGATACACGCATTCCCGTTTTTGACGCAGCGTTTGGGCATGCTGGGGGCGGCTAGGTGGTATTGGTGGGCCGTGGCATCCAAACTTTTGATGCAGTTTTTGGGGGGTCATCATCACTATCTTGGCACCAAATTGGTGGCTCTAGCTCAAAACTGTTGGAGATATAGGCTTTTTTGACTTTAAAATGCGGGGGGGTTGGGGCGGATGGGGGCGCTGGCTTCCAAAAGTTTGTTGGGATGCAGTTTTTTTGGGGGTTGCTAGTAGCTATCTTCTTACCATCTCTGACAAATTAGTCTTTCTAGCTATACGTGGTGTGTGAAATATGCGGATTTCTAATGTCGTTTTTGAAGGTGTCGAATTTCTCGATTTGCCAGCCCCCTAGTTATCGTACAAGGAATTGGAAAGTTTTCAAGTCCTCTAGCGTGAAGGGTGTGGGAAAAAGTTGCGGCCATACAGACGGACATTGGCACCAACCCAATAGACCGTCTCTTACCTTCGTTATCCGGTATAACACAAAACTTACTCTTTAAACGCTGATTTAAAAAGCCCCGCCTTCTATGTCCCTATGATTAGTGACGCCGTCCTTATCGGTCCCGTTTAAAATCTTTCATCAGACGGTTCAGATCCCAGCGCAAGTTCCTCGCATAAAACGCAAATAGCTCTTTAGATTGCTAGAACAAAACTATACATTTATCAAGACTTACAGCGCTGCGTACACTCAGCTTGTCTTTGCTCATCCCTTCTGGCTCATTGCTTTAGGGTCATCCGTCCTTCTTCTGAAACATTGATCCAGTGAATCCAATTCACTCGCAGTATGAAAATAGATAAGAGATAAAATTACTTTGGTAATTAAGACCGTGAAAAGTCATATTACACTTATTTTTCATACGATAAGAGCTGCAAGCAATAGCTCAGCTCGTCGTTTTTCAATCATTCTCTGTTCCTGCTCATCCGTCAGTGACATCCCTTTCAGCCTTCAAACCGTAAGACATATGCATCCAGTGAATCCAATTCGCTCGCAGTAGACACATAAATAAATAATATCAAACAAGTATTATACACTCAGGAATATGCACATATCTTACTTTCAATCCTTACAACCAGCTTGCCTTTGGTCATGTTGTACTGTGTCATCACTCTGAAAAAAAAACAGCCTTCAGTACACCCTTCTTGGGTTCTCGTTCTCGAGCGTCATCCTCTTATTTTGTTTCCAGGTGTCGGTCAATGACTATTTCCTCGCTAACTTGTGCAATAGTTTAAATTTTTTTCCAGTGGCCCCACGACTTTCAAATTTTTAATCCTCTTTGCTCTACCAGCCCACTTTGCTTTTTTTCTCTTGTTAATACTACTACATTTTTTTTTTAGCCAGTGCCAAGCGAATGGTAGAAGCAGCTGTTTAGCTTTTTCGAACCAAGTCGGATGCAATATATTT
>JARNME010000404.1:48282368-48417760 GCA_030179655.1 Scaptomyza flava
ATGTGAACTATAGGGATAGTTATCGGATAGTTAAAATTTGGAGGTCTTAATATAAACAAGTCTTCACTTGCTTTGAAGTCCAATTGACAATTGAATTTCTTTATAAATCCATACCTATTATTCCCTCACATGGTATGGGAAAATCTGAGTTTACTAAATGAAAATGATGTGGAATTGTATATTTTCCCGTTGTTAATTCAACAAAGCTAATCCAGTGGAATTGGGTTGAACCTTCTCCAATTCCACTGATATTAGTGGTCATTGTTGAGCTATTGAGCTTTTTCAATAGCTATCGAAATTCCGAAATGTCACTCACAAATTATAAATGCTGCGAGATTGCATTGATGAATATAGTACATATATTTTTAATTTGCCTTCGTGGCCGAACTTAAATTACTTTACAAATTTTTAAAGTTGTGTTTTGCAACTAACCCCGATTTGGGCTGTGATTTTTCCGTTTGTCGCGAAACAGACAAACGACCGAAGTAGAGCTACCGACGAATTTGATAAACTGAGCGGCTGCAGAACTGCAGCAGCGGCTTGCACTCAGCTGAGGCCAAGGGCAAACAATAGACAATGTAATAAACGAAATATAAGAGCTTATGCAAACAATAGTTGGACTTTACGTTAAGTTGCTCTTATGCTGCGCAGAGCATGATAGGCTATAGCGATTAGAGATAAGAGTGTTATGGTTCTGTTGATGCTGGTTTTGGTTTAGTTAACTTCGTAACCAAACATTCTCCCCCCCGTTGGAAGACATGGGCTTTCAACACATCTTGTTTGGGAAGTGCACATAATTTGCGCACAGCTCTCTTGATGATCCCAGTTGATGTCTTGAGAACAGCTACTCGGGAGACGCCGTCAGCACCACAACAAGCTCTACCGCACGAGCCAGTGGCCATTTAAGGGGTGGCAAGTTTTCGTCCTTTACCAGAACGACATCATTGATAAGAACACCAGGCTGCGATGTCCGCCATTTGGAGCGCTGCTGAAGAAGCGTTAAATATTCCTCACGCCAGCGATTCCAGAAAATTTGTTGGTAATACGCTATACGCTGCCAGCGATCTAGG
Source organism: Scaptomyza flava (assembly GCA_030179655.1). Classification (NCBI taxonomy): domain Eukaryota; kingdom Metazoa; phylum Arthropoda; class Insecta; order Diptera; family Drosophilidae; genus Scaptomyza; species Scaptomyza flava. The sequence continues at coordinate 48,283,439 of JARNME010000404.1, forward strand.
CGGCTAACGTTCAGCGCCGTGACAGCAGGCTCTGGGTACAGTACGAGTGGCACACTACCAAGGAGTGCGCAGTGGTTAGTACATCCAGATCTGCAGGGTGCTCTGAAAGTGGAAAAAGAGGTCGTGAGTTTATTATAGCGGCAATGTGGCAAACGAGTGTGCGAAGATCATCCAGGGCAAAAGCGAGGGTCCGACCGATCGATAAAATCATATTTTGCTGTCTTCACCGCCGCCTCCCAAAGTCCCACCGAAGTGTGGCGAACGAGGTGGGTGAAATCCCATTCAATGTCATCGGAAGTACAAAACTCTCGGACAGCGTCGATGTGCTTCTCGCTGAGGAAGACCGCTTGAGATCAGCTAGTTCATTCTTGGCTCCCACGAAATTAGTAGCATTGTCCGACCATATGCGAGTAGGTTTACATCTAGTTAGAATGAAACGCTTAAGTGCATTTAGAAAAGCTGCTGTAGACAAATCAGGAACCAGTTCGAGATGCACTGCCTTTGTCGCAAAGCAAATGAACACCGAGATGTAGCATTTTACAGGACCTTTGTTTCGAACTTCACTCTTGAAGTAAATGGTCCACAGTAGTCCACTCCAGTGACAGCGAAAGGATGCGAACCACTCACACGATCCCGGGGAAGATCCGCCATGATTGTCTCAGCTAGGACCGGTTTAGCTCGAAAGCACATGATGCATTTGCTTGTCACGCTGGAGACAGTCTTGCGACCACCAATAGTGGAGCCGAATGTGAGCAAGAAGCGAACGAGGTCCAGCATGCAGCTGACGCCTGTGAAAATGCATGATGATGGCGCGTGTGACAGGATGATGGCTTGGAAGAATTACAGGATGCTGCGCATCGAAATCCAGACTCGAGTGCTTTAGACAGCCACCAACACGAAGAAGTCCACACTCATCCATGAACGGGGTAAGCGAGGCAATAGAGCTGGATGATTTGATCATTCGTCTGCTTTGAAGAGCCCTATATTCATCGCTTAGGTTAGCCATCTGGATGCTGCGCAACAGTAATTGGGTGCCATTGTGTATCCACTCTGCTGTAAGACCGGGATGCCTGATTTGATATCGAAATTTATGTATGAAACCGACACACACGCCGTAGGTGATGAAAGGAGTTTACAACTTTACATCCTATGCTGACATCAGAAGATTTAGAAACACCAACTAGTACTCTTTGCCGAGCTCTGGAAGCGTCTGGGCCGGCAGACATGAGCAGGCCATTCGCACTCTCCCTTGGTTAAGAAATCGGGACCATGAGACCATAACGATGATTCTATAAGCTCGCTGGGAAGTGCTCCTCTAGAAAGAATGTCTGCCGGATTGCATGCCGTTGGTACGTAGCGCCATTCCATTCCTGTCGATAATTCTTGGATTAACGATATGCGATTAGCTGTGAACATTTGGAATCGGGAAGGCTCATCACGTATCCAAGATAAGACAACTGCAGAATCCGACCAGCAATAATACCTACAATTGAACAAATTCATTTGAGCTACCTCTCGAATTAGCTGTGAAAGAAGTGCAGCAGCAGATAGCTCCAGCTTTGGTATTGTAAGAGTCCGCAAGGGTGCCACTCGAGACATAGAGCACAAAAGATGAGCTACGCGCCTTCCACCTGTTATAGATACGACGTAAATGCATCCACCGTAGGCTTCAATGCTAGCATCACTAAATCCATGAACTTCGATGATGCCCTTTGGAACTATAACCAGACGCGGAAGCTTTATTTTCTCCGTATGAGAAATGTCAGCACACAAACTGTTCCAGGAACAATGCAGGGAAGCAGGAAGACTTTCATCCCAATCCAAATGTTCTCTCCAAAGGTGCTGCAAAAAGATCTTGGCCTTGGATACCACGGGTCCGATAAGCCCAAGCGGATCATAGAATCGAGCAATGGTAGAAAGTACAGTCCGTTTGCTAGGCTTGCCAGGCGCTTTCATTGGAAAGAAGCTAAACAGAAGGCAGTCTGAAGCTGGATCCCATGCCAATCCAAGCGTCTTAGTGATATCTGTGCCATCATCAAACTTTAGAAAGGTCTCTTTGTCTTCATCAGGCACCTGTTGAAGCACGCTAGGATCCTTGGAACACCATTTCTGAAGTTTGAAATTCCCTTTCCGTAAAAGACTGACTGTTTGATGCATGACTTCAACTACTTCTTGGGCAGAGTCGCCTCCAGTGATGAGATCATCTACGTATAAATCGCTCAAGACCACCTTAGATCCAACAGGAAACGATCTTCTTTAATCAATGGCCATTTGCTGCATGGCCCGAACTGCGCATCACAGCAAAGGAGTGCTGAAAAGCTTGCGTTGAATTGTTGGGCCAGTCATGAGGATTTCATTAAGCGAATAACCAGACGAAGACACAGCTGAACCATCAAACACAACTCTAAGCTTAGTGGTTGAGCTATCCTCTTTCAGCACGCAATGATGAGGTAAATAATACTTGCAGCGACTTAGCATGTGCGACTCAACAATAGACATGTGATTAAGGTCCACATACTCTTTGATGAACGCGGAATACTGAGACTTCAACTCAGGATGATTACAAAAACGGCGATAAGCTTGCTGATAGGAATCCCCAATCAGATCCACAGGATGTTTAACTGGAAGGCGAACCGAATATTCGCCAGTGCCTAAACGAGCAAAAGTTTGTTTAAATGGGCTTCACAGTCAAGTTCCTCCTTAGTAGATTCATTTACTACACTAGAGCAGGATTCTAACTCCCAAAAACGACGTACGATTTCATCAAGCTTATGATCAGGGCTAGTAGTTGGCGTTGAAATCGAGCGAGTGGCCATCAATGAGGCAGGGCTTGTTGACGACGTTCCTCCTGTCACTATCCAACCTAATTGAGTTTTTTGGAGAATGGGTAAGCCAGGAGCGAGTTTAATTTGGCCAACGCATAACAATTCAAAAAACAGAGCAGCTCCAATTAGAAGATCGATTTGTTGCGGCTTAAAGAATTCTGGATCAGCCAATCGAATATTTGAGGGTATATTCCAACGATCAGTGCTAACACCATAGCTCGGCTGATTTCCAGTAATAGACGGAGCTATTAAAACTGAGATGCTAGCAGCGTAGTCAGTTGTTCGCGGTTTAAGACTTATATCAGCTGCATAGCCTTCTGAGTCAACACTAGACTCCCCTAGTCCTGAAATCGAAGTAGGCGACCGATGCTTACGTAGCTGGAGGTAGTGAGCTAAACGGGATGTAATAATGTGCACCTTCAAACCAGAAACGAGTAGAGCACGGCAAGGAACAAGAACACCAGTGCGACTCCTAATGCTGATGACAGCAGTTGCCAATAGCACAATGTCTTGACTAAGATTTTGGGCTACAAGTGTTGACGAGGATTTTGCAGCAGGCGCATGCGGAGCAAATATAATTAAGAGCCCTCATCTGAGTCTCAAATGAAGAAGAGTGTGATGCTTGGCCTTACAACGATTGCAGGCGGTCGAACTGCACTCTTTCATTCTATGCCCTTGCGCAGGCAATTAATGCAAAGAGACAGCTTTTTAACCTCGCGAAGACGCAGTTGCGGAGACAGATTTCCAAAACGGGAGCAATTGTAAATCAAATGGCCTTATGATTCACAAAACACGCATTCATTTGTGCTGGAGTTAGTAGCGACAAAGGCTTTTCTACTGGTGTTAAGGGTTTTGCTACTTTTTCCCACCTTGGAGCTAGGCGTATACGTTGCCATAGCGTGTTCCACATTTTCCAACCTTTGACATCGTCTATCCAAAAAAGGCATGAATTGTTCACAGGTCGGGATTGTGTCCATCGGTGCTGTCTCCTCCCAACTGGTCTGAGTTGCCTTGTCCACTTTCTGTAGCAAGCTGTGCACAATAATAAAGCCTGCAATCTGCTCACGCTGCCCATGCCTTGAAGAGCGCGGATGTTGGCGTTTTACGGTATCCGAAAGGGTTCGAAGTTTAACCGCTGACGACGACTCGATGCAATCCAAACCCAAAATCTCAGTGACATTTGCCTGAAAAATAAGACGCTTGTTATTAAACCGCTTTTTTAGTAAATCTAACGCAATTGAATAGTTAGCAATGCTGATTTCCAACGATGAAACGCACTCCAGGGCTGGTCCTTTCAGGCACGATCGCAAATGCTGAAACTTCTCTACATCTGATAATCCTGATTCGCTGTCAATGATTGACGAGAACATTGAAATGAAATCTGCATACTTTGTGTAGCCTCCGCTGAACTCTGGAAGCTTAAGCTCAGGCAATCGAATCCGGCTCTGAGACAATGTGTGGTTGTCAGCAGATGCTTCATGCCTCATGGTCGAACACAAAGGCGATGATAACTTTCGCTTGTTAAGTTCGCGGCGCAAGCTAGTCTCAACGAGTATTGATAATTCATCAAAGATTCACGTAATTCACTCCCGATTTCGTTATAATCAAGCTCCTCCAATGCGTAATGCATACTGTTGAATTGCTGCTGCGCGCTTTTTAGACCTTTTAGCCGGGTCGCCAACTCCTCTTCGCTGAGATGCCCAATATGCTCCGGAGCAATAGCTTTGGCCATCCGCTTCACTTGCTCGTTAATAGCCTTGGCCTTAGCTTTATAAAACGGAGCACCAAGTGACGGAACTGCAGGATTATTAATCACCTCAACAGTATTCGGCATGTTGAATATGTTTTTGATTTTATATGTACACGCACGCGAAATAAAGTTCTAGAGCCACTGAATGTCTGACACTTGCAAGCTATTGTTTAAAGCACAGAGTATGTCAATCACAATTCAATTTATTGCCTCGAAAAACACTTTCATATATTACAGTTTTGCATGCACTGAATTCTTGCGATTTACTTATTTTTGCAAGTGCAGCTGGTAACAACGTAACGATTTAATTGCACCAATATACCAAGGTCAAAAAGGGCAAACACCTTGAGCACAAGCAAATGCAAAGCGAATCGGGAGCAGCAATAGCAATGCAGAAACGATTGCTGCAGCGGTAAAATGTTTAAAGAGACAAGAGAAGATAATGCGCGGGCGTCAATGCAGGTCATACACCTTAATGCCAAAGTGAACGCAAAAACGAAGCGACAACAGCGAAAACGATAAAAGAGCGCGGGCGCGCTTTACTAACTCTATAAGTTAAATAATTTTTAATTATTTAAACAAATGCAGAGTAATCACGTCGGGGTCATCAAATGTTGAGCTATTGAGCTTTTTCAATAGCTATCGAAATTCCGAAATGTCACTCAACAAATTATAAATGCTGCGAGATTGCATTGATGAATATAGTACATATATTTTAATTTGCCTTCGTGGCCGAACTTAAATTACTTTACAAATTTTTAAAGTTGTGTTTTGCAACTATCCACGATTTGGGCTGTGCAATAATAAGCGATTTTTTCGTTTGTCGCGAAACAGACAAACGACCGAAGTAGAGCTACCGACGAATTTGATAAAACTGAACGGCTGCAGAACTGCAGCAGCGGCTTGCACTCAGCTGAAGGCCAAGGGCAAACAATAGAGAGTGTGATAACTAAATATAAGAGCTTATGCAAAACAATAGTTGGACATTACGTTAAGTTGCTCTTATGCTGCGCAGAGCATGATAGGTTATAGCGATTAGAGAGAGTTATGGTTCTGTTGATGCTGGTTTTTGTTTAGTTAACTGCGTAACCAAACAGTCATATTGTAATCTATTTCTTGAAAATTGTCTGATTTTTTAATTTTAATTTAATTTTATTGAATTTTATTCCTAGTGCTACAAGAGGGAGTACTTATAAATTAGTGCACTAGTCACATTTAAATAATCCTATAAAAATTTAAACAGAAATTATAAATATGATTAACACAAAGATTATAATAATAATAATACTTCTTATGTACTAAACATTAAAATGGAAATAAAAATTGTCTATAATTATGGGCATTACTCTCTGCAACCTCACTCACAATGTTATTGTTATCGTTATCACCATTATTATTTTGTTTTTATTACTAATGATGAAAATCAACATCATTAGCTATGTTGTTGTAAATGTCTTTTTAGCCTGATTCGAAAACTTGATGTGCTTCTAATAGTCTTAATCTCAAGTGGCAACTGATTCCAAAGTCGAGCAACCCATATAAGAAGTGCCTGTCGGAGGATGCAAGTTTAATTCTGGGACAAACAATATTGCAGGGCCTTAAAGATACCGCAAAGCGTAGTTTGTCATATAAATAATAAGGCGCTTTTGTGTATATATGTCATGAAGCAGATTAGAAGTTTTATACTTAGTCCAGTTTCTTAAGTCTAAGTCAAATATACAATTTGCAAAACATGTAACATGATCATATCTTTTAAGTCCAAAAACATAACGTGCTACACTATTGATGGCTACTTTAAGCTTTTTCTGACTAGCAATATCACATTTTGAGAAAATTTCAATGCCATAAAATAATATGGGGGTTGCAAGAGTTTTTGCGATGGTCATTCTTGTTTTAACAGGCAGCCAAGGCTGTGTTAGAGCAATCTACCGAAGAACTTCATAGATCTTTCCCACAGCCTTATTTACCTGGTCTTTCCATGTAAGTGTATTATTAAATGTAATCCCTAGATTGTCAGCCTTATCTACATATTTAATTTCTACATTACCAACACACAGTTTACTTAAATTTCTAACATTTAATTTTTCTTATAAATAACAATACATTTAAATTTAGAAGGATTTAAACAAAGACCATTGTTACTTGCCCTTGACACACACGTAACAGATCATTATTACAAAACATGACACACTGGTTAATCTGAATTACCGGACGACTCACATACAATTGGACATCATCAGCATACATATGAGCTTCACAAATAATAACTTCTCCAATAGGGCAGTTAAGTTAATGACCTCATACTTGAAAAATAGAAAATAGGCCGTAGTTGTACATCACTCCGCCTCTGACCTTCTTGCGACCACCCGCGGTACTCCTCAGAGACCAATTCTTGGTCCTCTTCTTTTCGTAATATATGTTATGATCTTCCAAATGTTTAACCCAGATTGCTTGTTACTAAGTAAGTTGTTGGTATCCATAAAAGTTGAGATTTGGTTTGCCAATAATTTTTCAAGGACTTTGGACAAGAATGGCAATATAGCTATCGGTCTAAACTCATCTTTGCCTTTTGGGATGGGCGTAATTTTAGCGATTTTCCACGTCTCAGGAAATGTGGACGTGGTTATTGCATAATTTAGTGTGTGCGTTATATGACCTAAAATTAGTGGAAGTATTATTTTTACAAACTTTGGGCTGACGTCATCTAATCCACTCGCATTTGACTTCATTTTTAAGATTGCCTCAAGTACATCACATTGACTTACACTAACAAAGTTAAAACAGCTAGTACAATTATTTAACGACACAGAGTTTATGTACGGGTTACACGTTGCTGGACGAACATTGACATTTACAAAACTACCATTAAGAACATTTACATCCAAGTCGTCATTTATCACAGGTTTAGCCTTTCCAATTCCAACGTTCCTCAACTCCTTCCATAATTTTTGCGTGGAATTTATACTGTCAAATTTTAAACCATGATACCTAAGCTTAGCACTGCTAATCAATTCATTTACATTACGCCTGGCAGCCTTAAAAAATTCCAACAACTGGTCAGTCTTGTAACGTTTCCACCTCTCGTACAGCTTATCCCGGCGTTTTATTGCACTTTTTATATCACTGCAAAACCATCGATTTAGCTTTGGCTTAATGACTAAGGTTCTAAGCGGTACATGTTTATTGTACAAATATTCAATATTATTTTGCAACAATCCTAACTGGGTGTCAACCGAGGGAAGAAAATATAAACTATTCCAGTCACAATTATAACAGTCTTTGAACAACAAACTATTATCTACATTTTTAAAATATCTATGTTGAATAATCTGATTATTAAAGTCAAGTTGAGTGTCATAGAAAAAAAAATTAGGTCGTGCTTGGAAAACTCAGGTACTGAAATTTGGTCATACAACATTACCCTGTTTGTATTATTTACAAAGATAACATCAAGTAATGTATTGGTGGTTTGTGAGAAATGGGTTGGTGTTTCTGCATTTACAAGTTTTAGACCCAGTGCATTAAGTTCTTCTGATAAGTCTTGGTTCTGAAGCATATTGCTGTTTTGGTCGCCAAGTATTATAATGTCAGTAAAGGTTAGTGATAAGTTTGCTATTTTGTCAATCATGTCAGAGTAACTTTTGTGATTATGTGCCCTATACACACACCCTAGCAGCATCTTAATATTTTTATTAAGACTAATTAATTCTAAAAATAAATATTCAATTGGGCTGTCAAGGGGATGTCTTAGAACCACTTTACACTTAATTCTCTTAGCTACATACACTGCTACACCACCCGCATGACTTACACGATCAGAACGGAAAACATTAAAACCATCACAAACAATAGACAAGTCACTTAATTCTGGGAAGAACCATGTTTCAGAGACACAGACAACATCAACATTAGAATTCACAAAAATAAAACGAAACTCATCCATCTTCTTAACCAGACTCTGAGCATTAATATGGCAAATGTTTAAACCGCTGTTTTGCTTACAAAGAACTCTAACCATGGCATGGGTGCTCGACTTGGATGTTATTAAAGATGCGGACATCTAAAAAGCTTGATTTTAAAACCTAACAGAAGCACATCAAAAAATTTTATATTACCTAACGCTAAATATGAAATAATAATAATAATAACGACAACAATAAAAATCAGCTGGACATCAGACGCATTCAAATATAAGAGATGAGAGCCCTCTTTTAAAAGATTCGAAATTGTAAAACGAGAGAAATTACTTAAAATATGAAAGAAAGAGAAATTACTTAAAACATGAATTAACATACGTTTTGACAATATTAAAGCGCATAACTTAAGAGCGAAAAAGCTCCGCCTGATTGGTCGGTTGTGTTGACGTGGCGACTGCAGATGAGCTTTGTAAGGGCACGAGCTTTTGCGGGTTGTCTAGTCTGACTACATCACCCTTCTCGCTCTGTCTGACGTGGACGATGCCCTCGCGACAGAACACAGCTGTCAGCAGCTTTTGCCTCTTCATTTGCATTGCTTTCTTGAAGATCTCATAGTTCTCTTTGCTTAATTGCTCATTAAGGTAAATTGGTACATTGCCATGTGCTTCAAAGCCCAGCATGTGCAAGTTTAGTCTCGTGTTGTTGTTTCGCCGGTATTCTGCTGCTGCTCGCATTATTTTTATTTTGTCGTGCGTGCTATCAAACTTTACAACAATTTCCGGGTCGACTACCGAACTTGCTCTGCCAGATCGCCTGATCCTAAAGATCTCATTAAGTCTCGGTGCCGGGGTGACCCCAAGGGCCTCTACGAGGGGCACACCATGTAGCCGAACATCTTTGGCGATGGATGCATTGGCTTGCGCATTGAGCTTGTCTTCAAGCGCCGCAACTTGCACATGTAGTGCTCGAGTACCCTCCGCAACTTGCTCCAGATTTTGCACCCGCTGCATAATGCTGTGAAGCTCACCGTGCATGCCATCCAGCTTCTCATTTAGTATGCAGAGCAGGTGTTCCTCCGACTCTCTCATACGGCTTGATATTAATTCAGCCTGTTCATCAAAGCGTTGGTTAATCAGCTGGACGAGCGAGTTGTAGTCGGTCCCCTTTCCAGCCTTCAGATCACCAGTGGAGTTTTCGCGCAAACGTTTTGGAACAGGTGCCATTATTGTGCAAATAAAGAAATAGCAGTAGGGAAAAGTGTTGTCGTGCTGCGAGCAGAGTAGTTTTCGTATGCTTTGTGGAGAGCAAGAATAGCTCTCAGCTTCCCAGAAGTGTTGTTGTTTACTGTGTGCGCGCGGTTTTTTCGCAAATAGTGATCGTTTATTTATTAAATAGAGTAGAAGTTTTAAACGAATGCAGTGTCCGTAAATTTTTTCCAATTTATTAATTTATAACAAAAATAATGCCGGTGTATTGCTTTAAAAAATATTTGTATCGCGGAGCTTGAAAAAAAGACGTACTGTCGCGTCACTTCTTCTTCTTTTCTTGATGATTGTTGATTGATTGTTGATTGTTCTTTTAAAATTGAAATATCTGCACCAGTATCAATGAGTAACATTAGTGTTGTTTTCGTTTGTTCATTTTGTAATTTTATAAAAATGTTTAGACTAAGATTGATGACGTGAACTTTCGAGTTTACTGAGTTTGTGTACTAAAGGGTGCTTGCTGGTTTTCCGAATTACTTTCAGTGATTCGGACCAGGTTTTGTTGTTCATGGCCTCTATTTTTTTTGCCTCTATACGAGTTGCCTCTGTACGAGCCGCTTCGATAGTTACCTCTGCTATTGTTGTATCTGTTGCCATTGTTGTTATTGTTCCTGAAACAGCCCGTGTTGTAAGGTTGGCCCCTGAAATTACCTCTACCGTGGTTTCCGCTACGTTGAGAGTAAAATAGAACAGTGTTGGTGTTCTCAGTTGCTTCATTCTATTGTTGAATTTGCCAGCTTGCATGATGAGTTTAACTCTATCAATAGCGCAATTCTTTGTCATGGCTTTAACTGCTATATTTGTGCTGTATTTGGAAGCCATATCTGATGTTAAACCATCATTAATATAGGCACCTTCTAAAGCCTTTGTAAGCTGCTCAACTTCTTGTGTATACATGTTGGCAGCTTTACTTTTTTGTTGTAAATTAAGGAGTTTGGCTGATAAAACTTCAACTGATTCTCCTTTTACTGTTTTTTGCAATTTTGCGACAACCTGAGCAATAGTTGTTTCATTGCTAATTAGATTTCTCGCGTGTCCCTTTAGTTTTGTTTTAATAAGGCTTATAGCCGTTGCTTCGAGTTCGCCTTTTAGAGAATCTAAAAGATTCAATGCGTCTACAAAGCTCTGTAAGCTCTCATCTTTTCCATCATACACAGATAGTATAGTGGAGGCTATCTTAATAAACTCAATATTTGTTTGTTGAGCCATTGTGGAACTTGTTTCTTGTCTGTTTGGGTTATCTTCTTTTTGATTGTTTTCTATGTTTTCTATGTTTTGTACTGAACCAGGCTCAATGGCTGGTTTAGATTCCTCTAACTCCGTGAGTTGACTTTGGTCAAACTCAAAGGGGAAATAGGGATTCTTTGGTATGTCGAATTTTATATTACGTCGAAGGTTAATTGTTTTGTAAAGGAGTAATTTAGCCGGGGTATAAACTCAGTCCGGCCATACCCACCACACAAGAGTATTTATATATTTTTGGTTGGACTCCAACGCGCACGGTTTTACAAGTTGGAAGGGGAAACGCTTGCGTCGACACCAACGCAACAGCCGGCACACTCAGCAGCCAGAGTATAAGGCGACTCAGCTTGACTCGCGTACGCGCGTGTACAGAAACCAAAGAAAAGAAATAGAACGCAAGAAAACACACAGCAATCACACTCCACTGGGTCGCGGACTTACCGGCGACCAATTTATTCAGCTGTTATCAAAGATTATGTGCACAAGAAAGCCTAAACCTAACTACATATATATACTTATATATAAGAACTACCGCGAACTATCCCCTCTTACCTTATCTTTACTAAACTCTATATCTTTTCTACTAACTCGTCAACTACCTTTAAGCGCGTACGCGTCTGCTCACTTCCGTATATCAATCGCAACTCTCTCTTCTGTTCTTATAACCTAACCTTTCTTTTCTCCCCCTCGCGTACGCGTCTGCTCACTTGCGGAGGTCAATCATAACTCCCTCGCCCACGCTTCGGCTTCGGCCCAAGTTGCAGATTTTGTCACTCCCCACACTTGCTCGTGACCGTGGTGAATTTGATGATCGCAGCTGGCGCGCTGCATCTTGCAACTCTGTGTTTTGGGGCGGTTATATTTAAATCATTAGCCGTTAGGCGTCAATCAAAAATAAGTACATCCGATAAATCTAAATACTTTACGCTCCTTGCGCTTAATAAATATAAGTACTGCGCACTCCTTGCGTCTAACAAAACTATGCCTACAACTCGAACAACCCCTGTGCTTCTTGCGACTTAACAACTATTAATATAATACAGGTAACTCAAACAACCGATGCGCTTCTTGCGACTTAAAAACTATAAATATAATATATATAACTATTTGTGAAGGGGCCGACGCGGCCTACTTCACACCCCCCCCTTTCTTGGGTAGCGTGACAGTTACGTGTCCGCACGCGTCCATAACACGCCGTGTAGCTCCCCGTTCACCTCCACCTTGAACCTGGAACGGTGGGCTCTCGACGTACAATTTTCCAACGCCTCTGATATAGCCGCGACCGCGGCGTCGGTCAGCTCGTCCTCGTCCGGAAGACAGCCCAATTTGTGGGGCGTATCGCCCCAATTTTCGGCGGTAATACCTGCCTCTGGATTGGCGGCTCTGTCACCCTCACTTGGGTATTCTGTGGGATTTATAAACACAATCGGTTAGTCTTAATTGATGAACGGGCCTTCTGAATTCAAATTTGGTTAGTGTTAATAAAAAAGAATAAAGAGATTCATTAAAACTGTGACGAGTCTGCTCTTTGTCAGACGCTCGGTCGGGTTGGTCATCTTCTCCGTAATCCTCTCCCTCCTGATAGAATGGCTTCAGTTCCGCAATGTTGGCGAGTCTGCTCTTTCATTGTCCTTTCTTTTACCAATCGCACTATATTCGGTGATACGAACTTTTTCACGAGGAATGGGCCATCGAACTTGGGAGCGAGTTTCGCCGCGAAACCTTCACTGGCTTTAGAGAGTTGGTGTGCTCTTAATAGCACCAAAGTATTGAGTCCTGGTCGCCATTCTCTTCTCCTGAGGTTATAGTTCCTTCCTTTGTCCTTCATGATGATCCGGTGCTCAGCTACGTGAGACACCCCTTGAAGCTCGTCAAAGAGAACCAATTTCGCTTTCAGTATTTCCTTTATCTCTAGTTCCAAATCCTCTGGCCACTCGTTTTCCCTGGTTTCGACGCTTTCCACCGGTGTTATTGCGGGGCCGGGTATGACGCACCCTCCTACCTCGCCGAACCGTTGTACTCCTGTCGTTGTCGTGTCCACGCTGTCTCCTCGAACCGTTCCCACGGCGATGCTGGGCTGAGGTGCCCCAGGGGCATCCTTCTCCTGCCTTGATCCGCCGTCCTCCTCCGGTTTGCTCACAACTGGCTCACGTTCCATTAGGACCTGCTCCTCTTCTATATCTGGTACTTCCACAGCTTCCAAAATTAACCTAGCCGTGCCACATTCGATGGTCGTCCCCACCCGGCACAAAAAGTCTATCCCTAGTATAATGTTGTCTAGCATCGAGGGCATCACGAGCATACTCATCGTGACCTCTGTCCCCGCCAGACCAACTTTTACCCTCAATAGCTTCTTTACCTCTAAAGTGGACCCATCGGCTATATGAATTTTCGCGCAGGCGTCCAGCATCTCGCCCCCGCTGGTCACCTTGCGGGAAAACTCCTCACTAATAAAACTCTTAGTCGCCCCTGTATCTACTGTCGCAGTCGCTACTTGGTCCCCGACTCTTACAGTAGCGACTATCCGCCTATCTTCCACTCTTAAAGGGTATTCTAGGTTCGGGACTGGTTCACGTCGACCCCCATCGGGTCCCGTCCCGGATGGTGCCGCATATCGTTTCCCGCCCTTGACTGCTGACAACAGTGGCTGGTATTGACCCCCTTGGCCCCACACTGCCGGCAAAACTGTACCCGTGTTCCCGCCTAGAGCCCTTGACTGCTCTTGGCTGATCATCCCGTTTGAAATTACTCCCGTATACCCAAGCGGTGGCGTATTCCCCACGTTACCGCTTGACCCTGGCTGTGGCTGCGTGCGGAAAGGATTAAAATGTTTGGCGGGGGCTACCTCACCGGCTAATCCATCCGAATACCTACTACCCCCGATCATACTCCGTGCTGCGCGCTCGCGACTTTTTTGACTCACGTTCTCGTACTCGGCTGCCATCTGAGTTAGCTGCGCCAGAGAGGAGAAGTCCCTTCTACGAATGTACAAACGGTGCTCGGGTGCCAAATTCTCGTATACTCTATGCAATTCTTGTTCTGCCCTGTACCCCGCGTGGTACATCATACCCCGCAGCTCGAGCAAGTAGTCGTTGAACGGCTCGTTATCATGTTGCCGTCATGCCCGGATACTGTCTTCTAACCTGTCGAAATACTGGTGCGATAGAAAGAACTCCAAGAACTCGGCTTTAAATGTCGCCCAAGTCGCGTCCCTTAGCCTACTTATTGATAGCCACCGCGCGGCCTTACCCGTTAGAGCCTCGCTCATTGCCCTCGGCAACCGGTCTAAGCCTATGTCGTATGACAACGCCCTGTCCTCAATTGCCTCCAGGAAAACTAATGGGTCGGTGCACCCATTGAACAGGATACCCCACTTCCGGACTAGCTCGGGGACGACCAACCCGTTCCTAGGGGTACTATAGCTATCACTAGAATTAAGATGTGGGTTCGCCTGTCTCACCGGGGTATCTTCCCCGGATGCCAGAGGCGACCCTACTCGTGTATCGGGGATACATGCTGTATTCTGTGGGGAAAATTCATTATAAATCGTACTGCTAGAGGGCGGAAGCAAATGTTCCGTGCCACCGGTCTGTATTGATGGGATTGCCGCATCTGATTCAGATTTCTGCCTAGGTCGTATTCCTCCAACAGAAGTGGCAGTCCGGGTAGGCGACACTGGGATCTTTGCGAACCGCAACTCCCATTCCGCTAACCGGGCCCATATATCGGTGGTATGACCACCTTGCCTTATGAAAGTACATACCAACTTCCGGTAGTCAGTTACCGTGGCACACTTTTCCAACCCGAGCTCCCGGACGATATCCTCTAGATCCTCCTTATGGCAGTGGTAGACCCATTGCACACCCACACCAGGGTTGCTGCTTTCTACGACCTCCACTCGGGTGGGCTCGATAGTCTTGGGTTTCTCCATCTCATCAAAAAAAACGAGCGGAAGCAAAACAAAAACAAAAAAAAAATTCCTCCTCGAGCCGTATATGTTCCGCTTCGCGAAAATTTGCACCCTTGATCTGGTGCTGTTTATCACGGTTACCGTTTTGTTACGAAATTAAACAAAAAACTTTTTTATTTTAAAAAAAACCTTTTAACTTATCACTGTCTGTCGCGGTTATTCCTTTTATTACGAAATTTAAAAAAAGTTTTGTCCACGGTATAACGAATTTTATATATATATTTTTTTGCAGTGTAATAAAATTTTTTTTTCTGTTAACTGGTTACTGTTTATTGCGGTTATTTTATTTTATTGCGAAATAAATTTTATTTTATTTTTATTTTCATTTGTTTTTTTTTTAAATCCCTTTAAATTTTTTTTTTTTCACTGTACGTTTACACGGTCGAGGCCCACTGTACGGCGACTTCACGTAAGTCCGATACTCGACCCGAACCGATGGGACAACTCCGCACTCGAAATAATAGTAAATGTTTTTATTTCGCGGTCGAAGCCTACTGTGCGACAACACCACGACCTTTGCAGCGGCCTGTACCAGCTACTGTCACGCCGTTCATTGACCGCTCACACACTTTGCCGACACTTTCGTTGCGCCGCAGGTGTTCACTTATGCACAGCCTCGAACGCGAACCGCTAGTTTGATCGGTGTGTCTTCTTCCACCGTCAACTTCGTTGCGCCGCAAACGTTTCTAAGGCAATGCTTCTCGAACGCGAACAGTTATTCTTATCTGCACTTGCCTTACGCCCTCACTTTCGTTGTGCCGCGACGATTGCACAAAACCACGCTCGAAAACCGTTCTCGTTGGCCACTTGTAAAGCAGGGTATCGTCGGGTATACCCGCACTTCACTTTACGCACTTTTCCTTCCACACTTGTTGGTGATATTTCTGGGGCTTTAATACCAGATTATTCCACACCTTTGTACTTCAGAGTCCCTGCTCGGGCGCCACTTGTAATGGAGTAAAAACCGGCACACTAAGCAACCAGGGTATAAAACGGCTCAGATTAAAAAAAAAAGAGAAAACACAGCAACTCAATTTCACTGGGTCATGGACTTACCGGTGACCAATTTATTTCACTTCTCTAAAAGATCGTATATACAAGCAAAACCTAAACCTAGCTATATATTTGTATATGAACTGCGATGAGCTACCCCCCTTACCTCATCTCTATAAAATGCTATGCCCTTGTTGCGAACACGCTTTCTGTTGTCTCCGTTCTTAAACTTTTCTAAATTTTCTCTCATATCTCTATCCCGTACGCGTCTGCTCGCTTTCGGAGGCAAATCGCATCTCCCTCGCCCACGCTTCGGCTTCGGCCCAAGTTGCAGTTTTGCCACTCCCCACGCTTTATTAAATATAAATACTGCGCACTCCTTGCGTCTAACAAAAACTATACCTACAGCTTAAACAACCGATGCGCTTCTTGTGACTTAACAATTATAAATATAATTAAGGTAACTCAAAACACCGATGCGCTTCTTGAGACTTTAAACTATAAATATAATATATATAACTCCTTATGAAGGGGCCGATTCGGCCTACTTCACACCCCCCCTTTCTTGGGGAGCGTGACAGTTACGTGTCCGTTCGCGTTCTTCGTCACGCCGCGTAGCTCCCCGTACACCTCCACCTTGAACCTGGAACGGCTCTCGACGTACAATTTTCTAACTCCTCTGATATGGCCGCGACCGCGGCGTCGGTCAGCTCGTCCTCGTCCGGGAAGACAGCCCAATTGGCGAGGCGTATCGCCCACATTTTCGGCGGTAATACCTGCCCCTGGGTTGGCTTTAGAGAGTTGGTGTGCTCTTAGTAGCACCAACGAATTGAGTCCTGGTCGCCATTCTCTTCTCCTGAGGTTATAGTTCCTCCCTTGGTCCTTCGACGCTCGCTGTAAATTTGTCTGAACGATACTGAAAACTTCCTTTAATCTTCTTGCTTGGTCTTCTGGGGCTTGCGGCATGCTTCCGGATCCGGGTGTCTTCTCGTCGTACAAGGAAGCTGGTAAGCGGGGCTCTCTCCCCTGCATCAGAAAAGCCGGTGAAAATCCTGTAGAGTCCGCTACCCTGGAGTTAACCGCCAACGAAATTTCCGGTAACAATTCGTCCCACGAACTTTGGTGACCTGCTATAAACTGCGCGATCATCGTCTTTACTGTACGATTGGTCCTTTCTGTCTGGTTTTCTTGTGGACAATATGGGGCAGTATGCTGCAATTCTACGCCCAACGAGTTCAAAAATGACTTAAAATTCCGGCTCGTAAACTGTACAAAGTTGTCGCATACAAACTTTCTGGGTATGCCAAAACGACATAGCACACGTTCACGGAACGCCTTCTGCAGTTGGGCCGCTTTCGCTCGCTTCAAGGGGACCAGCTCCACCCATTTTGAAAACGCGTCGTGGAATACCAGGAGCATCGTGTTCCCATGTTTCGAGCGCGGTAAGGGCCCTACAAAGTCGGCGCATAGTACAGCTATGGGCTCGGCCACTTGTTGCGTCAACATCTGTCCAGCCGGCTTTACCTGTTCCGTCTTAAACCATTGGCACGATTCGCAGTACTTAACGTACTTCGCCGCGTTTCGGAACATTTCAGGCCAGTAGTAGCGTTGTGCCAGCCGCATTATCGTCTTCCGTACTCCTTGGTGCCCGGCCGTCGGTGCGTCGTGGCACTCCAACAACACTCGTTTCCTCTGATCCTCATCGATGCACAGCTTCCAGGGTATGTAGTCGCCGTCATCCGCACGGTGTCCGAGGTGCCTATAGAGTTGATCATTCTCTTCCATGTAATCGGCGTATTTCACTGGGTCTTTAGCAATATTTTCTTTTATCCTCTCGATCCACTTGCCGGACGATTTTTCCTGTACCGCTTGTTGAAAGTTCTCCACGGGTTGCCGGGATAAGGTGTCCGCTACTACGTTGAGCTTCCCTCGTCTATACCGTACGTCAAATTGGTACTGCTGCAGCTCCAGTGCCCAGCGCGCTATCCTCCCCGACGGGCTCTCGATCGAATTCAACCATTTCAAAGCCATATTGTCGGTTACTACCTCGAACCGATATCCTTCCAGGTAGCATCTCATCTTCCAGATTGACCATACGATAGCCAGACACTCCTTTTCGGTCGCTGAATAATTTTCTTCAGCCTTATTCAGCTTCCGACTCGGGTAAGCTATCACGCGTTCCTGTTGATCAATCGTCTGTGTGAGTACCGCTTCAAGACCAAAATCACTGGCGTCCGTCTGCAGGACAAATTTTTCTGCAAAATCCGGACATGCCAGGACCGGTGCGGTTGTCAAGCTATGTTTGAGTGTCTCTAGCGCTCCCTGTTGTTCCTCTCCCCATGACCATTTCCTAGATTTTTTTAATAAAGCGGTGATCGGTTGCACCACTGTAGCGAAATTCGGCACGAATCGTCGATACCAGGAGGCCATGCCCAGGCATCGTCGCAACTCCTTACAATTGGTCGGGGCCTTCAAGTTCCGGATCGCTTCTACTTTGGCGGGGTTGGTTTTGATCCCGTCGCCGCCCACTAAGTGTCCCAGGTATATCAGCTCCTTCTGAAAAAACAAACACTTCATACGATTCAGCTTCAAGTTGGCCGCTCTTAAACGCCTGAAGACTTCCTTCAAATTCGTCACGTGCTGCTCCTTTGCCGCTCCGAGCACTATTATATCATCCAGATTGGCAAATGCATGCGGCTCCATATCAGATCCGATGACCGTATCCAAAGCTCGTTGGAATGTCGCTCACACCGAGTGCAAGCCGAAAGGCATTACACGCCACTGGAATAAACCTCTACCGGGTACCGTAAACGCTGCACACTCCCGACTATCCGCAGACATAGGAATTTGCCAGTAACCGTGCTTGAGGTCGAGCGTGGAGATGTACCGCGCGTGTCTTGATCGCTCCAAAATGTGATTAATCCTGGGTACGGGGTATGCATCTGGCAAGGAATGTGCATTGAGTTGCCTATAGTCGATGCACATCCGCCACTCGCCTGTTTTCTTTTTAACCAGCACGATCGGGGCGCTGTGTGGGCTGCGGGAGGGCTCTATCGCACCGGCTCGCAGCAGCTCGTCTACCTGCTCGTTTATCACCTGTTGCATCGCAGGGTTTTTAGGGTAGTACCTCTGCTTAATCGGCTTTGCGTCCTTCATGATGATCCGGTGCTCAGCTACGTGAGACACCCCTTGCAGCTCGTCAAAGAGAGCCAATTCCGCTTTCAGTATTTCCCTTATCTCTAGTTCCAAATCCTCTGGCCACTCGTTTTCCCTGGTTTCGACATTTTCCACTGGTGTGATTTCGGGGCCGGGTATGACGAACCCTCCTACCTCGCCGAAATGTTGTACTCCCGCCGTTGTCGCGTCCACGCTGTCTCCTCGAACCGTTCCTACGGCGATGCTGGGCTGAGGTGCCCCACGTGCATCCTTCTCCTGCCTTGATCCGCCGTCCTCCTCCGGTTTGCTCACAGCTGGCTCACGTTCCATTAGGACCTGCTCCTCTTCTATATCTGGTACTTCCACAGCTTCCAAAATTAACCTAGCCTTGCCAAACTCGATGGTCGTCCCCACCCGGCACAAAAAGACTATCCCTAGTATAATGTTGTCTAGCATCGAGGGCATCACGAGCATACTCATCGTGACCTCTGTCCCCGCTAGACCAACTTTTACCCTCAATAGCTTCTTTACCTCTAAAGTGGACCCATCGGCTATATGAATTTTCGCGCAGGCGTCCAGCATCTCGCCCCCGCTGGTCACCTTGCGGGAAAACTCCTCACTAATAAAACTCTTAGTCGCCCCTGTATCTACTGTCGCAGTCGCTACTTGGTCCCCGACTCTTACAGTAGCGACTATCCGCCCATCTTCCACTCTTAAATGGTTCGCTAGGTGTGGGATTGTTTCGCGTCGGCCCCATCGGATCCCTTCCCGGATGGTGCCGCGGATCGATCCGCCATTGACTGCTGACAACACTGACTGGTATTGACCCCCTTGGTCCCGCACTGCCGGAAAAACTGTACCCGTGGATTGGGACACTCATTGGCAAAGTGACCCTCTTGCGAACAGTTGTAGCATAGCCTTTTCCCGTCTAGAACCCTCGACCGCTCTTAGCTGATCATCCCGTTTTAAATTACTCCCGTATTCCCGAGCGGCGGCGTACTCCCCACGTTACCGCTTGATACTGGCTGTGGTTGCTTCCGGGAAGGATTAAAATGTTTGGCGGGGGTTACCTCGCAGGCTAATCCGTCCGAATACCTTCTACCCCCGGTCCTACCCCGTGCTGCACGCTCGCGACTTTGTTGACTAACGTTCTCGTACTCGGCTGCCATCAGAGTTAGCTGCGCCAGAGAGGAGAAGTCCCCTCTACGAATGTACAAACGGTACTCGGGTGCCAAATTCTCGTACACCCTATGCAATTCTTGTTCTGCCCTGTACCCCGCGTGGTACATCATACCCCGCAGCTCGAGCAAGTAGTCCTTGAACGGCTCGTTATCATGTTGCCGTCGTGCCCGGATACCGTCTTTTAACCTGTCGAAATACTGGGGCGGTAGAAAGAACTCAAAGAATTCGGCCTTAAATGTCGCCCAAGTCGCGTCCCTTAGCCTACTTATAGATAGCCACCGCGCGGCCTTACCCGTTAGAGCCTCGCTCATTGCCCTCGGCAACCGGTCTAAGCCTATGCCGTATGACAACGTCCTGTCCTCAATTGCCTCCAGGAAAACTAAACTAAACTTTTGATGGGATTGCCGCATCTGATTCAGATTTCTGTCTGGGTCGTATTCCTCCAACAGGAGTGGCAGTCCGGGTAGGCGACACTGGGATCTTTGCGAACCGCACTTCCCATTCCGCTAACCGGGCCCATATATCGGTGGTATGACCACCTTGCCTTATGAAAGTACATACCAGCTTCCGGTAGTCAGTTACTGTTGCACACTTTTCCAATCCGAGCTCCCGGACGATGTCTTCTAGATCCTCCTTATGGCTTTGGTAGACCCAAAAAAAAAAATGAACGCAAAAGCCGTATATGTCCCGCTTCGCAAAAATTTGCACTCTTAATCTGACGCTGTTTATCGCGGTTACCGTTTTGTTACGAAATTAAACAAATTTTTTTTTCCACGAACTTTTTTTCCCGGTGTAAAAAAAAAACATTTAACTTATCACTGTTTGTCGCGGTTATTCCTTTTATTACGAAATTAAAAAAAAAAAAATGTCATCCACGGTATAACAAATTTTATTGTTTTTTGCAGTGTAATAAAAATTTTTTTTTTGTTAACTGGTCACTGTTTATTGCGATTATTCAATTTTATTGCGAAATAAAAATTTTTTTTTATGCAGTGCTATAAAAATTTTCCTGTTAACTGGTCACTGTTAATCGCGGTTATTTTATTTTATTTATTTAATTTATATTTTTATTTTTTAAATTACTTTCATTTTTTTCCCCACTGGTCGAGGCCCACTGTACGGCGACTTCACGTTAGTCCGATAATCGACCAGAACCGATGGGACAACTCCGCACTCGAAATAATAGTCAATTTTAATTTCGTGGTCGAAGCCCACTGTGCGACACGACCACCAATTTTGCAGCGGCATTTGCCAGCTACGCACTTTTCCCTCCACACTTGTTGGTGATATTTCTGGGGCTTTAATACCAGATTATACCACACCTTTGCACTTTAGAGTCCCTGCTCGAACGCCACTTGTAAAGGAGTAATTTAGCCGGGGTATAAACTCAGTCCGGCCAGACCCACCACACAAGAATATTTATATATTTTTGGTTGGACTCCAACGCGCACGGTTTTACAAGTTGGAAGGGGAAACGCTTGCGTCGACACCAACGCAACAGCCGGCACACTCAGCAGCCAGAGTATAAGGCGACTCAGCTTGACTCGCGTACGCGCGTGGACAAAAACCAAAGAAAATAAATAGAACGCAAGAAAACACACAGCAATCACACTCCACTGGGTCGCGGACTTACCGGCGACCAATTTATTCAGCTGTTATCAAAGATTATGTGCACAAGAAAGCCTAAACCTAACTACATATATATACTTATATATATGAACTACCGCGAACTATCCCCTCTTACCTTATCTTTACTAAACTCTATATCTTTGCTACTAACTCGTCAACTACCTTTAAGCGCGTACGCGTCTGCTCACTTCCGTATATCAATCGCAACTTTCTCTTCTGTTCTTATAACCTAACCTTTCTTTTCTCCCCCTCGCGTACGCGTCTGCTCACTTGCGGAGGTCAATCATAACTCCCTCGCCCACGCTTCGGCTTCGGCCCAAGTTGCAGATTTTGTCACTCCCCACACTTGCTCGTGACCGTGGTGGATTTGATGATCGCAGCTGGCGCGCTGCATCTTGCGACTCTGTGTTTTGGGGCGGTTATATTTAAATCATTAGCCGTTAGGCGTCAATCAAAAATAAGTACATCCGATAAATCTAAATACTTTACGCTCCTTGCGTTTATTAAATATAAATACTGCGCACTCCTTGCGTCTAACAAAACTATACCTACAACTCGAACAACCCCTGTGCTTCTTGCGACTTAACAACTATCAATATAATACAGGTAACTCAAACAACCGATGCGCTTCTTGCGACTTAAAAATTATAAATATAATAAACATAACTATTTGTGAAGGGGCCGACGCGGCCTACTTCACAGTTTCTAACCTTGAAGCTAACGTATGTAATGTCTTAAGGCACTGTTCATTATGTTCGGGTGTAAGTCTATGTTTTTGTGAGGATACTAATTCGCTGATGTTATTGTACTCAGTTTTTAGTACTATAATGTGCTGCAATAGCGTTTCGACTTTTATTACTGTATATTTGTTGATACATTTATAAGATTTTTCAAATTTATCTTTGAATGAATTTATTTGTCGAGCTATATCTTGCCATTCCATAACTAATTAATTCACAATCATTCATTTTTTTTTATACCCTTAACCCATAAAATGGGTAAATAAGGGTATAATGGTTTTGTGCAAAAGTATGTAACAGGAAGAAGGAAGCATCTCCGACCCTATAAAGTGTATATATTCTTGATCAGCATCAACAGCCGAGACGATATAGCCATGTCCGTCTGTCCGTATGTCTGTCCGTCTGTCCGTCTGTATGAACGCGTGGATCTCAGAGACTACAAGAGCTAGAGACTTCTGATTTTGTATTTAAGTTCTGCTATACCATGAGCAGAACAAGTTTGCTTCAAATTATCGATAACTATTCTGGTTTCCGATATACACATAATATCGATAACAATAAAATATCGAATTTGGAAAATCTAAAAATGAGGGTTGAAGTAATGGATAATGATAGAACTTTTCTGAAAATTTCGTCCAAATCGGTTGAGAAACACCGGAGATATTGAACTTAATCGATGGAAGCTAAGCCAGTATACCAAAGTCTTATATAAATTAAATATATTTATTGCAACTGGGTTCAGGGTATCTTCTAGTCGGGCTCTCCCGACTAGAGCCTTCTTACTTGTTTTTATTTGGGTACTATGTTCGTTTATTTGTGCAAACGCACTATTATTATTTCTATGGGACCCAAAATGGGGTGTTGTTCTGTTATTGTTTTTACTGATACGTATGGTAACGTTTCTAGTACCATACCTTTCTTTATTTAATTACATTGTATCAACGGGCTATATTCTTAATAATTCTGTTTTATAAATTCATTTTCGAATTTATTAATTGTTATATATTCTGTAAAGTTTTTTAGAATTTGTATGGCTTGCATACGAAAATTTGGGTTTTTGGTATAAATGTCATTAATTTTGTTCACTATCATTGTGATTTGTTAATTGTTTGTATTTGGAAAATTAAAATTTTAGGTTATCTTTTTTATTTAAACTTGATCTAAATCGTTGGCTGTGCTATTCATGAATTTTTTCTACATACACCTTTGGTGCATTCTGTAAAGGCTAACTATTGTTTTCACTACCATAATTACTGCAATAATCAAAACTAAGATGAGCATGTATTGCAAATCCGGTGGAGTTACGTCAACTTTGTTGATGACATTGGCGGTAGAATCCACCGTTCTTACATCTACAATGCCCATGCTGCTTTCTTTTGATAAACTACGCAAAATTAGATAATCTGAGCTCATATATATTTCTTTTAAGTTTCGTAGTTATTTCTAGCGCATACATCAATATTTTTGTAAATAATTGTGTTTTGAACAACAGGGAAACACTTTGTTGTTTACATTTGTAAAAGGCAATTTTACAATATTTTACTTATACTAAGTTTACACAACAAAGTGTTTTTTTTTAGTATTTAGTGTAGGCTATTCGGACTGGTTAGTGTTTTTCAAGCAGCGGTTTCCGGCATCGGCTTGTGTTTATATTTATGATTAAAGGCAACTTAGGCATTGGCATTACTGCAGCCCTTATTGCGTTGTTTCGCACCAGTGCGAAGCTGTTGGTCAATCTTGATGAGGTTTTCCTGTGCATCTGTGTGTCTTCCTCCGTTGTCGCTGTCTTTAGTAAGTCTTTTATGAGTCTTCTGTGTTGAAGAAGCTTGATCCTGTGTCCGCTTCTTTTGTGTTTTGGTGTTGTTTTTTTTCCTGACGAGCCCGGTACTCAGCTATTGTGAGTGGGCGTGGTCCATCGGTGGGATTTAACTGCAAGGCCTCTTGCAACGTCGGTAAATCCCTTTGTTCAATGGGAACAGCTGTCTCAAATTGTGGCTCCTCCTCCATCAATTATTTGTATATCATAATTAAAAAACCATTGGTGCATGTCTTTTTATTGAAGGAGCACAATTTGTTTATGGAGCACGGACAACATTGACGGCAGCAGTGTTTAATAAATTTTAACTGCGCACGATTTAATCAGAATTGTGGGCATTATGCACTTTTTTTTTCGAAGTTTATTATAAGATCACACGTTTTATGTTCGTAAACGGTATTCATAATGTTTAATAAATTTTAAGATCACACGATTTCACAGGGTATATTGACTTTGTCATGAATCTGTAACGCCTTAAAGGAATGATGGGAGACCCCATAAACTATATATCAAAATGATCTGGACGAGCTCAGGAATTGATTTCCGTCTGTCCGTCCGTCCGTCCGTCTGTCCGTCTGTCTGTCTGTTTCAACACGATTTCCGGCCAAACTACTGAGCCGCTCTTGATGAAACTTTCACAGATTGCTAAGATTATGTCGGGTTTGTTCACTATGAAATTTCATCCCGATCGGATCACTCTACGATATAGCCACCATACAAATTTTCCATATCAACACGATTTCCGGCCAAACTGCTAAACCGATCTTGATGAAACTTTCACAGATTGCTTAGATCATGTCGGGTTTGTTCACTATGAAATTCCATTTCAATCGGAGCATTCTACGACATAGCCACCATACAAATTTACCATATCGTACTATCAATTGTTGTCTCTGTCGTGCACTTTCAAGTACCTACATGTCAATATGTTGTTTTTGTCGAAAACGAACAAGTAAATGACGCTCAAGAGTAAAAATATAAGCGAAAAATTACCAACAACTGCACAGAAACATAAGAGGGGGAAGTATTGATTTGGCTGTGTGAAGGGTATCATAGTTTTGGAATAGCCAAAATTAACTATGCGCCACTATGTTTTTTTTATAAGGTTAGGTTAGGTTAGACCGGCTGACCCTCCCAAGGGGGAATGTCACACATAGACCGCTTAAGGGATCCTTAGTGGGGCCGGTGGTTGGGGACGGTTAGGACTATTTCGTTGTGTGGTCCTGCGGAGTGTGAGTGCTTCTAGCAAACGCTAGCAGTTTTTTAGGTTCTTTCTTGCTGGCTTCATCGAGCGAGGCAAGAAAGGGAGCTTTGAAGTGGCGTAGTCGTTGTGCTGCCAGTGCGGGGCAGCTGCAGAGGAGGTGCTCTAACGTCTCTTTGACACCTGTATCCTTGCATTTCCTGCATTCGTCGTTATCCGTTAAGCGAAGCCTTTTCATGTGTACCGCGGTTAGACAGTGTCCCGTCAAGCCTTCGGCAGTCATGCCTTTTTAGGTTTAGCATGTATTGCGTTAGTTTAACATCATATGTTATGCACATTATTTTAGAGATTTTGCAGTCAGAGGTGTTTGTCCACCTTAGTACTGCTGTATCCCGTGCTTGTATTTCCATGTATGAGTGTAGCGTTCGCAGTGAGATCGGAACATCCGCAGAATCACTGTTGAGTCGTTGCACCTTGCTTAGCTAAAGTGTCTGCTATCTCGTTGCCCTCGAATCCCTGATGGCTTGGAATCCAATAGATGCGCACTTTTTTAGAAACGCCGAGTGCATTTAGTGCTTCCCTGCTCGCCAGGACATTCCGAGAGCCTATGTAATGGGCCTGTAGGGCTTTAATTGCTGCCTGACTGTCCACGAATATGTTTACTTCATCGTATTTTGTTTTAGTTTGTAGGACTGCTTCTGCTGCTTTCCTTATTGCGAATATCTCCGCTTGGAAAATGCTGCAGTGGTCCGGGAGTTTGTATGACAGGCTCATGAGTGGTTCGGCACAGTATACTGCTGCGCCGACTCCCTCCCTCATTTTTGAGCCGTCTGTGTATATGTTTATGGCTGACCGCTCTGCTCCTGAGTGCCAGTCATCTTTTCCTAAGAAAGTGGGCGTGAAGTTGAAATTGTTTCTTGGGGTCATATGGTCTGTTTCGACTTCTGTCCCTCTTCCAATTGTACTGTGCCCGTAACTATGTATCGTCAGGTTGCCTATCGTGTAAAGCCGTTGTGCCGTCTTTCTTGCTGTAAGGCGTGCTTGTATGTCCACTGGGTTAACATTGAGCATAATCTGTAGTGCCTTAGTTGGTGTAGTGGAGTCCAATAGAAACAAGCAAGGAAGTTAAGTACCTTGGGGTCACTTTTGACAGTAAGTTAAACTTTGGCACCCATGTTCAGAATACGATCGCAAAGTGCTGCAGAGCGCTGTATACGTGTCGTAGCATAGCCGGGAAGTCATGGGGAACATCACCAAAGATAATAAGATGGCTATACCTTATGGTAGTAAGGCCCATGCTCACGTATGGAGTGATTGCATGGGGGGATAAGGTACAGCAAATCACTGTGCAGAAGCAGCTTCAAAAGCTACAAAGAATGCCATGTGTAGGAATCACGGGAGCGATGAGGACCTGTCCCACATCAGCGCTTGAGGTTCTATTGGAGATAACGCCACTCCATCACACAATTAGGCTGCAACAAAAGGCAACCCTCTTAAGAATGTCCGTTGAAGGAGTTGGGAGAGGACACATTCTAAGTCGAGTAGAGGCAGATATGCTATCGGGTGAACTTCCCCTACTGGCACAGCCAAGGGACGAAATGAAAGTCGAACACATGTTCGGCCAAAAGTTTCAAGTTCACCTCTGTAATAAAAAGGAGTGGACATCTCTGGAAGAGGTCCACAACATGAAGCCACACACCATAAAATGGTACACCGATGGATCCCTAACGCAACAAGGCTCCGGTCTTGGTGTGGTAGGCCCTCGGCTAATGTACCATGAGCCCCTAGGTATGCACACCAGCATATTCCAAGCTGAGGTATGTGCAATCGGGAGGTGTGTAGACTTTAATCTAAAGCGTAACTATCGGAATAGGGATATAGCCATTCTATCCGATAGTCAAGCAGCAATAATGGCACTTAGTAAGACCGAAATCAGGTCAAAGGTAGTTCGTGAGGTACGAACCAAGCTAGACACTCTGGGATCACAAAATAGGCTTGCCCTAAGATGGGTCCCGGGACATGTCGAAATAGCGGGGAACGAAGAGGCAGACAAGCAAGCAAGACTGGGGGCAGCGACACCCCTAATAGGACCCGAGCCGTACTGTGGTATAGGAAGAAGCACAATACGGCAAGAACTTAGGAATGAAGAGAGACTTCTGTGAAGAACGTGCTGGGCAAGGACACCAGGACTCAGACAAGCAAAGATTCTCTTGGGTAGCTATAACCTTAAACGGTTTAAGCAAGTAATATCAATGGGTAAAAATAGACTCAGGATACTCACCGGTCTCTTGACAGGACATTGTAGACTACGAGGTCACTTGGCAAAGCTAGGTATAGTCAGCAGCGAGATTTGCAGATTCTGCGAAATGGAAGGAGAATCCTCCTTGCACATTATAGCAGAATGCGTAGCCTTAGCAAGGAAAAGAAGTAGTTTTCTAGGAAAACATATTGTAGAATTTAGCGATTTAGAAACCATCGACCCAACAAAGGTACTTGCTTTTATGCAACACCTGGGCCTGATGGAAGAGCTATAGGCCAAGAAGGGGGCACAATAGATCTATTTGGTCGCAGTGTATTTACCCCCAATATAATAATAATAATAGTTGGTGTAGTTCTCAGCGCCCCTGTGATGCACATCAGTGCATGTCGCTGGGTTTTTTCCATTCTTTTAAGGTATGTGGACTTCTCTGTGGCTTTCCACCATACCAGTATTCCATAGAGCAGTATGGGGGGCACAACCGAGATGAGAACCCAATGTGTCAGTCTTGGTGACAGTGCCCACGTGCTACCCAACATCTTTTGCGATGTGTAGAGTGCATTGGTGGCCTTCTTCACCCTTTCCTCCACATTGAGCTTCCAACTCAATTTGCTATCTGTTACTGTTCCCAGTTATTTGATACTTTCCTTTGGTATCAGCATTTTATCGTTTATTTTCGGTGGCGTCCAGCGTGGTACCTTGTATCTTTTGGTGAAGAGAATAAGGTCCGTCTTGTCCGCGTTGATACTCAGCCCGGCTTCTGTGGCCCAGGCTAGTATCTCTTTGAGTGTGTAGTCCATGACTGAGCTGATTGTCGATGGTAGTTATCTTCGGGGCTTTCCGTTGAATTTCTTTAGCAGGTCGTTTACCACCAAGTTCCACAGTTGGGGTGAGAGCACTCCTCCTTGGGGAGTGCTACACTTTGCTTCCCTGATTGTGGTAGTGGTTCCCCATTCCGCAAGTATTCTCCTGCTGCTCAGTAGGTTCTGGATCCAAGAGTAAACTGCTTCTGCTGGGGTCACAGCTCTTAGGCTGTGCAATATTGTTTCCGTTGACACATTATTAAATGCGCCTGAGATATCTAGAAATGCGCCTAGAGCGTATTCTTTATGGTGAAGTGCTTTCTCGATGGTTGCTACGAGGGAATGTAGCGCAGTTTCCACCGATTTGCCCTTCGTATAAGCGTGTTGGTTCTGTTCTAGAGTCATCCCTGTATTCTCTCTGATGTGGAGGACTATCAGTTTTTCTAGTGTTTTTTGTAGGAACGATGTCAGGCTTTTGGGTCTGTAGTCTTTAGGCACAACGTGGCTACATTTTCCCGCTTTGGGCACCCGCGCTGTCCTCCAGGCCACCGGCACATAGCATAACTAAGGCATCCTCTAAATATATCCCGTCTGGACCTGGTGATTTGTAGCTCTCAAAGGAGTCTATGGCCCACATTATCCTTGACGTTGTTGTGATATCTTCCGGAATTTCCACCCTTGTGGTTGGAGATATCCTTTGTGTGTTTGTGTTGACTTCTGTGCAGTTAGGGAAGTGTGCCTCTATGAGCACATTTGCCGCATCTTCACTGCCTTCCGTCCATCTGCCGTCTTCAGTTTTTGATTGGCTTTGCACCGTCTGTTGGCGAGCTAGCAGCTTTCTTAACCTTGCAGTGTCAGCTGTCTTCTCAATACCTGAACAGAAGTTTTGCCATGCGTGCCTCTTAGCTACTCGTACTTTTTTCTTAAAGTCTCGAACCCTTATTCTGTATTCTATCCATACTAGCTCTTCTTCCGCTTGTTTTGCGAGTTTGAAGAGTTCTAGTACGTCTTTTCTTTGCTCTTTGAGTTCTGGAGTCCACCATGGGGGCTTGTGTCTCTTCTTCTCTTGCGACGGTCTACAAGTTTTATGATAGGCCGCCACCAGATTTTTATTGATGTTCTCCAGGGACTTCTCTAATTTGTCTAGTGAGGCTATCTTGGGTAGTCGTGGTAGGTTTCTTTCGACCTCTTTACCGAACTGCTCCCAGTCCGTGTTCCGCGGGTTTCTGTATGTCTTATTCTTAACCATTCGTTCAAAGTTAACGCGGAATTGTATGTACCTGTGGTCCGAGAAGGAATGTCTACTAAGGACTCTCCAGTCTTTTACCACGGTATTCATTACCGACGCGAGTGTGATATCTAAGACGTTTGATGAGGTAGGACCAACATATGTTGGTTCTTCCACCTCGTTTGCTATCTTAAGATTAGTTTGAAGTATGAAATCAAGCAGTGACTCACCTCTTTCGTTTATGTCCCCGCTTCCCCTTACTGTGTGATGTGCGTTGGCGTCTGCTCCGATGATGAGGGCCTGTCTTTTTGACTCGGCCTCCGTCACTAGTCGAGTTAGCTCTTGAGGGGGTGCCTCCGAGTCATGCGCCATGTAGCAGGATGCCATCAATATTGGCTCGTCTCTGCTGCCCTCTAGCGCTGTCACCGTGAGATCGTCGGTACTGTAATTGGACAATAAGTAAGCATAGATACCTTTCCTTACTAGGATCACAGTCCTTGCTCTACTCACTGTTGTCTGGTAGAATAGGTCGTAGTTTGGATGCTTCAGTCCAGAAACCTTGTTACCAGACGCTATCCAAGGCTCCTGGACTAAGGCGACATCGGCGTGCCCTGTCTCCAAGGTTATCAGTAGCTCCGCCGAAGCCAACTTGCTTTTATGTAAGTTGATTTGGATGACCTTCAGCTCCATGGTTGGCAGTGTCATCCTCCGCGGATAGGACTTCCACAACGGTAATGTCCGCATCCTCGTCATCTTCTAGTTCTAGGCTTTCTGTGGCGTGGGTGACCTCCGCCAGGTCTCTCTCCACTTCACCTGCCTCCAGCGTGTTTGTATTTGTATTGTTCGTGGTGGCGCTTCTTGAGTCGTAGGAAGACACTACCCACGCCCCACGCCATCTTACCGAATCTCCCGTACAGCAAATCGTCGGCCTCCTTGTTGATTTGGATGACCATTTGCTGACCCTTATTATCGGGCTTCGCAGTGTGTATCACCTTCCAATCAACGGTTGGCACGTCCGGATTTTGCCACTTGAGTAGCTGCAGTGCTTGGTCTGCTGGTACGACCCGCGGGAAGAGTACTTTTGCCTTCGGCACGGACGGAATACACGTTCTGTCCAATACCTCCAGCTTGGCACCCTCCCACGGAGCGTCCAGGGCAGCCACGACACCGGTGACCCACTTCAAAGTGTGGTCATCCTTGCAGCTGAGTATTTTAACACCCTCAAGCCAGCCCGCTCCATCAAATGAGATGGGAAGCGAGCCCGGTTCGCCCATTCGACTTAGAAGCGCATCAAACAGCAGCTCCTCCACCTTCTTCCACTGCTCGGGCTTCATTTTGCCGTTTGGGTCGCTCCGGTCGATGAGCGCGACGACTAGGTGTCGCCTTGCTACATCACTGGCCGTCGGCTTTGCCCGCGACATTGGCTTTTTGCAAGGCCGCTTGCCAGCTGACACCTCTGCTTTAGCGGTTTCAGCGGAGCGCTGGCGTTTGACGGCCAATTGCTCCGCCACCTTGTTGGCAAAACTGGCGTCTTTCGACGCCATGTGTGTCTTCTTTTCGAAGTATGCTCTACCCTCTTGTATCCTTTCGTCGGCCCACTTCTGCTGACGGACCGACATATATATATATGTCGAAGTATGCTCGTCTTCCATTAGAGCGTAGCGCGTTTCGAACTGTTCACAGGCGATCACTTCAGAATACTGATCTGCTCGTTTTTCTACTGCCTATGAAATTACCTCGAACCGCATCTTTTTAGTGCGAAGAGAAACAACCACAAAACAAAGACGCAAAACATAAAATGATGAAATAATTCGAGTTCATGCGAAATATTTACACTCTAAGAAACCAGTAATCTTTATACACCGACACGGCCATACTGACTCTAACTGCACGACCTCGTGTAGTGAAGATCATTATTCAATTGTCTTTCTATAATTTTATTTATTTATTTATTATTATTATTATTATTTTTATTTTTATTTTTTTTTTATTTATTTATTTTTTTTTATTACAAACAAAAGATTTAATATTTCCATTTCAATTCGTATAAACTTATTAGGATAATTTTTAAAAACAGTATCAAGCCTCCTTAACCAATATCTTTACATAATTTTTATTATAAAGTAATTTTTAACAAGATTTATTATTCTTCTTCATTCATCATTAGAGTTACACATTCAATGCCCCACACGCCATGATCAAAACAAACATCAGTTTGATTTGCACTTGTGCTTGCATTATTTTATATGGTCTGATTACTCTGCCATTTTCTTTGGCCAGCAGTACATCTTTCGTCACCCTTATTGGTGTGCTTCACTTTCTTCAGTGGCTTCAACATTTTTAACATTCTCAATATTTTCATTTTCGCTCTCTTCACCGTCGGCAACTGTTTTATCACTTTCAACAACATTATTATAATCATCGCACA
Source organism: Scaptomyza flava (assembly GCA_030179655.1). Classification (NCBI taxonomy): domain Eukaryota; kingdom Metazoa; phylum Arthropoda; class Insecta; order Diptera; family Drosophilidae; genus Scaptomyza; species Scaptomyza flava. Next base: position 48,315,841 of record JARNME010000404.1, read on the forward strand.
CATTCAGCTCCTCGGGCACTTGCCCCTCTGACAATTTTCTCAAATCTTCATGTGCATATTTGTAATTTCTTTTATTGGTTAAGGACTTTAAAGTGTACCTGTCACTTTCTAGAACCTGTATTATTTCAAAAGGCCCCTTAAATTTCGGACTAAACTTGGTTTGATGCCTTTCTTCCCTTTTAAGTAGCACAAAATCTCCTACTTTGTGTCTAAGTACTTTTGCCTTATTTTTATCAAATCGTTCTTTGTCATAAACTGCAGTGGCTACAACATTCTTTTCAGCTTGTGCTCTTACATTTGACAGATCAACATAATTTTCTATGTCACCGGGTGGAAGTAATCCTAATGGACGTGCTACCTTTCCCAATAACATTTCAAGAGGACTTGCCTTCGTCACACGGTTAGTTCTACAATTGATTACCAACTGCACCTCCCCTAACACATTCTGCCAAGACTGCATTCCAGTTTCAACCGCCGTTAACATATTTTTCAATGTGCTCATGGTTTGTTCCACTTGAATATTAGCTCGACTAGCACCGGTGGCAATGAAATGCAAGTTTATTTTCTGGTCTGAACAGAACTGACTGAACTTTGCTCCCGTAAAACACCTTCCCTGGTCAGCTATTATTCGGGTTGGTACTCCAAACAACGAAACGGCCGATTGAACAGCATTTATGCAACTCTCACTGTCTAATTTAAGGCTATGACTTAGATAGACATACTTGGTAAAAGCGTCTACCTGAACAATTACATAATCCTTCTGGTCACTCTTGCCACTTAATTTCCCTGTTATATCGATGTGGATAGTGTGCCAAGGAATATTGACTTTTGGGATTGGATGCAATTCGGCCTGAATTTTTCATGAGTTTGATTTGGACATTTTGCAAGTGATACAGTTGTCCACAAATTTTCTAACATATTTTGACATATTGTCGAACCAATAAAAATCGTAAACTTTATCTAGTGTCTTTTCCCAACCTAAATGCATTATCGACTCATGTACTTGGTTTATAACAGACCATCTGAAGGAACGCGGCCCCACTGGTAAACAGCGTGTTCTGCCATTTCTCTGTATTTTTCGGTAAAGAACTTCTGCCCTTAGTTCATAAGTTTTCGCAATATCTTCAGCAATAGAAAAATCTTTTAATTTGCTCACGATTTCGGCTATGTCCGAGTCTCGACGCTGTTCAGCAATGAGCCAGTTGCTTGAAATTTCGGCCAAGTTAACTCTCTTCTCTTCAATCACCTTTACAGCAGAAGTAGACTTTGGTAAGATAGGATTTCTCGACAAAAAGTCAACATGTGCCATTCTTTTCCCTTCTCTATACTGAATTTCAAATGTAAATGATTGCATATAAGCCCACCAACGTTGGGCTCTAGGGGTTAAATCTTGTTTATTTCTTGACGCCTTAAGTGAATTACAGTCGGTAAAAACAGTAAAGTTCCTGCCCAACAAATAATGCCGAAAATATTTAATGGAGTTTACAACAGCTAAGGTTTCCAGCTCGTACGAGTGGTATCTTGATTCTGCAGGTGAAGTAGTTTTGCTATAGTATTCTATTACCTGGGGCTTATCATTAATTTTGTGTAATAAAATTGCACCATAGCCACTGCAACTTGCATCCGTATGCAACTCAATTGGATATTTTGGGTCAAAAATAACAAGGACTGGTTTATCGGTAAAAGTAGAAATAACCTTTTTCCGTATCTGTTCATGTTCCGTTTTCCAAATAAGTTTATTTTGGTCTGACGTTAAAAATATAACGGTTTCATCAACTGTGAACATCCCTTAATAAACTGTTTGAAATAAGTTGCTTATCCAATAAATTGCCTAAGCGATGTGACTGACTTTGGAGGCGGAAGTGCAGTCAACGCAACAATTTTCTGAGGGTTTGGGCGAATTTCACCAGCACTAACATTGTAGCCTAAATATTGAACCGATGTTTTTAAGAAGGAACACTTTGTAATGTTGAATGAAAATCCGGCCTCTGTCAGAACATCTAGAGCAATTTGTAATCTTTCTAACGCCTCACATTGTGTTGACGCAGTTATCATGATGTCGTCCATATAGACGATAACATAAGAATTTGCAAGATCCCCTAGCGCTTGCATTACTAAACGTTGAAATACCGAAGGCGCATTTTTAAGCCCGAATGGCATAGATAGAAACTCATACTGGCCGTCGGGTGTCACAAACAGTGTATACTCAATTGAATCCGCATTTAAAGGAATTTGGTAATAACCACTAGCCATATCTAAACATGTAAAATAATAAGCTCCTCGAAGTCTATTTATTTGATCGTGTATAAGTGGCAATGGGTATTTATCAGCGACTGTGTTTGAATTTAACTCTCTATAGTCAACACAGAGTCTATCCGAACCATTTTTTTTCTTTACCAGTAATATAGGGCTTGCATAAGGTGAACAGCTTGGTCTGATTATATTGCATTTCTCGCTCGCATGGGCTTAATCGATATGGCCTTCTTTGAACTGTCTTTCTTGGATCAATTAATCTTATTTTCATTTCGCCAACTTTAACTTTAGTACGTGGGATACCCTTTATAAAAGAATTTGAGTACTTTGCCAACAATGAATGTAGTTTTATTTTATCTTGTTCATCAAGTTCTGTATCAATATCAGCTGACTCACTGCCGGTACATAAATTAATTATTTTGGTTCTTGAAATTTTAAGCTGGTTTGAAGAAATGACAATATCAAAACCCTGATTTAGTATTTCGCGACCAATGACAATATCGTTTTGCATATGATCATCGCCTACCACATAAAACAAAATTTCAATGCAATAATCATAAATTTTTACGTTACTTAAAATTTGAACAGTACTACTTATTCCATTATTGCCTATGCCTTTTAACATAACAATATTATTAAATCTTTTACCAGAAAATTTAGTACTTAGCTTTTCTTTCAGCAGCGAGCATTCCGCTCCAGAATCAAAGGTGATTTCGAAAATTTGGCCTCTATGGTTCATGAATCCCTTAGGTACTGCAACACTGCACTGCTCCACTCGCTTTTCTCGGTTGAACGTTTTGCTCCCATCAGCTTCCTTCTTAGCACATTGGGTAGATATGTGACCCTGTTCAACGCACTTGTAGCAAGTTACACTTGATTTTCCGCGTTGATGACCATCGTGTCTGTCATGTCGTTCTTTGTCGTTGACAAAGTGATTTTGTTGCTTCCTAAGTCTGCATTCAAACATTTTGTGTCCTAATTTTCCGCAGAAATGACACTCCATTGATGACTGCTTTTGCCGTTTAGGATAAGTTTCTGTTTGTTGCTCCATGAAATTGATTTTCCGTTTATTAAAAGTGAACGCTTTTAATTCGGACTGTAAATCGCCTCTGGTTCGAACATTTGATGTAAAACTTAAACGCTGCAAACGGTTATCAACATTTGCCAGCAACGCGAGAGTTACAGACACAGCAATTTCTTCCGTTTCCATTTGGCGCCATTTCGTCGTTAGTTCTGTAACCATGCGGCTTGCATGGACTGCAAGACATTCGCCATCAGTCGGTCGTTTGGACAGAAAAGAAGCATACCAAATGATCGTATGAAGAATGCACACGCTCATAAGCATGTGATAACAGGCGATCAGCCCAAAAACAAGGGTCTGCGCTCTACAATATCGCTGGCTACTGACGCATTCACACAGTATGGCTGGCTGGCTGTGCTATGAGGGAAAAAAGACGTAGAACAGTCGGCAAGCCGAGTGGCTTGAAAAACGAGCACGAAATGCGCTGGCAGAGAAAAACGTCTACAACAGTGCTTACATTATTCGTCTATGGCTTACTGCTGTTTAACATTAATTATCATGATTACATGCTATAATTTAAAATATGCTGCTGTGGGGGAGGCCTGCGTTTGGCCAAATTCACAGTCGTACGCATGCGTCAGGAGTATATTTTTTTTATTTATTTATTTATTGCCAGCTAATAGCAGCTCACATTAAAAAGAAATTAAAATTAATTTAAATTAAAAAATAGTTAAAATAATTAAATTAAGTAACATATAGAATTATATATAGATCTGAAAATAGAAGTAAGGTAAAAAATTGAAAAGTTAGAAGTGGGAAGTTCAATAAAAAAATTGAGTAGTCCAACATTTGTTGCGAGGATCGGGAAAAACCCAGAAAAAACCAATCAGACCAGCGTTAGATTAGTAATTATTGGTTACGATGACATAAAGGATCGATCTTTATACTCGATACCGAAGGTAAAGAGTATATTGGGTTTGTGCAATGTCCGTCATGGTGTCCGTCCGTCTGTCCGTCCGTCCGTCTGTATGTTCGCAACTTTTTTCCACACCCTTCAAGCTAGAGACTTGAAACTTTGCAATTCTCTTTATCTATGGGATAGTATATTAAAGTATCAAGATGGGGGTTCTACGATAACTGGGGGGCTGGCAAATCGATAAATTCGATAACTCAAAACTGACAAATCCACATATTTCGCACATCCTTACAGCTCGAACTACCAAATTTGGTGAGAAGATTGACACATGCAGATCGGGATGCCAAGACATAACTTCCTTCCAAATTTTGTGACTCTAGCTCAAAGTTTGTAAAAGTTGGTGGTGGCGTCTAAATATCTGCTGCAGATCTTTGTGGGTTGCTACCACTCATCTGCCTTCCAAATTTTTGCCAAGAAAGGAGATGACGAACCCCAAAAACTGCACCAAAACTTTGGAAGCCACGCCTCCCATAATACCTGTGAAGTAGGCCGCGTCGGCCCCTTCACAAATAGTTATATTTATTATATTTATAGTTTTTAAGTCGCAAGAAGCACAGGGGTTGTTCGAGTTGTAGGTATAGTTTTGTTAGACGCAAGGAGTGCGCAGTATTTATATTTAATAAACGCAAGGAGCGTAAAGTATTTAGATTTATCGGATTATCTTATCTTATTTTTGATTGACTCCTAACGCCTAAGAATTTAAATATAACCGCCCCAAAACACAGAGTCGCAAGATGCAGCGCGCCAGCTGCGATCATCAAATCCACCACGGTCACGAGCAAGTGTGGGGAGTGACAAAATCTGCAACTTGGGCCGAAGCCGAAGCGTGGGCGAAGTAGTTATGATCGACCTCCGCAAGTGAGCAGACGCGTACGCGAGAGGTAGTAAAGAAAGGTTAGGTTATAAGAACAGAGGGAGAGTGGCGATGGATATACGGAAGTGAGCAGACGCGTACGCGCTGAGAAGTAGTTAACGAGTTAGTAGCAAAGGTATAGAGTTTAGAAAAGATAAGTTAGGTTTAGGCTTTCTTGTGTACATAATCTTGGATAAAAGTTGAATAAATTGGTCGCCGGTAAGTCCGCGACCCAGTGGAGTGCAATTGCTGTGTGTTTTTCTTTCTTTCTATTCCTCTTCTTTGGTTTTCGTACACGCGCATACGCGAGCCAAGCTGAGTCGCCTTATACTCTGGCTGCTGAGTGTGTCGGCCGTCGCGTTGGTGCAGACGCAAGCATTACCCCTTCCAACTTGTAAAACCGAGCACAGTAAAGTCTCAACAAAAATATATAAATATTCTTGTGAGGTGTACCTGGCCAGATTTAGTTTATACCCTGGCTAAATTACTCCTTTACATACCTTAGCCGACTCTTGCCACCCAAACGCTTCATTAATACCGGGAATACGTGTATCTTCCATAGAATTTCATTTCGAGTCACCAAATTTGGTAGGAAATTAGCTGGAAATAAACCCCAAAAATTTGCATCAAAGTTTTAGAGCCACCCATTCCGCCCCCAGCCCCACCCTTAGTTTAATATCAGAAACGTTCATAACTTTCAGAGTTTTTGAGCTAGAGCCACCAAATTTGGTGCCAAGATAGGTGCTGATGCATCAGATTTTCAGATGCCACGCCAACCCATACTGCCCTAGCAACCCCCAGCGGCCCCAACACTTTGCTAAAGACGGGAATGAGTGTATCTACCGCAATTTTTGAGCTAGAGCCCCCAAATTTGTAGGGAGATACCTGGTAACAACCCTCAAGTTCTGGATGCCTTGCTCACCCATGGCGCTCCGGGCCCCAAGTTCTCCAATAATATATATGTGCTTAGGGTATATCTTATGATTTAGTGCCACCAAATTTGGTAAAAAGATAACTGGTAACGAACTTCAAAGATCTGCAACAAAACTTTGGATGCCACGACATCCATACCACCTCCAGCCTAAATTCAAACATCTCAAAAAATTTTGAGCTAGAGTTACTAAATTTGGAAGAATGATAGCTGTTGGCATCCAAATCTGCATCAGACAATCTTTCAGACAGCGCATACCCCTCCCGCATCCTTACCTTTTTTTAATCATTCCTCTTTTAAACGGTTTTAATGCAGGTATCAAGTATACCGTAATCGGTTGCGTCCGACTGCAACGTTTCCACTGGTTTTTCTATACATCTCTGTTTCTTCTTTTGTATTTCTCTGTACTTTCTGTTGTTTTAGAATCAATGCTATTTTTGGTGTTATTTTGTATTTTTTGGAATTCTGATATTTTTGGTAATTCGGTATATTTTGTACTTGTTGGAGTTTTTAGCATTATTGATACAGTATTGATCATTTTGCTAGCGATCGGCTATGTTCACAAAAAACCTAGACTTAGTATATATCAATATAAATATATAGGTCTGTTTGATAGTAGAAAGTGTAGGGTAGTGCAGTGCGGAACAGAACACGAAAAATACAACCCTGAAAATTTTAAGTGTAAAAAAGTGTAGAACTACTGTTGCACAAAAAAGGTGAAAGTTAGAGCAAATGAAGCAACAGCTGACTGACATGACTAACATGAGTTTGAATAACAATCAAAATTTCACTATAAGTGAGTTAATTGATGACGACAGTGGTGATGAAATTATTGCAAGCTCCACTTATCCAAGTGGCGCTGAAGAGGATTTTTTAATGGTGCAATTGGTAGATTTCCCGATAGGAAAAATAAATTGCGTGATGGACAATATGAGACAAACTTTTCCAACCTACACGGATTAAGAATTTCAAACGCATTTCCCAGCTACAAGAGGAATTTTGTGATTGAATTCACCCAAATAGCCTTTTCTTTATTTTCAGTGGGTGCTGCAGCTGCTGCATCCTACTCTGAATATACTTCAGGCTCTGCATATTGTATAAAAAGTTATAAAATAAACTCATTTGACATTTTTAATTATTGTTAAAATTTACAATGTTAAACTGATTTGAAAAGCTTAAAATCGTAACTGACGCAAAACAGCTGTTTTGTTGATCTACACTTTTCTGCTCTTGATTTTTGGTGGTGTAGAAAAGAGCAGAGAAGTGTAAGTCAGGGCACACTAAAAAACACAGGGCAGAACAGTTTAGTGTAAGAAAGTGCAGATATCGAACACTTTTTTGTGAACTAGTGTACACTAGGGCAACCTAGTGCAGCTATCGAACTGACCTTATATATATATATATATATGTATATGTATATATATATATATTGTTTATTGTTTATTGTCAACTAAGAACAGCTGACATGAAATCTAAATTAATTAAAATAAAAATAAAATAAAATTTTAAATTGAAATTAAAATTTAGTAAAATAAAATTATATATAAATCAGAAAGTACGTTTAGGTAAAAAAGTAAACGTTAAATATATATATACATTATAAGGTAGCTTTTCTATGGCTGAGATAGCTCAGCCTCTCCAGGGCCACCTTACAAGAAATTTGTATTGTGCCGGGATCAGGATTGAAAAGAAATGAGACGCCGTGCTCGAAAAAGAAGGGTAGGGTCGAACTAAAGAGGGAGGCACCGGTGATCCGGTGGTTTTGTTCCACAGTGTTGGCTTAGTAGTGTCCCTACCCTTGCTCACTTCCAATCTGAATGCTCCCGGTATTACAAAAAGACCACACCAAGTTGGAGAGTTGGCAAACGCCACCCTGGGAATATCGAAGGCTGACACGGCGTGTGACTCTCTGTCCTCGAACTCTGCTCTGGCGCGACTCGACTGCCCTCGAACTCTGCTCTGGCGCGACTCCACTGCCCTCGAAATCTGCTCTGGCTTGACTTCACTCAGCAGAACCATCGCGTCGTCGTCGAACCCTTAGCAGACGGCCGTTTTCCAAGCCGCTGCCGCTGCCCACGCGTTCAGTTAGAAATTTTGGCTTCGGCTCCTGCGCTGTCGTCATAGCGTGGCTCGCACCATGCCGCTGCCGCTGTTGCTATGCTCAGGCTCTCTCTCTGTCTGTCGGCCGCTATGCTCCGTCTTCTGCTGTCGGCATTCTCTGCTGCGGCTGGTGATCTTGCTGTCTGCGTCGTTTGTATCGTGTCATGCTGCTGCTGGTGATCTCGCTGTCGGCGTCGTTTGACTCGTGTCGTTCTGCTGCTGCTGATGCTTTCGCTGTCTGTGTCTTTGGGCTCGTGCCATTCTGCTGCTGCTGATGATTTCGCTGTCGGTGTCTTTTGGCTCTGTTGTTGTCCCTGTTATACTAAGGCCCTATTATCAATGCTTCTTAATATTTTACCGTGGTCAAATGTGGTTATGTTACACTTCAAAATTAACAAGTCTTCAGCCCTGTTAGGGCAATTAACACTTATGACTATGTAAAGGAGTAAATTAGCCAGGGTGTAAACTCAGTCTGGCCAGATCCACCACACAAGAATATTTATATATATTGGTGGGACTATAACGCGCGCGGTTTACAAGTTGGAAGGGGGAACGCCGACGTCGACACCAACGCGACGGCCGGCACACTAAGGAGCCAGAGTATAAAACGACTCAGCTTGACTCGCGTATGCGCGTGTACCAAAGCCAAAGAAAAGAAAGAGAGAAAAAAACACAGCAATTGCACTCCACTGGGTCACGGACTTACCGGCGACCAATTTATTCAATTTCTATAAAAGATCGTATGTACAAGAAAACCTATACCTAGCTATATATATATGTACATGAACTGCGATGAACTTTTCCCTCTTACCCTATCTATCTCTCTGTCGCGTACGCGTCTGCTCACTTGCGGGGGTCAATCACAACTCCCTCGCCCTTGCTTCGGCTTCGGCCCAAGTTGCAGATTTTGTCACTCCCCACACTTGGTCGTGACCGTGGTGGATTTGTTGATCGCAGCAGGCACGCTGCATCTTGCGACTCTGCGTTTTGTGGTGGTTATACTTAAATACGCTCCTTACGTTTACTACACACAAATATCTTACGCTCCTTGCGTTTACTAAATATAAATACTGCGCACTCCTTGCGTCTAACAAAAATTATAACTATAACTTAAACAAACGATGCGATTCTTGCGACTTAACAACTATAAATATAATGCAGGTAACTCAAACAACCGATGCGCTTCTTGCGACTTAAAAACTATAAATATAATAAATATAACTCTTTGTGAAGGGGCCGACGCGGCCTACTTCACACCCCCCCCCCCCCCCCCTTTCTTGGGTAGCGTGACAGTTACGTGTCCACACGCGTTCCTCGTCACGCCGTGAAGCTCCCCGTTCACCTCCACCTTGAACCTGGAACGGCGGGCTCTCGACGTACAATTTTGCAACGCCTCTGATATGAGCGCGACCGCGGCGTCGGTCAGCTCGTCCTCGTCCGGGAAGACAGCCCAATTTGCCCACATTTTCGGCGGTAATACCTGCCCCTGGATTGGCGGCTCTGTCACCCTCGCCGCCGCTGCTGATTACATAAGGGAATTGGTCGCTCATCTTGGGCATTCTGTTGAATTTATAAACACAATCGGTTAGTCTTCATTGATGAACGGGCCTTCTGAACTCAAATTTGGTTAGTGTCAATAAAAAAAGAATAAAGAGATTAATTAAAACTGTGACAAGTCTGCTCTTTGTCAGGCGCTCGGTCGGGTTGGTCATATTATCCGTGCTCCTCTCCCTCGTGATAGAATGGCTTCAGTTGCGCAATGCTGGCGAGTTTGCTCTTTCTTTGTCCTTCTTTTACCAATCGCACGATATTCGGTGATACGAACTATTTCACGAGGAATGGGCAATCGAACTTGGGAGCGAGTTTCGCCGCGAAACCTTCACTGGCTTTAGAGAGTTGGTGTGCTCTTAGTAGCACCAATGTATTGAGTCCTGGTCGCCATTCTCTTCTCCTGAGGTTATAGTTCCTCCCTTGGTCCTTCGACGCTCGCTGTAAATTTGTCTGGACGATACTGAAAACTTCCTTTAATCTTCTTGCCCGGTCTTCTGGGGCTTGCGGCATGTTTCCGGATCCGGGTGTCATCTCGTCGTCAAAGGAGGCTGGTAAGCGGGGTTCTCTCTCCTGCATCAGAAAAGCCGGTGAAAATCCTGTAGAGTCCGCTACCCTGGAGTTAACCGCCAACGAAATTTCCGGTAACAATTCGTCCCACGAACTTTGGTGACCTGCTATAAACTGCGCGATCATCGTCTTTACTGTACGATTGGTCCTTTCTGTCGGGTTTTTTTGTGGACAATATGGGGCAGTTTGCTGCAATTCTACGCCCAACGAGTTCAAAAATGACTTAAAATTCCGGCTCGTAAACTGTACAAAGTTGTCGCATACAAACTTTCTGGGTATGCCAAAACGACATAGCACACGTTCACGGAACGCCTTCTGCAGTTGGGCCGCTTTCGCTCGCTTCAAGGGGACCAGCTCCACCCATTTTGAAAATTTGTCCTGGAATACCAGGAGCATCGTGTTCCCATGTTTCGAGCGCGGTAAGGGCCCTACAAAGTCGGCGCATAGTACAGCTATGGGCTCGGCCACTTGTCGCGTCAACATCTGTCCAGCCGGCTTTACCTGTTCCGTCTTAAACCATTGGCACGATTCGCAGTACTTAACGTACTTCGCCGCGTCTCGGAACATTCCAGGCCAGTAGTAGCGTTGTGCCTGCCGCATTATCGTCTTCCGTACTCCTTGGTGCCCGGCCGTCGGTGCGTCGTGGCACTCCAACAACACTCGTTTCCTCTGATCCTCATCGATGCACAGCTTCCAGGGTATGTAGTCGTCGTCATCCGCACGGTGTCCGAGGTGCCTATAGAGTTGATCATTCTCTTCCATATAATCGGCGTATTTCACTGGGTCTTTAGCAATCTATTCTTTTATCCTCTCGATCCACTTGCCGGACGATTTTTCCTGTACCGCTTGTTGAAAGTTCTCCACGGGTTGGCGGGATAAGGCGTCCGCTACTACGTTGAGCTTCCCTCGTCTGTACCGTACGTCAAAGTGGTACTGCTGCAGCTCCAGTGCCCAGCGCGTTATCCTCCCTGACGGGCTCTCGATCGAATTCAACCATTTCAAAGCCATATTGTCGGTTACTACCTCGAACCGATATCCTTCCAGGTAGCATCTCATCTTCCAGATTGACCATACGATAGCCAGACACTCCTTTTCGGTCGCTGAATAATTTTCTTCAGCCTTATTCAGCTTCCAACTCGGGTAAGCTATCACGCGTTCCTGTTGATCAATCGTCTGTGTGAGTACCGCTTCAAGACCAAAATCGCTGGCGTCCGTCTGCAGGACAAATTTTTCTGCAAAATCCGGACATGCCAGGACCGGTGCGGTTGTCAAGCTATGTTTGAGTGTCTCTAGCGCTCCCTGTTGTTCCTCTCCCCATGACCATTTCCTAGATTTTTTTAATAAAGCGGTGATCGGTTGCACCACTGTAGCGAAATTCGGCACGAATCGTCGATACCAGGAGGCCATGCCCAGGCATCGTCGCAACTCCTTACAATTGGTCGGGGCCTTCAAGTTCCGGATCGCTTCTACTTTGGCGGGGTCGGTTTTGATCCCGTCGTCGCTCACTAGCTGTCCCAGGTATATCAACTCCTTCTGAAAAAACAAACACTTCTTACGGTTATGCTTCAAGTTGGCCGCTTTTAAACGCCTATGGACTTCCTGCAGATTTGCCACGAGCTGCTCCTTTGTCGCTCCGATCACTATATATCGTCCAGATAGGCAAATGCATGCGGCTCCATATCTGGTCCGATAACCGTGTCGAAAGCTCGTTGGAGTGTTGCACACGCCGAGTGCAAACCGAAAGGCATTACGCGCCATTGGAATAAACCTCTACCGGGTACCGTTAACGCTGTACACTCCCGGCTATCCGCAGCCATGGGAATTTGCCAGTAACCGTGCTTGAGCTCGGGTGTACCGCTCGTGTCTTAATCGCTCCAAAATGTGATTAATCCTGGGTACGGGGTATGCATCTGGCAAGGAATCGATGCACATCCGCCACTCGCCTGTTTTCTTTTTAACTAGCACGATCGTGGCGCTGTGCAGGCTGCGGGAGGGCTCTATCGCGCCTGCTCGCAGCAGCTCGTCTACCTGCTCGTTGATAACTTGTTGCATCGCAGGGTTTTTAGGGTAGTACCTCTGCTTAATCGGCTTTGCGTCCTTCATGATGATCCGGTGCTCAGCTACGTGGGACACCCTTTGCAGCTTGTCAAAGAGAACCAATTCCGCTTTCAATATTTCCTTAATCTCTGGTTCCCAATCCTCTGGCCACTCGTTTTCACTGGTTTCAACGCTTTCCACTGGTGTTATTGCGGGGCCGTGTATGACGAACCCTCCTACCTCACCGAACCGTTTTACTCCCGCCGCCTTCGACGCGTCCACGCTGTCTTCTCGAACCGTTCCCACGGCGATGCTGGGCTGAGGTGCCACCGGGGCATCCTCCTCCTGCCTTGATCCGCCGTCCCCTTCCAGTTTGCCCACAGCTGGCTCACTTTCCATTAGGACCTGCTCCCCCTCTATATCCGGTACTTCTACAGCTTCAAAAATTAACCTAGCCTTGCCACACTCGATGGTCATCCCCACCCGGCACAAAAAGTCTATCCCTAGTATAATGTTGTCTAGCATCGAGGGCATCATAAGCATGCTCACCGTGACCTCTGTACCCGCTAGACTAACCTTTACCCTCAATAGCTTCTTTACCTCCAAGGTGGACTCATCGGCCAGGCGAATTTTCGCGCAGGCGGCCAGCATCTCGCAAGCGCTGGTCACCTTGTGGGAAAACTCCTCACTAATAAAACTCCTAGTCGCCCCTGTGTCTATTGTCGCAGTCGCTACTTGGTCCCCGACTCTTACAGTAGCGACTATCCGCCCGTCTTCCACTCTTAAAGGGTACTCTAGGTTTGGGATTGTTTCGCGTCGGCCCCATCGGATCCCTTCCCGGATGGTGCCGCGGATCGATCCGCCCTTGACTGCTGACAACACTGACTGGTATTGACCCCCTTGGTCCCGCACTGCCGAAAAAACTGTACCCGTGGATTGGGACACTCATTGGCAAAGTGACCCTCTTGCGAACAGTTGTAGCATAGCCTTTTCCCGTCTAGAACCCTCGACCGCTCTTAGCTGATCATCCCGTTTTAAATTACTCCCGTAATCCCGAGCGGTGGCGTACTCCCCACGTTACCGCTTGATACTGGCTGTGGTTGAGTCCGGAAAGGGTTAAAATGTTAAGCGGGGGTTACCTCGCAGGCTAATCCGTCCGAATACCTTCTACCCCCGGTCCTACCCCGTACTGCACACTCGCGACATTGTTGTCTCACGTTCTCGTACTTATGCCCTGTGCAATTCTTGTTCTACCCTGTATCCCGCGTGGTACATCATACCCCGCAGCTCGAGCAAGTAGTCCTTGAACGGCTCGTTATCATGTTGCCGTCGAGCCCGGATACCGTCTTCTAACTTGTCGAAATACTGTGGCGGTAGGAAGAACTCCAAGAATTCGGCCTTAAATGCCGCCCATGTCACGTCCTTTAGCCTACTTATCGTCAGCCACCGCGCTGCCTTACCCGTTAGAGCTTCGCTCATTGCCCTCGGCAACCGGTCTAAGCCTATGTCGTATGACAACGCCCTGTCCTCAATTGTCTCCAGGATAACTATTGGGTCGTTGCACCCATCGAACCCCATTCCGCACTTTCGGACTAGTTCAGGGACGACCATCCCGTTCCTATGGGTACTATCGCTATTACTAGAATTAAAATGAGGGTTCGCCTGTCTCACCAGTTTATCTTCTCCGGATGCTAGATGCGACCCTACTCGTATATCGGGGATACATGCTGTATTTTGTTGGGAAAATTCATTATAAATAGTACTGTTGGAGGGCGGAAGCAAGTGTTCCGTGCCACCGGTCCGTATTAACGGGATTGCCGCATCTGACTCCGATTTCTGCCTAGGTCGTATTCCACCAACAGAAGTGACAGTCCGGGTAGGTGACACTGGGATCTTTGCGAACCGCAACTCCCATTCCGCTAACCGGGCCCATATATCGATGGTATGACCACCTTGTCTTATAAAAGTACATACCAGCTCCCGGTAGTCAGTTACCGTGGAACACTTTTCCAATTCAAAATCCCGGACGATATCCTCCAGATCCTCCTTATGGCAGTGGTAGACCCATTGCACGCCCACACCCTGTTTCTTTCTCCGACTTCCACTCCTGCGGGTTCGATCATCTTAGGTTTCTCCATCTTGTCGTTTTTTCCCCTTATATTTTTATTTCTTTTATAATGATCAAAAACAAAAAAAAAATCCGTTTCATACAAAAAAGAAGTTAAAAACACAAAAAAAATATTTTTTGTATCACGAATTTTTTCTCGTTGTAAAAAAATATTCCTTTTAACTTGTCACTGTTTATCGCGGCTGTTTCTTTTATTAAGATATTTAAACAATATATAATAATTTTTTCTTCCACGAATTTTTTTTTTCTTGGTGTAAAAAAAATTTTCCTGTTAACTGGTCACTGTTCATCGCGGCTATTCTATTTAATTTCGAAACTACAATTTTTTCTTAGGTCCACGGTAGCACGAGTTTTTTATTTTTTATTTTTTTGTGTACAAAAAAAATTTTCTGTCAGCAGGTCGCTGTTTATTGCGGTCACTCTATTTTTTCATTCCGATATTAAAAAAAATATTCAATTTAAAAAATTTTTTTTGTCCACTGTACACTTATACGGTCGAGGCCCTCTGTGCGGTGACTTCAATTTAGTTCGATACTCGACCAGAACCGTTAGGACAACTCCGCACTCAAAACAATAGTCAATTTTAATTTTCTAACTTTCAAAGGTCGAGGCCCACTGTGCGTCGCGACCAAGACTTTGCAGCGGTCTGTACCAGCTACTGTCACGCCGTTAGTTGACCACTCGTACACTTTGCCGACACTTTCGTTGCGCCGCAGGTGTTCACTTACGCACAGCCTCGAACGCGAACCGCTAGTTTGATCGGTGTGTCTTCTTCCACCGTAAACTTCGTTGCGCCGCAAATGTTTCTAAGGCACAACTCGAACGCGAACAGTTATTCTTATCGGCACTTGCCTTGCGCCGTCAATTTCGTTGTGCCGCGACGATTGCACAAAACCACGCTCGAAAACCGTTCTCGCTGGCCACTTGTAAAGCAGGGTATCGTCGGGTATACCCGCACTTCACTTTAATGCACTTTTCCTTCCACACTTGTTGGTGATTTTTCTGGGGCTTTAATACCAGATTATACCACACCTTTGTACTTCAGAGTCCCTGCTCGGGCGCCACTTGTAAAGGAGTAAAAACCGGCACACTAAGCAACCAGGGTATAAAACGGCTCAGCTTAAAAAAAAAAGAGAAAACACAGCAACTCAATTTCACTGGGTCACGGACTTACCGGTGACCAATTTATTTCACTTCTCTAAAAGATCGTATATACAAGCAAAACCTAAACCTAGCTATATATATGTATATGAACTGCGATGAGCTACCCCCCTTACCTTATCTCTATTAAATGATATGCCCTTGTTGCGAACACGCTTTCTGTTGTCTCCGTTCTTAAACTTTTCTAAATTTTCTCTCATATCTCTATCCCGTACGCGTCTGCTCGCTTTCGGAGGCAAATCGCATCTCCCTCGCCCACGCTTCGGCTTCGGCCCAAGTTGCAGTTTTGCCACTCCCCACGCTTTATTAAATATAAATACTGCGCACTCCTTGCGTCTAACAAAAACTATACCTACAGCTTAAACAACCGATGCGCTTCTTGTGACATAACAATTATAAATATAATTAAGGTAACTCAAAACACCGATGCGCTTCTTGAGACTTTAAACCATAAATATAATATATATAACTCCTTATGAAGGGGCCGATTCGGCCTACTTCACACCCCCCCTTTCTTGGGAAGCGTGACAGTTACGTGTCCGTTCGCGTTCTTCGTCACGCCGCGTAGCTCCCCGTACACCTCCACCTTGCACCTGGAACGGCTCTCGACGTACAATTTTCTAACTCCTCTGATATGGCCGCGACCGCGGCGTCGGTCAGCTCGTCCTCGTCCGGGAAGACAGCCCAATTGGCGAGGCGTATCGCCCACATTTTCGGCGGTAATACCTGCCCCTGGGTTGGCTTTAGAGAGTTGGTGTGCTCTTAGTAGCACCAACGAATTGAGTCCTGGTCGCCATTCTCTTCTCCTGAGGTTATAGTTCCTCCCTTGGTCCTTCGACGCTCGCTGTAAATTTGTCTGAACGATACTGAAAACTTCCTTTAATCTTCTTGCTTGGTCTTCTGGGGCTTGCGGCATGCTTCCGGATCCGGGTGTCTTCTCATCGTACAAGGAAGCTGGTAAGCGGGGCTCTCTCCCCTGAATCAGAAAAGCCGGTGAAAATCCTGTAGAGTCCGCTACCCTGGAGTTAACCGCCAACGAAATTTCCGGTAACAATTCGTCCCACGAACTTTGGTGACCTGCTATAAACTGCGCGATGATCGTCTTTACTGTACGATTGGTCCTTTCTGTCGGGTTTTCTTGTGGACAATATGGGGCAGTATGCTGCAATTCTACGCCCAACGAGTTCAAAAATGACTTAAAATTCCGGCTCGTAAACTGTACAAAGTTGTCGCATACAAACTTTCTGGGTATGCCAAAACGACATAGCACACGTTCACGGAACGCCTTCTGCAGTTGGGCCGCTTTCGCTCGCTTCAAGGGGACCAGCTAAACCCATTTTGAAAACGCGCCGTGGAATACCAGGAGCATCGTGTTCCCATGTTTCGAGCGCGGTAAGGGCCCTACAAAGTCGGCGCATAGTACAGCTATGGGCTCGGCCACTTGTCGCGTCAACATCTGTCCAGCCGGCTTTACCTGTTCCGTCTTAAACCATTGGCACGATTCGCAGTACTTAACGTACTTCGCCGCGTCTCGGAACATTCCAGGCCAGTAGAAGCGTTGTGCCTGCCGCATTATCCCGGCCGTCGGTGCGTCGTGGCACTCCAACAACACTCGTTTCCTCTGATCCTCATCGATGCACAGCTTCCAGGGTATGTAGTCGTCGTCATCCGCACGGTGTCCGAGGTGCCTATAGAGTTGATCATTCTCTTCCATATAATCGGCGTATTTCACTGGGTCTTTAGCAATCTATTCTTTTATCCTCTCGATCCACTTGCCGGACGATTTTTCCTGTACCGCTTGTTGAAAGTTCTCCACGGGTTGGCGGGATAAGGCGTCCGCTACTACGTTGAGCTTCCCTCGTCTGTACCGTACGTCAAAGTGGTACTGCTGCAGCTCCAGTGCCCAGCGCGCTATCCTCCCTGACGGGCTCTCGATCGAATTCAACCATTTCAAAGCCATATTGTCGGTTACTACCTCGAACCGATATCCTTCCAGGTAGCATCTCATCTTCCAGATTGACCATACGATAGCCAGACACTCCTTTTCGGTCGCTGAATAATTTTCTTCAGCCTTATTCAGCTTCCGACTCGGGTAAGCTATCACGCGTTCCTGTTGATCAATCGTCTGTGTGAGTACCGCTCCGAGACCAAAATCGCTGGCGTCCGTCTGCAGGACAAATTTTTCTGCAAAATCCGGACATGCCAGGACCGGTGCGGTAGTCAAGCTATGTTTGAGTGTCTCTAGCGCTGCCTGTTGTTCCTCTCCCCATGAACATTTCCTAGATTTTTTTAATAAAGCGGTGATCGGTTGCACCACTGTAGCGAAATTCGGCACGAATCGTCGATACCAGGAGGCCATGCCCAGGCATCGTCGCAACTCCTTACAATTGGTTGGGGCCTTCAAGTTCCGGATCGCTTCTACTTTGGCGGGGTCGGTTTTGATCCCGTCGCCGCAAACTAAGTGTCCCAGGTATATCAGCTCCTTCTGAAAAAACAAACACTTCATACGATTCAGCTTCAAGTTGGCCGCTCTTAAACGCCTGAAGACTTCCTTAAAATTCGTCACGTGCTGCTCCTTTGCCGCTCCGAGCACTATTATATCATCCAGATTGGCAAATGCATGCGGCTCCATATCAGATCCGATGACCGTATCCAAAGCTCGTTGGAATGTCGCTCACACCGAGTGCAAGCCGAAAGGCATTACACGCCACTGGAATAAACCTCTACCGGGTACCGTAAACGCTGCACACTCCCGACTATCCGTAGACATAGGAATTTGCCAGTAACCGTGCTTGAGGTCGAGCGTGGAGATGTACCGCGCGTGTCTTGATCGCTCCAAAATGTGATTAATCCTGGGTATGGGGTATGCATCTGGCAAGGAATGTGCATTGAGTTGCCTATAGTCGATGCACATCCGCCACTCGCCTGTTTTCTTTTTAACCAGCACGATCGGGGCGCTGTGTGGGCTGCGGGAGGGCTCTATCGCACCGGCTCGCAGCAGCTCGTCTACCTGCTCGTTTATCACCTGTTGCATCGCAGGGTTTTTAGGGTAGTACCTCTGCTTAATCGGCTTTGCGTCCTTCATGATGATCCGGTGCTCAGCTACGTGAGACACCCCTTGCAGCTCGTCAAAGAGAGCCAATTCCGCTTTCAGTATTTCCCTTATCTCTAGTTCCAAATCCTCTGGCCACTCGTTTTCCCTGGTTTCGACATTTTCCACTGGTGTTATTGCGGGGCCGGGTATGACGAACCCTCCTACCTCGCCGAAATGTTGTACTCCCGCCGTTGTCGCGTCCACGCTGTCTCCTCGAACCGTTCCCACGGCGATGCTGGGCTGAGGTGCCCCACGTGCATCCTTCTCCTGCCTTGATCCGCCGTCCTCCTTCGGTTTGCTCACAGCTGGCTCACTTTCCATTAGGACCTGACCCTCCTCTATATCTGGTACTTCCACAGCTTCCAAAATTAACCTAGCCGTGCCACACTCGATGGTCGTTTCCACCCGGCACAAAAAGTCTATCCCTAGTATAATGTTGTCTAGCATCGAGGGCATCATAAGCATACTCACCGTGACTTCTGTCCCCGCTAGACCAACTTTTACCCTCAATAGCTTCTTTTCCTCCAAGGTGGACCCATCGGCCAGGCGAATTTTCGCGCAGGCGGCCAGCATCTCGCAAGCGCTGGTCACCTTGCGGGAAAACTCCTCACTAATAAAACTCCTAGTCGCCCCTGTGTCTACTGTCGCAGTCGCTACTTGGTCCCCGACTCTTACAGTAGCGACTATCCGCCCGTCTTCCACTCTTAAAGGGTACTCTAGGTTTGGGATTGTTTCGCGTCGGCCCCATCGGATCCCTTCCCGGATGGTGCCGCGGATCGATCCGCCCTTGACTGCTGACAACACTGACTGGTATTGACCCCCTTGGTCCCGCACTGCCGGAAAAACTGTACCCGTGGATTGGGACACTCATTGGCAAAGTGACCCTCTTGCGAACAGTTGTAGCATAGCCTTTTCCCGTCTAGAACCCTCGACCGCTCTTAGCTGATCATCCCGTTTTAAATTACTCCCGTATTCCCGAGCGGCGGCGTACTCCCCACGTTACCGCTTGATACTGGCTGTGGTTGCTTCCGGAAAGGGTTAAAATATTTGGCGGGGGCTACCTCACCGGCTAATCCGTCCAAATATCAACTACCCCCGGTCCTACCCCGTGCTGCACGCTCGCGACTTTGTTGACTAACGTTCTCGTACTCGGCTGCCATCTGAGTTAGCTGCGCCAGAGAGGAGAAGTCCCCTCTACGAATGTACAAACGGTACTCGGGTGCCAAATTCTCGTACACCCTATGCAATTCTTGTTCTGCCCTGTATCCCGCGTTGTACATCATACCCCGCAGCTCGAGCAAGTAGTCCTTGAACGGCTCGTTATCATGTTGCCGTCGTGCCCGGATACCGTCTTCTAACCTGTTGAAATACTGGGGCGGTAGAAAGAACTCCAAGAATTCGGCCTTAAATGTCGCCCAAGTCGCGTCCCTTAGCCTACTTATAGATAGCCACCGCGCGGCCTTACCCGTTAGAGCCTCGCTCATTGCCCTCGGCAACCGGTCTAAGCCTATGTCGTATGACAACGCCCTGTCCTCAATTGCCTCCAGGAAAACTAAACTAAACTATTGATGGGATTGCCGCATCTGATTCAGATTTCTGTCTGGGTCGTATTCCTCCAACAGGAGTGGCAGTCCGGGTAGGCGACACTGGGATCTTTGCGAACCGCACTTCCCATTCCGCTAACCGGGCCCATATATCGGTGGTATGACCACCTTGCCTTATGAAAGTACATACCAGCTTCCGGTAGATTCTAGATCCTCCTTATGGCTTTGGTAGACCCATTGCACACCCACATTAGGGTTGCTGCTTTCTACGACCTCCACTCGGGCGGGCTCGATAGTCTTGGGTTTCTCCATCTAATCAAAAAAAAAAAAAATGAACGCAAAAGCCGTATATGTCCCGCTTCGCAAAAATTTGCACTCTTAATCTGACGCTGTTTATCGCGGTTACCGTTTTGTTACGAAATTAAACAAATTTTTTTTTCCACAAACTTTTTTCCCCGGTGTAAAAAAAAACCTTTTAACTTATCACTGTTTGTCGCGGTTATCCCTTTTATTACGAAATTCAAAAAAAAAATGTCTTCCACGGTATAACAAATTTTATTTTTTTTTTGCAGTGTAAGAAAAATTTTTTTTGTTAACTGGTCACTGTTTATTGCGATTATTCAATTTTATTGCGAAATAAAATTTTTTTTTATGCAGTGCTATAAAAATTTTCCTGTTAACTGGTCACTGTTTATCGCGGTTATTTTATTTTATTTATTTAATTTATATTTTTATTTTTTAAATTACTCTCATTTTTTTCCCCACTGGTCGAGGCCCACTGTACGGCGACTTCACGTTAGTCCGATACTCGACCAGAACCGATGGGACAACTCCGCACTCGAAATAATAGTCAATTTTAATTTCGTGGTCGAAGCCCACTGTGCGACACGACCACGAATTTTGCAGCGGCATTTGCCAGCTACTGTTACGCCGTTAGTTGACCGCTCACACACTTTGCCGACACTTTCGTTGCGCCGCAGGTGTTCACTTATGCACAGCCTCGAACGCGAACCGCTAGTTTGATCGGTGCGTCTTCTACCACCGTAAACTTCGTTGCGCCGCAAATGCTTCTCGAACGCGAACAGTTATTCTTATCGGCACTTGCCTTGCGCCGTAACTTTCGTTGTGCCGCGACGATTGCACAAAACCACGCTCGAAAACCGTTCTAGCTGGCCACTTGTAAAGCAGGGTATCGTCGGGTATACCCGCACTTCACTTTTACGCACTTTTCCCTCCACACTTGTTGGTGATATTTCTGGGGCTTTAATACCAGATTATACCACACCTTTGTACTTTAGAGTCCCTGCTCGGGTGCCACTTGTAAAGGAGTAAATTAGCCAGGGTGTAAACTCAGTCTGGCCAGATCCACCACACAAGAATATTTATATAAATTGGTGGGACTATAACGCGCGCGGTTTACAAGTTGGAAGGGGGATCGTATGTACAAGAAAACCTAAACCTAGCTATATATATATGTACATGAACTACGATGAACTTTCCCCTCTTACCCTATCTCTATAAAATCCTATACCTTTGCTGCGAACACGCTGCCTCTCTTTTCTGTTCTTATGACCTAACCTTTCTCTTCTTTCTATCACGTACGCGTCTGCTCACTTGCAGAGGTCAATCATAACTCCCTCGCCCACGCTTCGGCCCAAGTTGCAGATTTTGTCACTCCCCACACTGGCTCGTGACCGTGGTGGATTTGTTGATCGCAGCTGGCGCGCTGTATCTTGCGACTCTGCGTTTTGGGGCGGTGATACTTAAATATAAATACTTTACGCTCCTTACGTTTACTACATACAAATATCTTACGCTCCTTGCGTTTACTAAATATAAATACTGCGCACTCCTTGCGTCTAATAAAAATTATAACTATAACTTAAACAAACGATGCGCTTTTTGCGACTTAACATTTATAAATATAATACAGGTAACTCAAACAACCGATGCGCTTCTTGCGACTTAAAAACTAAAAATACAATAAATATAACTCTTTGTGAAGGGGCCGACGCGGCCTACTTCAGAACTAATTAAAACTAATTAACCAACTTAATACTAACTTATTATACACAAAAATGTGCATCGTCACACCTCCCCCCCCTTTACTTCCCGAGGGAATACCGGATAATGACGCCGCCAGCCGGGGTGAGGGTTTTCCGGAACTTTCCTTCTGTCAGCTCCACCTTAAAACGTCGTCTCCAGTTGCCCTGCTCCTGGTTGGCACGCACCATGTTGGCCACTATGTGGGGAATGAGCCGGCGCGGGGATGCACTCGCCATCCAACGGGTGCTGTGTCCCACTTGTCCTCTTCTTCCAATAGCTCAGCCGTCAGCTCCTTGACAACCAAGGTTGGGCCCAGGAGAGCCTGTATGCCGCTACTACCGAATGAAAAATTTAACCCCTCGCTGGAATTTGGTGGCGACACAGGTTCCGCTGGATAACTTCTTTTTGCGTAGGGCCAAAAGCGTCGATCTACTTTCGGTCCTGTACTACTGTTGATGACGCCTCAAAGACCTGGCTGTTCTCTGTTGTTCCTTGTCCCTGTGTTACGATTGCCTCGCGGTTGCAGGCATCGTCCTAGCTGTGCTCTGTTTTTCCTTGTCCCTGTGCTACGATTGCCTCGCGGTTGCAGGCATCGTCTAGACTGTGCTCTGTTAATCCTTGATCCTGTGCTACGATCGCCTAGCGGTTGCTGGCATCGTCCTGGCTGTGCTCTGTTAATCCTTGTTCCTGTGTTACGATTGCCTCGCGGTTGCTGGCATCGTCCTGGCTGTGCTCTGTTAATCCTTGCTCCTGTGCTACGATCGCCTCGCGGTTGCAGGCATCGTACTGGCTGTGCTCTGTAAATCCTTGCTGCTGTGTTTCGATCTCCTCGCGGTTGCAGGCGTAGTCCTGGCTGTGCTCTGTAAATTCTTGCTCCTGTGTTACGATCGCCTCGCGGTTGCAGGCATCGTCTTGGCTGTGCTCTGTAAATCCTTGCTCCTGTATTTCGATCACCTCGCGGTTGCAGGCATAGTCCTGGCTTTGCTCTGTTAATCCTTGCTCCTGTGTTTCGATCGTCTCGCGGTTGCAGGCATCGTCGTAGTTATGCTCTGTTAGTTCTTGCTCCTGTGTTGCGATCGCCTTGCGGTTGCAGGCATCGTACTGGCTGTGCTTTGTTAATCCTTGCTCCTGTGCTACGATCGCCTCGTGGTTGCAGGCATCGTCTTGGCTTTGCTCTATTATCCTTGCTCCTGTGTTACGGTCGCCTCGCGGTTGCAGGCATCGTCCTGGCTATGCTCTGTTAGTCCTTGCTCCTGTGTTGCGATCGCCTCGCGATTTTAGGCATCGTCTTGGCTGTGCTCCGTAAATCCTTGCTCCTGTGTTACGATCGCCTCGCGGTTGCAGGCATCGTCCTGGCTGTGCTCTGTTTGGACAAGAGTGGCCCTCTCTGCAGCTCGCTGAATGGCGTTGCCTCTTCGCTGGTCACAACTGCTCAAGGCCTGAATAGATTTTCGGCTGGCCGAGGATATTCTTCAACATTCGGGCTTGGTACTGCTCGTAGCCTTCATTTTCCTTCTGGAAGCGCATCCTTATCTCGTCCTCCAGCCTTTGGAAATACCGTGGGGGTAGGAAAAAGTCCAAGAATTTCCTACGGAACACGCTCCATGGCTCGCCCTGTAGGTGTCTTGTACGGAACCAGTCCTCGGCGGTTCCTTTTAGTAGTTCCTTTACTCCAGCGTTGCATGCGTTCCACTCCCATGGCTCCAGAGACATCGTGTCAATTTTTTAGTGTCGTGGTGCTACCCCTCTCGTGAGCGCGCGACCAGCGCTGCTGCTGACCAGGCACCGGTATGCTAAGATGTTGCACTGGTAAGCTCGGCGTGTCTTTCTCTGAATGCAATCCGTTCCTGCTCGCGGCAGGTGACAAGCTTCGGGATCGTAGTGGTGTTTCTGACTTGATGTCAGGAGCCCGCGCCCTTCCAAACATATCCTCCAGTTCTTTTAACCGAGCCTGGGTGGTATCTGAGTGACCCCCACGACTCACAAAGGCAGATATGTGCACTCGCAGTTCCTGCACTGTGCCTTCACGTTCGAACCCGAACTCGTCAGCGAATGCCTCCAGCTCGGCCTTGCGCTTATATGATATCTCTGGTGTTCTTCGTGTCTTAGTTGTATACCAGTTGGTATCCTTGCCGTGATTTCTTTGTATGTATACCGGCTGGTATCCTTGCTATGGTATCCTTGCTGTCGTTTCCTTGCTGTTGATAGCCTTGTATGAATACCGGTTGGTATTCTTGTTATGGTATCCTTGCTGTGGTATCCTTGCTGCTGATAGCCTTGTTTGAATACCGGTTGGTATTCTTGCAATGGTATCCTTACTGTGGTATCCTTGCTGTTGTTAGCCTTGTATGAATACCGATTGGTATTCTTGCTATGGTATCCTTGCTATGGTATCCTTGCTGTGGTATCCTTGCTTTTGTTAGCCTTGTATGAATACCGGTTGGTATTCTTGCTATGGTATCCTTGCTGTGGTATCCTTGCTGTTGTTAGCCTTGTATGAATACCGGTTGGTATTCTTGCTATGCCAAAATTATTTACTTTGTGGCGCTGGGTCGACTGTGTCCTCTTGCCTCGTACTCGCTCAATTTATAGTGTTTTCCGTGCTTCCGACTTCTCGGACATTCGTAGTTTAAAATATCTGCCCTGGTCTACGCAGCCGAACGCCTATCTTGCTGCTCCCCCCCCCCCCCCCCCCCCCCTTGCATGTACCGATTTAATATATATTTATTAACATAGATATTTATTTTTTCAAAACTTTTATTATTGAAAATATTTTTCTCTCTTTGTGGGTGTGGCTATATCTGTGTACAACCACGCACACACGCAGCCATAAGGTACATGCAAGTCCCTTTCAAACTGTGGTTACGAAAATTTGTAACAACCAAATTAAATTACCAATGCTAAGCTAACGACGCCCTCGAGTGCATGTAAGTGTACTTTTTTTCTTCGCTCTAGATTTTTACACTATTTCGAAGCCCATCCTTTCAAAAATCTATATAAAAAGTATATAAGAAATTGCAATCCCAGAGTCCCTGCTCGGGCGCCACCTGTAAGGTAGCTTTTCTATGGCTGAGATAGCTCAGCCTCTTCAGGGCCACCTTTCAAGAAATTTGTATTGTGCCGGGATCAGGATTGAAAAGAAATGAGAAGCCGTGCTCGAAAAAGTAGGTTAGGGTCGAACGTAAATGGGAGGCACCGGCGATCCGGTGGTTTTGTTCCACAGTGTTGGCTTAGCAGTGCACCTACCTTTGCTCACTTCCAACCTGAGGCCGCTCCAAGTTGGAGAGTTGGCAAACGCCGCCCTGGGAATATCGAAGGCTGACACGGCGTTACCGACGCAAAGTGGCGCCCGTAGAACAAGTCAAGTGTCAAAAATCAAAAATTGCATGTGTCTCTAAAAAATATTGAATGAACCTACTTTATAGGAAATTTTCCAGCGATTTCAAATCTGCAATCCATAATGTAACCGGATTTTTTGTTTAGAAGATATAGCTTTTCAAAGTTGTCTGATTTTTTGTGTTACATAAAAATCACAATTTTAAGGTAATTTGGTCGGCTTGTGTTGCATGCATTTTTGGGCAATTTATGACACATAACCGTGAAAACCCATTTTTGTTGTTGTTGTTACGTTCGTTATTGTGAAGATACTTGACTTTTGTTTTTCATTTTGATATGCTTACCTGAGATCATTTGTCAAATCCTGGTCCCTAAATTCAGGTGCAGTTACAGGATATACAAATAAATTACCAGGTACGCACCAAATACAGAAAATACATTGAATGTAATTACGAGTTCCACCTAACCATGGTTGACGGAAAAGTGGTCAACGAACTGACAAACAGAAGGTCAACTTTGTCATGCCCAATTTGCAAAAAGACGCAAAAAAACTTCGACAATTTAAGTGATTCTGCAAATGCAGAAAATTATGAGTTTGGGATCTCACCCTTGCATGCAAGAATAAGGTGTATGGAGTTCTTGCTGAAATTAGCGTATACGCTTCCACAAGAGTTTGAAAACTTTGACGAAAACACATCAAACAAAGTTAAGGAAAATATCAGAAAGAAGCGAATACAGGATGCGTTTTTCAAACAAGTTGGACTTAAAGTAGACTGCCCCAAGTACGGATACGGAAACTCAAACGATGGAAACACTTCAAGGAGATTTTTTGAGAATGATGAAGCTGTAACTCAAATCACAGGGATAAACAACCAAATCGTTAATAGATTGGGAACGATCTTAAATGTTTTGAACTGCAAGGAAAAAGTTGATTCTGCCAAATATAGAGAATATGCTTCAAAAACTGCATCACTTTTAGCAGAATTATATCCGCAGAAAAAGTTGACCCCGACAGTTCATCAAATATTGGCGCATGGCAAGGATATAATTGAGTATCAGTCTTTGCCAATTGGAGAGCTCTCTGAAGAAGCACAAGAGTCCCTTAATAAGTTTTATAAAAAATACAGATTGCTTAACACTTTCAAAGCTTCAAGGGTGAGACAAAATGAGGACCTCTTCAACATGTTAGCAGCATCTTCAGATCCACTAATTTCATCACTGAGGTATGTTAAGTCACGAAAAGAATTAGAAAATACTTATAGTTCAGAGATGATTTCTCTTTTAGATATACCATCTTTTACGGATTGTGATGAATATTTTACAAAAAATTAATAAAAAAAAATAAAAAAAATTATTTTTAATTATTTTAATATTAATTTTAGATTATAAAAACCATTAAAACGAAACAATAAAAATCAAAAAATTTAAAAATATTTTTTTTCCTTCCCGTAAAGTTGATTTTTCCACAAATTTCAACTTTGCATACCCATAAATAGGCACAGAATCGTATAATTCATTTCAAACGCTCATTTTATAGGTTGATTAATTATCTATCATATGCTTTTTAAATTGTTCGATTATCTCATTTGGTTCAAAAGTTATGTTTTGATATGAAAAAACTCAAATGGCCCCACTGTGCGACGTGCAGTCTGCCATATCCCAAAGCGGTGGGTAACTACACTTGCTTTCACTAGAACTTTGGACATATTTTGCCTTTTAAAACGAGTGTACAATAAAAGAAAAACACTATGCGGCACTTTTTCCAAAAACACTTCGCCTTCGGTTTTATTTGCTTACTGCGCAATTTTTGATTTTTTTTCTAAGGCCCTGCCTACCCGCACCAAACTACACCTTTGAGAGAGAGGGGAGCGGGGAGGCAATCACTCGCTTACCCTGGCTATGACTATGTATATGTGTGTGTGTGTTGTTTTCCATGCGGTCGGGATCCTCGTCCTGTGGTGCCTTGCTCTGGCTCGAACTCTGCTCTGGCGCGACTCCACTGCCCTCGAACTCTGCTCTGGCGTGACTTCACTCAGCAGAACCATCGCGTCGTCGTCGAACCCTTAGCAGACGGCCGTTTTCCAAGCCACTGCTGCTGCCCACGCGTTCAGTTAGAAATTTTGGCTTCGGCTCCTGCGCTGTCGTCATGGCTCGCACCATGCCGCTGCCGCTGTTGCTATGCTCAGGCTCTCTCTCTGTCTGTCGGCCGCTATGCTCCATCGTCTGCTGCCGGCATTTTCTGCTGCTGCTGGTAATCTCGCTGTCGGCGTCGTTTGGCTCGTACCATGCTGCTGCTGCTTTCGCTGTCTGTGTCTTTGGGCTCGTGCCATTCTGCTGCCTGTTATACTAAGGCCCTGTAATCAATGCAGCTTAATTGTTTACCGTGGTCAAATGTGGCTATGTTATATTTAAAAATTAACATGTCTTCAGCCCTTCTAGGGCAATTAACACTTATGACTAATTAAAACTAATACCCTCCACCAACTTAATACTAACTTATTATATACAAAAATGTGCATCGTCACAAAATATATATATATATATATATATATATATATATATATATATATAAGAATATATTTTGATATATTGAGACATATATATTGATATATAATAGAAACTAAATCTAGGTTTTTGGTGAACATAGCCGATCACTAGCAAAATTATATGAGTGTATTTATAACAGAAATACATATAAATATGTGAATGTATGTGAAACATTGGATGACCTTTTCTTTTTTTTATTTTCTTATATTCCGAGCTTTCGGCAAATGCCTTGCACAAGTGCTCTACTGAATACTCTTACGGTAGTTTTATAGTAGTTGCGCTAGCAAAATTGCTGAAAATGGTCATAGAACTGAAAACATGATAGAGTATGAAAGATCAAACTGCAAGCAAAATGCAAACGCACATTCATATACATATATATATATATATATGTATATTAATATGTATGTTGATTTTCATGAGTTCATGTGTTTTGTTATTTTACAGATAGCTCAAGGAAAGGCGAAAAAGATGCAATCTACAAAAAAATAAGCACACAAGAAAAATACACTCATATGCATAAGCATACACAGACGCTTGTTCATTTAGCTGTTCGCCTGATACTGCAAATGGTCGATCAGCACAAAATATGATACTTGACTGCCTTGCAAATATTGCTTATTAGGTTTTTGTAGGCAAAATACACAAAGTTTAATTGATAATAGAGAAAGGTCAATACACAAAGGCACTAACACACTAACAATAGCCAGCCCAAGCAAAATAACTATAATCGCTACAAAGCCTATACCCCAGCAAAACTGCAAACATATGGAAATATATACATTTGTATGTGGATATAGTGTTATGAAGCTATGGCAACGTCGCAAAATTGATTATGATACCCAGCCCAAACGATATAGCAAAAATCTCTTCAAAGCCCAGGTCCACCAAAACATATGAAAACGCACATTCATATAAAAATATATGTATGTTGATATGAGTACACATTTGTGTATTGCTGTTTTACAGCTAGGTCACAAGAACGAAAAGGAAGGAGGCATACCATATGATCATATGAAGAGTACACACGCTCATAAGCATGTGATAACAGGCGATCAGCCCAAAAAACAAGGGTCAGCGCGCTGCAAAAACGCTGCATACACACAGTATGGCTGGCTGGCTCATGATGAAATAATGTAAGGTGTTCTCGTCGGCAAATTTGAAAGCTTATCTATCATAGCAATGAGTGCGAATGAAAAGCACACTTTTACAGTCAGTGTAAGTGAAACGGCTGTACAGTGTGTTGATTAACCCTAGACTGGTCCGTGGTTTGGAAAATAGCTAATTATAAACAAAGCGATTTTATTTATAGTTTTATTTCAAATAATTTGGAATTTACAATTAACCTTTGTTTTTGATTTTTAATGGAAATTTTTTTGTTAAGGTTCTTAATTCTAAAATATATTCTTATCTTAAAATAAAAAGTTCTGACACACAAATCAATGTCAACATTTTGCGCCGAAATTAATAATTTATGCATAACATTATTTTTATACCCTTAACCCATAAAATGGGTAAATAAGGGTATAACGGTTTTGTGCAAAAGTATGTAACAGGCAGAAGGAAGCATCTCCGACCCCATAAAGTATATATATTATTGATCAGCATCATCAGCCGAGACGATATAGCCATAACCGTCTGTCCGTATGTATGCACGCGTGGATCTCAGAGAATACAAGAGCTAGAGGCTTCAGATTTTGTATATGAGTTCTCCTATACCATGAGCAGAACAAGTTTTCTTCAAATTATCGATAACTATTCTGGTTTTCGATATACACATGGTATCGATAACAAAAAATATCGAATTTGGAAAATCTAAAAATTAGGGTTTAAGTTATGAGTGATGTTAGATTTTTTCTGAAAATTTTGTTAAAATCGGTTAAGAAACACCGGAGATATCGAGTTTAATCGATTGAAGCTAAATCCTTATACCAAAGTCAATTATAAATTTAATTTATTTATTACAACTGGGTTCAGGGTATCTTCTTGTCGGGCTCTCCCGACTAGGGCCTTCTTACTTGATTAAATTAAAGTGCTCTTTAACATTGTTCAAAAATATATTTTCTAGCTGTTGCAGCTTATTTTTAAATTGTTCGGATGGTTTTATTAGTCCGCCACGGGACACTTCATCAACGTAAGTGAATGTCGATCTTTCTGCGGAATCGTTAGTAAGCTTAAACTTTTTAATAACATAGCCTGCTAGGTATTCGACGGCATCTTCCGTCAAACCATCGATGTCATTTTCTGCAGGTACTATATTGTTTGCGATTTTTATTTCAATTTGTGCGGTTTCGTTTTCTTTGTTTGCAGTACAAAGTGAACTTATGTCTATATTAAGCCAATTATCACAGTTGTCGTCTTCGACGTTTCCATGATTTGACAACATTTCAGTATTTTTGGCTGAATACTATATAAGGATTATTAATAAATGAAAATTCCAAAAGAAAAACATAAAACATAAATTACAAAACACAAAACATAACTACCAACATTCACGATGAAGACTTTTCTGAAACATAAAGCTAAACATTTGTCTATTCTTCTTATTATTAAAAATTCTCATTATTGTTCGTTAATGATTGGTCATACCTGTGATATATTTTGTTAACCTATATTTGAATTGGAGTGGAGTAGGATGATCAAACTGGCCACCCTTTGCGTGCATGGCACCAAAAAAATGTTCCACAATGTCCTGGTTTAGTCGACTTGTTGATATGTATTGCACGCTATACTTTTCTTGAAGATAGGCTTACAATGCTTCAAGTGACGCACTTTTGACAAGAATGCCAGTTTGGTATAGGAGCCTATTGGATTTGCCTAAAATTTCCCCGCGCATAATCTGAGACATATTTTTCAAAATGTCTCGCTGAAGTTCAAGCTGCTTTCCATACGCCTGCGTTGTTTCGATTGAATTTGACGTGGATAACTTTGAATTAATAACGTCGAACCAATCATTAATCGTTTTAAACAGATCTGCAGTTTCGCATGCATTTTGGACTTTATAGCCCAATGAATAGCAGCGTCGGATGGAGCTAGCGCTTGTGTTAGAAAACAGCTGTGTTGTCAGTTTAACTTTCTGCTTAGCAAGTGAGCGAACATTTATATGGTTTTCCGTGATCTTAAACGTAATTGACAGATCTGACTTGCCACAATGATCAAGTGTCTGTTGGACTGTCGTCTTAGTCAGCTTATTTCCGTTTATGATTAAACCAGAATCCACGTAGTGATTCCGGATAAGCTTAATTAAATGAGGAGTATCCGCAAAAAAACATAAATTTTATGTTGGTCATCAGCTGGATGGCTAAGCCACGTTTTTGCTGAAAATATACACAAAAAAACAACTATGACTTTTTTCCGATTAATTAATTGTAACACACTTACTTTCCGATATGCCAAGCTCTCTCCATAATCTCTGGTTGCCAAAACCCAAATCAGAGGTGATTGCTACATCTGGATACCCTCTTCTGTGTAATTTTCTTATTATAGCATTGAGTGTATCAATATCTATTCGAGTGTTGTAATTAAAAAACATTGGTTGCTTCCATGATTTTTTTAGTCCACGAACAATTGCCAGTTGCACAAAGTTGCTTGGCTCGTAAACGACGTACGCTGAGCTGTCATACTCAAAAGCAGCAGCAACCTTCATCTCGTCGAACGCCAAGACACAAAGCTTATCGAGATCTTCCATTTCATCATTTTCCATAAGGTCTATGACCGCATCCAGGGTACCTGTCTTTATATCGTCATCTGACAGCCATATGTATAAGGTGGCTCGGCTGGGTAGAGGAAATCCTTTTTTGTATAAGTGGCTATACGCCCTTGGGCTTGCAGCATGTAGGCAAATAGCCGCAGAAATGTCATCAAAGTTGAATGCTACTCTTTTCCCACCACTCGTTAACATTTTAAGTTGGCCCTCGGTAAAAAATTTTGCCCAGAGACTTTTCCAACTCGCGTAAATCATCAAGCTGCTGGCGCAAGCAATGCATTTCTTTCTCCATATCAAGAATTTTTTTGCCTCAGGCTAACGTTGCGTAATTTAGCGCTTTTTCTCTACAAATCAGTTACATAATAATTGCATATATTTACATATTTTTAAACAGTTAACTTACTCTGTTTGCGTGCCAGAATTGTTGTAGCCTTCTATTCTCTGCTGACGCTCTACCTCGCTTCTCGGAAAGGCATCAGGCAATATAAGTATGCCTTGGACGAGACCACCTTACATTATTTCATCATTGGCTGGCTGTGCTATGAGGGAAAAAAGCGTAACACAGTCGTCAAGCCGAGTACCTTGAAAATCGGGCACGAAATGCGCTGGCAGAGAAAAAAGACTACAACAGCGCTCTGTGAGAGAGGTGTCGCCACGATTTCATATTCCAACTGGCAGTCAGAATTTGGCCTCATGACGACTCTACAAGAGTTTCATACTTGTTGCACAGAACGCTCCTATAGAGTTTTTTTCTGTACCAGCGCATTTCGTGCTCGTTTTTCAAGCCACTCGGCTTGCCGACTGTGCTTCGTCTTTTTCCCTCATAGCACAGCCATACTCTGTTTAAGCGCTCGATGATATTTTAGCGCGCGGACCTTTGTTTCATGTTCCAACTGGCAGTGGGAATTTGTGCTCATGACGACTCTATAAGATTTTCATACTTGTTGGGTAAAATAGTGGCGCTCTGTTGACGCCAGAAAACGTTTTCAAACTAATGACACAGATTTTGAAGAGCTTAATGCGAAATTCAAAATTTTCGTTAAATTTTTTCATTTCAAGGTCAATATGTGCCTTTAAGAAGCTTAGTGAGCAAAATTGTGCAAATGATTTTAGTAAGGAGAGGGCATGAATCAGATTTCTTTAAAAAACTTGTGCCTGTCAACAATGAGTATATATATTAACAGAGCGGAACTCAGAGCTGCCAACTCAATTTTAGTGGTGCATCACCAGACCTACGTTTGGGCACCTATACAAAAAGAGAGCGAACAGCTGCTTGTGTTGTGATTATTTCTTCTATGTTTACTTTTCAGGGAAGCCGCCATACTTAAAATGGTTTGTTTTGATCATGCAGCGACGCAGTTTTTTTTTGCTTCGTACAATGCTTGTGTGCGCTGAACATATATTTGATGTTTATATTATTTATTTTATTTACATACGTAAATATGTATATGAATACAATCAAAACACTTATGGCATACAATGTTTGGGTGCGCTGAGTTTATGAGACATCTACATATGTATGTATGATATTGTTATTATTATTATTATTATAATCATTGTTATTATTATTTTTATTATTATTATTATAATTATTATTATTATCATTATTATTATTATTATTATTATTATTATTATTATTATTATTATTATTATTATTATTATTATTAATATTATTATTATTATTATATTATTTTATACAATCAAAGTACATATTGTGTATATGTTGCTTAAAAATATCAATATTAAATATATGTATGCAATTAAATTTGAATGGAATGACGCTAATCATAATTATTAATATGCATTCTATGTTTGTTTATGTAAATTGATTCAGCAGACAATCAGATGACAGTTTACAATGTTTTTATTATAGCTTGTTAGATCTGCGATCTTACTATTTCAGTAGTTGAAATTGTAAAATAATAAAATTTGGGCATTTGGAAATACAATTGCCACCCATACATTTGAACATGCTTCATATGCATACATTCACACATGCATGTATCAAAAATCTCGACACAGCACACAATGGGTAATATGACAATTTTTGGTGGCATTCATTCATACTCTGATACTCTGATTAAATGATGAAATCACCCATAGTGCAGCAGGCCCAGAAAGAATGAAACAAACGCACATGCATACAAATACTAACAAATTTTTACCGTTATTGCCTTCCGCTGGCCGCCGCCGCTCCTTTAGTACACAGGCCGCTGAACGCCATGCGCAATTGAAACAAAACAACAACGTGCTGGCTTGCCGTAGCTAAGAAGCACAAAATGAGCAAAGTAAAAACACCCTATGTCCCAATATTCATTTATAGTCAAAATTATATCAAATATATAATTTTAATATATAGAAAACTTATATTAGGTATATATGTAAATACAGAATATGTTTATTCAAGTGTTTGTTATGCCCTACCTAATTGCCAAAATATAAATAAACATATAAAATAGAGATTGGCTTAAGTATCTCACGTTCAGCATTACAATTGCGTAAAGTTCATATTAAGTCTATACTACCCTTCCATGTTGGGCAGCAGCAAGTAGATTCAGGCAAAAGTCTTAAATTGCCAAACTCAAGTTCTTTAGCAAGTCAAGAGAAACGAAACGTCATGTCGTTTCACAACGACATATGATCGCCGAGAAAAAAACGACATAAGATCGCCGACGGCGAACTTATGTCGCTTTAAAAAGACATAATATTGCGCGAGATTATGACAAAGACGAGATTATGAAAAAAAAGGCATAAGATCGCCGAAAAATTGTACTGGCGAGATTGTGGCGGCGAGATTATGTCGTTACCACCAACATATTATTTTCGGCAATCGCATCGCACACTTTGCGATCAAAACAAAAGTTTAAACAATGATGGCCGACTTTGATTATTCGCTACTTCCCTATGCACCAGCTGATTTTCAAATTGCTGGCAGAAGTTGGCAAGGCAGAGAGCAAAATTTTTGTATACTCAAACGAGTATAGGTATGAACGTTTTCTGTTAAAGTGGCGGCCTCTGTTTTCTTCCATGTTAGGTATATACTCATTGCCTGTCAATAAAATAAATATCGATATTAAATACAATTTTTAACGACAACCATCTCCATTGTATGCAAGCGTTTCCCTTCCATTAGGTTATTAATTCCCCAGAACCATCAAGAGGTACGTGTTTAAGTTTAGTAAAATTTTTGGTGAAACAGCCTAACCTATGTATGCAAAAAGCCTTTTCATTAATCCATCAATTCAAAATTTTTTTATCTTTAGGAAATACCGCTTTTGCTAGTTGATGTTTTGCCTAACACTGGATAACATAAAAAGAATATTAAATAAATAAATATGGATTACGTCCGTTCAATTTTGGAGTATCTATCGACAATTTGCAACTGTTGGAATTGTAGGGACGACCGAGGCAGCCAAGTAAGCACATACATACACAAATAAAACTGAATGTATATTTTGTTTTATCAACTTCCCTAGGGCGCTGAACCAAGCGAAAGAACTCATCTTCTGGTTGATTCAGTTCATCAAAGTCCAGCTTTGCGTCGAAGTAACTCTGCTGATTTGAGCAATGATTTTTCTCAGTCGCTGCCGAAAAAAGACGACCAAAATGCTCTGTCTAGATTAGTACAAAACACAGCAATGTATGTTAACAATTAAGTTAAAATTTTTTTATACCTATTTTTTTCTATGTTTAAGTAACATGATCAATGTGGCTGCACTGGAGTCTCATACATTGGAGCATCAAGAGTACACAGATAGAATTAAATTGTACTCGCAGCGTCTACAGCAACAGTGGAACAACACCCAACACGCAAATGTTGTAATAAGAGGTCTGTAATTGGTATTTGTTTTTCCCATCATCGCATAGGATTTTTAATCCAATCTAGTGATAAAAACTGGCGAAATCTTACAGGACATTTATTTTTTTTTGTAGAAAACGTCATTCTTACACATTGAATGCGATGCCAAAGATCGCAAACTAATAGATAAATGACATAAAACTAATTTTTGAAAAAGAGCAAGTGGGAGTGGCATTGTCTTTTAAGTGGAAAAGATAGTTTAGACCATGATACAAATACTAAAGGTAGTGTCATCCGAGCCCAGCCCGTACTTGCCATGTAATGTGCCAGTAGACCAGCGATCGGCACATTTAGCGTTTCCTATAGCTGGCTATAGGGCAGCAATATTTTCATTCCCACTTCGGCAAAGCAAATCAAGTCAGTTGCTCTTCAGCATTCACTAAGGCAAGACCTCGCTGCGCAATTTTTCTGAAGGCTAAATATTTAACACTCCAAAAAATATGAATAATGAATGAATTTTTTTTCAATGAAAATATGAATAGCGAGTCACAGTGTTTAATTTGCCACCAAGTTTAAAAGTATAATAACATATACATATATTTACATTTTTTTATGCTCGATATTCCTCACAGCTTATAATTGCGAAACAACGTTCTCCACATTAAAAAAAATAAAAATACAAATAAAATTTCCAATAAACATTTAAACGACCTACTTAGAATAAAATGCTATAATGAAGAAATAGTCCTGGGCCAAATAGTTAAAGAATTAGAATAAACAAGTGGAAACGTTGCAGTCGGACGCAACCGACTGCGGTATACTCGATACCAGTATTAAAAATTTTGATGCCCATCCATGTGAGATGTCAATTGCTATCTTCATACCAAATTTGGTGACTCTAGCTCAAAGTTTGTAAAAGTGGGGAAAGGGGGGCTGAGGGCGGAATGGTTGGGCGTGGCATACAAATTTTTGGTGCAGATCTATGTGGGATGTCAATTGCTATCTTCATACCAAATTTGGTGACTCTAGCTCAAAGTTTGTAAAAGTGGCGAAAGGGGGGCTGGGGGCGGTATGGTTGGGCGTGGCATTCAAATTTTTGGTGCAGATCTATGTGGGATGTCAATTGCTATCTTCATACCAAATTTGGTGACTCTAGCTCAAAGTTTGTAAAAGTGGAGAAAGGGGGGCTGGGGGCGGTATGGTTGGGCGTGGCATTCAAATTTTTGGTGCCGATCCATGTGGGATGTCAATTGCTCTCTTCATACCAAATTTGGTGACTCTAGCTCGAAGTTTGTATAAAGTGGAGAAAGGGGGGCTGGAGCGGTATGGTTGGGCGTGGCATCCAAATTTTTGCTGCAGGTCCTTGTGGAATGTCAAATGCTACCTTCATACCAAATTTGGTGACTCTAGCTGAAAGTTTGTGTAAGGTGGGGAAAGGGGGGCGGAATAGATGGGCTAGGCTCCAAAACTTTGATGCAGATTGTTGGGGGTCGTTGCCAGCTATCTTCCTACCAAATTTGGTGGCTCTAGCTCCACTACTCTGGAATCTACACGCATTCCCGTTTCTGACGAAGCGTTGGGGCAGATGGGGGGGGGCTAGGGCGTTATTGGTGGGCGTGGCATCCAAACTTTTGATGCAGCTTTTGGGGGGTCATCATCATCTATCTTGGCACCAAATTTGGTGACTCTAGCTAAATAACTGTGGGAGATATAGGCTTTTCTGATTTCTAAATGCGGGGGGGCTGGGGGCGGGATGGGTGGGCGTGGCTCCAAAACTTTGATGCAGTTCTTTTGGGGTCGTTACCAGCTATCTTCCTACCAAATTTGGTGGCTCTAGCTCCACAAATCTGGAAGATACACGCATTCCCGTTATTTAC
Organism: Scaptomyza flava; assembly: GCA_030179655.1. Classification (NCBI taxonomy): domain Eukaryota; kingdom Metazoa; phylum Arthropoda; class Insecta; order Diptera; family Drosophilidae; genus Scaptomyza; species Scaptomyza flava. Next base: position 48,353,368 of record JARNME010000404.1, read on the forward strand.
GAAGCGTTGGGGCATCTGGGGGCGGCTAGGGCGGTATTGGTGGGCGTGGCATCCAAACTTTTGGTGCAGTTTTTGGGGGGTCATCATCAGCTAAATTGGCACCAAATTTGGTGGCTCTAGCTCAAAAACTGTGGGAGATATAGGCTTTTTTGACTTTAAAATGCGGGGGCTCTGGGGGTGGAATGGGGGGGCGTGGCTCCAAAATTTTTGATGCAGTTTTTTGGGGGTTGCTAGTAGCTATCTTCTTACCAAATTTGGTAGTTCTAGCTGTAAGGGTGTGTGAAATATGCGGATTTATCGTTTTTGAGTTATCGAATTTATCGATTTGCCAGCCCCCCAGTTATGTCAGAACCCCAATCTTGACACTTTAATTTACTATCCCATAGAAAAAGAGAATTGGAAAGTTTCAAGTCCCTAGCTTGAAGGGTGTGGAAAAAACTTGCACACATACGGACGGACAGACGGACAGACGGACGGACGGACAGACGGACAGACACCATGACGGACATTGCACAAAACCAATATACTCTTTACCTTCGGTATCGAGTATAAAAATAACGTGAATTTTTTTTTTGATTTGCCAACTTTTTAATTTTTTTCAGTGCACTGTTTTTTTCGTGCGCGAACATAGTTTTCAACACAAGCAAAGAGCCATAAAAGTATAGTTGTGCTAGTTTGCCGATCGCTGGTTTAGACTTACAGGCAAAGTGCCGATATTGCCTTACCAGATGCTATACTATCCTGATATTTGTGATAACATACACAAAATCCAATATACAAAAATAGAAAGTACAAGAGAAATATAAAATTTTAAGATAAATATTCCTCCATACTTGCACTAATTTAGATTTTATACTGTACACTTTATGACTTCTTCTGTCACAGCAATAGTTCAGATTATTATTAAAGTTGCAACCTTCCAATCGAAAAATGTATACATGGGTTTTTTTTTTTAATTAAGATCAATATAATTTGTCTATTACACTTCATACTCTTAGAACATGCCCACACGGTCTGTGTCTTTCTGGCAGGGAATACTCCTTTTTATAAAGTTTGAACAGGATGATCCTGTGATCGGACACAGCTTATTCTAGAAAGACTTGCCAATACTTGAAATACGGCTTAAGTGACCGTTCAACCAGTCTTAAGCTTAACATTTCTTTTTTGATTCAATGTATGAACAATGTTGTTGCTCCGATATTTTTAATTTCTAATTTAATTTCTATTTTTAAAAATTAGCTATAATACACAAGAATACTAAAGCTAAGTAAATTAACGAGCGCAAGCGTCCAGGCCTTCAGCTAAAAGAAGAATTATAACTTATTTGTTAGATTACAATTATGTGTATACCAATACATTTTATTTATATTAAGGGTTGTAGCGTAGGGTAGGATGGAGGCGGGAAATAGCTCAGTAAAATTGATATTTGTGCACTGATTTCTTAATTTTTAATTTCTTAATCTTTTGCTTAGACGATTTTTTACAAATATTTGTTTTAAATAGGTAAATGATATTGAAACTTATCACGCACTATGAATTTTCAATAATTGCTTATTTTTTTGAAATTATATTATTGAAAAAACACCTTCATATAAAGTTGATATATGTGCATTTTTGAAAAGACCTTTATGCATATTAAATTTTCTTTAATAGTTGAATAAGTATGAAATGCAACTTCTTTTGTGTTTTTCAACCAATTGCAATCGGCGGGGCATCGAATTTACTAGGTTTTGTAAAGTGTTTTTGAAGACCATTGCCCATTTCTAGACAATGGCCACTCATACACTGTTAGGATGCCCTAAAGTTTCTCAATTAGATTTAAGTCCAGACTTATTACTGGCTACTGCAATAAAGGCATATTTACTGCATTAAAAAACGCCATCGCATGCTATGCAACGTGCTTAGGAGCGTGAGAAGAGTTGGCGGAAAGTTTCCCGTTTGTCCGATTTTTTGGGTGTTCCCGTTGCGCACAGTTTATGGAGGATTGTCGAAGAAGTCATGGGAGAGTGCTGGACGTTCTCGGTGCTGCATAGCTCCTATGATATTCCATTTGTTGGAAAGGGCAGCACATCGACGCAGTGTGGAGAGATGTTTGTAGGTTCTTCGTTGTTTTTTAGCCTTTCGTCCTACTTTTTATTTATTTTTAAATAAAAGTCTGCGTAAAAGTAAAAATCGAAATAAAGTCTCCGAATCACTTACTTTTTCCACTCTATACCAAAAGTAAAGAGTATATTGGTTGTGTGTAAAGTCTGTCATGGTGTCTGTCTGTCTGTCCGTCTGTATGAACGCAAGTTTTTTCGGCACCCTAACAGATAGGGAGGGACTTGAAACTTTGCAAATATCTATTTTTATGGGTGGGACAGGTTAAGTTTCAAGATGGGGTTTGCACTCCTGCTGGTGGGCTGCGAAATCGATTACTTCGAAAGCTGAAAGTAGATAGTTCTGCTTATTTCTCACATCCTTACAGCTAGACTTATCCAACAACGCCCACCTATTCCGCGCCCAGCCCCCCGCATTTCGAAATCAGAAACGTCTATACCTTCCACAGTTTTTGAGCTAGAGCCACCGCATTTGGTGCCAATAGATGATGACGCGTTCCAAAAAATTGCATCTAATCTCTGGATGCCACGCCCACCCTTACTGTCCTAGCCTTACCCAGCCGCACCACCGCCGAGAATGTGAGTGTCCATCTCAGTAAACAATCTAGAGAGAGAAGATTGTTAGTAAGAAGCACATGGATCTACATCAACACTTTGTATGCCACGCTCACCCATAACGCACCCACCACACCAGAGTTTTTAGACAAGAGTCACCATATTTGGTAGAAAGACATCTGGTGACATCCCACAAAGATATGTAGCAAAAATGTTAATGCCACAACCCCTAACAAGCCCCAAGCCCCACCTCCGACTCTTTAAAACGGGATTGCGTTTATCTTTCAAAGTTTTTGAGCTAGAATACCAAATTTGTTGGCAATAAAGCTGTAGGCGTCCTCGAAAGATCTGCATCAGCCAATCGTTGAAAGCAACCTACACTTTGCCGCATCAGCCTTTTTTACCCGTTTTTATAAATATATCAAGTCGACGCTGTCGGTTGCTTCCGAATGCAACGTTTTCACAAGTTTTTTCTTAAACATGAATTTTATTTTAAATTATTTTTTGAATGCGGTAAAAACACTCCGTTCAAGAGAAATATGCACCATGGAAAAGAAAATAAATTATTTTTTTTTTTTAGTCAATTAAAAAGTGTTGTAGTGGAGATATTTTAAACTTCGAAACTGTTTGTATTCATATGTATCAATAATCATTAATTTTGTTTGCCTGGCAAGATGGTAAAATAGTTCTTGCCACGTCCCTCCCTGCCCCAAATCCAGAGTTTATACCATCTTTTCAACCCTGACCCCATTTAATGGTTAAACAGGTTAAATAGTTTTGTCTAATTGTAAGAAACAGGCAGACTGAATGAATATGCGTCATAAAAGTCCTTATATTTTTATTCAGTAACAGCGGAAGAGTTCCAGTGCACTATGGGAAATTCTTCCCAAAAAGTGGCATTTATTAATTTTTTACATGGTGCTTACATAAAATTAACTAGTTGTTAATGTAAACCAATTGTAAATATCATTGACAAATACAGACAGACGGTTCTTAAGAATTGGAATAAATGTTAAGGAAATGAGCGTTCGGAACGGCCCGTTGCAAGCTGAACTGGACCTGTTGTTTTTTAACCTTATCCCTAAATCCCAGAACAAAGAAAACAAAGTGTTGGCGAATTTAATTGAAAAATTCCATACGATGTCCAACAGGGGAGGGCCTTGCTTTAATTTTGGACTACCACGCGAAATTTAGAAAGGATGACATTAACCCATATATGAGATGTCACGGTAAAGGAAACAGATTGCCGGTACTTTTAAATTGTTGTTTATGATTCCATAGCGAAGGTTTCTTTGCAAGAGCTTTTAAATAACACAGCTGCTCGAATAGTAACGTTGCAAGAGGTAAATACTTCAAAGGAAGTTGAAAAGAAAGATTGCCTCTAAAAAATATTGAATTAACCAACTTTATAGGAAATCTTCCCACGATTTCAGTTCTGCAATCCTTAATGCAACCAGATTTTTTGTTTAGAAGATATAGCCCTGCAAAGTTGACTGATTTTTTGTGTTGCATAAAAATCGCAATTTTAATGTGATTTTGTCGGCTTTGAGATACAATATTTCAAAAACTAAGGAACGGATCATCATTATTTTTGATTCTATTAATAGATCTTTTATTCAAAAAAGAATAAAAAAACTGTAATGTTTGCTTTGCGGTAGGCCAGGTAAATCGATATTTACCAACTATACATTTTTTCACTATTTTTCAACTTTGATGGAAAAAAATGATCACATTTTACATCTGCCAAATTTTCAAAATTATTTCTTTGATTATTCCTTTATCTAATGCAAAAAGTTTCAGCTGCCCGTTTTTGACCCTTTTTATTTTAAATGTAGAAAAATGAAAAAAGTCATAGGTAAAAATATGTTGCATGCATTTCTGGGCCATTTATGACACATAACCGTGAAAACCAATTCTTATCGTTATTGTTTCGTTTCTTATTGTTAAGATGCCTGACTTTTGTTTTTCATTCAGTTATGCTTGCCTAAAACCCTTTGTTAAATTCTGGTCCCTAAACTCAGGTGCAGTTACAGGATATACAAATAAACTACCTGATACGCACCATATATAGAAATTGCACTGGTGTACAAGTAGTAACATCCCATACAGGTAGGCAGCTTGTTCGGACACGTGCGTAGTACCCTAATTGCACAAATTGACCTAAGCCCAAATATATAACAAATATTAGGTACATTTTGCAGGCATGAAAGCTAACTCTTTTTTTGAACCCTTGACCCAAACAGTATATATCACATAGTAGATTCGACTATATATTGAAAAACAATCATAATCTCTGAATTAGTCTACGACTTGAAATTGGCGAGACAAGTCCTACATTACTCTTCAAACATGTCATTGAACAATTAACAATTATTTGACCTGTTTAGGAAGTCAGACACAACAACAAATTTCATGGAAGCTGCCTTCGAAGAACTTGATAGTTTATACGGCAATGTACAGAGAAGTGAAAATGTAAAACAAAAACTTTGCCTTGACTTATGCCAGAGTAAACTCAAGATGGATGCATGCAAACAGAATGATTGAGAGATTCAACTCCAATCACCAGGGCTGCCTTAAAAATCATACCATCCTGGATACATTGACAGGAGATGAACCCAGCACATCAACCGGCCGAGCAAGAGGAAGGCCAACTAAAAACATGGAAGAGTGTTCAAGTTTTACAAGAAAGAGGAAACTTGCTGATTCAACAAATGATTTGCTATTGCCAGCCCACCGCGACTACAAAGAATTAAGAAAAGCATTCCCACGCCCCCAAACACAAACCTTGCAAAGTATTGTCCCGAAAAAGCTTTGGCGCTGTTTATGGCTTAGAGCTTTCAGAAGAGAAATATGAGATACTACGGGCATCTTTGAGGCAACATGGAGCTAATATTTTACCGGGATACAAACATGTTTCTAAAGAAAAATTAGATTCACGACCACTCAATACGGAGTTTACTGAAGTCTATGTAAAAATCAACATGCAGGATCTAATGGACCATACAACAAAACGGCTGTTGCAGAGTCTTGCTGAAATGTGATTGAAGCTCTTCCTGAGAATCTGACCTGATCAGTAAATGGAGCTGCGATGGATCATGTGGACAAAGCGTGTATAAGCAAAAAATATCTTCCGATGACTCTACAATAAAGTGGTCAACGAACTGACCAACACAAAGTCAACTTTGTCATGTCCAATTAGCAAAAAGACGCAAAAGAACTTCGACGATTTAAACGATTCTACAAATGAAGAGAATTATGAATTTGGGATCTCACCTTTACACGCAAGAATAAGATGTATGGAGTTCTTGTTAAAGCTAGCGTATACGCTTCCTTAATAGGAGGAACACTTTGATGAAAAAACATCAAACAAAGATAAAGAAAAGTTTAGAAAGAAGCAAATACTGGATGCGTTTTTCAAACAAGTTTGACTTGAAGTAGACTGCTCTAAGTACGGATGCGGAAACTCAAACGATAGAAACACTTTAGGGATATTTTTTGAAAATGTTGAGGCTGTAAATCCAATCACTGGAATCAACAATCAAGTCGTTAAGAGATTGGGAACGATATTAAATGTTTTGAATGCAAGGAAAAAGTTGATTCTGCCAAATATGGAAAATATGCTTCAAAAACAGTATCACTTTTAGCAGAATTATATCCGCAGAAAAGGTTGACCCCGACAGTTCATAAAATATTGGCGCATGGCAAGGATATAATTGAGTATCAGTCTTTGCCAATTGGAGAGCTCTCTGAAGAAGCACAAGAGTCGCTTAATAACAAGTTTTACAATAAATACAGATTGCTAAACACTTTTAAATCTTCAAGGGCGAGACAAAATGAGGATGTCTTCAACATGTTAGCAGCATCTTCAGATCCACTTATTTCATCACTGAGATATGTTAAGTCACGAAAAGAAATAGAAACAAGTGAAAACGTTGCAGTCGAACGCAACCGACTACGGCATACTCGATACCAGTATTAAAACCGGTAAAAAGAGGCCCGATCTCAAATGGGTACGGATGCGGCGGCCACCAACTATCTTCCTTCCAAACTTGGTGACTCTAGCTCAAAGTTTGTAAAAGCTGTGGAAAGGGGGGCTGGGGGCGGATTGGTTGGGTGTGACATCCAAATTTTTGATGCAGATCTTTGTGAAATGTCAATTGTTATCTTCATACCAAATTTGGTGACTCTAGCTCGAAGTTTGTAAAAAGTTGGGAGAGGGGGGCTGGGGGCGGTATGGTTGGGCGTGGCATCCAAATTTTTGCTGCAGATCCTTGTGGAATGTCAAATGCTACCTTCATAACAAATTTGGTGACTCTAGCTCAAAGTTTGTAAAAGTGGGGAAAGGGGGGCTGGGGGTGGTATGGTTGGGCGTGGCATTCAAATTTTTGGTGCAGATCTATGTGGGATGTCAATTGCTATCTTCATACCAAATTTGGTGACTCTAGCTCGAAGTGTGTATAAAGTGGGGAAAGGAGGGCTGCGGGCGGTATGGTTGGGCGTGGCATCCAAATTTTTGCTGCAGATCCTTGTGGAATGTCAAATGCTACCTTCATACCAAATTTGGTGACTCTAGCTCGAAGCATGTAAAAGGTGGTGAAAGGGGGGCTTGGGGCGGTATGGGTGGGCGTGGCTTTCAAATTTTTGCTGCCGATCCATGTGGGTTGTCAATTGCTCTCTTCATACCAAATTTGGTGACTCTAGCTCAAAGTTTGTAAAAGTGGGGAAAGGGGGGCTGGGGGCGGTATGGTTGGGCGTGGCATTCAAATTTTTGGTGCAGATCTATGTGGGATGTCAATTGCTATCTTCATACCAAATTTGGTGACTTTAGCTCGAAGTTTGTATAAAGTTGGGAAAGGGGGGCTGCGGGCGGTATGGTTGGGCGTGGCATCAAAATTTTTGCTGCAGGTCCTTGTGGAATGTCAAATGCTACCTTCATACCAAATTTGGTGACTCTAGCTCAAAGTTTGTATAAGGTGGGGAAAGGGGGGCGGAATGGATGGGCTAGGCTCCAAAACTTTGATGCAGATTGTTGGGGGTCGTTGCCAGCTATCTTCCTACCAAATTTGGTGGCTCTAGCTCCACTACTCTGGAATATACACGCATTCCCGTTTCTGACGAAGCGTTGGGGCAGATGGGGGTGGCTAGGGCGTTATTGGTGGGCGTGGCATCCAAACTTTTGATGCAGTTTTTGGGGGGTCATCATCATCTATCTTGGCACCAAATTTGGTGACTCTAGCTAAAAAACTGTGGGAGATATAGGCTTTTCTGATTTCTAAATGCGGGGGGGCTGGGGGCGGGATGGGTGGGCGTGGCTCCAAAACTTTGATGCAGTTCTTTTGGGGTCGTTACCAGCTATCTTCCTACCAAATTTGGTGGCTCCGTTATTTACGAAGCGTTGGGGCATCTGGGGGCGGCTAGGGCGGTATTGGTGGGCGTGGCATCCAAACTTTTGGTGCAGTTTTTGGGGGGTCATCATCAGCTAAATTGGCACCAAATTTGGTGGCTCTAGCTCAAAAACTGTGGGAGATATAGGCTTTTTTGACTTTAAAATGCGGGGGCTCTGGGGGTGGAATGGGGGGGCGTGGCTCCAAAATTTTTGATGCAGTTTTTTGGGGGTTGCTAGTAGCTATCTTCTTACCAAATTTGGTAGTTCTAGCTGTAAGGGTGTGTGAAATATGCGGATTTATCGTTTTTGAGTTATCGAATTTATCGATTTGCCAGCCCCCCAGTTATGTCAGAACCCCAATCTTGACACTTTAATTTACTATCCCATAGAAAAAGAGAATTGGAAAGTTTCAAGTCCCTAGCTTGAAGGGTGTGGAAAAAACTTGCACACATACGGACGGACAGACGGACAGACGGACGGACGGACAGACGGACAGACACCATGACGGACATTGCACAAAACCAATATACTCTTTACCTTCGGTATCGAGTATAAAAATAACGTGAATTTTTTTTTGATTTGCCAACTTTTTAATTTTTTTCAGTGCACTGTTTTTTTCGTGCGCGAACATAGTTTTCAACACAAGCAAAGAGCCATAAAAGTATAGTTGTGCTAGTTTGCCGATCGCTGGTTTAGACTTACAGGCAAAGTGCCGATATTGCCTTACCAGATGCTATACTATCCTGATATTTGTGATAACATACACAAAATCCAATATACAAAAATAGAAAGTACAAGAGAAATATAAAATTTTAAGATAAATATTCCTCCATACTTGCACTAATTTAGATTTTATACTGTACACTTTATGACTTCTTCTGTCACAGCAATAGTTCAGATTATTATTAAAGTTGCAACCTTCCAATCGAAAAATGTATACATGGGTTTTTTTTTTTTTAATTAAGATCAATATAATTTGTCTATTACACTTCATACTCTTAGAACATGCCCACACGGTCTGTGTCTTTCTGGCAGGGAATACTCCTTTTTATAAAGTTTGAACAGGATGATCCTGTGATCGGACACAGCTTATTCTAGAAAGACTTGCCAATACTTGAAATACGGCTTAAGTGACCGTTCAACCAGTCTTAAGCTTAACATTTCTTTTTTGATTCAATGTATGAACAATGTTGTTGCTCCGATATTTTTAATTTCTAATTTAATTTCTATTTTTAAAAATTAGCTATAATACACAAGAATACTAAAGCTAAGTAAATTAACGAGCGCAAGCGTCCAGGCCTTCAGCTAAAAGAAGAATTATAACTTATTTGTTAGATTACAATTATGTGTATACCAATACATTTTATTTATATTAAGGGTTGTAGCGTAGGGTAGGATGGAGGCGGGAAATAGCTCAGTAAAATTGATATTTGTGCACTGATTTCTTAATTTTTAATTTCTTAATCTTTTGCTTAGACGATTTTTTACAAATATTTGTTTTAAATAGGTAAATGATATTGAAACTTATCACGCACTATGAATTTTCAATAATTGCTTATTTTTTTGAAATTATATTATTGAAAAAACACCTTCATATATAGTTGATATATGTGCATTTTTGAAAAGACCTTTATGCATATTAAATTTTCTTTAATAGTTCAATAAGTATGAAATGCAACTTCTTTTGTGTTTTTCAACCAATTGCAATCGGCGGGGCATCGAATTTACTAGGTTTTGTAAAGTGTTTTGGAAGACCATTGCCCATTTCTAGACAATGGCCACTCATACACTGTTAGGATGCCCTAAAGTTTCTCAATTAGATTTAAGTCCAGACTTATTACTGGCTACTGCAATAAAGGCATATTTACTGCATTAAAAAACGCCATCGCATGCTATGCAACGTGCTTAGGAGCGTGAGAAGAGTTGGCGGAAAGTTTCCCGTTTGTCCGATTTTTTGGGTGTTCCCGTTGCGCACAGTTTATGGAGGATTGTCGAAGAAGTCATGGGAGAGTGGTGGACGTTCTCGGTGCTGCATAGCTCCTATGATATTCCATTTGTTGGAAAGGGCAGCACATCGACGCAGTGTGGAGAGATGTTTGTAGGTTCTTCGTTGTTTTTTAGCCTTTCGTCCTACTTTTTATTTATTTTTAAATAAAAGTCTGCGTAAAAGTAAAAATCGAAATAAAGTCTCCGAATCACTTACTTTTTCCACTCTATACCAAAAGTAAAGAGTATATTGGTTGTGTGTAAAGTCTGTCATGGTGTCTGTCTGTCTGTCCGTCTGTATGAACGCAAGTTTTTTCGGCACCCTAACAGATAGGGAGGGACTTGAAACTTTGCAAATATCTATTTTTATGGGTGGGACAGGTTAAGTTTCAAGATGGGGTTTGCACTCCTGCTGGTGGGCTGCGAAATCGATTACTTCGAAAGCTGAAAGTAGATAGTTCTGCTTATTTCTCACATCCTTACAGCTAGACTTATCCAACAACGCCCACCTATTCCGCGCCCAGCCCCCCGCATTTCGAAATCAGAAACGTCTATACCTTCCACAGTTTTTGAGCTAGAGCCACCGCATTTGGTGCCAATAGATGATGACGCGTTCCAAAAAATTGCATCTAATCTCTATCTATATTGGTTGTGTGTAAAGTCTGTCATGGTGTCTGTCTGTCTGTCCGTCTGTATGAACGCAAGTTTTTTCGGCACCCTAACAGATAGGGAGGGACTTGAAACTTTGCAAATATCTATTTTTATGGGTGGAACAGGTTAAGTTTCAAGATGGGGTTTGCACTCCTGCTGGTGGGCTGCGAAATCGATTACTTCGAAAGCTGAAAGTAGATAGTTCTGCTTATTTCTCACATCCTTACAGCTAGACTTATCCAACAACGCCCACCTATTCCGCGCCCAGCCCCCGCATTTCGAAATCAGAAACGTCTATACCTTCCACAGTTTTTGAGCTAGAGCCACCGCATTTGGTGCCAATAGATGATGACGCGTTCCAAAAAAATTGCATCTAATCTCTGGATGCCACGCCCACCCTTACTGTCCTAGCCTTACCCAGCCGCACCACCGCCGAGAATGTGAGTGTCCATCTCAGTAAACAATCTAGAGAGAGAAGATTGTTAGTAACAAACACATGGATCTACATCAACACTTTGTATGCCACGCTCACCCATAACGCACCCACCACACCAGAGTTTTTAGACAAGAGTCACCATATTTGGTAGAAAGACATCTGGTGACATCCCACAAAGATATGTAGCAAAAATGTTAATGCCACAACCCCTAACAAGCCCCAAGCCCCAAGCCCCACCTCCGACTCTTTAAAACGGGATTGCGTTTATCTTTCAAAGTTTTTGAGCTAGAATACCAAATTTGTTGGCAATAAAGCTGTAGGCGTCCTCGAAAGATCTGCATCAGCCAATCGTTGAAAGCAGCCTACACTTTGCCGCATCAGCCTTTTTTACCCGTTTTTATACTCGATACCGAAGGTAACTAGTATATTGGTTTTGTGCAATGTCCGTCATGGTGTCTGTCCGTCTGTCCGTCTGTCCGTCCGTATGTATGCAAGTTTTTTCCACACCCTTCAAGCTAGAGACTTGAAACTTTCCAATTCTCTTTATCTATGGGATAGTAAATTAAAGTGTCAAGATGGGGGTTCTACGATAACTGGGGGGCTGGCAAATCGATAAATTCGATAACTCAAAACCGATAAGTCCACATATTTCGCACATCCTTACAGCTAGAACTACCAAATTTGGTAAGAAGATAGCTACTAGCAACCCCCAAAAAACTGCATCAATAATTTTGGAGCCACGCCCCCCCATTCCGCCCCCAGCCCCCCCGAATTTTAAAGTCAAAAAAGCATATATCTCCCTCAGTTTTTGAGCTATAGCCACCAAATTTGGTGCCAAGATAGGTGATGATGACCCCCTAAAAACTGCATCAAAAGTTTGGATGCCACGCCCACCGACACTGCCCTAGCTACCCCCATCCACCCCAACGCTTCGTCAAAAACGGGAATGCGTGTATCTTCCAGAGTTGTGGAGCTAGAGCTTCCAAATTTGGTGGGAAGATAGCTAGTAGCGATCCCCAAAAAACTGCATCAAAGTTTTGGAGCCGCGCCCACCCATTCCGCCCCCAGCCCCCCCGCATTTTGAAATCAGAAATGGCTATATCTCCCAAAGTTTTTGAGCTAGAGCCACCAAATTTGGTGCCAAGATAGGTGATGATGACCCCCTAAAAACTGCATCAAAAGTTTGGATGCCACGCCCACCGATCCTACCCTAGCCGCCCCCATCCACCCCAACGCTTCGTCAAAAACGGGAATGCGTGTATCTTCCAGAGTTGTGGAGCTAGAGCCACCAAATTTGGTGGGAAGATAGCTAGTAGCGATCCCCAAAAATCTGCATCAAAGTTTTGGAGCCAAGCCCACCCATTCCGCCCCCCTTTCCCCACCATTTACAAACTTTCAGCTAGAGTCACCAAATTTGGTATGAAGATAGCAATTGACATTCCACAAAGATCTGCATCAAAATTTGGATGCCATGCCTACCCATAACGCCCCCAGCCCCCCCCCCCCCCTTTTCTCACTTTTACAAACTTCGAGCTAGAGTCACCAAATTTGGTATGAAGATAGCAATTGACATTCCTCATGGATCGGCAGCAAAAATTTGAATGCCACGCCCACCCATACCGCCCTAAGCCCCATAGCCCTCCTAACCCCACCTTATACAAACTTTGAGCTAGAGTCACCAAATTTGGTATGAAGGTAGCATTTGACATTCCACAAGGATCTGCAGCAAAAATTTGGATGCCACGCCCAACCATACCGCCCCCAGCCCCCCTTTCCCCATTTTATACAAACTTTGAGCTAGAGTCACCAAATTTGGTATGAAGGTAGCATTTGACATTCCACAAGGATCTGCAGCAAAAATTTGGATGCCACGCCCAACCATACCGCCCCCAGCCCCCCTTTCCCCACTTTATACAAACTTTGAGCTAGAGTCACCAAATTTGGTATGAAGGTAGCATTTGACATTCCACAAGGATCTGCAGCAAAAATTTGGATGCCACGCCCAACCATACCGCCCCCAGCCCCCCTTTCCCCACTTTATACAAACTTCGAGCTAGAGTCAACAAATTCGGTATGAAGATAGCAATTGACATCCCACATAGATCTGCGCAAAAATTTGAATGCAACGCCCAACCATACCGCCCCCAGCCCCCCTTTCCCCACTTTATACAAACTTCGAGCTAGAGTCACCAAATTTGGTATGAAGATAGCAATTGACATCCCACATGGATGGGAATCAAAATTTTTAATGCTGGTATCGAGTATACCGCAGTCGGTTGCGTCCGACTGCAACGTTTCCACTTGTTATAAATATATCAAGTCGACGCTGTCGGTTGCTTCCGAATGCAACGTTTTCACAAGTTTTTTCTTAAACATGAATTTTATTTTAAATTATTTTTTGAATGCGGTAAAAACACTCCGTTCAAGAGAAATATGCACCATGGAAAAGAAAATAAATTATTTTTTTTTTTTAGTCAATTAAAAAGTGTTGTAGTGGAGATATTTTAAACTTCGAAACTGTTTGTATTCATATGTATCAATAATCATTAATTTTGTTTGCCTGGCAAGATGGTAAAATAGTTCTTGCCACGTCCCTCCCTGCCCCAAATCCAGAGTTTATACCATCTTTTCAACCCTGACCCCATTTAATGGTTAAACAGGTTAAATAGTTTTGTCTAATTGTAAGAAACAGGCAGACTGAATGAATATGCGTCATAAAAGTCCTTATATTTTTATTCAGTAACAGCGGAAGAGTTCCAGTGCACTATGGGAAATTCTTCCCAAAAAGTGGCATTTATTAATTTTTTACATGGTGCTTACATAAAATTAACTAGTTGTTAATGTAAACCAATTGTAAATATCATTGACAAATACAGACAGACGGTTCTTAAGAATTGGAATAAATGTTAAGGAAATGAGCGTTCGGAACGGCCCGTTGCAAGCTGAACTGGACCTGTTGTTTTTTAACCTTATCCCTAAATCCCAGAACAAAGAAAACAAAGTGTTGGCGAATTTAATTGAAAAATTCCATACGATGTCCAACAGGGGAGGGCCTTGCTTTAATTTTGGACTACCACGCGAAATTTAGAAAGGATGACATTAACCCATATATGAGATGTCACGGTAAAGGAAACAGATTGCCGGTACTTTTAAATTGTTGTTTATGATGCCATAGCGAAGGTTTCTTTGCAAGAGCTTTTAAATAATACAGCTGCTCGAATAGTAACGTTGCAAGAGGTAAATACTTCAAAGGAAGTTGAAAAGAAAGATTGCCTCTAAAAAATATTGAATTAACCAACTTTATAGGAAATCTTCCCACGATTTCAGTTCTGCAATCCTTAATGCAACCAGATTTTTTGTTTAGAAGATATAGCCCTGCAAAGTTGACTGATTTTTTGTATTGCATAAAAATCGCAATTTTAATGTGATTTTGTTGGCTTTGAGATACAATATTTCAAAAACTAAGGAACGGATCATCATTATTTTTGATTCTATTAATAGATCTTTTATTCAAAAAAGAATAAAAAAACTGTAATGTTTGCTTTGCGGTAGGCCAGGTAAATCGATATTTACCAACTATACATTTTTTCACTATTTTTCAACTTTGATGGAAAAAAATGATCACATTTTACATCTGCCAAATTTTCAAAATTATTTCTTTGATTATTCCTTTATCTAATGCAAAAAGTTTCAGCTGCCCGTTTTTGACCCTTATTATTTTAAATGTAGAAAAATGAAAAAAGTCATAGGTAAAAATATGTTGCATGCATTTCTGGGCCATTTATGACACATAACCGTGAAAACCAATTCTTATCGTTATTGTTTCGTTTCTTATTGTTAAGATGCCTGACTTTTGTTTTTCATTCAGTTATGCTTGCCTAAAACCCTTTGTTAAATTCTGGTCCCTAAACTCAGGTGCAGTTACAGGATATACAAATAAACTACCTGATACGCACCATATATAGAAATTGCACTGGTGTACAAGTAGTAACATCCCATACAGGTAGGCAGCTTGTTCGGACACGTGCGTAGTACCCTAAATGCACAAATTGACCTAAGCCCAAATATATAACAAATATTAGGTACATTTTGCAGGCATGAAAGCTAACTCTTTTTTTGAACCCTTGACCCAAACAGTATATATCACATAGTAGATTCGACTATATATTGAAAAACAATCATAATCTCTGAATTAGTCTACGACTGAAAATTGGCGAGACAAGTCCTACATTACTCTTCAAACATGTCATTGAACAATTAACAATTATTTGACCTGTTTAGGAAGTCAGACACAACAACAAATTTCATGGAAGCTGCCTTCGAAGAACTTGATAGTTTATACGGCAATGTACAGAGAAGTGAAAATGTAAAACAAAAACTTGCCTTGACTTATGCCAGACTAAACTCAAGATGGATGCATGCAAACAGAATGATTGAGAGATTCAACTCCAATCACCAGGGCTGCCTTAAAAATTATACCATCCTGGATACATTGACAGGAGATGAACCCAGCACATCAACCGGCCGAGCAAGAGGAAGGCCAACTAAAAACATGGATGAGTGTTCAAGTTTTACAAGAAAGAGGAAACTTGCTGATTCAACAAATGATTTGCTATTGCCAGCCCACCGCGACTACAAAGAATTAATAAAAGCATTCCCACGCCCCCAAACACAAACCTTGCAAAGTATGGTCCCGAAAAAGCTTTGGCGTTGTTTATGGCTTAGAGCTTTCAGAAGAGAAATATGAGATACTACGGGCATCTTTGAGGCAACATGGAGCTAATATTTTACCGGGATACAAACATGTTTCTAAAGAAAAATTAGATTCACGACCACTCAATACGGAGTTTACTGAAGTCTATGTAAAAATCAACATGCAGGATCTAATGGACCATACAACAAAACGGCTGTTGCAGAGTCTTGCTGAAATGTGATTGAAGCTCTTCCTGAGAATCTGACCTGATCAGTAAATGGAGCTGCGATGGATCATGTGGACAAAGCGTGTATAAGCAAAAAATATCTTCCGATGACTCTACAATAAAGTGGTCAACGAACCGACCAACACAAAGTCAACTTTGTCATGTCCAATTAGCAAAAAGACGCAAAAGAACTTCGACGATTTAAACGATTCTACAAATGAAGAGAATTATGAATTTGGGATCTCACCTTTACACGCAAGAATAAGATGTATGGAGTTCTTGTTAAAGCTAGCGTATACGCTTCCTTAATAGGAGGAACACTTTGATGAAAAAACATCAAACAAAAATAAAGAAAAGTTTAGAAAGAAGCAAATACTGGATGCGTTTTTCAAACAAGTTTGACTTGAAGTAGACTGCTCTAAGTACGGATGCGGAAACTCAAACGATAGAAACAGTTTAGGGATATTTTTTGAAAATGTTGAGGCTGTAAATCCAATCACTGGAATCAACAATCAAGTCGTTAAGAGATTGGGAACGATATTAAATGTTTTGAATGCAAGGAAAAAGTTGATTCTGCCAAATATGGAAAATATGCTTCAAAAACAGTATCACTTTTAGCAGAATTATATCCGCAGAAAAGGTTGACCCCGACAGTTCATAAAATATTGGCGCATGGCAAGGATATAATTGAGTATCAGTCTTTGCCAATTGGAGAGCTCTCTGAAGAAGCACAAGAGTCGCTTAATAACAAGTTTTACAATAAATACAGATTGCTAAACACTTTTAAATCTTCAAGGGCGAGACAAAATGAGGATGTCTTCAACATGTTAGCAGCATCTTCAGATCCACTTATTTCATCACTGAGATATGTTAAGTCACGAAAAGAAATAGAAACAAGTGGAAACGTTGCAGTCGAACGCAACCGACTGCGGCATACTCGATACCAGTATTAAAACCGGTAAAAAGAGGCCCGATCTCAAATGGGTACGGATGCGGCGGCCACCAACTATCTTCCTTCCAAACTTGGTGACTCTAGCTCAAAGTTTGTAAAAGCTGTGGAAAGGGGGGCTGGGGGCGGATTGGTTGGGTGTGACATCCAATTTTTGATGCAGATCTTTGTGAAATGTCAATTGTTATCTTCATACCAAATTTGGTGACTCTAGCTCGAAGTTTGTAAAAAGTTGGGAGAGGGGGGCTGGGGGCGGTATGGTTGGGCGTGGCATCCAAATTTTTGCTGCAGATCCTTGTGGAATGTCAAATGCTACCTTCATAACAAATTTGGTGACTCTAGCTCAAAGTTTGTAAAAGTGGGGAAAGGGGGGCTGGGGGCGGTATGGTTGGGCGTGGCATTCAAATTTTTGGTGCAGATCTATGTGGGATGTCAATTGCTATCTTCATACCAAATTTGGTGACTCTAGCTCGAAGTTTGTATAAAGTGGGGAAAGGGGGGCTGCGGGCGGTATGGTTGGGCGTGGCATCCAAATTTTTGCTGCAGATCCTTGTGGAATGTCAAATGCTACCTTCATACCAAATTTGGTGACTCTAGCTCGAAGCATGTAAAAGGTGGTGAAAGGGGGGCTTGGGGCGGTATGGGTGGGCGTGGCTTTCAAATTTTTGCTGCCGATCCATGTGGGATGTCAATTGCTCTCTTCATACCAAATTTGGTGACTCTAGCTCAAAGTTTGTATAAAGTGGGGAAAGGGGGGCTGCGGGCGGTATGGTTGGGCGGCATCCAATTTTGCTGCGATCCTTGTGGAATGTCAAATGTACTCATACAAATTGGTGCTCTAGCTCAAGTTGTAAGTGGGAAGGGGGCTGGGGCGGTATGGTGGCGTGGATCAATTTGGTGCGACATGTGGAGTCATTGCTATCTTCATACCAAATTTGGTGACTCTAGCTCGAAGTTTGTATTAAGTGGGGAAAGTGGGGCTGCGGGCGGTATGGTTGGGCGTGGCATCAAAATTTTTGCTGCAGGTCCTTGTGGAATGTCAAATGCTACCTTCATACCAAATTTGGTGACTCTAGCTCAAAGTTTGTATAAGGTGTGGAAAGGGGGGCGGAATGGATGGGCTAGGCTCCAAAACTTTGATGCAGATTGTTGGGGGTCGTTGCCAGCTATCTTCCTACCAAATTTGGTGGCTCTAGCTCCACTACTCTGGAATATACACGCATTCCCGTTTCTGACGAAGCGTTGGGGCAGATGGGGGTGGCTAGGGCGTTATTGGTGGGCGTGGCATCCAAACTTTTGATGCAGTTTTTGGGGGGCCATCATCATCTATCTTGGCACCAAATTTGGTGACTCTAGCTAAAAAACTGTGGGAGATATAGGCTTTTCTGATTTCTAAATGCGGGGGGGCTGGGGGCGGGATGGGTGGGCGTGGCTCCAAAACTTTGATGCAGTTCTTTTGGGGTCGTTACCAGCTATCTTCCTACCAAATTTGGTGGCTCTAGCTCCACTACTCTGGAAGATACATGCATTCCCGTTTTTGACGAAGCGTTGGGGCATCTGGGGGCGGCTAGGGCGGTATTGGTGGGCGTGGCATCCAAACTTTTGGTGCAGTTTTTGGGGGGTCATCATCAGCTAAATTGGCACCAAATTTGGTGGCTCTAGCTCAAAAACTGTGGGAGATATAGGCTTTTTTGACTTTAAAATGCGGGGGGTCTGGGGGTGGAATGGGGGGGCGTGGCTCCAAAATTTTTGATGCAGTTTTTTGGGGGTTGCTAGTAGCTATCTTCTTACCAAATTTGGTAGTTCTAGCTGTAAGGGTGTGTGAAATATGCGGATTTATCGTTTTTGAGTTATCGAATTTATCGATTTGCCAGCCCCCCAGTTATGTCAGAACCCCAATCTTGACACTTTAATTTACTATCCCATTGGAAAAGAGAATTGGAAAGTTTCAAGTCCCTAGCTTGAAGGGTGTGGAAAAAACTTGCACACATACGGACGGACAGACGGACAGACGGACGGACGGACGGACAGACGGACGGACGGACAGACGGACAGATACATGACGGACATTGCACAAAACCAATATACTCTTTACCTTCGGTATCGAGTATAAAAATAACGTGAATTTTTTTTTTGATTTGCCAACTTTTTAATTTTTTTCAGTGCACTGTTTTTTTCGTGCGCGAACATAGTTTTCAACACAAGCAAAGAGCCATAAAAGTATAGTTGTGCTAGTTTGCCGATCGCTGGTTTAGACTTACAGGCAAAGTGCCGATATTGCCTTACCAGATGCTATACTATCTTGATATTTGTGATATCATACACAAAATCCAATATACAAAAATAGAAAGTACGAGAGAAATATAAAATTTTAAGATAAATATTCCTCCATACTTGCACTAATTTAGATTTTATACTGTACACTTTATGACTTCTTCTGTCACAGCAATAGTTCAGATTATTATTAAAGTTGCAACCTTCCAATCGAAAAATGTATACATGGGTTTTTTTTTTTTAATTAAGATCAATATAATTTGTCTATTACACTTCATACTCTTAGAACATGCCCACACGGTCTGTGTCTTTCTGGCAGGGAAAACTCCTTTTTATAAAGTTTGAACAGGATGATCCTGTGATCGGACACAGCTTATTCTAGAAAGACTTGCCAATACTTGAAATACGGCTTAAGTGACCGTTCAACCAGTCTTAAGCTTAACATTTCTTTTTTGATTCAATGTATGAATAATGTTGTTGCTCCGATATTTTTAATTTCTAATTTAATTTCTATTTTTAAATATTAGCTATAATACACAAGAATACTAAAGCTAAGTAAATTAACGAGCGCAAGCGTCCAGGCCTTCAGCTAAAAGAAGAATTATAACTTATTTGTTAGATTACAATTATGCGTATACCAATACATTTTATTTATATTAAGGGTTGTAGCGTAGGGTAGGATGGAGGCGGGAAATAGCTCGGTAAAATTGATATTTGTGCACTGATTTCTTAATTTTTAATTTCTTAATCTTTTGCTTAGACGATTTTTTACAAATATTTGTTTTAAATAGGTAAATGATATTGAAACTTATCACGCACTATGAATTTTCAATAATTGCTTATATTTTTGAAATTATATTATTGAAAAAACACCTTCATATAAAGGTCTTTTTGAAAGTTTTTTCGGCACCCTAACAGATAGGGAGGGACTTGAAACTTTGCAAATATCTATTTTTATGGGTGGGACAGGTTAAGTTTCAAGATGGGGTTTGCACTCCTGCTGGTGGGCTGCGAAATCGATTACTTCGAAAGCTGAAAGTAGATAGTTCTGCTTATTTCTCACATCCTTACAGCTAGACTTATCCAACAACGCCCACCTATTCCGCGCCCAGCCCCCCGCATTTCGAAATCAGAAACGTCTATACCTTCCACAGTTTTTGAGCTAGAGCCACCGCATTTGGTGCCAATAGATGATGACGCGTTCCAAAAAATTGCATCTAATCTCTGGATGCCACGCCCACCCTTACTGTCCTAGCCTTACCCAGCCGCACCACCGCCGAGAATGTGAGTGTCCATCTCAGTAAACAATCTAGAGAGAGAAGATTGTTAGTAACAAACACATGGATCTACATCAACACTTTGTATGCCACGCTCACCCATAACGCACCCACCACACCAGAGTTTTTAGACAAGAGTCACCATATTTGGTAGAAAGACATCTGGTGACATCCCACAAAGATATGTAGCAAAAATGTTAATGCCACAACCCCTAACAAGCCCCAAGCCCCACCTCCGACTCTTTAAAACGGGATTGCGTTTATCTTTCAAAGTTTTTGAGCTAGAATACCAAATTTGTTGGCAATAAAGCTGTAGGCATCCTCGAAAGATCTGCATCAGCCAATCGTTGAAAGCAGCCTACACTTTGCCGCATCAGCCTTTTTTACCCGTTTTTATAAATATATCAAGTCGACGCTGTCGGTTGCTTCCGAATGCAACGTTTTCACAAGTTTTTTCTTAAACATGAATTTTATTTTAAATTATTTTTTGAATGCGGTAAAAACACTCTGTTCAAGAGAAATATGCACCATGGAAAAGAAAATAAATTATTTTTTTTTTTAGTCAATTAAAAAGTGTTGCGGAGATATTTTAAACTTCGAAACTGTTTGTATTCATATGTATCAATAATCATTAATTTTGTTTGCCTGGCAAGATGGTAAAATAGTTCTTGCCACGTCCCTCCCTGCCCCAAATCCAGAGTTTATACCATCTTTTCAACCCTGACCCCATTTAATGGTTAAACAGGTTAAATAGTTTTGTCTAATTGTAAGAAACAGGCAGACTGAATGAATATGCGTCATAAAAGTCCTTATATTTTTATTCAGTAACAGCGGAAGAGTTCCAGTGCACTATGGGAAATTCTTCCCAAAAAGTGGCATTTATTAATTTTTTACATGGTGCTTACATAAAATTAACTAGTTGTTAATGTAAACCAATTGTAAATATCATTGACAAATACAGACAGACGGTTCTTAAGAATTGGAATAAATGTTAAGGAAATGAGCGTTCGGAATGGCTTGTTGCAAGCTGAACTGGACCTGTTGTTTTTTAACCTTATCCCTAAATCCCAGAACAAAGAAAACAAAGTGTTGGCGAATTTAATTGAAAAATTCCATACGATGTCCAACAGGGGAGGGCCTTGCTTTAATTTTGGACTACCACGCGAAATTTAGAAAGGATGACATTAACCCATATATGAGATGTCACGGTAAAGGAAACAGATTGCCGGTACTTTTAAATTGTTGTTTATGATTCCATAGCGAAGGTTTCTTTGCAAGAGCTTTTAAATAACACAGCTGCTCGAATAGTAACGTTGCAAGAGGTAAATACTTCAAAGGAAGTTGAAAAGAAAGATTGCCTCTAAAAAATATTGAATTAACCAACTTTATAGGAAATCTTCCCACGATTTCAGTTCTGCAATCCTTAATGCAACCAGATTTTTTGTTTAGAAGATATAGCCCTGCAAAGTTGACTGATTTTGTGTGTTGCATAAAAATCACAATTTTAATGTGATTTTGTCGGCTTTGAGATACAATATTTCAAAAACTAAGGAACGGATCATCATTATTTTTGATTCTATTAATAGATCTTTTATTCAAAAAAGAATAAAAAAACTGTAATGTTTGCTTTGCGGTAGGCCAGGTAAATTGATATTTACCAACTATACATTTTTTCACTATTTTTCAACTTTGATGGAAAAAAATGATCACATTTTACATCTGCCAAATTTTCAAATTTATTTCTTTGATTATTCCTTTATCTAATGCAAAAAGTTTCAGCTGCCCGTTTTTGACCCTTATTATTTTAAATGAAAACTGAAAAAAGTCATAGGTAAAAATATGTTGCATGCATTTCTGGGCCATTTATGGCACATAACCGTGAAAACCAATTCTTATCGTTATTGTTTCGTTTCTTATTGTTAAGATGCCTGACTTTTGTTTTTCATTCAGTTATGCTTGCCTAAAACCCTTGTTAAATTCTGGTCCCTAAACTCAGGTGCAGTTACAGGATATACAAATAAACTACCTGATACGCACCATATATAGAAATTGCACTGGTGTACAAGTAGTAACATCCCATACAGGTAGGCAGCTTGTTCGGACACGTGCGTAGTACCCTAATTGCACAAATTGACCTAAGCCCAAATATATAACAAATATTAGGTACATTTTGCAGGCATGAAAGCTAACTTTTTTTGAACCCTTGACCCAAACAGTATATATCACATAGTAGATTCGACTATATATTGAAAAACAATCATAATCTCTGAATTAGTCTACGACTGAAAATTGGCGAGACAAGTCCTACATTACTCTTCAAACATGTCATTGAACAATCAACAATTATTTGACCTGTTTAGGAAGTCAGACACAACAACAAATTTCATGGAAGCTGCCTTCGAAGAACTTGATAGTTTATACGGCAATGTACAGAGAAGTGAAAATGTAAAACAAAAACTTGCCTTGACTTATGCCAGACTAAACTCAAGATGGATGCATGCAAACAGAATGATTGAGAGATTCAACTCCAATCACCAGGGCTGCCTTAAAAATTATACCATCCTGGATACATTGACAGGAGATGAACCCAGTACATCAACCGGCCGAGCAAGAGGAAGGCCAACTAAAAACATGGATGAGTGTTCAAGTTTTACAAGAAAGAGGAAACTTGCTGATTCAACAAATGATTTGCTATTGCCAGCCCACCGCGACTACAAAGAATTAAGAAAAGCATTCCCACGCCCCCAAACACAAACCTTGCAAAGTATGGTCCCGAAAAAGCTTTGGCTTTGTTTATGACTTAGAGCTTTCAGAAGAGAAATATGAGATACTACGGGCATCTTTGAGGCAACATGGAGCTAATATTTTACCGGGATACAAACATGTTTCTAAAGAAAAATTAGATTCACGACCACTCAATACGGAGTTTACTGAAGTCTATGTAAAAATCAACATGCAGGATCTAATGGACCATACAACAAAACGGCTGTTGCAGAGTCTTGCTGAAATGTGATTGAAGCTCTTCCTGAGAATCTGACCTGATCAGTAAATGGAGCTGCGATGGATCATGTGGACAAAGCGTGTATAAGCAAAAAATATCTTCCGATGACTCTACAATAAAGTGGTCAACGAACTGACCAACACAAAGTCAACTTTGTCATGCCCAATTAGCAAAAAGACGCAAAAGAACTTCGAAGATTTAAACGATTCTACAAATGAAGAGAATTATGAATTTGGGATCTCACCTTTACACGCAAGAATAAGATGTATGGAGTTCTTGATAAAGCTAGCGTATACGCTTCCTCAATAGGAGGAACACTTTGATGAAAAAACATCAAACAAAGATAAAGAAAAGTTTAGAAAGAAGCAAATACTGGATGCGTTTTTCAAACAAGTTTGACTTGAAGTAGACTGCTCTAAGTACGGATGCGGAAACTCAAACGATAGAAACACTTTAGGGAGATTTTTTGAAAATGTTGAGGCTGTAAATCCAATCACTGGAATCAACAATCAAGTCGTTAAGAGATTAGGAACGATATTAAATGTTTTGAATGCAAGGAAAAAGTTGATTCTGCCAAATATGGAAAATATGATTCAAAAACAGTATCACTTTTAGCAGAATTATATCCGCAGAAAAGGTTGACCCCGACAGTTCATAAAATATTGGCGCATGGCAAGGATATAATTGAGTATCAGTCTTTGCCAATTGGAGAGCTCTCTGAAGAAGCACAAGAGTCCCTTAATAATAAGTTTTACAATAAATACAGATTGCTAAACACTTTTAAATCTTCAAGGGCGAGACAAAATGAGGATGTCTTCAACATGTTAGCAGCTTCTTCAAATCCACTTATTTCATCACTGAGATATGTTAAGTCACGAAAAGAAATAGAAACAAGTGGAAACGTTGCAGTCGAACGCAACCGACTGCGGCATACTCGATATCAGTATTAAAACCGGTAAAAAGAGGCCCGATCTCAAAGGGGTACGGATGCGGCAGGGGTGTAAGTGCCTTAAAGATTCTCCAATGCAGATGGGGATGCCACCAACTATCCTTCCAAACTTGGTGACTCTAGCTCAAAGTTTGTAAAAGCTGTGGAAAGGGGGGCTGGGGGCGGATTGGTTGGGTGTGACATCCAAATTTTTGATGCAGATCTTTGTGAAATGTCAATTGTTATCTTCATACCAAATTTGGTGACTCTAGCTCGAAGTTTGTAAAAAGTTGGGAGAGGGGGGCTGGGGGTGAATTGGGTGGGTGTGGCTCCCAAATTTTTGCTGCAGTTTTTTGGTGGTTGTTAGTATTTATCTTCTTACCATGTATATCTAGTTGTAATGATCTTCACCTATCTTGGCACCAAATTTGGTGGCTATAGCTCAAAAACTGTGGAGATATAGGATTTTTTGACTTTAAAATGCGGGGGGCTGGGAGCGACATAAGTGGGCCTGGCTCCAAAATGCTTTATGCAGTTCATTGGGGGTTGCTAATACCTATCTTCTTACCATATTTGATATTTATAGCTTTAAGGATGTGCGAAATATGTGGATTTATCGGTTTTTAGTAAGCGAATTTATCGATTTGCCAGCCCAACAGTTATCGTAGGACTTCATCTTGAGACTTTAATTTACAATCCCATAGATAAAGAAAATTGGAAAGTTTCAAGTCTCTAGCTTCAAGGGTGTGGAAAAAGGATGCGAACATACAGACGGACAGACGGACGGACACCGTGACGGACATTGCACAAACCCAGTATGCTCTTTACCTTCGGTATCGAATATAATAAATAAATTTTGCTTTGGAGATGCCACGTTCAAATTAAAAAAAAAAACCTTGTTTCTATAGCGTAGGGAACAAAACATAATCAATATAGCTTTCGTGGTCCCGGAGTTATTAATTAAGATCATTTTTTGGGAAAATTTCCAATAGTGCATTGGACCATCATGGTCGGCATAAGTATTTTGACGGTAGCACAAAAAATCACGTATTTTTGAACACAATACTTTTTGGTTTTAAAGCATAATCTGACACTTAGTGCACATTTACACGCTGAAGTTATTTCGTGAATTTTCTCTCTAAATCTTTTGTTTGTGGGCAAGGGGATAAAGGGGTAAAATTTCAAGCAAAAATTCACTACTTGTTAAGTCGTGAATTTTTCTTCTAATTTTGCTTTGCCTTATTCCGATAGAATGTAAACACAAAGTTGCACAGTGTTTGATGTGAATAATAAAGTTATCGATACGAAATATCGCACAAGCAAATATTAGCGCCAATAGTAAATACATTGTTTTGGTTAAGAAATTATTAGTAGAAATGTTCACTGAATCTATTTTATTTACTTGTTACTCCTTAATTCAATTATATGTTAACAAATAAAACAATCGATGGCAAAGATGTATGTTTATCGACATTTGCATTTTCAAAAAAAAAATTTCACTGAAAAACTTCAGTGTGTAAATGCGACCTGAATTCCGAAGAACTTTCAAAACGGTGTGCGTAAAAAATTAATGAAAAAACTTCAGAGTCTAAATGGGCACTTACTTAAAAACACTTCAACTTCCAATTAAAAATATATGAGCAACCATAATTTTTTTATTTTTGGGCAATTGTTATAAAAAAAATTTATTTGTATTAAAATGGAAACACACTGCTCCCTCAAAACAGTTCACTGTATCGAGTGGACAAGATCAGTATTTTAAACCATATATCCTTACTTCTCGATCTCGATCTCTAATCGCAGAAAAAGTATTTTTTTTTCATGCTTTTATTTAACTTGACTTGTCTGTTTGTTTGTTTGTTTGCTTGTACCGGATTCTTGAATCAAATTTTCCCGACAAGCTAGAGCTTTGAAATTTTCACCATTGATGCGTAGAACAAGTCAAGTAAATTAACCAGCTTTATAGGAAATTTTCCCACGATTTCAGATCTGCAATCCTTAATCTAACCAGATTTTTTGTTTAGAAGATATAGCCCTGCAAAGTTGACTGATTTTTTGTGTTGCATAAAAATCGCAATTTTAATGTGATTTTGTCGGCTTTGAGATACAACAACTCAAAAACTAAGAAACGATCATCATTATTTTTGATTCTATTAATAGATCTTTTATTCAAAAAAGAATAAAAAAATTGTAATGTTTGCTTTGCGGTAGGCCAGGTAAATCGATATTTACCAACTATCCATTTATTTACTATTTTTCAACTTTGATGGAAAAAAATGATCACATTTTACATCTGCCAAATTTTCAAAATTATTTCTTTGATTATTCCTTTACATAATGCAAAAATTTTCAGCTGCCCGTTTTTGACCCTTATTATTTTAAATGCAAAAAATGAAAAAAGTCCTAAGTCATGCATGCATTTCTGGGCCATTTATGACTCATAACCGTGGAAACCAATTCTTATCGTTATTGTTTCGTTTCTTATTGTTAAGATGCCTGACTTTTGTTTTTCATTTAGTTATGCTTGCCTAAAACCTTTGTTAAATTCTGGTCCCTAAACTCAGGTGCAGTTACAGGATATACAAATAAACTACCTGATACGCACCATATATAGAAATTGCACTGGTGTACAAGTAGTAACATCCCATACAGATAGGCAGCTTGTTCGGATACGTGCGTAGTACCCTAATTGCACAAATTGACCTAAGCCCAATATATAACAAATATTAGGTACATTTTGCAGGCATGAAAGCTAACTCTTTTTTTGAACCCTTGACCCAAACAGTATATATCACATAGTAGATTCGACTATATATTGAAAAACAATCATAATCTCTGAATTAGTCTACGACTGAAAATTGGCGAGACAAGTACTACATTACTCTTCAAACATGTCATTGAACAATCAACAATTATTTGACCTGTTTAGGAAGTCAGACACAACAACAAATTTCATGGAAGCTGCCTTCGAAGAACTTGATAGTTTATACGGCAATGTACAGAGAAGTGAAAATGTAAAACAAAAACTTGCCTTGACTTATGCCAGACTAAACTCAAGATGGATGCATGCAAACAGAATGATTGAGAGATTCAACTCCAATCACCAGGGCTGCCTTAAAAATTATACCATCCTGGATACATTGACAGGAGATGAACCCAGCACATCAACCGGCCAAGCAAGAGGAAGGCCAACTAAAAACATGGAAGAGTGTTCAAGTTTTACAAGAAAGAGGAAACTTGCTGATTCAACAATGATTTGCTATTGCCAGCCCACCGCGACTACAAAGAATTAAGAAAAGCATTCCCACGCCCCCAAACACAAACCTTGCAAAGTATGGTCCCGAAAAAGCTTTGGCGTTGTTTATGGACTTAGAGCTTTGAGAAGAGAAATATGAGATACTACGGGCATCTTGAGGCAACATGGAGCTAATATTTTACCGGGATACAAACATGTTTCTAAAGAAAATTTAGATTCACGACCACTCAATACGGAGTTTACTGAAGTCTATGTAAAAATCAACATGCAGGATCTAATGGACCATACAACAACGGCTGTTGGAGAGTCTTGCTGAAAATGTGATTGAAGCTCTTCCTGAGAATCTGATCTGATCAGTAAATGGGGCTGCGATGGATCATGTGGACAAAGCGTGTATAAGCAAAAAATATCTTCCGATGACTCTACAATAAAGTGGTCAACGAACTGACCAACACAAAGTCAACTTTGTCATGCCCAATTAGCAAAAAGACGCAAAAGAACTTCGACGATTTAAACGATTCTACAAATGAAGAGAATTATGAATTTGGGATCTCACCTTTACACGCAAGAATAAGATGTATGGAGTTCTTGTTAAAACTAGCGTATACGCTTCCTCAATAGGAGGAACACTTTGATGAAAAAACATCAACAAAGATAAAGAAAAGTTTAGAAAGAAGCAAATACTGGATGCGTTTTCAAACAAGTTTGACTTGAAGTAGACTGCTCTAAGTACGGATGCGGAAACTCAAACGATAGAAACACTTTAGGGAGATTTTTTGAAAATGTTGAGGCTGTAAATCCAATCACTGGAATCAACAATCAAGTCGTTAAGAGATTAGGAACGATATTAAATGTTTTGAATGCAAGGAAAAGTTGATTCTGCCAAATATGGAAAATATGCTTCACAAACAGTATCACTTTTAGCAGAATTATATCCGCAGAAAAGGTTGACCCCGACAGTTCATAAAATATTGGCGCATGGCAAGGATATAATTGAGTATCAGTCTTTGCCAATTGGAGAGCTCTCTGAAGAAGCACAAGAGTCCCTTAATAATAAGTTTTACAATAAATACAGATTGCTAAACACTTTTAAATCTTCAAGGGCGAGACAAAATGAGGATGTCTTCAACATGTTAGCAGCATCTTCAGATCCCCTTATTTTATCACTGAGATATGTTAAGTCACGAAAAGAGTTAGAAATACTCATGGTTCAGAGATGATTGCTCCTTTAGATATACCATCATTTACGGATTGTGATGCATATATTACAAAATTAAAAAAAAACAAGTAAGAAGGCTCTAGTCGGGAGAGCCCGACTAGAAGATACCCTGAACCCAGTTGCAATAAATATATTTAATTTATATAAGACTTTGGTATACTAGCTTAGCTTCCATTGATTAAGTTCAATATCTCCGGTGTTTCTCAACCGATTTGGACGAAATTTTCAGAAAAGTTCTATCATTATCCATTACTTCAACCCTCATTTTTAGATTTTCCAAATTCGATATTTTATTGTTATCGATATTATGTGTATATCGGAAACCAGAATAGTTACCGATAATTTGAAGCAAACTTGTTCTGCTCATGGTATAGGAGAACTTAAATACAAAATCAGAAGTCTCTAGCTTTTGTAGTCTCTGAGATCCACGCGTTCATACAGACGGACAGACTAACAGACAGACGGACAAGGCTATATCGTCTCGGCTGTTGATACTGATCAAGAATATATATACTTTATAGGGTCGGAGATGCTTCCTTCTGCCTGTTACATACTTTTGCACAAAACCATTATACCCTTATTTACCCATTTTATGGGTTAAGGGTATAAAAAAAAAACGCTGAAAAAAATATATATTTTAATTGTAATATTAATTTTAAAATTTAAAAGGCTTAAAAACAATACAAAAATATCAAAAATTTGAAAAAAATATATATTTTTTCCTTCCCATATTCCTTTAACGGGCCGTGGTGCATATCTGCAACATACCGGTTTAATACCATTATCTTTTATATAAACATTGTATGAGTTAAGTTTTTGTTTGTTGTTGATCTACAATAAGCATATTTTCATTTTGTGGTCTGATAAATCTCTACTCGTCCAAAATATATGTTCTGTTGTCCCTCTAATTTTGTGAAATTATTATGTTTTGAATGTTTTTAAATTTAAATTTTATCTTACAGTGAAGGTTATTTGATTAGACAACTATCCCATTCGAAAGGTAATTTTATTTACTTTTCATTTTATACTGAGTTATTTTATTTCATCTTTTATTTTACTTGTGAATTGTGTGTAATGATTTTCTACACATATGCATCAAATACTATCTGAGTAGATTTTTTTATAGAATTTTTCGTGTATTTTTGTCTGTGCTTTGTGTTCAACCAGACCTGTTAAGTAATGATTATTAATTGTAGTTATTTTTAATTAGATTATTTTTGTTTAAAAGTTGAACTAATGATTAAATTGCGATTCTTTTCGGTTTCACACAATTATTTAATGATACGATTACAATATCAAAATAAGTTGGGGTTAACCCCAACTAATATAATAAAAATAATGGAAAATTACCATGAATTATTAAAAATAATGGAAAATAATTGAAAATAATGGAAAATAATCGTTTTCATATTTTACATTATTTTCCATTATTTTGCATTATTTTCCATTATTTCGACTATTTGAGACTATTTTGAGAGAAACAAATTATTTTCAACATCACATTTGATAACAACTATGTTTCTTTACGTGATCGGCTTACAAAATATAAACAAGAACGTATTAAATATTGCATGTTTTTACCTTAAATTAAGCAGAAACATCAAACCTATTCAGGGTTTGCCTTCATTAAACTAATTTTTCGAATGAAAAATCGGACAATGCACTATGGGCAAAAAGTCCGAAATTTTTGCATAAAGTATTTTTCTATGTTTAAAAACTCAAAATTGAATGTTTTTTTTAATAATGCATACTCAAGAGAATATAAAAATGTTTCGAAAAAAATTTTAAAGTTATCGGTTTGAAATTGCCGCGCAAACAAACTCTGATGACCAATCGTTTGCTCGACTTATCGAAATACAATCATAATTTTTTATAAACTTTGTGCTATTGTTGCGGCTTGTTCCTTAAGTGAAAACAATTTGGAAAAATTGAAAATAGTCGTACAGGAATGTAGATTCAATTTTTTATGTTGGTTTATATGTGCTTTGTATGTTTTGCCGTGAATCTTCAACTGTTGTTGGAGTATTTTTACAGCTTAAATTAGCAAATGTAGTTGTGTTCTGTGGAGTGTAACTTATTCCCAGCGCGCGCTTGCGAGCAACGAAATATGGTATGTTTTTCGTTTAAGTATTTAGATTGCGGTGATATAAACTTCGTTTGCCCCTTTTTGCCCCTTTTCGAAAAAAATGGCATATTGCAGCCGGGTATGAGTTTCGCCGCTTAACATTGCTGGAGGTTTGGGACAACAACGGACGTGATTACTCTGCCGTAACGAAGTGGTGTTGGAACAAATTAACAAAAATGAATTCAGAAACTCGCGCGTTGATCAAATTGAGGAAACTGTGCGCAATTTCATAGCACACGTTAAGAAATATTGCCTAAATGCAACCGTATGTTGTCAAGGTTTAAGGTTACTCATTCAAGGTGGCTTTCGCAGGCGATTATTATAACCTTAGATGAAGAGCTTACGGATCCATCTCCCTCTAAAATGGGTAGACCAACCATAAGTTATTCCGAGGCTGGAATGCGTTTAAAACATAAATTAGCAAGTGATCTTGCATCCGGCACAGATTTTTCAACGCAGCACTTATTACATGCTGCTTCTGTTTCTGCGAAAAAATCTAAAAGGGATGATTTGTTGAACGCGTTATATGTAATCAGGGAAAAACAGACAGCGAGCACGACAGGAGGCCGGCTTTGATCAAAACATTTTATACAATTTGTATGTATGGTAGTTTTAATTACTATTTCTTGCGAGCACTCTGTTGATGTTTATAAGTTCACGGCATTTTGTTAGGAAACATTTTTATATGTGTTAATACTTATCCTTGGTATCCATTGTCACCGACGGTACATAAAATATTAATACACGGCTGGCAAATAACAAACTCCTCTTTGGAGCCGGTTGGATGTTTAGGAGAAAATGCTTCAGAAGCAAGAAACAAGTACTATAAGAACGATAGACACGCCCGAAAAAATAGCCGTTTAAGCAATATGGCTGATGTTTTAATAGAGCTATGGATACTTCTGATCCACTTATATCCAGCATATGTTTGAATGAAAGGCAACATAAAATAAAGAAAAAACCCTTGCCGGCAGAAGTAATAAATCTTTTAAAATGCCCATCTCCCCAGAATAATGAAAAAAATTACGTCAGCTACGGGAAATGAAGATTCGGACTCCGCGGACGATTCTGATGGTAATCTACAATTTGAGTTAGACGATGAAGAACATAACATATCTGTTAATAAATTTTTAGCTAATGCATAGAAATTTTTATATTTTTTTTTGGGGGTGGGGAGGAGGTGTTGAAGGTGTGGTTTGATTGAAAAATAAAAAAATACATAATTCTATATTATTATTTCACATTTTTGTGCAAAATTTGAATGCTCTAGCTTTAAAACTGGACTTTATGCAAAATTTCGGACTTTTTGCCCATAGTGCAATGATTGGCGCATAGGGTTGTTTATAATGCCAGCAAATGAAAACAGACGCTCAACACGAGCCGAAGATGTTAACGGCGTGTTGAAAGCATTGGACGCTTCTTTTAAAATGCCATATTTAAGCCATATCTCTTCCGAGCTAGCATTATCAAATAGCTGAAGAGCTGATGGCAAATTAAAGACCGTTGCGTCGTGCGTAGTTCATCTTGCGAAGATGGATTTGCGTTTTCATCATCTGCAAAAGAAACAGTAAGAAGGCTCTAGTTGGGAGAGCCCGACTAGAAGATACCCTGACCCAATTGCAATAATATGTAAATTATATTTATAATTGACTTTGGTATACTGACTTAACTTCAGTCGATAAAATTAGATATCTCCGGTGTTTCTTAACCGATTTGGACGAATTTTTCAGAAAAGTTCTATCGTTACCCATTATTTCAACCCTCAATTTTACATTTTCCAAATTCGATATTTTATGTTATCAAGATTATGTGTATATCGGAAACCAGAATAGTTATCGATAATTTGAAGCAAACTTGTTCTGCTCATGGTATAGGAGAACTTAAATACAAATCAGAAGCCTCTAGCCCTTGTAGTCTCTGAGATCCACGCGTTCATACAGACAGACAGACAGACAGACGGACAGACAGACAGACGGACATGGCTACACTCGTCTCGGCTGTTGATGCTGATCAAGAATATTATACTTTATGGGGTCGGAGATGCTTCCTTCTGTCTGTTACATACTTTTGCACAAACCATTATACCCTTATTTACCCATTTTATGGGTAGATAAGCAGGAATTGTTTTTTTTTTGGCTACGTGTGTTCTAGGTATCCAGCAACGTAGCAAAAAATACTAAACTGCTTATCGATAGTATCGATTTATTTAATATGTACAAACTGGCACTGGGCGCAGGAAATACCAAATCATATATCTTTTTGTGCCCAGGCCAGCAAACACATTCTGTAAAACGTTTACAAAAACTTATAAATAATAATGGAAAGAAAAATCAAAAAACGGGTGGAAAATTTTAGTCACGAGGGGAAGATTTTGC
The DNA here is from genome assembly GCA_030179655.1 of Scaptomyza flava. NCBI lineage: Eukaryota > Metazoa > Arthropoda > Insecta > Diptera > Drosophilidae > Scaptomyza > Scaptomyza flava. The sequence goes on from JARNME010000404.1 coordinate 48,386,804, forward strand.
TTAAAAAATCAGTCATGTCGCGACCATGCCTTTGGAAGCTGAACACAAAAAACATTTTGATTTTGTTACGGTGAGACAGGCATGGGAAAGTATTGGCACTGCACAAACAAATGCTACCAACCACGAATAAGCATATTCGCACTATTCATCTTTATTTTTTAGTTTGTGTTTGTGTGTTTGTTTACTTTTTAAATTTGATGCCTTAGTGTGACCATGTATCTCCTAAGCTATATAAGGCAAAATTCCATAATTTTACCACAATTAGTTGACTATGGTCACGCTATAAAATCTTGTGCCCACGCTTCCAAAATATATCACAAATTCCTGCCACGAATTTTTTATTGTACTGGAACCGGACCTTAAGGGTATAAAAATATAGAAATTTGTTTACAAATTCAAACAAACAGACAGATTTACTCACAAGAAGTCTGGATCTTCCAAGTATCATCTGCTGAAAAATCGCAATCGCTCTCGAAAATACTCTGATACATTTTTGCCTAAATTAAAAATGTTTTTATACCTCATTCAATCATACATAAGTGACAAAAGTTACATGACAAGTGTACACTAGTCAGCATATTTATTTCAAATTAATCAGACTACTGATATTAAACTTTTTTAAAGTAAGTTTAAAGACAAGTAGATTTTACATTAAATTTTGTCAAAATAAATATGCCGACTGGTGTAAAATTTACACTGTAAATGCAATACAAGGTGTTCACTTGTTATTAATAGGCAATCATTTAGCTTTTTAAGTTTTTTTAAACTGTTTCACCTTCAATACTTACCAAATATTGTATTATATTCACAATTGATAGTATACAAAACTTCAGAAAATTCACAAAGTTCAATTAAACAAAAACACTGCAAACTCAACATATGAACGTTCAAACATATAAAACGAAATGCGTTCAATTTACTTGTGTTGAGCTTGCAAATTCTCTCTCTTAAACATATGATCGCGATTAATGTAATAAAATTGGCAAGGCGTAGGGAAAGGTAACATTGGCAACTAAAATTATACACGGAGTAATATTTTTTGGTTTTATATGCATCAATAGCTGTGTTTATTTCATTTAATAAAAATTATTTGTCACAGATCGTAACACAACACACCAGCCCCCGCCCCCCTTGCAAAACTCGGCATGCACTCAAAAACGTAACTCCAATAAGACAGCTTTTGCATAAAGTGCGCGGGTGGCTTCACCAGCGAACTATATAATCATATAATCCAAAATAATTTAATTGATTAGTAATTCTAATGGCAACTTAACAGGTCTGTGTTCAACTATGTATATCACATGCATGTATTTTAAAAACTTAGGAAAATGTCAAGAAGGGGTAAACTAGTCGCAAATCTCCGTTTTTTTTTAACAGTGTGGGATAGCGATAACGATCTTGACTTTTTGCTGTTGATGTAAAGTGCTTATTCGTCAGATGAGGAAGGATACCACAGCAGTGTTCAAATCAAACTGAACGACAATTCGACACTTTGTTGGAATTGCATTGTACATGACCATTTCACCGCCTTCCAAATTGTGTCCAATACTACTCAGCAAATTGGAATACCAATTTTAAATTCCCCGACAACATGAGCCTTAAGAGTATGGCAATACAACAGCTATATGGGAGCCGTTGATCTGATCGTAGTATAATCGGCAGATACAAATTTTATTGAGAAGCAGACGTTGGCATGTCAAGTTTTTTTTTTACCATTTTACTGGACTTGATAGTCAGCAACGCTTGGCTGCTGTATAAAAGGGTCCAAAAAGCAAACAATTTCTGGTAAAATGTAATGATCATCCGACTTTCGATTTAACGTCGCAGAAGGACTGACTTACTAGAAACTAAATATAAATTGGGCGAAACGAGTTTCGTCATTGAAATGGATTACAAAAAAAAAAAAAAAAATTGAGAGGTCCAACGCAGCGCGTTCCAAACCAATTGGTACGGGCAGGATCAGATTGGCCATTGGCCACTTTGGACAGAGAAGCGAATCAGGTGCAAGATACCAACTGTGTTTGATTTACGCAAGTTATGTGCAACACATGTGAAGTTGCCATAGCTTCTTTTTCATTTCATATCATATAAACTTATAACTTTTAAAAAACGAATCCCAAGAATATCATTGAACATCACAATTCCCGAATTTAATGAAGAGTGAATTTTCAGGATAATTTTCCCCCAAAGCATATTTGTTGCATGTGTGCAACATACCTAATATCCTTAATAAAACTGTTAAAATTCAAAATTTGGCAAAACGAAAAAATATTTATTTTTTATTTTTGAATATCTATCCATTAAAAAAAACCGCATCAAAATCCGTTTCCATGCCCTTTAAAGGGAGAAAATGATTTTTTCCACACCAATTTGCACTTTGCATACCCCTAAATAGGCACTTAAAAATTGTAGAATTTATTTCAAATGCTCATTTTATAGGTATAGATTAATTAATCTTTCAGATGCTTTTTAAATTTACCGATCATCTTGTTTTGGTTCAAAGCTATGTGCGACTGCAGAAACCGTATGTTATAAGCATTGAAATCTATTTTTAGAACACGAATGTTCGGTCGACTTCGGCGTGCGTGCAGAATCATGTATTAAACTTAACCCTCCATTGTACTTTAATGAAGGCGAAAAATGGCGAGGCAAACAACCACTCAGCGCATTAGTATGTTTAAAATGTTTATGCTGGAATGGGAGAATGAATTTTTCTTCATAAAAATGAAGATGGCAGAGCACAAAACTTGATTTGCAATAACATTTTTTGTCGCAATTTAAAATGTATTTTTAAGATATCATTATTTATTAATAATAATTAACACAATGAGTAAACGTTAACGTTGCAGCGTACACAACTTGCGTTCGTATGCGTGGTAAAACTGTGACAATATGTGTGCTTGCCCATCTCTGGTCTAGAAGTGAACATTTCTCACTCTATCACAAATCTGTGAATTGAGTTTGAATGAAAAGTGTGAAGTACAAGAAGTTGTTTTTAACGATCTCGTGATAAGTATTCACCCCCCAACACAATTGCGTTTGTATGCGTGTGAAAACTGTGACGATATGTGTGCTTGCCCATCTCTGGTCTAGAGGTGAACATTCCTCACAGATTTTGTGAATCGAATTTAAAAAGTGAATAAGTGCAAGAACTTATATAATAACAAAAATTCGCCACAGTCCAGAAAACGCTCTTGAATCAATATTTTGGCGCCCAAACGATCGTGTTTACTTGCCACATGTACATTGCGCGAAAACAGAGGTTCTGTTTGCCGAGCCGTCTTATTTCACATCTTGTCCGCGTTTACAAAAATATATATTATAAAATATATATTCGTGCATATTATCGCATGCATTCCAACCATAACAACTATTTTGGATTTGCGTTCACGGCCGGCGTCTTCAAATGATCGCCGCCAACCAACATGCACCGCTGCTGCATTTTTGTAAACAGCCGCGATAAGCCAGTACTCACCTATAGTTTGTTGTTAGAGTCGATATTCTTCTTCCTCCCTTTGACATAATCTGGCTTGCTAGCACATGCATTGGTGCACCCCTCTCGTTGCCTCAGCCGCCTACATATCAGCTGGCGCGCGTTTACATAACTTCCGTTGTTCGCCTCTCGCTTACTGTTACGACTCTGCTGCTTATGTTAGCATAGCCGCTAATAAGCGAATGATCTAGATCGTTTTTGGATTCGATATTGCCTCCTCCTAATAAGCCCGTCTACATAACCTCAAGCAAATTCGCTTTACAATCGGTCATAACCTCGCATCCGTGCAGATGCACCTACGCCTCGTCGCTCAGCCGCCTACATCGCAGCTTACGCGCATCACATATCGTCCGACTCGCTCTCACACACAAACATAGTGCGTACAAATCATAACTTCTGATCAGTTACACAAGCTTAGGATTGATTGACCATATCTGCACACGGCGTTGCCATATCAGTCGTTTATTAAAGTAAACAAATACTTTGCTGATTTGTCATTTATTTAATTTGAAAAGCCGTCATTGGAGCAACTCCAAACCCAGCGTGTTATGTTTTCAGAAACATTACTCGCATTTGCAAATCGGTCGAACCTACCCAGCAGCTATCACCGGGGAATTAACTTGCCGGTTGTCAATATTGGAACATATTTCAAAATGCACTCAAATACAAGCAGACATTGATCAAGCTGACCCTGTGAATCTGTGAAATTGAGAAATGTTTATTTGCAACAAGGTCCATATTCAGAGCGCTAGACCTGACGCGCACAGCACCGTAAACGACACGACTGTAAACATCGTAAAGCCAGTGTGGGAAATCAACCTCATTGTCACCATTAAAAGTTTAATTAGTTATACAACTTGCTTCGTGGTCAAGCGTTAGAAACGGTTCGTGCTGACAATTACGCAAAGGCTCTAGAACACGCTTGCATAATAGATCGTCGCTCTTCGCACGTTACGAACTTTGCCAAATCCAATGACCACTGTCCAATGGACAACAATCGGCAATGCTTCCGCCTTATAAACTCATTGCTGTCCTCTGGGTAACGAATGACAAATTGCCCGTCCATGCTCATCTGCACTAGTCATGGGGAAAGTGGACCAGGAGACCAAGCGACAACATCCCTACCCTCGTGAGACAACTACACCGAATTGTGGAACACCATGGCAGTATCTTGAATCATTGAAAGCCTGCTGCTGATGCCTTGGTCACCAACAGAGTGTGCACAAAACTCGCTCACTGCGGCCTCAGATAAGTTCGTCATTCAATTTTACATTACAAACTTGTAACATATTCTCTAATAAGATCAAAAGCATAAACATGTACTAATTAATTAATCGTGCCATGGAGAGTTGTTAAATCGCACATAAAGGGACTTCGACTTTGTATCAACTTCGAAAAAAAGGTCATGAGTGCGACATTTCAATGTTACCAGAGTTGCCGGAGTTGCCGTAGGGCTCATTATCAACAAACGACGTCAACTTTCCAACCTTGTTTAAAGGTATCCACGAGCTCAGAGTGCAGTCGCTCATACGCCTCCCAACGTATGGCCTGCGTATGTGTTATTCTATCCATAGCATTTGATATTTGTAAAGGATTCTTCTGGATGAATAAAGGCAAGCACGCGCCCTAATTGGAACTCATACCTCGCAGGTCAAAAGATTTGTGCAAACGCTCCTCCCGCTTGTCAGGGCTCAAGTGGCAATTTGCAGATGTAGAAGCCTTCGGACGAGTCGCGAGCCCACACTACACTTAAGTCACTGCCATAACAAATTTGAGCTTCCGGCTCGAATTTACTTAATCGCGACGAAACGATTTGCTTTTAGACACGGAAACCCGTTTTCGACATCCTGGCAATTGGCACAAGTCGAGCTTGCCCAGTGCTTCAGAAAACTCTACTATACTATGACGGTTATCGCCGGTCGATGCCAAGCCCGCCCCGACACACTATTCGCTAACTGTAAACCCTTGCCATCAGCAAAAATTTGAACGCTTGTGGTGTATCGACGAAGTCATCTATGCTGCGGACGCTATTTACCGCCACCGCAGCGCAACTGGTAGTAATCATCCACTAAAAACCGTTTACACGTGCACCGGAAGTTGCACATCAACAAAGTTGCGGTCGTCGTTGACCGCTTCGTGGCAACCACGTCTCAAAAATCGCTTAATGAGTCGCTCTTAATGTTTTCGAACTCATCCGTAACGCGATAACTGTCCGACATCGTCCAAATCTGCCGATCGGTGTTTATGTGGCTGCAGAGATCGGGAATATCAATCCCTACTTCGAGAACCTCGTCAGGTGCATCAGTTTTAGCAAGTAGTATGTTATTGCGTACTCAGAACTACAAATTATCGGTTTATGCTAATTCTGACGTGTTTTGCTCCGCGGGGACCCACTAGTATAATGCCCTTCATCAAATCAAGATAAATGGCCTCCAAGCACATGGATTTCGCGTAGATGACCGCGCTCCTTTTAGGATTTACATTTGGATGACGACCAAATTACCAGTCATTCCTGGTCTAAAGTTGAGATCAACGATTTGACTCCGTTCATATGCTTTCAGTCTTTTCAAAGAGACTCAGTTCGGCCTTGGTCCAGCCTGATGTCGATCCTAGCACCATCCATGTACGCGAGTTGCCCCAACTAAGAATCTCCTGGGAATTTTGTCTGACAAGCAGCTTAACCACAGTCCTCTGCTGCCATTCCACCGATAGGATTCAATGTCTACATCTGTCGGCAATCGTAAATTCGGAAATTCCCACGAAGTCACTTCAGACTGGCTCCTGGAAGAATGTTCCAACACGCTGGTACCCTCGCAAATCTATTGTCTAGAGGCTGCGCAGTGACTGACTTGCAAAAGTCGTATAAGTTGTTCGAGCGACCTTCATTTATACGCGAGAGGAGACACCCGTGGCCACACAATTCCTCGAGAATGGTATAGCAATCAGCCGCAACCAACTCCTTGCTGCGCTCAAGAACAGCAGCTTCTTATCGTGGTTGCGTGGGTTGATTTCAATTCAACTCATCGCCCCCCGAAAACAAGCGTCATTTGATAGGGCCGTTGCCAACAACCCATAGCGCTGCAACCAGTGTCCTTAATGCATCTTTAGAAACATACTGGCTTGCTGCTAAAGGCCAGCCTGGTCCCAACAAGCTCAAGAATGTGTTGGCCCTTTTCGTGCAAGTCCGAATGGTTTCGAGCTAATTAAGATGGAGGTGTTTGGAACTGGCCAACCATGGCCCGATTTTAACTCCCAAGCACGGATCTTTCGTGAAGCAGTGATGTGTGCCATATTCACTCGGCGAACTAGCATGCAGGACCACCAATCACATGGTTGCTCTGGTGCGCCCTACCAATTTTGGATAGTCAATGCTCGTGACTTGGTACGCCGAGTCCCTTTCGATCATGCGTACCACTGAGTAGTCTTATCGACCAGCTCATAAGCCATCTAATGGGACAGTTATCACCTAAGGAACGTCTTACTGTCCAGACAATTTTAAGCGATGCTGCATAGAACTTCTATGTGCCAGTCAATGTTCTATCTACCCATTCGTGGCAAACCACGCCACAAAGCCTATCACAGTCGTTCTTTAGTTGCTTTGCAAAAAAGGCAATACACGCCGAATTGCACCAATCCTCACAACACGGATAGCTGTCTGGTCCGCGATAAGCGCTTGATCACCCGATAACCGGACCTCCAGCCAGAGTATCATGTGGAGAGAGTGCCCACTAATTTTGTCAGGAGCACACAACACAGCAGGTAAAGAGTATATATGGATTTGTGCAATGTCCCGTCCATGGTGTCTGTCCGTCCGTATTGTACGCAAAGTTTTTTCCACAGCCCTTCAAGCCAGAGTACTTATTCCACTTTCGAATTTCTCTTTATGTTATGGGATAGTAAATTAAAGTGTCAAGAGTGGGGTTCTAAGATAAGTGAGGGGCTGATAAATCGGTAAATTCCGATATACGGGCACAACGGATATATATCCACATATTTCTCACATCTTGACAGCTCGAACTACCAAATTTGGTGGGCAATAGCGACTAGCACACACCAAAACCTGCACTCAAAATGTTTATGCCATGCCCACCATACTGCGCCTAGCCGCCTTCCATCCGCCAAAACGCATCGTCAAAACAAAGAATGCGTGTATTCTTACAGACTTGTGGAAGCTGACACCGGCCACCACAGTTTTTTGGAGCCCGCTCCACCCTTCCGCCTCCCTTTTTCCCCACCCATTTACAACCTTTGCAGCTATAGGCAACCAAGTTTGGTAGGAGATAGCAATAGACATCCCACATAGACTCGCGCACAACGCCCACCCCGACCGCTCCAGCCCCCTTTTCACCCATCTCTTATAAACTTAGAGCAAGTGGAAAGGACGAATAGCTTGGTGGCATCACCATCTGCATCGGAGAATCTTTAAGACAAGCGTACACTCTTTGTATCGGTTTATTAAAATACTGGTAAAAAACGAGTCATACCGCAGTCGGTTAGCGTCCGACTGAGAAAGTTGTCCTCTTGTTTTTTCATTAGTTTTATCCTTGAAGGTTTTGTTGATAGCTCACTGGAAAGGGTTTAAAGTTTAGATAGAACCTAATGTCATCTGTCTGTGCTAGACTGCCTGGGACTCAAAGATATTTGAAATCAATTTTATGTTCATCTGTCAAAATAAAAAAACGACAATAAACTTTTATTTTTTCATTGTTTAATTAAATCTGGGAAACCCCTAAGTATTTATTATTTGTATAATAAAGGCCTGTACGCATGAGCCCCGTACAGCTCCTCCCGTTACAGTTTACAGATGATTCGAAATAGCGTCTTTTGCAAGTGGTTTCACTCTTGTACTCGCATAATTGAGTCATCCTTACTCTAAATGCAGAATTGCTGCTCTCTAAAGACATAATGGAGTGACGGCTCAAATGTGTACTACTTTGATGTTGAATCTGCGTCTGACCCAAGATGCATTGGAAAATTTGTTTTAATTTAATGTCGACGCAGGGTGCATCGAATATAATCCACTGTGTTTGTAGTGTTTAACGCGAGAGTCTCGAAGATGTTGTCATGAAGTTTACCCTCAAAGACAACGAAACGTAAACTGCGCGCCGGATGATGACACCATGCTCATTAATTTTATTGATGCTACCAGCTCGCGCGATTCTTCTTATGGTGCTGTACTTCATCGTGCTGCGTGCAAGCAAAACGCAGAAAACTTGGCGCGATACCTCAATTTCCTAACATGTAATGTACCCTTCCGCGTCTAGCCCTTCCACTTCCATAAGTACAAGTAGTGAGACTTCTGTCTGTCCTGTCCGTCTCCGTGCTTCGGTCTGTCTGAACTAAACAAGGCAATATCGTCATTTCCCTATGTCCGCTTATGTTTCGTTTGTTTTCTAGCGTATGTTTTATAATTTATAATCACTTGTAAGATTTAGTAATAAATAAACTTAAAAATTAAGTATACATAATAATTTGTTACACTTATTAGTTAGTAATGTTTATTAAAATTGTCTTCATTTCTGTTGGCCGCGCCAAAGTGCATATATATAAAAAGATGTGTGGTTTGTTATTGTTTGTTGTTCGCTCATCTGTTTTGCCTGGTGTAGCGATGTTACACACAAATTGAAATATTGACATGTATGCTAACACACACACAGGCGTGCCGGTCTTGGCCCACAAAATCAGACTTAGTGACTACCCACTATTTCGTTTTTTGCGTGCAGTGCGTTGGCGCATACTTATGTCTCTTTTGCTATGCGAGCGTGTTCTTTGTTGCTTCTGCTTTAGCAATTGCAAAAGTGATAATTGCCTATTTTGCTAGAACGCTTGTTTTTTGTTTTGCTGTGTGCCTGGTCAGCAAATGTTCGATGAGCCCCAAAGCCTGCCTTGGAAGTATTGTTTTGCTGGTTTTTCTTAGGTTTTTTGTAGGCAAATTATACAAATTTAATCAAAAATTGGCTGTTTAGGCGTATTGCCGAAATTCATATTAGTGGAGAAAGGTCATGAATTGCCTGGCACAATGGTACGCATCCATTCAAATATGGACATGCAATAGAGACAGGGACACACACATGCTTATGGTAGCTAGCCCTTTCGGCTAGCAAAAATCCCAAATCCATTCAATGTCCTGGCGACCACCAAAACTGCAATTATATTATATATTATATATGGCTGGCTGGTTGTGCTATCCCAAATAGGTGGGTAGCCACGGTAAGCAAGAGAGTGGCTGGCTGGATGACAACTACGACACACGAGAGAAGCGCGAAATGCGCTCTCAGAGCGGGTGGTAGCCTACGCTCCAGTTACGTTACGACTTCCAATTGAATGTTGGAACTTTTGCTGTTTGGACGCTCTTTTCTGTCTACAATTTCTTGTTGGTAGAGGCAGTTAGTCTCTTTTACATCTATATATCCTCCAACTTCCCGCCTTTGAGCGCGCAAAAATGACTGAACTCCTTCTGTTAGCTCGTGTCAGTAACCATCTTACAAAGCGAGCTGTAACCTGACTTCGGTCTGTCTAAATACACTATGTAGTATCTATGTTTAAGGTATAAACAGTTTTACTTATCCTACTGCGTCAATTATTTAGTTAAGTCAAAAAATAAGAGTTATTGGTTTTATAATAATATATATAAGTTACATAAAACTTGGTACATACAGTTTTAATTCCGGTTTCATAACAACTCTTCTTATAAGCGTGCTTTCCGGGTTATTGCAACGAAAACTCGATGCCTTGGGTGGTCCACATACCAACCTATCTGAATAGGGCCTCCCGCCTTAGTACATTTGTCCGCTTTTTAGCGACAAACCGCATATACCGACTAGATTTTTCACCATTCAAACCGTATTTGCGACGTGCCCGAACATTACTGTCGAAATAAAGCACGCCTATAATCGTCGGTCTTTTGACAGTCGTTTAGAACCGGAATTCTACTGTTATTCTTAGTCTTGAATATTTTTATTCGTTTTAAATATAAAAATTATACCCGTTAACAGTCCTTGGTTTATGTTGTCCTTAAACCCTGTGAAGATTAAAGTGGCGGCTTCCCTTACAAGACCATCCAAATTGTATGCTTTTATATGTAGAAGATCTGTCGCCAGGTTGTTTGGATGGGGTTGTCAGAGTTCTTATGTCACTCGCCTACTTGTTTTCATTATCTCCTCGTTTACCAATGGAAGGTTTAGTGTACCTGTGTATGATGGGATTACCGTGGTATATAGTGCATTTGAAATACTGCGCAGAGCTATATTTTAGAATCCTTGAAATCCCCCTTTGAATTGGCTTTTGTTTGCCTGCTGGGCCTTACAGCTGTATGCCGTAAGTCCATATAAAGTATTTTTCTTGTAGATTGTAAAAAATCCTTTTTGTTCCTGCGCTTAAGTATTGAATTCCTGCTGATCAGGCCAGAATAGCCGTGGTCAACCTGTCATCAGCTTGTTTTCATCCTATTAATTAGCTGGTAAGCGTCATTTTTACGTATCTCAGGTTGGCTTCTTCTAGGATGAGGGAGTCCTCAAGGTTTCCGACCTGGGGCAAAAAGGTTGCCCGTACGGAGAGTACATGTGGTGCGAGTTGGATTTATCCGGGTTTGAATCATAACCTTCCCATCTTGAGTGAGCTAGGTGTTGAGAAACATGTAGCGAAATAGCAATCGCCGCCGCCATTTTGGTTTGGAAGGCTTTTATAGTAGGTCCTGGATGCATACCCTGTCAGAGGAGTTGCTTAACGTCTAGCGTGAACCGTGCACAACAGTACTTCTTGTCTTCGAACGCCTGGTCAGGTATTTTCCTCCACTAGGCCGGTGACAACTGTTCCTGGTGTTCCGTGGAGTGCCCAAAGCCAAACTGGTGATCAGGGATAAACCCACCCTCGTTCGCAATACTGGTAGGACTCTTCGCATAAAATTTTCGAGTATTTCGGCTATTGTGTTGCCAGTAACGTTTGTCGAACAATAGAGATACACACCTCATTCTTTTCAAGTGTGTTGGAGAAGGGTCCAATTCTCAAAGCCAACTTTAAGGGCCCCATTGGTTTAAAAGCGTGAATGCCGTTGGTTGGTAAACAGTTTAATTTCTCTTGCATCTGATTCATTCGTTTCCAGGTGCCCTTTTTGGGATTGAGTCGCTTAACCTTGTTCAGGACTTCATCCATAAATGAGGGGCAATCTGTATGGTTCTCGGACTTGGCAATCTCTAGGAATTGGATAGTGCTTTTTATTCTAATGAGCGTGAGTCACACGGTGTGATAAGCTCTATCGGTGTTCCGCACATGCATCTGCTGTTTTCCTTAGTCCATGATTCCGGCCGCCATTGCCCGTGTTTCCCCCTTTGGACTCGTAACTACTCTTTTTGATGGGCCGTTTGATATGGTGCGCATCTCCCGGGGGGGCTCCATAGGTTGGCTTGTTCGATCAAAGGCTTCCTCAGGCACTTTGCTTCTTTGTTAGCACTGGTTCTTGATACCCTTGGACTGCGAGTGGAAAACCAGTCTCGCCTGAGTCGTCTTTTTTTTCTGTTAGACGTGCAGAACCTTCGTGAGGTCCAGAGGTAAAGGGCTGCTTCCCGGTGTAGCTGTCCTCTGCATCATCGTAGATTTTAGTGTAGGGCAATCTACAACACTGTGGATGTCATCATCGGATGTCATTGTACGCGTTTCGGTTGATCCAGGTTTGACTCTGTCTACATCATGTACGTCTTTTTGTTTTTTTTTTTGTCTCAAGCGCGTGCCGCTTTTTTGTCAACCAGGTCGCTTTGGTCGGTGGAAAGGTCTCATTGATGCTGCAGTGATGAACTAAAGGGAGCTTTTGCTTTGGAGACGGCAATATCCGTAATCTGGAAGCTTGCGTGGATCCGTGGGCTAGTATGTGAATTTTTCAACTGATTTTTGTTTAAATACGAGCCTCTCAAGAGAAGTGGGTTTCAAATATTTACAAATATACTCTGTTGGTTGTGCTTCACACAAAGTGTTTAACCTCAGGCTTGCTTTTCGCAGTGCAACGAAGGTGAGGGTCGTGTTTTTAATGCTTTCCAACCATAGTGGCTAGGCACGTATGATTTTTTCATAATATTCCGCAATGCGGGTGCCCATGGCTTCTGGCTGTTGCAGGCTCAGGTTGGGGTGCTTGCGCTTTGGGTATTTTTCAGCTCCACCACCTCGATTACGGCTGCTTGAATGTACTTTGACACTGAGTGTACGTATTTCCTGTTGCATGCCTAAAAGCTGTGTTAGGATGACGGTAGTGGAATGCCAGGTCAGTGCCATCGTGGAGGCCATGCAGCACCTATATGGTGCAGCATGGTCGCTTCTTACAGTGCACGCAGAATGCGGTTTTCTTTCTTCTTACCTTTTCGTGCAGTCAGGTCGGACCTGTGTCTGTCGCCAACCTTAATGAAGTTTCCATTCGGGGACAGTTTCGTCTTCCAGTGTGTCCCACCCATCCACAGCAGAAGCACTGAACCCACATCATTGAATGTAAGTGAGATCTACTTTGTTCCCACCGTACGGCCTAACCGTTGTAATTTTTATATGCCTTTTTGTTGTTGCTGGATGACTTCGGATTGTTAAAAACAACAATATGACCGTGTTCAGAGGAACATTCTCTCGCACGCTGTTTACGAGAGTTCGGATTTGCGGGTTGGGGTAGTGGACCACCTCGCGGTTGGACTACTGCGTTACGCCTTTAGAGAAGTACTCAGTTTCTCCCTTGCAGAGAACCGACGATGTTCGTCCCTTTTTTTGCTCACCTTGGCACCGACGATGTTCGTCTCCTACGCTCTGGCGCTGGGCTATTCTCGCTATGAGCTCATTTTTTTAAGCGAAGCAAAGTTTTTTGCATTTTGTCATTTTTTCATTTGTGGCTTAATCGATATCTACAGAGTTAACTTTCAGTCTAAATGGTTAGCGGCGACAGATAGGTGCATTGGCAGTATAGAAATACCCGATAAATAATGTTTTTGCTTAAAAATAAGTCTTTTTGTTTCGTAGCTGCGGAAGAGTATTGTTTCACCTCGGAATAGTGTCTTCTGTGTGATTTTTAGATTGGAGAGACGGGCAGCTTCACTTGTAATGGATTTTCGTGTTTGGGCTCTTGGGGGTTTAGCCTTCTGCGACATCGGAAATCAGAGTTCGTAGCAATTATTGCCCGCGTCTGAGCATGATTGGGCGGAAGATGATTTAGATGTGGAGAAATGGTCGATCCCGTACGGGCTTCGAGAGTAGGCCAGTGAGGTTCGGTTAGTTTGGGCGGTAGTGAGAGGCGCTAAGAACCCCCTAACTCACATAAGCCACTTATTGGCCCATTGTAATGTCGCACTTGACTTTTTCTTTCCAGAGATCCGCCTTCCCAGAAACAGAGTGTATCACACCGCTTTCAGGCCCGAGCTTTGACTAAAAGACAAGATATTTTTTCGTCATATATCTGCTTAATGGACGGTCCGATAAAAAAGGAACCAAGATCTAGATGTCGGTTCTTGCCGAGGCCGGACAGTCGCAGAAATTGTGGAAACTATTCTTCCTCAGTCACGTCTCGACACTTCTGCCGACATGTTGGAAAGGGCTTTGAGAGTCCTTCATTACGCGGCGCAGCCAAATCTGTTTAGGTGTAGGTCCTGAGAGCACTTTTTTGTAGCGCGTTGACCAAGTTTTCCTGCACCTAACCGTGCGTTAGTAGCTGCCTATTTCATTTTAGCTTCGAGTCAAGTGCGAGTCGAAATCGATCTTGCAGCTTCCAGGAAATTCCCACGCCACTTTATCTATGAGGAAGGGGCATGTATGTACCATGTCCTTTTTCAGCTGTCTGCTGTTGCTGTTGCCCCTCATGCCCTATGTCCTGCATCCAGTTAAGGTATATCTAGGCCTGCTCTGCCATCTCCTCAGAGATCTGCGGCAGTTTTGACATTCGAGTTGCTGAAATCGCTTTAAGATTGGATAACCCGCCTGGCTAGCAAAAATATGCGATGCTATCTGCGGAGCAGTTAGGTCTCCGAAATGCTGGGGTGTCCTCCGTATGCAGCGACTCGCTGAAACACACGGAACTGAGCCGACGCTGAAACAGTTTACTGATAACTAGCTCTTTGCAAAGACGCTGTCCCCTTACCCGTCGTCTGCTTTGGTCTCGTATAATTTAATAATAGAGGCTGTCGGCCACTGGCTTGCTGGAGCACCAAACTTCCCTTGCGGGGATGAGTGCATGGAAATGGCTTTTGGGAAAATTCCTGAGGAAAATAAATATTCCGTGTTTGGAAGTGACAGTGGTTTTCCCACAAGGATGTTGGAGTGTTCGTTGTCCTTGTCGGACCACTGCTTTGTTTCCCCCCATGCGTAGACCAGAAGTGATTGCTACTAATGCCGCCACTCCGTTTTTGGTACGGAGACTAGGCATGATATATTGTCAGAGCCTCAGGCGGGTTTCTGTTCTGAGTCCAGGCGTCAACGCTGTCTTTGCCACGATTGTGGGACTGATTTCTTTCTTAGAGTTTGGCCCCCATACTGATACTCTGCACATAAAAGGGTCGAACGATGGCTGGTACAGCCACAGAGTTAGGTGATTGCCATTCCCCATTTCAGTCCCATGACTTCCATGCCTGTATACAGTGCGATGAGGCCTTCTTTACAGGTTTCTGTTATAAGAATTCCAGTCCTAGTTTTACTATCTAAAGTTTCCTTAAATATTTGGCAGATTTTGCTGAGGCAAGTTCCACCCATTTGAGGCTTGGAGATCTGAGTGGAGGGATCTTATACTTTCCTAGTAAAGAGTATTAATCAGTTTGACTGGGCTAAGCCCATCCCTTTGGTATAGCCCATGAGACAGGCAGGTGTGGTCACGGCTCGCACAAACTTTGGGGTATTTCACCGAGAGAATATGCTAACGTCGAAGCCGTAACAATAGCGATCAGTCGACAGCCCCCTCCCTTCGATCGAGCTCACAGATTTTAACATCTACATTCCAAAAGAGGGAGAACACCTCTTTGCGGGGCTGCCTCTATTTACGTCCATAAATGGTCAAAGATCCCAGAGGGCCGGCTGATTCATGCACTTGGTAGTTGACAATCAGTGCGTGTATGCCCGTGAGCTTGCTTGTGAGTAGTTCTGTACACTCGGGGGAAAGAAGTCCAACAGGTTGCTTTGATAATAAGTCTTTTAAGAAAGTCTTTGAAAATGGTCCAGTTCGTACATTTTTACGTGGTCCCGACTCAGCTTTGTGCAGCATGGGCTCATCCGCCGAGCACAGAACCGTGCCAGGTTGTTGGCATATCGACGTAGCCTGTGCAACTTCCGAAGGCGTTCATGGAAATCTTGTTTGGCAAACTTGCACTTGGTATTTGGGGCCAATGTTGACCCAATCAAAAATTGGAGGATTCGTGCAGGCCTTTGAAACTTGGTTTCCCGCAGTGTTTGGAGCAATGATGGCTGCCACATTTAAATTACACCTAACAGCGAGCAACAATTAGTATAATTACAAAGGGTGTACTTTGTTGTTCTTCTGCTCTTTTGGACTACAGATATAGATTCCATGTATTAACAGTGGGGTCTCCTGGCAATTAAGACACTCTCGCTATAGAACGGTCAGCCCTGAAGCGATGAATCCATAAGTGGTTTATTTCACAATAACGCTAATTAATATGATTGTTGACGTGCGTGTTTTATTGATGGGGACATCCGCCTCCGATTCTGCCCAATTCTAATGCCATACCCGTTCTCGATTGAAGCTCTGAGGATCAAGAGCTCTTCAATACCACCTATCTAAGGCTAGACTCGTCGGGGAGAATCTTTTGCAACTGAAGGGAAGGTGTCCCTCATATTGCTGTTGTGTTTTGCACAACTTTTTAATACTCCAACACCAAGTCACGACAAATTTTTAGGCTTGCCCTTGATGAGGCGTGAACCCCGAACACCAAGACAACGGCTGCGGCCACAGCTCTGCAGTGGAAGTAAGAAACGCAATACTTAACTCACCTGCTGAAATAGTGAATAACAAGATTTTTTGCACATACATTATTTCCTCTTATAAAGCCATTAACTCTCTCTGGTGTTCACGGCACGCTCCGGTGCAGGCTGCTACGATCGTTCAATTCCTTGAGGATTGCAGTTTTTTTTTTTTTTTTTTGACTCTCTGCCAATTCGCATTTGCATTGACCGCTTTGTCCATTTTTTAAAATCATTTTAAGGCCTCCAGAAATTGTCCCGTCTCCTCTTTAGGTTGCAGGCCCATCCTCCGGGGACACGCATGTCGAACGTGACGACGCCTCGATGACTTCGACCTCAAATTCTCCAAGCATTCCACTTGCATTTCCGTTTCTTTTGAAATCCTAGGGAACACAGCAATTTATATTATATAAACCTCATTAATTTGTGTAATCAAATTTTTTGCACTTACCCCGTTTCATCCCAAGGGCCTTAACTCAGGGTTTGTAATTTGGGAATAGGCGAGACTCTTCCCACGTTTCGAAATTTGTCCACGTCGATGTCGATCCGCCAGATCTACCACCACAGTTTTCGCATGCCTGCAAAATAGTCCAACAATAATCACACCGCGATTATATTATAACATTTCGGAAGGCGTTTTTGAATGCCTGAAACAAACCTGTAAATCCTCTTTTTGAGCGACTCCAACTTCTTCTTGACATCTAGTTGAGTCATGTCCCGGAATATTCTTTTAATGTCTCCGCCATCTCGGCATAGACATGAAATTTTTTCGCTTACCCGCAGTCAGCGGCTCTACGCTCCATACTTCAATCTAACATGCTCTCCAGTTCTCCGCCATCGCTTTCTTTTTTGTCCCGACTTCCACTTGAAATTAAATGTTTAATTTCACGATAATAAAATATTTAGTATTTTAACTCATTTTGTACTTTCACATTTGTTTTGATTTTAATCATCTGATTTCTGTTGCCTCCAACCATTCAATTTGACCAACACTTCGTTCATCGGTAATAAAGGTCTTTATTTTAGCCGGTAGAATAGCGGCTCGAGAAAAGTCGCGAAATTCATTTAACGGACACATTTTGTATATGGTAAAGGCTAGAAAATAATCGAGACCGTAAGCGCATGCCTAAAGGCTTGCTACGGCGCCAGTGGTAATGCACTATTACATTTTTTTAGTTTTGCTCTAACCCTAGACTTTAGATGTACACATAGAAAATGAGTATTTCAATATCGGTAATATTTTATTTTAGTTCAGGTCTCTTAAAGATGTACCAAATCATCATCTCAGTTAGCTAAGTGTATCGTTCATGATGCACAGCTCAGTTATAAATAATTTTATTAACTTTGACCTAATCAATAATATAATGGCGATATTATTCTGACATTATTTACAGAACGTTTTTACATTTGATGAATTTCTGCTATAATCCACATTTTAAAAGATGACAACGTCCGAGCGAAGACAACCGACTTTAAAAGCCCGTCTGCTTATCCGCTACATGAAGATTCAACAGAATGACAACTATCTCGCTATAAACTCTAAGAACACTTGACCATTTTAAGTTTACGAGGCAGTACCAACTGCAAAATTCGTACTCGTTTATCAAAAATCATGCCTTTTCATTAGCTATAATTTTCAGTGTTCCTATATCCTCAATGATATGCTTTTTTTTTAAAATTTTTACTTTTTGTATGCGGAACAAAGCAAATCAATTTTTAAATTTGATATTAAACTATTCAATTTGAATAGCTAGAGCCTTGAACTTTCCAAATACCGTTACATATAAACTGGCATAATAGTGTCCGATAGGGTTCTACGATTAGTGCGGAAACTGGCAAACGATAATAGCTAGAAATACAATTGTGGAGAAGAGTTTGGAGGCTTGCCCCCCGCTAAAAACGTTAAATTCCTTGATAACATCTTATGAATAGTTTTGCAACTACAGTTTTTTGCATTGTATAAGTATTTAATGAAATACAATATACAAAATGTGATTTTTGATAAACAAATTTGGAAATTTGATACAGTACAAAAAATTTTTTTTCCAAATTTGTATTGTACAGTGTTACCATTTGCTCACACCCCGTACCTTATTTTGAGTTTTTTTTCCAGTCCCTCATTTACGTCTCTCAATTAAACCATTCATTTTATTTTTCAGATAAGGAGTTTATTCAAAACTCCCACTGTGCAGATTAGGTCCTAAAATCGAACACAAGGAGATTGTTGTTTGTTCCGTTTCATCTTGCCTAAAAATATCATAAATGTTTTGCCATGATAAATTATATATAATTGATCCACTTGATACTGTTGTTATTAAAAAGCCCGAGAATGAAAACAGAGTCGTTATATTATTTATTACCTGCATTTGAATAAACCAACCTACTCTGCGTTATATAATAGCCGACGAACTAGTGTCGGCGAAGCATCGACTCATTCTGCATACACTTTGTCGAAGTGCCGTAACATACCCGTGAACCGACGTATCGAACACTAGTGCGCATAGTAAATGTGGTCCACCATAGCGATAAAAGCAGACGCGCAAACTTATCAATACACACGTCAATCGCATTATACCCATTCAACTATATAAAGCAGACTTCCAATCATTTTAACGAGTAGTCTGTACTCATATATATTAAATAAAGTTACCTTCTAAAAACCAATTCGAAAAAGTAAAAGACGTCTTATAAAATTTGTCCGTGGCTAACTATTGATCTCGGAGGAAGTTTCAACACTTCAAAACTAATCCGCAGAAGACTGAACTGTTTTACAAAAAGTTTAAGATACAGGAACTGCTTCACCAATCGAATGCATGCAATTGTATTTGAGTCACCAACACTAAAACTCTCTGAAAGAACAAAACATATCAATTTGGTTATCACTATTGATATGTCGTCATGGTGTCTGTTCCCGTCGTAATGAACGCACTTTTTTTCAACACCCTACAAGCTTAAGACTTGAAACGTTCCATTCTTTTTATATCTCGTCGGTATAAGTCATCGAGTTGTCTTCGCAATACCGACGGACGCTGTAAAAGATTCGTTATAACCGGTTCTAACTGTGTTTCGTACACCCTTACAGCTAAAACTACCAAATTTTGTTAGAAGATAGCTTCTACATCCCAAATACTGCATCAAAAATTTGGAGCCACGCCCAGCCATTCCGCCACAGCCCCCCGCATTTTTTGAGCTAGAGCCAAAACATTTGTGCTAAGATAGGTGATGATGACCCTCAAAAAAACTGCATAACCAAACTTTGGATACCACTACCCTTCACCCCCAGCCCCTCTTCCCCACCTTTTACAAACTTTGAGCCATCGTCACAATTGGTCATAAAGCTAGCAGTTAACATTCACAAATCTGCATCACAAATTTGGATGACACGTCCCCCACCCAAACGCCCCAGCCCCCCTTCCCAAACCTTTTTACAACTTCGAGCTAGAGTTACTTAATTTTGTTATGTAATAGCAATGACATTCCACAACGTCTCATCAAAATTTGGATGCCACGCCCACACCATCCCGTCCCCCCCAGCCCCCCTTCACTACCTTTTACAAACTTTACAGACCAGAGTCACCAAATTTCATTTCAAAACAGGCCTCTTTTAACCGTTTTACTCCTAACCCATAAAAGGGGTCAGTAAGGGTATAATGGTTCTGGTGCAACAGTATGTAACGGCAGAAGGAAGCATCTCCGACCCTATAAAGTATATATATTCTTGATCAGCATCAACAGCCGAGACATATAGCCCGTGTCCGCCGTGTCCGTCCTGTCCTGTCCGTCTGTCCGTCTGTATGAACGCGTGGATCTCAGAGACTACAGAGCTAGAGACTTCTGTTTTGTATTTAGTTCTCCTATACCATGAGCGAAACAAGTTTTGCTTCAATTATCGATAACTAGTCTGGTTTCCGATATACACAGAATATGATAACAATAAAATATCGAATTTGAAAATCCAAAAATGAGGGTTGAAGTAATGGATAATGATAGAACTTTTCTGAAATTTCGTCCAATCGGTTGAGAACACCGGAGATATTGAACTTAATCGATGGAAGCTAAGCCAGTATACCAAGTCTTATATAATTAATATATTTATGCAACTGGGTTCAGGGATCTTCTAGTCGGGCTCTCCCGACTCGAGCCTTCTTACTTGTTCATACGGGTAACGCGAGTATACCGCAGTCGGTTGCGTCCAGACTGCAACGTTTTCGCTTGTGTTTTTTGTTTTATTTTCTTATTTTTTATTCACGGAACGCTATTTCAGTAGGGATTGAGGATGGCAAAAAATCTATAGTTCATATATAATTAAAAATCATATACCGGAGAAAGCTCAAATTTTCGAAGATTGGAAATGATCAGGTCGACTTGGAGAAATCGTCCAAACACATATATTTTTCCGTCTTCACAAATAAGTGCAGTGTTTTCTAGTCGGATATGCATTTGGTAGATCTTCGAACTGGCAATAGGACTTGTACGCGACAAGACTGCACGGACTGCAACTATATTCGTTTATAGCACACCCCAGAAACCACCAGAACAGGCTTAAGAAGTTATTTTGAGTTCCTAAATTGACATTTTCAATTTCGTAGTTTATTTTTTGAAAGAAAATATCCCTGCCACCGATATTCAAAATTTGAATTAATTTAACGTAACAGCTCTTTATGTTTCTTGGCAGCTTGTCCGCTTTTAGAGGATATAATACTTTAAACTCGTTTGCCCACCTTCTCGAACTAGCTCGTACAAGCGGTCTCCCACTACTCCAAGTTCTAATCGTACCCCCGATTGCGTGAAATTTATACTGATTTGGATTAAGTTCAGCTATACTCAACCAAGTCCGATTTTTTTCTGTGCTCCACAAAATTTTTTATTATACCTTTAACAAAACAAAAGCAATAGCGAAATTTGGAAATGTCAACTAATGGTTGAAATAATGGGTAACGTATAGGTCTTTTCTGAATTTCGTCCAATCGTTTGAGAAACACCGGAGATATTGAACTTTATCGATTGAAACTAAGTCAGTGTACCAAGTCGTACATAAATTTAATTTAGTTATTGCAACTGGGTTCCAGGGTATCTTCTATTCGGTCTCTCCCGACTAGAGTCCTTCTACTGTGTTTTATTATATATTCGTGAATAAATAACCCAAAAAAAGGATACTTTACGTTGCATTACTTAAACCACTCATTACTAATAGTCGTGAGTTTTCATTTGTTTTGTTTTTTCATTTAAACGCGAAGTAAGCAAATTTGAACATACATACCAACTGCAAACTCTTCTTATTAACATACACTACGAGACACGCGCCAAAACGCGAAATCACCAATAACACTATACAATATAGCATGGTACCGGGGAACAGAAGCGCTTGCGTGAAAACTCTGCTGGAGAACTGAAGGTCGCTGCGCTTTTATTTGAAAAAAATTTTTCAGATGAGATGGTAACATTCGCCTGCTCGTGTTTAATACTGTAGGAGCCACTCATTGTACCCTTAACCCATAAAATGGGTAAACAGTGTATATGGTTTTTTGTGCCAAAGTATGTAGCAGGCAGAATGAAGCATCTCCGACCCCATAAAGTATATATCTAAAGATTCTTGTCAGCATCAATACCGAGACGATATAGCCAGGTCCGTCGTCCGTCCGTCTGTCTTTTTCTTCATCACGCGTGCTCTCGAGACTACATAGCTAGAAACTTCAGATTTTGTATTTATTCTCCTATCCATAAGCAGAACAACTAGCTTCAAATTATCCGATAACTATTCTGTGTTCCGAGTACACATAATATTCGTACCACAAATATCGTATGTGGAAAATTGTAAAATAGTGCTTGAGTATTGGTAAGAGAAAATTTCGTCCAAATCGGTTGAGAAACCCGAGATATCGAATTTACTCGTTGACACTAAGTCAGTATACCACAGTCAATTATAAATTTAATTATTTATTCAACTGGGTTCAGGGTATCTTCTAGTCGTCTCACCCGACCTAGAGCCTTCTTCTTGTTTAACTCATTAGATGCAACCGAGTTTTGATGCAGAACACTTTAAGATACTTATGTCATGTTCCAGTTGCCTAATTGGTGACTCCGCTTTTAAATTTTCAAAAACGCCTGACCCATTCATCGCATCTCGGCCCCGCAAAACGAAAAACATCATTTATTTTCCTTCGAAGCAAGCAGGCGTGTCGTAGAAATGCAAATCGACAGTTAAAAGCCAGTTTCAGAAGATTTGGCAAGGCTTGGACAACCGCACAAGAACGCCCTCGAAAATTGTTATGTCCGCATCATTCTCCATAATTTTCTAAACAGGCACAACTCGTAATTCATATGCTGTGAAGCTGCAATACAGTTCATTGCCCCGCAACCGGCTAATAACTACAACTGATCGGATTTTGCTGGCTGGTAATATTAGAATAACTAAGCGAGCACCTATATAGCAAAACTAAAGAAATTGAAATTGTATTTATATAACTTGCGTTCATTTATTTCTTTATTTTTTTCTTACCCTAAATATGTGCTCATAGATACCTTTTTGATTGCATGCTTTATGCTATACAGAGCTAAAATAAGTACACTTCTAATTTGCAATTTTCCCTTAACGTGTCATATTGACCAATGCTAATGTTACCTGAATAGAACTGCTCATTAAATCAAGAGTTTTTTTCATCTGCCAAAAAACTCCTCGCTGAGTAGCTATGAGAAGCTAGAATACCTTCCTTTAACGGCGTGACGGAACCACTTGCCGTTCTCGCCGCCTTGCCGGGTGCTCGATCGATACCCGATCCAAAAAGGGACGCTCCAATTTGCACTACCCTGAGCAGATGTAACGGAATATCGTCAAAAGTCTCCAGCCGCTGCAGCACTAACGAATATTCTGATTAAAATTTATTATATTTAATATGTTTCTTACACTACCTGTTGTTTTCGGTCGATTGTTACCCTTCAATATGGCATATTGATCTACCCAGTCTGTACTATGCGATGTTCTGCAACTTTGCAGGTCGCACCCTATGAACTTGGCAGCCGCGTCGGATGTTGGCACCACCCGACGGCGGCTGAGCTTTCAACTCCTGTCTCTAGGCGGAAACCCCTAATAGTCTAGCGATTTGGGACATTATACCGCCAGTTTCTCTATATACTTACTTATACTTGCCGTCCAAGTTTCCTCAACTTCTGTACCGCACCGCCGACCACCGCGCCATCCACCTTCCTTCGTGCCCGCCACCGTTCGACTTCTTCGCCACCATTTGTCCCCGCACAAATAGTCTGGGGGAACGAGTTCCTCCTGACATTGCCCTGAGCGCAAAATAACGTTCATCCTTCCACACAACGCCATAAAATAAGCGTTATTGTTGTCCATGCCTTGCTCCTACTAAACTACGGACTGTTACGAGAATCCATCTAAAAACGAAGGATATTATTATTGTCAAAATAGTACAACTTGCGCTTTACCTTTTTCATCTTCCATCAGCTGTTTTTTTTTCGACTTTTCGATGAAAATCAGTTTTCAAATGAAACTAGCACTCCTTCAGTGATCCTCAGTTAATATTTAACGGTTTAGTTCGCTAGTTACTGTTAGCGTTAACAGTGGTTAACACACTGTTAATGAATAACTGAGCAGTGGAAATACCTTACCTTAGTGGTGTTTTTTAAGCTCTTATTCAATGGTGTCGAACGATGGTTTATTTTTATACTACTACACTGCCTCCTATATTATCAGCAATCTAATCTAATTAATCCCACAGTGGAAAAGCCATTCAATGACAAAATACTTACAAAGAAAATGATGGTCCCTACATATTCTCTGAAATGCTCAAAGGCCTAAATTTAAAATGAGATTTAGATATCTCTTTGTCAATTCTAATGTTATATTATATGTTTTGTCGAAACGTGTTTTTCATGATTTATGTGACGCGTTTAATTGTGTGTGATGGTTATAATGCCTTCGTTCTAATCGTATTCGTCATGCTGGTGGTGTTTCTATCTATGTCATCACATACTTAATCAAGATTGTACATAACAGCAAAATGGAAGTCAAATGAATATATTCTAGTTTGAAATTTACCATTTAGGGCATGATATAAAACGCTTGTTGGCTGCATTTCAGGCCCAAAAAAATTTACCTTTGAAACTTGCTTATGGATTATCACAGTAAACTTTCGTTATGGGGGGGGGGGGGGGATTACAGATATTATTCTTACTACCAGCATATTTTATTGAATTAATTTTTTTAGATATATGTAGCCTCGGCCCCTTGTATTTGGTTAATACTCTGTACCCACTCATTTTTAACTAGACAGAGTAATACACTGTTAGATTTACTTTTTCAGATGAGATGTTATCACTCGGCCTTATTTTGTTAATACTGTGGGTTACCCACATCATTTAACAGACAAGTAATAACTGTTGCTATAAGCCTGGTCAGAGAACTAATAAGCTTATGTTATGTGACCACTATCAGTACCTGCTTTTCCACACATGATTTAATTTTCCTGACTGGCCCCATATAAACTTGACTTAAGGTTAAGTATTAAGGATAGAAATTTTAGGGATTTAAACTGTGATATATGATAATTGAATGCCGACTGTTTGACCTGGAGTGAGATTTACACTATGCCAATCAGTTGACCAAAAATTCGATATTCAAGCAAACTTCCACCTAGCTTATACACCTTTTGCAACCACTTAAGAGCTAAATTCTAAGCCAGTTGCTAGATCGTGGTTTAATACCTCACATACAAAGCAATTAAGCAAACGGATAATATGTATTCACAAGTTGAAACGCTATAAATTTGACTATATGTCAAACAATACAAGAAAAGTAGGCAAAGTCATGATTTAATAGCTGCTAAACAAAGATCACATTCTGCAAGTGCGAAAGCAATAAATATAGTCAGACTGAAAGTATTAAAAACAGAGGAATAGGCAATGGCGGAAAATGATTATGAGATGATATTGAGATAAATGACCCTAAACACTACATTTACTAACTTATGTACCGAAGCTAATACTATCTCGTATTTCTGTCCTTCTTTGCAATAATTGTGTAATAATATTTGAATTTGTCTGTGTCAAGCAATGTGATGTCTTTCAGTCCTTACTCAAAACTAGTCTAATGCTGCGTCTGGAGGATGTAAGCCTTAAATCATAAAATGATACTGGCCTGCAATCTTTAGGCATATAAACACACATAATTAATGCCATCTCTAACCTCATCCACCTTTCCGCAGAATCAATGGATATGCAAAAATTATCCAACTCCAACATCAAATCGAGATGTTTTAGGCAATCAGCATTTTACCATTTCTGTGAAAACTTTTGAGATCGGATGTGTCCCAGATTAAAAAATTCTGATCACAAGCTGTATTTTTGTATACAAACAATCAGGTTTTTTAGGAAGAACAGAATCTGCACTAACGAGCCTTATTAACGTCTTCAAGATATAAGATGTAATGTAATAATGCAATGTAACGTTGTTGACTTTAGCAAAGCTTTGACCACGTAAACAAACGAAATTATTTTTGACCAAATTAGATCTGTCAATAATACCGTTGCCAGAAACTGCACGAAGCTAATGCTCTCATATTTACGTAATACACTGCGGTGCATATGATCGCCGCACCCTGTGTTTTTTCTAGTTTACCTCCCTTAGTGTTAACTCCCTCTGTGAATGATGATCCTGAATATGTTCTAATCGTAGACAAACTCATTAATACAAAATGCATTTACATGTTTTACCAAAACACACGTTAAGTACCGTTATCATGAAAAGTTATTTTTTTAGGCGGTGCATAATTAAAGCGCACTATTGGTTATCAGCGTTGTAATGACTTCAGTTGAGCAAAAAATATAATTTTTGAATGTGCTTTAATTTTTCATACATAATTAACAACAACTCATTTATAATGCCTGCGGAAAGCTCTTGATAATACTGAAAAGGACAAATGATGCATCCTGAAGAGATTAAGTTCTAGGCAATTGGAAAACACTAATCGAAGTGAATACAGTTGTTGCTGACTTTTTACGAAACCCAACGCATAGTTCGGCCAAATCGACAGGAAGAAGAAGCACTTTAACTGCAGACAAAAGCGTGATAGCGCAGAACCGCAAGCCTCATCCAACACTATGTGCTTGAAATGCGAAGGGGTGTAATGTCAGTTCATCAAAGTGACGATTGCTCTGTGTTATCAAATCGCAGATCACTTTAACAAGGAAAAATAGAAGCCTGGCGACCAAATTAATCTCGAATGCATAAAGAGACGCGGCTGGAGTTGTAAAAAAAACAGCAAACGTCATTGGACAGAAGTAAAGAATAAATCCCTTTAATCTCACTCTTAATAATTTTTTCTTTTTATTGTTTGTGTATATCATTTTTCAGACGCAAAAAAATTATCTGGATGGACCGGACGGGTTTATTCATACTGGCGTGATTTACGTAAGGACCACGAAAGTTTTAAAGATAAACTGACTTCGAGGAGGCGAAGTGTTAGGGTTTGGACGAAGCGAATACGGTGGTTCTTAGAAATGAAGCCTTTACCATTTCTTGAAGCAAGAGGGCGCCGTGTACTGGCATTACCAACAAATAATGCCAGTATACACGAAGTCGCGAAACTTCGATCTTGGTTTGAGAGTAAAACATTTGAACTCCTTGCCATGGCCAGCATGCTCACCACGACTTAATCCGATTGAGAACGTATGGTGCATTATCGTTCAAAGTATTTACCGCAAACAACATGCACTACAATAGGCGTTTCGGACCTTAAAACCCAATTATCGAATCTTACATGAGAGGAGGGCTTCAACAATTGGCCAACGTTGGTCAGAAGCATGCCAAACAGAATTGCATGTTCATGGTAACGGTACTTACCGTGTGTTTATGTAAAACATTGTAAATGCATTTTATATTATGAGCTTTTGTCTACATTTAGAACATATTTCATGTCATACATTACACCCAGGGTGTTAAACAAACTAGAAAAAACGGGTTGCTGGCCTATCATTATGCCCCGCAGTGTAGGAAGCAATCAACTGTTTGTTAATTATTAGAAGTCGCACTCATGTGTCAACTTGACCAGCTTGAGATTTCTTTTCCAGAGTTCGCTGAGCGATTTTTCTGTTTTGTTGCTCACCAGGGTCACTCGCGCCCTGGAGTAATCCTGAACGGCTTTTGCCGGTGACCTTATCCATCTTTATACTGGCTTCTAGCAAATCCAACACAGGTGATCTGTGAAAGAATCCTAAAGCCTTTCTCTCTCCTTCAATTGTGGGGTTTGTTTTGTGTACTCATTCTTTTGGGTCGCAATTCCTGGGGCCGTTGTCTCTGGTCTTGGTACCGTCGCGTTGTAATTCCCCGTGGTTTCTATGCAAGAAGTGACAACCCACTCTAGAGCTTACAACCCGCCTTTACGGGGTCGGCATTCGAGCCGGTGCCGCGTTTATGGATGAAAGGTTTTCATTTGAACCGGTACTGTCCAACATTAATGACTCCGGATCCTTAAACGACCCTTGCTATTTTTTAAACGGGATGGAGGCGGTCGCAGCATTAGCAATCACCATTTCGGCTGATTTCACTCCGCTTACTCGTGTGGGTAGCATTTTTGCTGGCAAGTGCTACCTCACAAAGCTGCAGACTGCAAACCGCGATCGTGGACACACCGTGGTCACGCCGAAACGGCAACTCTGCGTCGTGGACAGCGATGGTCACCCGAAAACGGCAACTCCGCGTTCTTGTCTCAACGGTGGTCACCGCAGCTTTACGTTTAAACTATAGCTGTGGCCACCCGAAAAATTTATTTGGCAATAGTTAGCAAATCATTTTTGCGGGCGAATTTAAAACAAAGCGGGACCGTGTGTCGAAAAAACACCAGCGCCACCACAACAGCAAAAGGAGACACACTGGTGAACGCTCAGGCAACTACCTACCCACGCACAGGCCCACGCCGGAAACCCACATCAAAACCCCGGAGCCACCCACAGGCACATTCCATTCGCTACATCACACAGCGACACTCAGGCAGCTGCCGACACGCACTAGCTGGCACCCACACACACCCAGGCTAACGCACCACACCGTCACACCCGGAGCACCCACAGGCACTGCCGCCGCGCCTCGGCACATCCACACCCCACCACACAGGCCAACGCCACAAAATATGTCCACAAACGAGAGGCACCATCAGGCCCCAGCTACACCCGCGCACCGCATCCACACACACACACAGTCCATACACAGGCCAGCTACACACACACACCGTCATCTTCACAAACCCATCTTGACACACACAACATACACAGGCATCTACACACGTCTTCCGAAAGCAATGCGTGAAGTTGCCAAGTGGCGGTCGCGTTTTTTATTCGCTCTGGTCCGGCGGCCACTTTGCATCGATTACCATGGTCGAAAAGTAACAAACAGTCAGTTGGTGTTGTTTCGATTGGGTAGGTTACCTGGTATCCGCTTTTATCACCGCCTGTGCGACCCGGTTGTATTTTGACGGGTTGCGTCCCGCGAGTCCTCTAATCCCGTGTTTTGGTGGTTTTAGGTTGTCTGCGTGACCCTTTTGCGGTGTGTGTTGCAGTTGCCGCGCACATTTTGCACCTTTCTTTGCAGTGTGCTGTTGGTGGTTTTTTCGCCTTAACACTCTCGCTTGGCTATTTGCGCTTTTCGGTGCCCCCATTCTCACTGATCTGCAGGCTGGTCAAGCTACATCGCTTGCAATCCGCGCCGAAACACAGCTCTCATCCGCAACAGGTGGCGCCACTTGGTGTTCGGCCTCGTGTATCGACGAAACGAGCGGTCTACACCTCGCAGTTGCATCCTTCGTGGTCATTCAAATTAGTGTAGCTAAACGTACAGGCGTGTTCTTTGCTAAATCGACTCCTATGCAACTAGGTGCACAAGGCCACGGGAAATGGTTATCACCAACCCTCCCCGCTGCGGCGGGGCACTTGAGGGGCTTCGGGTGACCGAAACGGGGCGTATAGACCACCACCGGTTACACCGAAGGTACATCTTTTGGTCACCGGGGATTGCTTATCCAGAGTCGTATCACGTAACACCATCACCTCTAGGAATGTCAGAAGACGAACGTCGCATTCTTCGAAGGCCGGCGTTGGCGCGATCTCCACCATCGCTGCACCTAGACTGGCTTGTCCTGCCCCACGTAGATGCTGGTCTCCGCATTGGTGGCATGGGGCATCTTCCTCGCGCCTTTGGTAGCGGCTGTTGAGCGGCCAACGACACAGGGAGCTAGTATCACGGTGACAACAGCACACCCCCACCCAGTTACCGTTAACCTAAGAGCAGTCTAAGCGCATGGGGGGCTGCATAACGGATAGTTGCCCGTTGACACAAGAGGCACTCAATCAATCTGGAGGCGCGAGGAGCTGCAAGGTTAGTGGACTTGCAAAGCAAGCTATGAGCTGCCTTATTCTGCAACAACTGAAAGGCCGTCCAGACAAACGCCCACTGCTGATGTCCGTTTCAATATAGTTGCTAGGAAGCACGCATGGTTCGTGGTAACCGCTAAGGTACCCCGACACGCGTGCGCGAGGTCCTCGACATCTCACCGCACTAAACCCCCAAAAACGGAGCAAGGTGACAGCGACTCGGCTGCACGCCGCAGAAATCTGAGCCCCCCCGTCTACCATCCTGCCTAATTTTTTAATCCCTGGTCGAATGTGGTTGGCCGCAAGCAAAGCAGCTCGTACAAGGGCTGAGGCAGTCCCCGTGTCTGTCTGGGCGACTGCGCAGGCACCTCTAAAAGTGGTTAGGAGCGAGCCCATCACTTGCGCAATCTGCAGAGGATGTTACACATCCGCAGACGGCTAAAGGCGTCTGCTTATTAGGCTAAGTTAAACGCCGGTACACAGTGCAAACGATTCAGCTCGCTGTTGGTAAGTAACTGTTGGACGGGCTACGGCGAAAACCTTATGGAATCCAATCAGGTGTAGGAGGTCTGATGCTGTTAGGTCCTGCACTTGTAGACCCAACGCCTGGATGGCAGCGCGTCGTCAAGTCGCTGCGGCACACGAGGGCTTCCTGCACACTGCAGACCCTGGCTTACCGAGCTTTGGCGTCCAGCTGTTGAAAGGCGAAATCCCGCATCGGATGGGCGATATGCCGCATTAGGCCCTTGATGCAGCCAAGGCGTGTTTCAACTGCTTGGAATATGCCACATCCGCTGCCCATTGCAAGTGCACGGCTGAACCTGAGGAAGAACTTGTACAGTGTGGAACCCTATTACATCCGAGAGCGTGCAATCCGCCGCCAAAATGTGCCCTATGCACAAGAAAAGTAAAGACGACTGACCATTGCGACAGTCAGTGTATATGGTGTCCTGCTACGCGAATCTGTTAAGCCGCCAAATGGGTTGCAAGTCCTGCACCTAAAGCCTTAACCACTGAGTAGCTCACAGCTTTGCTGGTCAACTCATTCTTGACGATAAACATCGATGTCGCCCGCTGCTTAGTGAACCCCAAGTTTTTCCCACCGGCGTCCACCTAACCGCGGCTGTGGGCTTCAGACAGCTCTGGAAAGGCTGCTT
>JARNME010000404.1:48417771-48466312 GCA_030179655.1 Scaptomyza flava
TGGACAAGATCAGTATTTTAAACCATATATCCTTACTTCTCGATCTCGATCTCTAATCGCAGAAAAAGTATTTTTTTTCATGCTTTTATTTAACTTGACTTGTCTGTTTGTTTGTTTGTTTGCTTGTACCGGATTCTTGAATCAAATTTTCCCGACAAGCTAGAGCTTTGAAATTTTCACCATTGATGCGTAGAACAAGTCAAGTAAATTAACCAGCTTTATAGGAAATTTTCCCACGATTTCAGATCTGCAATCCTTAATCTAACCAGATTTTTTGTTTAGAAGATATAGCCCTGCAAAGTTGACTGATTTTTTGTGTTGCATAAAAATCGCAATTTTAATGTGATTTTGTCGGCTTTGAGATACAACAACTCAAAAACTAAGAAACGATCATCATTATTTTTGATTCTATTAATAGATCTTTTATTCAAAAAAGAATAAAAAAATTGTAATGTTTGCTTTGCGGTAGGCCAGGTAAATCGATATTTACCAACTATCCATTTTTTCACTATTTTTCAACTTTGATGGAAAAAAATGATCACATTTTACATCTGCCAAATTTTCAAAATTATTTCTTTGATTATTCCTTTATCTAATGCAAAAAGTTTCAGCTGCCCGTTTTTGACCCTTATTATTTTAAATGCAAAAAATGAAAAAAGTCCTAAGTCATGCATGCATTTCTGGGCCATTTATGACTCATAACCGTGGAAACCAATTCTTATCGTTATTGTTTCGTTTCTTATTGTTAAGATGCCTGACTTTTGTTTTTCATTTAGTTATGCTTGCCTAAAACCTTTGTTAAATTCTGGTCCCTAAACTCAGGTGCAGTTACAGGATATACAAATAAACTACCTGATACGCACCATATATAGAAATTGCACTGGTGTACAAGTAGTAACATCCCATACAGATAGGCAGCTTGTTCGGATACGTGCGTAGTACCCTAATTGCACAAATTGACCTAAGCCCAAATATATAACAAATATTAGGTACATTTTGCAGGCATGAAAGCTAACTCTTTTTTTGAACCCTTGACCCAAACAGTATATATCACATAGTAGATTCGACTATATATTGAAAAACAATCATAATCTCTGAATTAGTCTACGACTGAAAATTGGCGAGACAAGTACTACATTACTCTTCAAACATGTCATTGAACAATCAACAATTATTTGACCTGTTTAGGAAGTCAGACACAACAACAAATTTCATGGAAGCTGCCTTCGAAGAACTTGATAGTTTATACGGCAATGTACAGAGAAGTGAAAATGTAAAACAAAAACTTGCCTTGACTTATGCCAGACTAAACTCAAGATGGATGCATGCAAACAGAATGATTGAGAGATTCAACTCCAATCACCAGGGCTGCCTTAAAAATTATACCATCCTGGATACATTGACAGGAGATGAACCCAGCACATCAACCGGCCAAGCAAGAGGAAGGCCAACTAAAAACATGGAAGAGTGTTCAAGTTTTACAAGAAAGAGGAAACTTGCTGATTCAACAAATGATTTGCTATTGCCAGCCCACCGCGACTACAAAGAATTAAGAAAAGCATTCCCACGCCCCCAAACACAAACCTTGCAAAGTATGGTCCCGAAAAAGCTTTGGCGTTGTTTATGGACTTAGAGCTTTGAGAAGAGAAATATGAGATACTACGGGCATCTTGAGGCAACATGGAGCTAATATTTTACCGGGATACAAACATGTTTCTAAAGAAAATTTAGATTCACGACCACTCAATACGGAGTTTACTGAAGTCTATGTAAAAATCAACATGCAGGATCTAATGGACCATACAACAAACGGCTGTTGGAGAGTCTTGCTGAAATGTGATTGAAGCTCTTCCTGAGAATCTGATCTGATCAGTAAATGGGGCTGCGATGGATCATGTGGACAAAGCGTGTATAAGCAAAAAATATCTTCCGATGACTCTACAATAAAGTGGTCAACGAACTGACCAACACAAAGTCAACTTTGTCATGCCCAATTAGCAAAAAGACGCAAAAGAACTTCGACGATTTAAACGATTCTACAAATGAAGAGAATTATGAATTTGGGATCTCACCTTTACACGCAAGAATAAGATGTATGGAGTTCTTGTTAAAACTAGCGTATACGCTTCCTCAATAGGAGGAACACTTTGATGAAAAAACATCAAACAAAGATAAAGAAAAGTTTAGAAAGAAGCAAATACTGGATGCGTTTTCAAACAAGTTTGACTTGAAGTAGACTGCTCTAAGTACGGATGCGGAAACTCAAACGATAGAAACACTTTAGGGAGATTTTTTGAAAATGTTGAGGCTGTAAATCCAATCACTGGAATCAACAATCAAGTCGTTAAGAGATTAGGAACGATATTAAATGTTTTGAATGCAAGGAAAAAGTTGATTCTGCCAAATATGGAAAATATGCTTCACAAACAGTATCACTTTTAGCAGAATTATATCCGCAGAAAAGGTTGACCCCGACAGTTCATAAAATATTGGCGCATGGCAAGGATATAATTGAGTATCAGTCTTTGCCAATTGGAGAGCTCTCTGAAGAAGCACAAGAGTCCCTTAATAATAAGTTTTACAATAAATACAGATTGCTAAACACTTTTAAATCTTCAAGGGCGAGACAAAATGAGGATGTCTTCAACATGTTAGCAGCATCTTCAGATCCCCTTATTTTATCACTGAGATATGTTAAGTCACGAAAAGAGTTAGAAAATACTCATGGTTCAGAGATGATTGCTCCTTTAGATATACCATCATTTACGGATTGTGATGAATATATTACAAAAATTTAAAAAAAAACAAGTAAGAAGGCTCTAGTCGGGAGAGCCCGACTAGAAGATACCCTGAACCCAGTTGCAATAAATATATTTAATTTATATAAGACTTTGGTATACTAGCTTAGCTTCCATTGATTAAGTTCAATATCTCCGGTGTTTCTCAACCGATTTGGACGAAATTTTCAGAAAAGTTCTATCATTATCCATTACTTCAACCCTCATTTTTAGATTTTCCAAATTCGATATTTTATTGTTATCGATATTATGTGTATATCGGAAACCAGAATAGTTACCGATAATTTGAAGCAAACTTGTTCTGCTCATGGTATAGGAGAACTTAAATACAAAATCAGAAGTCTCTAGCTTTTGTAGTCTCTGAGATCCACGCGTTCATACAGACAGACGGACAGACTAACAGACAGACGGACAAGGCTATATCGTCTCGGCTGTTGATACTGATCAAGAATATATATACTTTATAGGGTCGGAGATGCTTCCTTCTGCCTGTTACATACTTTTGCACAAAACCATTATACCCTTATTTACCCATTTTATGGGTTAAGGGTATAAAAAAAAAACGCTGAAAAAAATATATATTTTAATTGTAATATTAATTTTAAAATTTAAAAGGCTTAAAAACAATACAAAAATATCAAAAATTTGAAAAAAATATATATTTTTTCCTTCCCATATTCCTTTAACGGGCCGTGGTGCATATCTGCAACATACCGGTTTAATACCATTATCTTTTAATATAAACATTGTATGAGTTAAGTTTTTGTTTGTTGTTGATCTACAATAAGCATATTTTCATTTTGTGGTCTGATAAATCTCTACTCGTCCAAAATATATGTTCTGTTGTCCCTCTAATTTTGTGAAATTATTATGTTTTGAATGTTTTTAAATTTAAATTTTATCTTACAGTGAAGGTTATTTGATTAGACAACTATCCCATTCGAAAGGTAATTTTATTTACTTTTCATTTTATACTGAGTTATTTTATTTCATCTTTTATTTTACTTGTGAATTGTGTGTAATGATTTTCTACACATATGCATCAAAATACATATCTGAGTAGATTTTTTTATAGAATTTTTCGTGTATTTTTGTCTGTGCTTTGTGTTCAACCAGACCTGTTAAGTAATGATTATTAATTGTAGTTATTTTTAATTAGATTATTTTTGTTTAAAAGTTGAACTAATGATTAAATTGCGATTCTTTTCGGTTTCACACAATTATTTAATGATTACGATTACAAATAATCAAAAATAAGTTGGGGTTAACCCCAACTAATATAATAAAAATAATGGAAAATTACCATGAATTATTAAAAATAATGGAAAATAATTGAAAATAATGGAAAATAATCGTTTTCATATTTTACATTATTTTCCATTATTTTGCATTATTTTCCATTATTTCGACTATTTGAGACTATTTTGAGAGAAACAAATTATTTTCAACATCACATTTGATAACAACTATGTTTCTTTACGTGATCGGCTTACAAAATATAAACAAGAACGTATTAAATATTGCATGTTTTTACCTTAAATTAAGCAGAAACATCAAACCTATTCAGGGTTTGCCTTCATTAAAACTAATTTTTCGAATGAAAAATCGGACAATGCACTATGGGCAAAAAGTCCGAAATTTTTGCATAAAGTATATTTTTCTATGTTTTAAAAACTCAAAATTGAATGTTTTTTTTAATAATGCATACTCAAGAGAATATAAAAATGTTTCGAAAAAAATTTTAAAGTTATCGGTTTGAAATTGCCGCGCAAACAAACTCTGATGACCAATCGTTTGCTCGACTTATCGAAATACAATCATAATTTTTTATAAACTTTGTGCTATTGTTGCGGCTTGTTCCTTAAGTGAAAACAATTTGGAAAAATTGAAAATAGTCGTACAGGAATGTAGATTCAATTTTTTATGTTGGTTTATATGTGCTTTGTATGTTTTGCCGTGAATCTTCAACTGTTGTTGGAGTATTTTTACAGCTTAAATTTAGCAAATGTAGTTGTGTTCTGTGGAGTGTAACTTATTCCCAGCGCGCGCTTGCGAGCAACGAAATATGGTATGTTTTTCGTTTAAGTATTTAGATTGCGGTGATATAAACTTCGTTTGCCCCTTTTTGCCCCTTTTCGAAAAAAATGGCATATTGCAGCCGGGTATGAGTTTCGCCGCTTAACATTGCTGGAGGTTTGGGACAACAACGGACGTGATTACTCTGCCGTAACGAAGTGGGTGTTGGAACAAATTAACAAAAATGAATTCAGAAACTCGCGCGTTGATCAAATTGAGGAAACTGTGCGCAATTTCATAGCACACGTTAAGAAATATTTGCCTAAATGCAACCGTATGTTGTCAAGGTTTAAGGTTACTCATTCAAGGTGGCTTTCGCAGGCGATTATTATAACCTTAGATGAAGAGCTTACGGATCCATCTCCCTCTAAAATGGGTAGACCAACCATAAGTTATTCCGAGGCTGGAATGCGTTTAAAACATAAATTAGCAAGTGATCTTGCATCCGGCACAGATTTTTCAACGCAGCACTTATTACATGCTGCTTCTGTTTCTGCGAAAAAATCTAAAAGGGATGATTTGTTGAACGCGTTATATGTAATCAGGGAAAAACAGACAGCGAGCACGACAGGAGGCCGGCTTTGATCAAAACATTTTATACAATTTGTATGTATGGTAGTTTTAATTACTATTTCTTGCGAGCACTCTGTTGATGTTTATAAGTTCACGGCATTTTGTTAGGAAACATTTTTATTATGTGTTAATACTTATCCTTGGTATCCATTGTCACCGACGGTACATAAAATATTAATACACGGCTGGCAAATAACAAACTCCTCTTTGGAGCCGGTTGGATGTTTAGGAGAAAATGCTTCAGAAGCAAGAAACAAGTACTATAAGAACGATAGACACGCCCGAAAAAATAGCCGTTTAAGCAATATGGCTGATGTTTTTAATAGAGCTATGGATACTTCTGATCCACTTATATCCAGCATATGTTTGAATGAAAGGCAACATAAAATAAAGAAAAAACCCTTGCCGGCAGAAGTAATAAATCTTTTAAAATGCCCATCTCCCCAGAATAATGAAAAAATTACGTCAGCTACGGGAAATGAAGATTCGGACTCCGCGGACGATTCTGATGGTAATCTACAATTTGAGTTAGACGATGAAGAACAATAAACATATCTGTTAATAAAATTTTTAGCTAATGCATAGAAATTTTTATATTTTTTTTTGGGGGTGGGGAGGAGGTGTTGAAGGTGTGGTTTGATTGAAAAATAAAAAAATACATAATTCTATATTATTATTTCACATTTTTGTGCAAAATTTGAATGCTCTAGCTTTAAAACTGGACTTTATGCAAAAATTTCGGACTTTTTGCCCATAGTGCAATGATTGGCGCATAGGGTTGTTTATAATGCCAGCAAATGAAAACAGACGCTCAACACGAGCCGAAGATGTTAACGGCGTGTTGAAAGCATTGGACGCTTCTTTTAAAATGCCATATTTAAGCCATATCTCTTCCGAGCTAGCATTATCAAATAGCTGAAGAGCTGATGGCAAATTAAAGACCGTTGCGTCGTGCGTAGTTCATCTTGCGAAGATGGATTTGCGTTTTCATCATCTGCAAAAGAAACAAGTAAGAAGGCTCTAGTTGGGAGAGCCCGACTAGAAGATACCCTGAACCCAATTGCAATAAATATGTAAATTATATTTATAATTGACTTTGGTATACTGACTTAACTTCAGTCGATAAAATTAGATATCTCCGGTGTTTCTTAACCGATTTGGACGAATTTTTCAGAAAAGTTCTATCGTTACCCATTATTTCAACCCTCAATTTTACATTTTCCAAATTCGATATTTTATTGTTATCAAGATTATGTGTATATCGGAAACCAGAATAGTTATCGATAATTTGAAGCAAACTTGTTCTGCTCATGGTATAGGAGAACTTAAATACAAAATCAGAAGCCTCTAGCCCTTGTAGTCTCTGAGATCCACGCGTTCATACAGACAGACAGACAGACAGACGGACAGACAGACAGACGGACATGGCTACATCGTCTCGGCTGTTGATGCTGATCAAGAATATATATACTTTATGGGGTCGGAGATGCTTCCTTCTGTCTGTTACATACTTTTGCACAAAACCATTATACCCTTATTTACCCATTTTATGGGTAGATAAGCAGGAATTGTTTTTTTTTGGCTACGTGTGTTCTAGGTATCCAGCAACGTAGCAAAAAATACTAAACTGCTTATCGATAGTATCGATTTATTTAATATGTACACACTGGCACTGGGCGCAGGAAATACCAAATCATATATCTTTTTGTGCCCAGGCCAGCAAACACATTCTGTAAAACGTTTACAAAAACTTATAAATAATAATGGAAAGAAAAATCAAAAAACGGGTGGAAAATTTTAGTCACGAGGGGAAGATTTTGCTTATAAAATCAGTCATGTCGCGACCATGCCTTTGGAAGCTGAAACACAAAAAACATTTTGATTTTGTTACGGTGAGACAGGCATGGGAAAGTATTGGCACTGCAACAAACAAATGCTACCAACCACGAAATAAGCATATTCGCACTATTCATCTTTTATTTTTTAGTTTGTGTTTGTGTGTTTGTTTACTTTTTAAATTTGATGCCTTAGTGTGACCATGTATCTCCTAAGCTATATAAGGCAAAATTCCATAATTTTACCACAAATTAGTTGACTATGGTCACGCTATAAAATCTTGTGCCCACGCTTCCAAAATATATCACAAATTCCTGCCACGAATTTTTTATTGTACTGGAACCGGACCTTAAGGGTATAAAAATATAGAAATTTGTTACAAATTCAAACAAACAGACAGATTTACTCACAAGAAGTCTGGATCTTCCAAAGTATCATCTGCTGAAAAATCGCAATCGCTCTCGAAAATACTCTGATACATT
Organism: Scaptomyza flava; assembly: GCA_030179655.1. Lineage (NCBI taxonomy): Eukaryota > Metazoa > Arthropoda > Insecta > Diptera > Drosophilidae > Scaptomyza > Scaptomyza flava. Next base: position 48,425,537 of record JARNME010000404.1, read on the forward strand.
TTTGCCTAAATTAAAAATGTTTTTATACCTCATTCAATCATACATAAGTGACAAAAGTTACATGACAAGTGTACACTAGTCAGCATATTTATTTCAAATTAATCAGACTACTGATATTAAACTTTTTTAAAGTAAGTTTAAAGAACAAGTAGATTTTACATTAAATTTTGTCAAAATAAATATGCCGACTGGTGTAAAATTTACACTGTAAATGCAATACAAGGTGTTCACTTGTTATTAATAGGCAATCATTTAGCTTTTAAGTTTTTTTAAACTGTTTCACCTTCAATACTTACCAAATATTGTATTATATTCACAATTGATAGTATACAAAACTTCAGAAAATTCACAAAGTTCAATTAAACAAAAAACACTGCAAACTCAACATATGAACGTTCAAACATATAAAACGAAATGCGTTCAATTTACTTGTGTTGAGCTTGCAAATTCTCTCTCTTAAACATATGATCGCGATTAATGTAATAAGAATTGGCAAGGGCGTAGGGAAAGGTAACATTGGCAACTAAAATTATACACGGAGTAATATTTTTTGGTTTTATATGCATAAATAGCTGTGTTTATTTCATTTAATAAAAAATTATTTGTCACAGATCGTAACACAACACACAGCCCCCGCCCCCCTTGCAAAACTCGGCATGCACTCAAAAACGTAACTCCAATAAGAAAGCTTTTGCATAAAGTGCGCGGGTGGCTTCACCAGCGAACTATATAATCATATAATCCAAAAATAATTTAATTGATTAGTAATTCTAATGGCAACTTAACAGGTCTGTGTTCAACTATGTATATCACATGCATGTATTTTAAAAAACTTAGGAAAAATGTCAAGAAAGGGGTAAACATAGTCGCAAATCTCCAGTTTTTTTTTTAACAGTGTGGATAGCGATAACGATCTTGACTTTTTTGCTGTTGATGAAAGTGATTATTCGTCAGATGAGGAAGGATACCACAGCAGTGTTAAAATCAAACTGAACGACAATTCGACACTTTGTTGGAATTGCATTGTACATGACCATTTCACGCCTTCCAAATTGTGTCCAATACTACTCAGCAAATATTGGAATACCAAATTTTAAATTCCCCGACAACATGAGCCTTAAGAGTATGGCAATACAACAGCTATATGGGAGCCGTTGATCTGATCGATAGTATAATCGGCAGATACAAAATTTTATTGAGAAGCAGACGTTGGCATGTCAGAGTTTTTTTTTACCATTTACTGGACTTGATAGTCAGCAACGCTTGGCTGCTGTATAAAAGGGTCCAAAAAGCAAACAAATATTCTGGTAAAATGTAAGGATCATCCGACTTTCGATTTAACGTCGCAGAAGGACTGACTTAACTAGAAACTAAATATAAATTGAGCAAACGAAGTTTCGTCATTGAAAATGGATTACAAAAAAAAAAAAAAAAATTGAGAGGTCCAACGCAGCGCGTTCCAAACCAATTGGTACGGCAGGATCAGATTGGCCATTGGCCACTTTGGACAGAGAAGCGAATCAGGTGCAAGATACCAAACTGTGTTTGATTTACGCAAGTTATGTGCAACACATGTGAAGTTGCCATATGCTTCTTTTTTCATTTCATATCATATAAACTTATAACTTTTAAAAAACGAATCCCAAGAATATCATTTGAAACATCACAATTCCGAATTTAATGAAGATTGAATTTTCAGGATAATTTTCCCCCAAAGCATATTTGTTGCATGTGTGCAACATACCTAATATCCTTAATAAAACTGTTAAAATTCAAAATTTGGCAAAACGAAAAAAATATTTATTTTTTATTTTTGAATATCTATCCATTAAAAAAAAACCGCATCAAAATCCGTTTTCATGCCCTTTAAAGGGATAAAATTGATTTTTTCCACCAATTTGCACTTTGCATACCCCTAAATAGGCACTTAAAAATTGTAGAATTTATTTCAAATGCTCATTTTATAGGTATAGATTAATTATCTTTCAGATGCTTTTTAAATTTACCGATCATCTTGTTTGGTTCAAAAGCTATGTGCGACTGCAGAAAACCGTATGTTATAAGCATTGAAATCTATTTTTAGAACACGAATGTTCGGTCGACTTCGGCGTGCGTGCAGAATCATGTATTAAACTTAACCCTCCATTGTACTTTAAATTGAAGGCGAAAAATGGCGAGGCAAACACCACTCAGCGCATTAGTATGTTTAAAATGTTTATGCTGGAATGGGAGAATGAATTTTTCTTCATAAAAAATGAAGATGGCAGAGCACAAAACTTGATTTGCAATAACATTTTTTGTCGCAATTTAAAATGTATTTTTAAGATATCATTATTTATTAATAAATAATTAACACAATGAGTAAACGTTAACGTGCAGCGTACACAAATTGCGTTCGTATGCGTGTGAAAACTGTGACAATATGTGTGCTTGCCCATCTCTGGTCTAGAAGTGAACATTTCTCACTCTATCACAAATATTGTGAATTGAGTTTGAATGAAAAGTGTGAAGTACAAGAAGTTGTTTTACGATCTCGTGATAAAGGTATTCACCCCCCAACACAAATTGCGTTTGTATGCGTGTGAAAACTGTGACGATATGTGTGCTTGCCCATCTCTGGTCTAAGGTGAACATTCCTCACAGATTTTGTGAATCGAATTTAAAAAGTGAATAAGTGCAAGAACTTATATAATAAAAAAAATTCGCCACAGTCAAGAAAACGCTCTTGAATCAATATTTTGGCGCCCAAACGGATCGTGTTTACTTGCCACATGTACATTGCGCGAAAACAGAGGTTCTGTTTGCCGGAGCCGTCTTAATTTCACATCTTGTCCGCGTTTACAAAAATATATATTATAAAATATATATTCGTGCATATTATCGCATGCATTCCAACCATAACAACTATTTTGGATTTGCGTTCACGGCCGGCGTCTTCAAATGATCGCCGCCAACCAACATGCACCGCTGCTGCATTTTTGTAAACAGCCGCGATTAAGCCAGTACTCACCTATAGTTTGTTGTTAGAGTCGATATTTCTTCCTCCTCCTTTGACATAATCTGGCTTGCTAGCACATGCATTGGTGCACCCCTCTCGTTGCCTCAGCCGCCTACATATCAGCTGGCGCGCGTTACATAACGTCGTTTCGCTCTCGCTTACTGTTACGACTCTGCTGCTTATGTTAGCATAGCCGCTAATAAGCGAATGATCTAGATCGTTTTTGGATTCGATATTGCATCCTCCTAATAAGCCCGTCTACATAACCTCAAGCAAATTCGCTTTACATCGGTCATAACCTCGCATCCGTGCATATGCACCTACGCCTCGTCGCTCAGCCGCCTACATCGCAGCTTACGCGCATCACATATCGTCGACTCGCTCTCACACACAAACATAGTGCGTACAAATCATAACTTCTGATCAGTTACACAAGCTTAGGATTGATTGACCATATCTGCACACGGCGTTGCCATATCAGTCGTTTATTAAAGTAAACAAATACTTTGCTGATTTGTCATTTATTTAATTTGAAAAGCCGTCATTGGAGCAACTCAAAACCCAGCGTGTTAATGTTTTCAGAAACATTACTCGCATTTGCAAATCGGTCGAACCTACCCAGCAGCTATCACCGTGGGAATTAACTTGCCGGTTGTCAATATTGGAAACATATTTCAAAAATGCACTCAGAATACAAGCAGACATTGATCAAGCTGACCCTGTGGAATCTGTGAAATTGAGAAAATGTTTATTTGCAACAAGGTCCATATTCAGGAGCAGCTAGGACCTGACGCGCACAGCACCGTAACGACACGACTGTAAACATCGTTAAAGCAAGTGGTGGGAAATCAAACCTCATTGTCACCAATTAAAAAGTTTAATTAGTTATAAAATTGCCTTCGTGGTCAAGCGTTAGAAACGGTTCGTGCTGACAATTACGCAAAGGCTCTAGAACAACGCTTGCATAATATATCGTCGCTCTTCGCACTTACGAACTTTGCCAAATCCAATGGACAACTGTCCAATGGACAACAATCGGCAATGCTTCCGCATTATAAACTCATTGCTGTCTCTGGGTAACGAATGACAAATTGCCCAGTCCATGCTCATCTTCATAGTCATGGGGAAAGTGGACCAGGAGACCAAGCGAAAACATCCCTACCATCGTGAGACAACTACATCCGAATTGTGGAACACCATTGTCAGTATCTTGAATCAATTGGAAAGCCTGCTGCTGATGCCTTGGTCAACCAACAAGGTGTGCACAAAACTCGCTCACTGCGGCCTCAGATAAGTTCGTCATTCAATTTTACATTACAAACTTGTAACATATTCTCTAATAAAGATCAAAAAGCATAAAAATGTACTAAATTAATTAATCTTGCCATGGAGAGTTGTTAAATCGCAATAAAGGGACTTCGACTTTGTATCAACTGTCTAAAAAAAGGTCATGATGTAGCGAAATTCCAATGTTACCAGAGTTGCCGTAGTTGCCGTAGGGCTCATTATCAACAAACACGTCAACTTTCCAACCTTGTTTAAATGTATCACGAGCTCAGAGTGCAGTCGCTCATACGCATACAAACTTATGCCTGCATTGTGTTATTCTATCCATAGCATTGATATTTGTAAAGGATTCTTCTGGATGTTATAAGGAAGAACGCGCCCTAATGGACTCATACTCGCAGGTCAAAAGATTTGTGCAAACGCTCCGCTTGTCAGGTCAAGTGCAATTTGGAGATTAGAAGCATCGGCGAGTCGCGAACCCACACTACAATTAAGTCACGCCATAACAAATTTGAGCTTCAGCTCGAATTTACTTAATCGCGACGAAACGATTTGCTTTTAGACACGGAAACCTTTTTCGACATCCTGGCAATTGGCCAAGTCAAGCTTGCCAGTGCTTCAGAAAACTCTACTATGACGGGTAGTCTCCGGTCGATGCCAAGCCAGCCCCGAAACACTATTCGCTAACTGTAACCATGCCATCAGCAAAAATTTGAAACGCTTGTGGTGTATCGACGAAGTCATCTATGCTGCGGACATATTTACGCCACAGCAGCGCAACTGTGAGTAATCATACACTAAAACCGTTTAACGTGCACCGGAAGTTGCACATCAACAAAGTTGCGGGTCGTCTTTGACGCTTCGTGTCAAACAACGTCTCAAAAATCGCTTAATGATTCGCTCTTAAGTTTTCGAACTCATCAGTACGCGATAACTGCAGACATCGTCAAAATCTTCCGTCAGGTTTATGTGGCTGCAGAAGATCGGAAATATCAATACCTACTTCGAAGAACCTCGTCATGTGAATCAGTTAGCAAGTAGTATGTTATTGGTACTCAGAACATCAAATTATCGGTTTATGATAACGACGTTTTTGGTAGAGTGGACACTGTATAAGCCCTTCATCAAATCAAGATAAATGGACTCCAATCACATGGATTTCGTAGATGACCACGCTCTTTTAAGGATTTAAATTTGGATGACGACCAAATTACCAGTATTCTTGGTCTAAAGTGAGATCAACGATTTGACACGTTCATGCTTTCATTCTTTTCAAGACTCAGTTCGGACTTGGTCAGCCTTGATTCAGCCTATCACATCCATGTCGCGAGTTGCCCCAACTAAGAAATCTCTGGAATTTTGTCTGACAAGCAGCTAACCACATTCCTATGCTGCCATTCACAGATAGGATTCAATGTCTACATCTGTCGGCAATCGTATTTCGGAAATTCAAGAAGTCACTTCAGACTGCTACTGGAAGAATGTTCCAACACGCTGTTACCCCGCAAATCTATTGTCTAGAGGCTGCGCAGTGACTGACTTGCAAAAGTCTATATGGTTCGAGAGACCTTCATTTATACGCCTAGAGGAGAAACATTGGCCAACAAATTCTCGAGATGGTATAGCAATCAGCAGCAACCAACTCCTTGCTGGCGTCAAGAACATCAGCTCTTATCGTGGTTGCGTGGTTGATTCAATTCACTCATCGCACCCGAAAACAAGCGTCATTTGATAAGCCGTTGCCAACACCCATAGAGCTGCAACGTGTCCTTAATTGCATCTTTAGAAACATACTGCTGCTTAAAGGCCAGCCTGTTCCCAACAAGCTCAAAAGATTTTGCCCTTTCTTGCAAGTCACGAATGGGTTCGAGCTAATTAAAGTTGGAGGTCGTTTGGAACTGGCAACCATGCCCGATTTTACTCCCAAGCAAGGATTCTTTCGTGAAGCAGTATGTGTGCCATATTCATCGGCGAACTATCATGCAGGACCAAAATCACTGGTTGCTCTGGTGCGCCTACAATTTTGGATAGTCAATGCTCGTGACTTGGTACGCCGAGTCTTTCGATCATGCGTACACTGAGTATGCTATCGACCAGCTCTATAAAGACATCTAATGGGACAGTTACCTAAGGAACGTCTTACGTCAAGACAATTTTAGCGATGCTGCATAGACTTCTATGGCCAGTCAATGTCTATCTACACATTCGTGGCAAACCACCCACAAAGGCCTATACAGCGTTCTTTATTTGCTTTGCAAAAAAGGCAATACACGCAGAAGTTGCAACCAATCTCACAACGGATAGCTTTATTGCAGCGATAAGCGCTTGATCACCCGATACGGACTTCCAGCAGATATCATTTGAGAGAGTGCCACTAATTTGTCAGGAGCAAACAACAAGCAAAGGTAAAGAGTATATTGGATTTGTGCAATGTCCGTCATGGTGTCTGTCCGTCCGTATTTAAGCAAGTTTTTTCACACCCTTCAAGCCAGAGACTTACAACTTTCGAATTCTCTTTATGTATGGGATAGTAAATTAAAGTGTCAAGATTGGGGTTCTAAGATAAGTGAGGGGCTGATAAATCGGTAAATTCGATAACTCAAAACTGATATATCCACATATTTCTCACATCTTTACAGCTAGAACTACCAAATTTGGTGGGCAAATAGCTACTAGCAACACCCAAAAAACTGCATCAAAAATGTTTATGCCATGCCCACCAATACTGCCCTAGCCGCCTCCATCCGCCAAAACGCATCGTCAAAAACAAGAATGCGTGTATCTTACAGAGTTGTGGAGCTGACAACGGCCACCAAAGTTTTGGAGCCACGCTCACCCATTCCGCCTCCCTTTCCCCACCATTTACAAACTTTGAGCTAGAGTCACCAAGTTTGGTATGAAGATAGCAATAGACATCCCACATAGACCTGCAGCAAAACGCCCACCCATACCGCTCCAGCCCCCTTTTCATCCATCTCTTATAAACTTAGAGCAAGTGGAAGGAAGATAGCTGGTGGCATCACCATCTGCATCGGAGAATCTTTAAGACAGCGTACACTCTTTTTATCGGTTTTAATACTGGTAACGAGTATACCGCAGTCGGTTGCGTCCGACTGAAAGTTTTCCTCTTGTTTTTTCATTAGTATTGATCCTTGAAGGTTTTTTGATATATCAATGGAAAGGTTTTAAAGTTTAGATAGAACATAAATGTCATCTTCTGTGCTATACTGCTGGGCTCAAAAGATATTTGAAATCAATTTTTATGTTCAACTTTCAAAATAAAAAATGACAATAACTTTTATTTTTCATTGTTTAATTAAATATGGAAAAACATCTATTATTTATTATTTTTATAATAAAGGCCTGTACGCATGAGCCCCGTACAGCTCCCGTACAGTTTACATATGATCGAAATAGGGTATTTTGCAAAGTGTTATTGTAATCGCATAATGGAGTCATCCTTACTCTAAATGCAGTATTGATGCTCTCTAAAGACATATGGAGTGACGGCTCAAATGTATACTACTTGATGTTATCGCGTCTGAACCAAGATGCATTGGAAAATTTGTTTTATTTAATTCGAAGCAGGGGTGCATCGAATAATAATCCAATGTTGTTTGAGTTTAACGCGATAGTATCGAAGATGTTGTCAATGAAGTTTACCTCAAAGACAACGAAAAGTAACTGCGAGCCGGATGATGACACAATGCTCATTAATTTTATTGATGAGACAGCTCGCGAGATTCTTAGTGGTGCTGTACTTCATCGTGATGCAGTGCAGCAAAACGAAGAAAACTTGGGCGATACCTCAATTTCTAACATTAATGTACCTTCCGATTATAGCCCTTCCACTTCAATAAGTACAAGTAGTGAGAATTCTGTCTGTCTGTCTGTCTGTCTTTCTGTCTGTCTGAACTAAAAAAGGCAATATCGTCATTTTCCTATGTCGCTTATGTTCGTTTGTTTCTAGCGTATGTTATATTTATAATAAATTGTAATATTTAGTAATAAATAAACTTAAAATTAAGTATACATAATAAATTTGTTAATTATAGTTAGTAATGTTTATTAAAATTGTCTTCATTTCTTTTGGCAGCGCCAAAAGTGCATATATATAAAAAGATGTGTGTTGTTATTGTTTGTTTCGCTCATATGTTTTGCTGGTGTAGCGATGTTACACACAAATTGAAATATTTACATGTATGCTAAACACACACAGCGTGCAGTGCTTGGCCCAACAAATCTAGACTTAGTGACTACACAATATTTCGTTTTTTGCGTGCAGTGCGTGGCCGTATACTTATGTCTCTTTTGCTATGCAGAGCGTTTTCTTGTGTTGCTTCTGCTTTAGCAATGCAAAAGTGATAATTGCCTATTTTGCTAGACGCTTGTTTTTTGTGCTGTGTGCCTGGTCAGCAAATGTTCGATGAGCACCAAAGCTGCCTTGGAAGTATTGTTTTTCTGGTTTTTCTTAGGTTTTTGTAGGCAAATTATACAAATTTAATCAAAAATTGGCTGTTTAGCGTTTGCCGAAATTCATATTAGTTGAGAAAGGTCAATGAATTGCCTGGCAAATGGTACGCATCCATTAAAATATGGACATGCATAGAGACAGGGACACACACATGCTTATGGTAGCTAGCCTTTCGGCTAGCAAAAATCACAAATCCATTCAATGCCTGGCTACCACCAAAACTGCATATATATATATATTATATATGGCTGGCTGGTTGTGCTATCAACAAATATGTGGTAGCAAAGTAAGCAAGAGAAGTGGCTGGCGAATGACACACGAAACACGAGAGAAGCGCGAAATGCGCTCTCAGAGCGGGTGGTAGCTACGCTCAGTTACGTTACGACTTCCAATTGAATGTTGGAATTTTGCTGTTTGGACGCTCTTTCTGTCTACATTCTTGTTGGTAGAAGGCAGTTAGTCTTTATTTACATCTATATATCCTCCAACTTCTCGCTTTGAGCGCGCAAAAATGACTGACTCTTCTGTTACTGTTCAGTAACAATCTTAACAAAGCGATCTTAACTGAATTAGGTCTGTTAAATACACTATGTATCTATGTTTATGTATAAACAGTTTTTACTTATCCTACTGCGTAAATTATTTATTTAAGTCAAAAAATAAGAGTTATTGGTTTTATAATAAATATATAAAGTTAAATAAAAAAATTGGTAAATACAGTTTAATCCGGTTATAACAACTCTTCTTATAGCGTGCTTCCGGTTATTGCAACGAAAACTCGATGACTTGGTTGGTCCACATACAAACCTATATGAAAGGGCCTCCGCTTAGTACATTTCCGCTTTTAGCGACAAACCGCATATACCGACTAGATTTTTCACAATTCAACCGGATATTGCGACGTGCCGAAAATTACTGCGAAATAAAGACGTATAATCGTCGGTCTTTTGAAAGTCGTTATAACCGGATTCTACTGTTATTCTTATTCTTTAATATTTTTATTCTTTTTAATATAAAAATTATAACCGTTACAGTCCTTGGTTTATGTGTCTTAAACCCTGTGAAGATAAAGTGGCTGCTTCCTTAAAAGACATCCAAATTGTATGCTTTTATGTAGAAGATCTGTCGCCAGGTTGTTTGGATGGTGTTGCAGAGTTCTTATGTAACTGCCACTTGTTTTCATTATCTCCTCGTTTACCAATGGAAGGTTTAGTGTACTGTGTATGATGGGATTACCGTGGTATATATGTGCATTTGAAATAATGCGCAGAGCTATATTTTAGAATCCTTGAATCACCCTTTGATTGCTTTTGTTTGCTGTGCCTTAAAGCTGTATGCCGTAAGTCCATATAAATTATTTTCTTGTAGATAATCATTTTTGTCCTGAGCTTAAGTATTGAATTCCTGCTGATCAGCCAGAATAGCCGTGTCAACCTGTCATCAGCTTGTTTCCTATTAATTAGCTGGTAAGCGTCATTTTTACGTATCTCAGGTTGGCTTCTTCTAGTATGAGGGAGTCATCAAGGTTTACTAATGGGCAGTTGCCCGTACGGAGAGTAAATGTGGTGCGAGTTGATTTATCCGGGTTGATCATAACCTTCCATCTTGAGTGAGCTAGGTGTTGAGAACATTTAGCGAAATAGCATCGCCGCATTTGGTTTGGAATGCTTTTATAGTAGGTCTGGATGCCATACCCTGTCAAAGGATTGCTTAACGTCTAGCGTGACCGCACAACAGTACTTCTTGTCTTCGAACGCCTGTAGTATTTTCTCCACTAGCCGGTGACACTGTTCCGGTGTTCCGTGGGAGTGCCCAAAGCCAAACTGGTGATCAGGGATAAAACCAGCCTCGTCCAATACTGGTAGGACTCTTCGCAATAAAATTTTCGAGTATTTCGGATATTGTTGCCAGTAAAGTTGTCGAACAATAAGAGATACAACCTCAATTCTTTTCAAGTGTGTTGAGAAGGGTCCAATTTCAAAGCAACTTTAAGCCACATTGGTTAAAAGCTGAATGCCGTTGGTTGGTAACAGTTTAATTTCTCTTGCATCTATGCATTCGTTTCCAGGTGCCCTTTTGGGATTGAGTCGCTTAACCTTGTTCAGGACTTCATCCATAAATGTAGGGGCAATCTGTATGGTTCTCGGACTTGGCATCTCTAGGAATTGGATAGTGCTTTTTATCTAATGAGCAGTGATCAAACGGTGTGATAAGCTGTATAGGTGTTCCGCAAATGCATCTGCTTTTCTTAGTCTGATCGGCGCCATTGCCCGTTTTCCCTTTGGACCGGAACTACTCTTTTGATGGGCCGTTTGATATGGTGCGCTCCCTGCCATAGGTTGCTTGTTCGATCAAAGTCTTCCTCAAGGCACTTTGCTTCTTTGTTAGACTGGTTCTTATCCCTTGGACTGCGAGTGGAAAACCAGTCTCGCCTGAGTCGTCTTTTTTCTGTTAGACGTGCAGAACCTTCTTGAGTCCAGAGGTAAAGGGCTGCTTCCCGGTGTAGCTTCCTCTGCATCATCGTAGATTTTACGTGTTAGGCAATCTACAACACTGTGGATGTCATCATCGGATGTCATTGTAGCGTTTCGGTTGATCCGGTTTGAAATCTGTCTACATCAATGTCGTCTTTTTTTTTTTTTTGTCTCAAGCGTGCCGCTTTTTTGTCAACCAGGTTCGCTTTGGTCGGTGGAAAGGTTCTCATTGATGCTGCAGTGATGACTATAGGGAGCTTTTCTTTGGAGACGGCAATATCCAGTAATTCTGGAAGCTTGCGTGGATCCGTGGGCTAGTATGTGAATTTTCAACTGATTTTTAAATACGAGCTCTAAGAGAAGTGGGTTTCAAATATTTACAAAATATCTCTGTTGGTTGTCTTCACAAAGTGTTTAACCTCAGGCTTGCTTTTCGCATTCACGAAGGTGAGGGTCGTGTTTTTATGCTTTCCAACAATAGTGGCTAGCACTATGATTTTTCCATAATATTCTCAATGCGGGTGCCCATGGCTTCTGCTGTTGCAGGCTCAGGTTGGGGTGCTTGCGCTTGGGTATTTTTAGCTCCACCTCTGATTACGGCTGCTTGAATGTACTTTGAGCACTGAGTGTACTTATGTTCCTGTTGCATGCCTAAAAGCTGTGTTAGGATGACGGTATGGAAATGCCATGTCATGGCCATCTTGTAGGCCATGCAGCACCTATATGGTGCAGCATGGTCGCTTCTACAGTGCACGCAGAATGCTGTTTCTTCTTTACTTTTAGTGCAGTCAGTCGAACTGTGTCTGTCGCCAACCTTAATGAATGTTCCATTCGGCAGTTTCTTCCAGTGTGTCCAAACCCTCCACAGCAGAAGCACTGAACCACATCATTGAATTTAAGTGAAGATTTAATTGTTACCACCGATCTGCATAACCGTTTAATTTTATATACCTTTTTGTTGTTGCTGGATGACTTCGGATTGTTAAAAAAAAAAATATGAACGTGTTCAGGAACATTCTCTCGCACGCTGTTTAAGAGAGTTCGATTTGCGGGTTGGGGTAGTGGACCACTCGCTGTTGGACTGCGTTACGACTTTAGAGAAGTACGCGTTTCTCCCTTGCAAAGAGAACCGACGATGTTCGTCTTGCTCACCTTGGCACCGACGATGTTCGTCTCCTCGCTCTGGCGCTGGGCTCAATTCTCGCTATGACTCATTTTTTTAAGCGAAGCAAAGTTTTTGCATTTGTCATTTGTTTCATTTGTGCTTAATCGATATCTAATAGAGTTAACTTTCAGTCTAAATGTTTAGCGGCGACAGATAGGTTGCATTGGAAGTATAGAAATAACCGATAAATATGTTTTTGCTTAAAAATAAGTCTTTTTGTTTCTTAGCTGCTGAAGAGTATTGTTTCACCTAGGAATAGTGGCTTAATGTGTGATTTTTAAGATTTGGAGAGTACTGCAGCTTGCAGCTGTTGTAATGGATTTCGTTGTTTGGGCTACTTGGTGGTTTAGCATTCTGCGACACTGAAATCAGAGTTTCGTATGCAATTATATGCCGCGGTCGGAGCTGAATTGGGCGGTAAGATGAGTAGATGTGGAGAAATGGTCGATCCCGTACAGGCTGTCGAGAGTAGGCAAGTGAGGTTAGGTTAGGTTTGGGCGGTAGTGAGAGGCTCTAAGAACCCCCTACTCACATAGGCCACTTATTGGCCCATTGTAATGTCGCATCTTGGACTTTCTTTCCAGAGATCCGTCTTCCCAGAAACAGAGTGTATCACACCGCTTTCAGGCCCGAGGCTTTGATAAAAGACAAGATATTTTTCGGTCATATATCTGCTTAATGAGAGGTCCGATAAAAAAGGAACCAAGATCTAGATTTCGGTTCTTGCCGAGTGCCGGACAGTCGCAGAAATTGTGGAAACTAATTCTTCCTCATTCACGTCTCGACAACTTCTGCAGAAATCGTTGAAAGGGCTTTGGAGTCTCATTACGGCGGCGCAGCCAAATCTGTTTAGGTGGAGTAGGCCTGAGGAGCACTTTTTGTAGCGCGTTGACCAAGTTTTCCTAGCAACCCTAACCGTGGCGGTAGTAAGCTGCCATATGTTGTTAGCTTCGAGTTCGAAGTGCGATCGAAATCGAAGCTTGCAGCTGGCCATGGAAATTCCCAAGCCCTCTTTATCTATGAGGAAGGGCATGGTAGTACCATGCCTTTTCAGCTCGTCTGCTTTGCTGTTGCCCTCAATGCCCTTATGTCCGGGCATCCAGTTAAGGTATATCTAGAACTGCTCTGCCATCTCCTGCAGAGATCTGCGGCAGTTTTGACATATCGAGTTGCTGAAATCGCCTTTAGAGATTGGATAACCGCCTGGCTATCAAAAATATGCAGATGCTAGCTGCGGAGCATTTAGTCTCAGAAATGCTGGAGTGTGCCTCCAGTATTGCAGCGATCTCGGATTGAAACACACTGAAATGATCAGGAACGCTGAAACATTTACTGATAACTAGCTCTTTGCAAAAGACGCGTCCCCTTACCCGGTCGTCTAGCTTTGGGTCGTCGGTATAAATTTTAATAGAGTCTGTCGGCCCTGGCGTGCCTGAGCACCAAACGTCCCTTGCGGGGATGAGTGCATGGAAAGTGGCTTTGGGAAATTCCTGAGGAAAATAATAGTCCGTGTTTGAAGGGACAAGTGAGTTTCCCACAAGGATATTGGAGTGTTCGTTGGTCTGTTCGGACCACTGCTTTGTTTCCCCCATGCGTAGGACAGAAAGGGAGTTGCTACTAATTTCCCCAACTCGTCTTTTGGTAGGAGATAGGCAGGAGTATATTGTCAAGAGCCTCAGGCGGGTTCGTTCTGAGTCCAGCGTCACGCTGTACTTTGCCAAGATTGTGGACTGATTTCTTCTTAGAGTTGGCCCCCATACTGATACTCTGCACATTAGAATGGGTCGAACGATGGCTGTGTACAGCCACAGAGTTATGTGGATTGCCATTCCCCATTTCAGTCCAATGGACTTCCTGCCTGTATACAGTGCGACTGAGGCCTTCTTTACAGGTTTTTTTGTTATAAGATTCCAGTCTAGTTTACTATCTAAAGTGATCCTTAAATATTTGGCAGATTTGCTGAAGGCGAGTTCCACCCCATTTAGGCTTGGAGATCTGAGTGGAGGGATCTTATACTTCCTAGTAAAGAGTAGTTAATCAGTTTTGACTGGGCTAAGCCCAAGTCCCTTTGGTATAGCCCATGAGGACATGGCAGTGGTCACGGGCTCGCACAAACTTTGGGGGTATTTTCCCGAGAGAATATGCTAACGTCGCAAGCGTAAGAAATAGCGATCAGTCGACAGCCCCCTCCCTCTATCGAGCTCAGCAGACTTTTAACAGCTACATTCCAAAGAAGAGGGGAGAACACCTCTTTGCGGGGTGCCTCTATTTACGGATCCAGAAATGGTCAAAGATCCCAGAGGGGCCCGGCGATTCTGCACTTGAGTAGTTGATCAATCAGTGCGTGTATGCCTCCGTGAGCTTGCTTGTGAGTAGTTCTGTACACTCGGGGGAAAGAAGTCCAACAGGGTGCTTTGATATAATTCTTGTAAGAAAGTCTTTGAAAATGGTCCAGTTCGTACGTTTTACGTGTCCCGACTTCAGCTTTGTGCAGCCTGGGCTCATCCGCCGAGCACAGAACCGTTGCCAGGTTGTTTGGCATATCGACTGCTAGCCTGTGCAACATTCAGAAGGAGTTCTGTAAACTTGTTTGGCAAAACATGGCACTTGAGTATTTGGGGCCAAATTTGTTGACCCAATCAAAAATTGAGGATTCGGTGCAAGGCTTTGAAAAACTTGGGTTTCCGCAGTGCTTTGGAGCAATTGATGGATGCCACATTGAAATTAAACCTAAACAGACGGATGCAACAGATTATTATAATTACAAAGGGTGTTACTTTGTTGTTCTTCTGGCTCTTGTGGACTACAGATATAGATTCATGTATTTAAAGTGGGGTCTCCTGGCAGATGTAAAGACTCGCAGATATATGAACGGTCAGCCCTGAAGCAGATGATATCCATAAGTGGTTTATTTCAAAATAACGCTAAGGAATATGAGGTGTTGACGTGCCGGTGTTATTGATTGGGGACTCCGCCTTCCGATTCTGCCCAAGTATAATGAAGCCATACCCGTTCTCGATTGAAGCCTCTGAGGATAAGAAGCGCTTCAATTACCACCTATCTAAGGCTAGACGCGTCGTGGAGAATGCGTTTGGACAACTGAAGGGAAGGTTGCACTCATTAAGTGCTGTTGTGTTTTGCACAACTTTTTAAATACTCACAACACCAAGTACGACAAAGTTTTAGGCTTGCCCTTGAATGAGCGTGAACAGCCCGAACACCACAGACAAACGGGCTGCGGTCCAAACAGCTCTGCAGTGGAAGTAAGAAACGCAATAGCTGAATCACATGCTGAAATAGTTGAATAAAACAAGATTTTTTGCACTAAATTTTTCCTCTATAAAAGCCATTAACTCTCTCTGGTTTTCAACGGCACGCTCGAGTGCAAGGCGGCACGATCGGTAAATTCCTTGAGGATTGCAGTTTTTTTTTTTTTTTGGACTCCTCTGCCAATTCGCATATTGCATTGACCGCTTTGTCCATTTTAATCATTTTATCGCCTCCAGAATTGTACCGTCTCCTCTTTGAGGTTGAAGGCCCATCCTCGGGGGACACGCATGTCGAACGTGACGACTCATCGATGACTTCGACCTCAAATTCTCCCAAGCATTCCACTTGCATTTCGTTTTCTATTTGAAATCCTATTGAAACAGCAATTTATATTTATATAAACATCAATTAATTTGTTGTAATCATTGCACTTACCCAAGCTTTCCTCCACAAGTGCCTCAGGGTTTGTAGATTTGGAAGAGGCGAGAATCTTCCCAATCGTTTCGAAATGTGGCCACGTCGATGTCGATCCGCCAGAGCTACCCACAACAGTTTTCTCATGCCTGCAAAATATGTACACAATATTCAAAGCCGCGATTATATATATAACATATTCGGAAGGCGTATTTTGAATGCCTGAAACAAACCTGTATCTCTTTTTGAGCGACTCCAACTTCTTCTTGACATCTAGTGGAGTCATGTCCACGGAATATTCTTTTAATGTCTCCGCCATCTCGGCATAGACATGAAAATTTTTTCGCTTACCACGCAGGTCATCGGCTCTATCGCTCCATACTTCAATAAAAATGCTCTCCAAGTTCTCCGACCATCGCTTTCTTTTTTGTCCGACATCCACTTGAAATTAAATTGTTTAATTTCAAGAATAATAATAATATTTAGTATTTTAACTCATTTTGTACTTGCACATTTGTTTTGATTTTTAAGCAGCTGATTTCTGTTGCCGCCAACATAAATTTGACCAAAAATATCGATTCATCGGTAAGAAAAGGTCTTTATTTTAGCCGGTAGAATAGCGGCTCGAGAAAAAGTCGCTAAATTCAAATTTAACGGACACATTTTGTATGGTAAAGGCTAAAAATATCGAAGACCTTAAAGCGAAATGCTAAAGGCGTTGCTTACGGCGCCAGTGTAAATGCACTATTACATTTTTTAGTTTTGCTCTACCCTAGACTTTAGATGTTAGCACATCAGAAAATGAGTATTTCAAATATCGGTAAATATTTTATTTTATTTCAGGTCTCTTAAAAGATGTACCAAATCATCAGTCTCAGTTAGCTAAGTGTATAGTTCATGATGACACAGCTCAGGTTAGTAAATAATATTTATTTAACTTTGAACTAAATCAAGAATATAATGGGCTATATTATTCTGACATTATTTACTAAGACGTTTTTACATTTGATGAATTTATGCTATATCCACATTTAAAAGATGAAAACGTCCGAGTCGAAGACAACCGACTTTAAAAGCCCGTATGCTATCCGCTACATGAAGATGCAAACAGATGACAACTATATCGCTATAAACTCTAAGAACACTTGACCATTTTAAGTTTACGAGCAGTACCAACTTCAAATTCGTACGTCGTGTATCAAAAATCATGACTTTCAGTAGCTATAATTTTCAGTGTGCCATATCATCAAATGATTATGCTTTTTTTTTAAATTATTTACCTTTTTGATGCGGAACAAAGCAAATAAGTTTTAATTGATATTAAAACTATTCAATTTGAATAAAGCTAGAGACTTGAAACTTTCCAAATACCTTTACATATAAACTGGACATAATAAGTGTCAAGACTAGGGTTCTACGATTATTGAGGAAACTGGCAAACGATATAGCTAGAAATACCAAATTTGGTGAGAAGATTTTGGAGCCTTGCCCCCCGCTTAAAAACTTTAAATTACTTGATAACATCTTATGAATAGTTTTGCAAACTACAGTTTTTGCATTGTATAGTATTTAATGAAATAAAAATATAAAAAATATTTTATTTTTGATAAACAAATTTGAATTTTGATACATGTACAAAAAAAATTTTTTTCCAAAATTGTATGGGTGACAGTGGTACCATTTGCCACACCCCGTACCTTATTTTTGAGTTTTTTTCCAGTCCTCATTTAACGTATCTCATTAAACCATTCATTTTATTTTTCAGATAAGGATGTTTATTCAAAACTCCCACTGTGCAGTATTAGGTATAAAAATCGAACACAAGGAGATTGTTGTTGTTCCGTTTCATATTGCCTAAAAATAATCAATAAAATGTTTTGCCATGATAAATATAGATATAATTGTATACACTTGATACTGTTGTTATTAACAAAGCAACGAGAATGAAAACAGAGTCGATTAATATTATTTATTACATGCATTTGAATAACCAACAATACTCTGCAGTTATATAAATATGCCGACGAACTATTGTCGGCGAAGCAATTCGAAATCATTCTGCATACACTTTGTCGAAGTGACGTAAACATACCAGTGAACCGACGGTATCGAACACATAGTTGCGCATAGTAATGTGGTCCACCATAAGCGATAAAAGCAGACGCGCAAACTTATCAATACACACGTAATCGCATTATACACAATGCAAATATATAAAGGCATACTTCAAATCATTTTAACGAGTAGTCTGTACTCATATTAGTTATTAAATAAAGGACATTCTAAAAACCAATTCGAAAAGGAAAAGACGTGCTTATAAAATTTGTCGTGGCTAACTATTGATCTCGGAGAAGTTTCTACACACTTTCAAAAAACTAATCCGCAGAAGACTGAACTGTTTACAAAAAGGTTTAAGATACAGGAACTGCTTCACCAATCGAAGGAATTCAATTGTTTTGGAGTCACCAACACTAAACTCTCTTGAAAGAAAAAAAACATATCATATTTGTTATACTAGTTACTATGTCCGTCATGGTGTCTGTCCGTCTGTATGAACGCAACTTTTTTCCACACCCTACAAGCTTAAGACTTGAAACTTTCCAAATATCTTTTTATATCTCGTCGGTATAAGTCATCGAGTTTTCGTCGCAATACCCGGACGGACGCTGTACAAAGAGTCGTTATAACCGGATTCTACTGTGTTTCGTACACCCTTACAGCTAAAACTACCAAATTTGGTTAGAAGATAGCTTCTAGCAATCCCCAAATAACTGCATCAAAAATTTTGGAGCCACGCCCAGCCATTCCGCCCCAGCCCCCCGCAATTTTTTGAGCTAGAGCCAAAACATTTGGTGCTAAGATAGGTGATGATGACCCTCAAAAAACTGCATAAAAACTTTGGATACCACGACTACCCATTCCACCCCCAGCCCCTCTTCCCCACCTTTTACAAACTTTGAGCCAGCGTCACCAAATTTGGTATAAAGATAGCAGTTGACATTCCACAAAAATCTGCATCAAAAATTTGGATGACACGTCCACCCACAACGCCCCCAGCCCCCCTTCCCAACCTTTTACAAACTTCGAGCTAGAGTTACTTAATTTTGTATGTAGATAGCAAATGACATTCCACAAAGATCTGCATCAAAAATTTGGATGCCACGCCCACCCATACCGTCCCCAGCCCCCCTTCCCTACCTTTTACAAACTTACAAACCAGAGTCACCAAATTTCATTTCAAAATCAGGCCTGCTTTTACCGTTTTTATACCCTTAACCCATAAAATGAGTCAATAAGGGTATAATGGTTATGTGCAAAAGTATGTAACAGGCAGAAGGAAGCATCTCCGACCCTATAAAGTATATATATTCTTGATCAGCATCAACAGCCGAGACGATATAGCCATGTCCGTCTGTCCGTCTGTCTGTCCGTCTATCTGTCTGTATGAACGCGTGGATCTCAGAGACTACAAGAGCTAGAGACTTCTGATTTTGTATTTAAGTTCTCCCATACCATGAGCAGAACAAGTTTGCTTCAAATTATCGATAACTATTCTGGTTTCCGATATACACATAATATCGATAACAATAAAATATCGAATTTGGAAAATCAAAAAATGAGGGTTGGAGTAATGGATAATGATAGAACTTTTCTGAAAATTTCGTCCAAATCGGTTGAGAAACACCGGAGATATTGAACTTAATCGATGGAAGCTAAGCCAGTATACCAAAGTCTTATATAAATTAAATATATTTATTGCAACTGGGTTCAGGGTATCTTCTAGTCGGGCTCTCCCGACTAGAGCCTTCTTACTTGTTAATACTGGTAGCGAGTATACCGCAGTCGGTTGCGTCCGACTGCAACGTTTTCGCTTGTGTTTTTGTTTTATTTTATTATTTTTATGCACGTGAACGCTATTTCAGTAGGGGATGAGGATGGCAAAACTATAGTTCATATATAATTAAAAATCATTATACCGGAGAAAAGCTCAAAATTTCGAAGATGGAAATGGATCCAGGGTCGACTTGGAGAAATCGATCACAACACATATATTTTTCCGTCTTCCAAATAAGTGCAGTGTTTTCTAGTCAGGCATAATGCATTTTGGAGATCTTCGAAACTGGCAATAGGACTTGGACGAGACAAGGACTGCAAGGACTGCAACTATATTCGTTGATAGCACACCCACAGAAACCACCAGAACAGGACTTTAAGAAGGTATTGTTGAAGTTCAGAAAATTGACATTTTCAGATTTCGGTAGTTTATTTTTTGAAGAAAATATCCCGGCAACCATTATTCAAAATTTGAATTAATTTAAACGTAACAGCTCTTTATGTTTCTTGGCAGCTTGTCCGCTTTTAGAGGATATAATACTTTAAGCTCGTTTTCTCGAAACTAGCTCTTACAAAGCGGTCGTCACTAAATCCCAAGTTCTAATCGACCGATTGACTTGAAATTTATAATGATTTGGATTAAGTTGCTAGCTGATGCTCAAACCAAGTCGAATTTTTTCTGTGCTCCACAAAATTGTTTTATTATACCCTTAACAAAACAAAACAATATCGAATTTGGAAAATGTAAAAATAAGGGTTGAAATAATGGGTAACGATAGGTCTTTTCTGAAAATTTCGTCCAAATCGGTTGAGAAACACCGGAGATATTGAACTTAATCGATTGAAACTAAGTCAGTGTACCAAAGTCTTACATAAATTTAATTTATTTATTGCAACTGGGTTCAGGGTATCTTCTAGTCGGGCTCTCCCGACTAGAGCCTTCTTACTTGTTTTATTATTATATTCGTGAATAAATACCCAAAAAGGGATACTTTGACTTTGCATTACTAAAACCACTCATTACTAATAGTCGTGAAGTTTATCATTTGTTTGTTTATTTAATTTAAACGCGAAGTAAGCAAATTTGAACAATAACATACCAAACTGCAACTTCTTCTATATTAACATACACATACGAGTAACAACGCGCCAAACACGCGAAATCACTCAATAACACTATACAATATATCATGGTACCGATACAGAAGCGCTTGCGTGAAAACTCTGCTGGAGAACTGAAGGTTGGCTGCGCTTTTAGTTGAAAAAAATTTTTCAGATGAGATGGTAACATTCGGCCTGCATCTGGTTAATACTGTAGTAGCCACTCATTATACCCTTAACCCATAAAATGGGTAAATAAGGGTATAATGGTTTTGTGCAAAAGTATGTAACAGGCAGAAGGAAGCATCTCCGACCCCATAAAGTATATATATTCTTGATCAGCATCAATAGCCGAGACGATATAGCCATGTCCGTCTGTCCGTCCGTCTGTCTGTCTGCATGAACGCGTGGATCTCAGAGACTACAAGAGCTAGAAACTTCAGATTTGGTATTTAAGTTCTCCTATACCATAAGCAGAACAAGCTAGCTTCAAATTATCGATAACTATTCTGGTTTCCGATATACACATAATATCGATAACAAAAAATATCGAATTTGGAAAATGTAAAATGAGGGTTGAAGTAATGGGTAATGATAGAAAATTTCGTCCAAATCGGTTGAGAAACACCGGAGATATCGAATTTAATCGATTGAAGCTAAGTCAGTATACCAAAGTCAATTATAAATTTAATTTATTTATTGCAACTGGGTTCAGGGTATCTTCTAGTCGGGCTCACCCGACTAGAGCCTTCTTACTTGTTTAACTCATTAGATGCAACCGAGCTTTTTGATGCAAACACTTAAAGGATAGCTTATGTCAATGTTCCAGTTGTCCTAATTGGTGACTCCGCTTTTAAATTTTCAAAAAGCCTTACCCATTCTCCATCTCGGCCCCGCAAAACGAAAAAACATACAATTATTTTCTTTCGAAGGCAAGGCGGGTCGTAGAAAATGCAAATCGGACAGTTAAAAGCCAGTTTCAGAAGAGTTGGCAAGGGCTTGGACAACCGGCACAAGAACGCCTCGAAAATTGTTATGGCCGCATGCATTCTCCATAATTTTCTAAACAGGCACAACTCAGTAATATCAGATGCTTGGGAAGTGCAATACAGTTCATTGCCGCAACCGGAACATAATAATATTACAACTGATCGGGATGTTGCTGCTGGTAATATTAGAAGAACTATAAGCGAGCACCTTAATATAGAAAAACTAAATAAATTGAAATTGTATTTATATAACTTGACTTCATTTATTTCTTTATTTTTTTCTACCCTAAAATATGTGCATCATAGATACCTTTTTGGATTGGCAGGCTTTAATGCTTATACAGAGCTAAAATAATTACACTTCATTAAATTTATACATTTTTCCTTAACGTTTCATTGACCAATGCTAATGTTACCTGAATAGAACTGCTCATTAAAGCAAGAGTTTTTTCCATCTTGCCAAAAAACTCCTCCTGAGTAGCTATGGAAGCTAGAATACCTTCCTTTAACGGCGTGACGGAACCACTTGCCGTTCTTCGCCGCTTTGCCGGTTGCTCGATCGATACCCGATCCAAAAAGGGACGCTCCAATGCTGCAATACCCTGAGCAGATGTAGACGGAATATCGTCAAAAGTCTCAGCCGCTGCAGGCACTAACGAATAATTCTGATTAAAATTTATTATATTATAATAATGTTTAATTACACTACCTGTTGTTTGGTCGATGTTACCTTCAATATGCATTGATCTACCTGTTGTAATATGTGATGCACCCTATGAAATGGCTACCACTTGGATGTTGGCTGCTGATCTTTCAACTTCCGTCTAGAAGGAAACAACAATAGTTAGCTTTTGGACATATAACGCAGTTTTCTATATATCTTACTTATACTTGCGCGTCAAGTTCTCAACTTTATACCGCACTGCCACGCCATCCACTTCCTTCGTGCCCGCCACGTTCGACTTCTCCGCCATTTCCGCAAATATGTGGGAGTTCCTCTGCATTGCCCTGAGCGCAATAAAGTTCTCCTTCCACAACTCCATAAATAAGCTGTCCATGCCTTGCTCCCAAACTACGTACTTTTTACGAGAATCCATCTAAAAACGAAG
Organism: Scaptomyza flava; assembly: GCA_030179655.1. Lineage (NCBI taxonomy): Eukaryota > Metazoa > Arthropoda > Insecta > Diptera > Drosophilidae > Scaptomyza > Scaptomyza flava. The sequence goes on from JARNME010000404.1 coordinate 48,448,652, forward strand.
TATATTAATTATTTTCAAAATATAATACAAAATTGCGCTTACCTTTTCAATCTCCAATCAGCTGTTTTTTTTCGACTTTTTCGATGAAACATCAGTTTTCAAATGAACTAGCTCCTCTTCAGTTATTCCTCAGTTAATATTTACGGTTAGTTAGCTAGTTACTGTTAAGTTAACAGTGTTAACTCACTGTTAAATGAATAACTGAGCAGTGGAAATACCTTACCTTAGTGTGTGTTTTTTTAAAGCTCTTATTCAAAATGGTGTGCGAACGATGGTTTTATTTTTACATACTAAACTGCATCCTATATTATCATGCAATCTAATCTAAATTAATCCAAAGTGAAAAGCCATTCAATGACCAAAATACTTACAAAGCAAAATGATGGTCTACAAATATTTCATATAAATGCTCAAAGTCTCTTAAATAAAATGGAAGAATTTAGATATCTCTTTGTCAATTCTAATGTTGATATTATATGTGTGTCAGAAACGTGGTTTTTCATGATTTATGTGACTCGTTAATTGTGTGTGATGGTTATAATGCCTTTCGTTCTAATCGTATTCGTCATGCTGGTGGTGTTGCTATCTATGTCATCACAAGACTTAAATGCAAGATTGTACATAAACAGCAAAATGGAAGTCAAATTGAATATATTCTCTTTGAAATTTCAAATTTAGGGCATGAATATAAAACGCTTGTTGGCTGCATTTATAGGCCTAATAAAAAAATTTACTTCACTTGCTTAGTGGATGTACAAAGTAATCTTTCGTTAGGATATACAGATATTATTCTTACCTAAACAGCAATATTTTAGTTGAATATAATTTTTTAGATGAGATGGTATCACTCGGCCTGTATTTGGTTAATACTCTGGTACCCACTCATTTTACTAGGACAAGTAATACACTGTTAGATATAATTTTTCAGATGAGATGGTATCACTCGGCCTGTATTTTGTTAATACTGTGGTACCCACTCATTTTACTAGGACAAGTAATACACTGTTTGATATAATCCTGGTCAGTAGAACTAATAATATTATGTTATGTGACCAACTATCAGTACCTGCTTTTTCAACACATGATTTAATTTTCCTGACGTGTCATATAAAACTTGACTATAATGTTAAAGTAATTAAGTATAGAAATTTTAGGGATTTAAACTGTGATATATTATTAAGTGAATGCCGACTGTGTGACTGGAGTGAGATTTACACTATGCCATCAGTTGACCAAAAAATTCAGATATTTCAGCATAACGTCACCTATCTATATAAGACTTTTGCACCAATTAAGACTAAAATTCTAAAGCCAGTTGCTAGATCGTGGTTTAATACCCACATACAAAATGCAATTAAGCAACGGGATAATATTTATCACAAGTTGAAACGCTATAAAATTGACTATTATTTCAAACAATACAAGAAAAGTAGGCAAAAAGTCAATGATTTAATAAGGCATGCTAAACAAAGATACTATTCTGCCAAGTTCGAAAGTGCAATAAATACTAGTCAGACATGGAAAGTAATTAAAAACATAGGAATAGGCAATGGCGTAAAAAGGATTAATGATGATATTGATATAAATGACCTAAACACTAAATTTACTAACCTTAATGTACCAGAAGCTAATACTATCTCGTATGTATGTCCAGTTCTGTCAAATAATTGTGAATATATATTTGAATTTGTCTGTGTCAATCAATGTGATGTCTTTCAGTCTATACTTAAAACTAAGTCTAATGCTGAAGGTCTGGAGGATGTAAGCCTTAAATTCATAAAAATGATACTGCCGCAAATCTTTAGGCATATAACACACATAATTAATGCATCTCTAACCTCATCCACCTTCCCAGATCAATGGAATATAGCAAAAATTATTCCAACTCCAAAATCAAATCGAGATTTTAGGCCAATCAGCATTTTACCATTTCTGTTAAAAACTTTTGAGCATCTGATTGTGGCCCAGATTAAAAAATTTCTGGATCAAAGCTGTATTTTGTATAAAAAACAATCAGGTTTTAGGAAGAACAGAAGCTGCACTACGAGCATTATTAAAGTCGTCAAAGATATAAGATGTAATGTAGATAATAGCAATGTAACGTTGTTGACTTTAGCAAAGCTTTTGACACGGTAAACAACGAAATTATTTTGACCAAATTAAGTCTGCAATATAACTTCTCAGAAACTGCACTGAAGCTAATGCTCTCATATTTAAGTAATACACTGCGGTGCATAATGATAGCCGCACCCTGTTTTTTTCTAGTTTAACTCCCTCTAGTTTAACTCCCTCTGTGTAATGTATGATCATGAAATATGTTCTAATCGTAGACAAAAGCTCATTAATACAAAATGCATTTACATGTTTTACCATAAACACACGGTAAGTACCGTTATCATGAAAAGTGTATTTTTAGGCGGTGCATAATTAAAGCCGCACTTATTGTTATCAGCGTTGTAAGTGACTTCAGTGAGCAAAAAATATAATTTTTGAATGTGCTTTAATTTTTCATACATAATTAACAACAAACTCATTTATAATGACTCGCGGAAAAGCTCTTGATAATACTGAAAAGGGAAAAATGATGGCATTCCATGAAGAAGGATTAAGTTTTAGGGCAATTGGAAGAAAACTAAATCGAAGTGATAAAGTTGTGCGTAACTTTTTACGAAACCCAGACGCATATGGTCTGGCCAAATCGACAGGAAGAAGAAGCACTTTAACTGCAAGACAAAAGCGTGATATGCGCAGAACCGCAAGCAACTCATCAAAAACATGTGCTGAAATTGCGAAGGGGTGTAATGTCAGTTCATCAAAGTGGACGATTGCTCGTGTTATCAAAATCGCAGATCACTTAACAAGGAAAAATATGAAGCCTGCGACAAAATTAACTCGAATGCATAAAGAGAAGCGGCTGGAGTTTGGTAAAAAAAAACATGCAAACTGATTGGACAGAAGTAAATAATAAATCAATTTAATCTCAACTATTAATAATTTTTTCTTTTTATTGTTTGTGTAGATCATATTTTCAGACGAAAAAAAAATTATTCTGGATGGACCGGACGGGTTTAATTCATACTGGCGTGATTTACGTAAGGAACCACGATATTTTTTAAAGAGAAACTTCGGAGGAGGAAGTGTTATGGTTTGGGACGAAGCGAATACGTTGGAGTCTTAGAAATGAGCCTTTTACCATTTCTTGAAGCTAGAGGCGCCGGGTACTGGCATTACCAACAAGATAATGCCAGTATACACGTAAGTCGCGAAACTCGATCTTGGTTTGAGAGTCAAAACATTGAACTCTTGCAATGGCCAGCATGCTCACCAGACTTGAATCCGATTGAGAACGTATGGGGCATTATCGTTCAAAGGATTTACGCAAACAACATGCAATACAATAGCGTTTCGGACCTTAAAACCGCAATTATCGAATCTTACATGAGAATGGAGGCTTCAACAATTGCCAACTTGGTCAGAAGCATGCCAAACAGAATTTCATTTTTCATGGTAACGGTACTTACCGTGTGTTTATGGTAAAACATGTAAATGCATTTTATATTAATGAGCTTTTGTCTACGATTAGAACATATTTCATGATCATACATTACACACAGGGTGTTAAACTAGAAAAAAACAGGGTGCGGCTATCATTATGCACCGCAGTGTAGGAAGCAAGCAACTGTTGTTAATTATTAGAAGTCGCACCATGTGTCAACTTGACCAGCTTGGAGATTTCTTTTCCAAGGTCGCTGAGCGATGTTCTGTTGTGTTGCTCAACAGGGTCACTCGCGCCCTGGAGTAACTCCTGAACGGCTTTTGGCCGGTGACCTTAACATCTTACTGCTTCTAGCAAATCCAACACAGGGGATCTGTGAAAGAATCCTAAAAGCCTTTCTCTCTCCTTCAATTGTGGGGGTTGTTTGTGTACTCATTCTTTTGGGTCGCAATTCCTGGGCCGTTGTCTCTGGTCGTTGTACCGTCGCGTTGTAATCCCGTGGTTTTCTATGCAAGAAGTGACACCCACGCTAGAGCTGACACCCGCCTTTACGGGGTCGGGCATTCAGAGCCGGATCCGCGTTTATGAGGAATGTTTCATTTGAACCGGTACTGTCAACTTAATGACTACGTATCCTGAAGACTTGCTATGTTTTAACGGGATGGAGGCGGTAGCAGCATTAGCCAATCAGCCATTTCGGCTAGATTTCACTCCGCTTACTCAGGTGTGAGGTAGCATTTTTGCTGGCAAAGTGCTACCTCACAAAAGCTGCCAGACGCAAAACGCGATCGTGACACAACCGTGGTCACCCGAAAACGGCAACTCTGCGTCTTGGTACAAGCGATGGTCACCCGAAAACGGCAACTCCGCGTCTTGTCTCAAGCGGTGGTCACCCGAAAGCTTCTCACGTTTAAGACATAGCTGTGGCCACCCGAAAAATTATTTGGCAAATAGGTTAGCAAATCATTTTTCGGGCGAATTTAAAACAAAGCGGGACACGTGTGAGAAAAAAAACCAGCGACCAACAACAACAGCAAAAGGAGACACACGTGAACGCTCAGGCAACTAACTACCCACGCACAGGCACGCGGAAACCCACATCAAAACCCCGGAGCACCCACAGGCACATTCGCACACACACAGCCACACTCAGGCAGCTGCGCACGCACTGGCAACCACACACACCCAGGCTACGCACACACCGTCACACACGGGCACCCACAGGCAACTGCGCGCGCCTCGGCATCCACACACACCACACAGGCAACGCACAAAAAGTCACAAACGGGCACCATCAGGCAGCTACACCCGCACCGGCATCCACACACACACACAGTCATACACAGGCAGCTACACACACACACCGGCATCTTCACACACCCAGGCTTGACACACACAGACATACACAGGCAGCTACACACGTGCTTCACGAAAGCATGCGTGAAGTTTCCAAGTGCGGTCGCGTTTTTTATTCGCTCTGGTCCGGCGTCAATTTGCAGCGTATTACCTGGTCCGAAAATAACAAACAGTCAGTGTGGTGTTGTGTGCGATTGGGTAGCTTACCTGGGTACTCGCTTTTATCACCGCCTGGTGCGAACCCGGTTGTTTTTGACGGTTGCGTCCCGCGGAGTCTCTATCCGCGGTGTTTGGTGGTTTAGGTTGTCTGCGTGACCTTTTGCGGGTGTGTGTTGCAGTTGCAGCGTCACATTTGCACTTTCTTTGCAGTGTGCTGTTGGTGTTTTTTCGCCTTAACACACTCTCAGCTGTGCTATTTGCGCTTTTCGGGTGCCCACATTCTCAGCTGATCTCAGGGCTGTCAAGCTAAATCGCTTGGCAAGCCGCGCCAAACAGCAGCTCTCATCAGCAACAGGTGGCGCCACTTGTGTTCGGCTCGTGTATCGACTAAACGAGCGGTCTACACTCGCAGTTGCATACCTTCGTGGGCAGCAAATTAGTGTAGCATAACGTACAGGCGTGTTCTTTGCTAAAGAGACTCCTAGCAACTAGGTGCAAAAGGCCACGGAAATGGTTATAACCAACCCTCCCCCGCTGCGGCGGTGCACTTTGAGGGGGCTCTGGTGACCGAAACGGGGCGGTATAACCCCCACCGGTTAAACCGAAGGGAAATCTTTGGTCACCGGGGGATTGCTATCAGAGTTCGTAGCAAGGTAACACCATCAACTCTAGGATGGCAGACGAATCGTCGCCATTCTTCCGAAGGCCGGCGTTGGCGCGATCTCCACCATCGCTGCAGCCTAGACTGGGCTTGTCTCTGCCCCACGTAGAGGCTGTGTCTCCGGCATTGGTGGCAATGGAGGCATCTTCACCGACGCCTTTGGTAGCGGCTGTTGAGCGGCCAACGACACAGGGAGCTAGTATCACGGTGACAACAGCACACCCACCCAGGTTACCCGTTAACCTAAGGAGCATTCTATCGCAGATGGGGGGCTGCATAGACGGAATAAGTGCCCGGTTTGACACCAAGAGGCACATCAATAATCTGGAGCGCGAGGAGCTGGCAAGGTTAGTGGACTTGCAAAGGCAAGCTATGAGCTGCCTGAATTCTGCAACAACTGAGAAGGCCGTCCAGACAACGCCAACTGCTGAGGGCCGTTCCAATAGAGTTGCTAGGAGCACGCATGGTTCGGTGGTACAAGCTAAGGGTACACCGAAACGCTTGCGCGAGGTCTCGACATCTCACCGCACTACACCCCCAAAACGGAGCAAGGTGACAGCGACTGCGTCTGCAAGCACGCAGAATCCTGAGCCCCCCCGTGTACCATCCCTGCCTAAGGTTAATCCCTGGTCGAAGGTGGTTGGCCGCAAAAGCAAAGCAGCTCGTACAAGGGCTGATGCAGTCACCGTGTCTGGTCTGGGCGACTGCAGCTATGCAGACATCTTAAAAGTGGTTAGGAGCGAGCCATCACTTGCGCATCTGCGAGAGGATGTTAGCACAATCCGCAAGACGGCTAAAGGCGATCTGCTTATTAGGCTAAGTAAACAGCCGGTACACAGTGCAAACGAGTTGCAGCTCGCTGTTGGTAAGGTACTGGTTGGACGGGCTACGGCGAAAACCTTATCGGAATCCAATCAGGTGGAGGAGGTCCTGGATGCTGTTAGGTCTGCCCTTGTAGACCCAACGCTGGATGGCAGCGTCGTCAAGTCGCTGCGGCACACGAGGGCTGGCCTGCAAACTGCAACCCTGGGCTTACCGACGGCTTTGGCAGTCAAGCTGGTTGAAAAGGCGAAAATCCGCATCGGATGGGCGATATGCCGCATTAGGCCCTTGATGCAGCCAAGGCGTTGTTTCAAATGCTTGGAATATGGCCACATCGCTGCCCATTGCAAGTGCACGGCTGACCTGAGTAAGACTTGTTACAAGTGTGGAACCCTAGGTCACATCGCGAGAGCGTGCAATCAGCCGCCAAAATGTGCCCTATGCACAAGAAAAGGTGAAAAGACGACTGACCATGCGACAGGCAGTTATAGGTGTCCTGCCTACCGAGAAGCTGTTAAGCACGCCAAATGGTGAAAGTCCTGCAACTAAACCTTAACCACTGCGTAGCTGCACAAGCTTTGCTAGAGCAACTCATTCTTGACGAGAACATCGATGTCGCCATGCTTAGTGAACCCCATCACCGGGCGTCAACTAACCGCGGGCTGTGGGCTTCAGACAGCTCTGGAAAGGCTGCTTTGTGGAACTGTGGCGATCAGCAGTCCCCCTTCACTCACACCCTAGTCTCTGACAGCTTTGTTCGAGTTAAGGTAGGCGATTTGTGGCTCTACAGTTGTTACTTGGCGCCCAGCCTTACGATCGAAGCCTTCGAGGCGGTGACGTTGGAAATTGCAGAGGACGCAAGGGCCCGTAGCAACGTCATAGTTGCTGGCGACTTCAACGCGTGGTCTACGGAGTGGGGCAGCTCGTCGACGAATACTAGAGGAACCATCCTCGTTGAGTCGATGGCAAATTTGGACTTGGTTCTTCTCAACACTGGGACAAGAAACACGTTCAATAGGGGAAGCGCTGGATCAATCATCGACCTAACATACGTTAGCAGTGCACTCGCCCGCACGGCCCAGTGGCGTATAAGCGACTGCTACACTGGAAGCGACCATGAGGCCATCGTCTTCGCAGTAGGTGAAACCCTGCGGTCGCCGGCAAGGCCACCCTCTCGAAAAGCGTTCCGTGTTGAGTCCCTTAACACAGACATCTTCATCGATTCCATCTCACGTATGGCAGCAGGCGGACCGGCGCTGGTTATGGTGGAACAGATAGCTGAGCAATTAGGCGATGCTTGCGCTGCAAGCATGCCCTTGCGCAAGGCCTATAAACGCCATCACACCAGCATGTTCTGGTGGAATGAGAACATCGCTGAGGCCAGACGGGAATGCCTGACGGCGAGAAGGCGCTATCAGCGTGCAGCGCGTAGGGACTCGAGCTCAACACGCTCACTGCAGTTGGAGTATAAGTCAGCAAGGGCAGTTCTTAAAAAATCAATCAGGGCCAGCAAAAAGGAATGCTTTCTCATGTTATGCGACTCGGCGGACAACGATCCCTGGGGCAGAGCCTACAGGATTGTAGTCAAGCGCATTGGCAGAGGCAGAAGCGAAGCGCCAATGGAGTTCGCCCGAGTGAGGGACATAGTGGAAACACTTTTTCCTCAAAGAATTAGTCCACTACCACCTGTTCATGGACCGTCCACATTTGAGGGCTTCATTCCGGTCACCGCGGAGGAGATGGAGACTGCTGCACGCAAGCTCATCGCCAACAAGGCCCCGGGTCCAGACGGTGTGCCAAACCGCTGCCTGAGGATAGCAATCACCTTGCAGCCCGGTCTGTTCGCAGAGTTGTACTCTAAGTGCCTGCGCGAGGGTACTTTTCCGGACAGGTGGAAGGTACAGCAACTGGTGCTCCTACCCAAGCCCGACAAGCCCCCTGATGACCCCTCGGCATATAGACCCATCTGCCTCATCGATAACGGTGGCAAGGTCCTGGAGATGCTGATCTGTGCTAGGCTGGACGCTGCCGTACGGAACGCTGGTGATCTATCGCCTTTCCAGTATGGTTTCAGAAAGGCAAGGTCAACCACCGACGCCATTAAAACGGTTGTCAGTATAGCGGCTGAGGCTATCGCCGGCACCCGCTGGCGCTTCGGCAGTAAGCACTACTGTCTTGTCGTGACCATCGACGTGAAGAATGCTTTCAACACCGCCAACTGGAGCTGCATCCTGGATGCCTTGGTACTACTTCGGGTTCCAAATTACCTAGTAGCGATCGTGAGGAGCTATTTTGATAACCGAATCCTTCGGTATCAAACGTACGAGGGTGAAAAGGAGCACGCTGTCTCTGCAGGAGTTCCTCAAGGATCTGTTTTAGGTCCTCTCCTATGGAACATCATGTATGATGGCATACTTCGAATTCAGCTACCAGAGGGGGCTACCGCAGTTGGCTACGCTGATGACGTCGCCTTAGTAATGGTGGCTAAGGATTTACGGCGAGTCACAGAGCTCTGTAATTGGTGCATAGATGCCGTGACTCAATGGTTGTCATCCGTGGGACTTCAGTTGGCTGCTCATAAGACGGAGGCGGTGCTCATCAGCAGCAGAAAAAAGGTGGAATATGTTGACTTCACGGTGGAAGGCGTCTCGCTGAGGTCTAAGGACTGGATCCGCTACCTAGGCGTGATCATTGACAGGCGCCTCAGCTTCGGAGACTCATCCAATAAAGGGCGTTGGACGTATCTTCTGATCCCAAGTATACGGCGATGGGTGGAGAGAAAGCACGGGATGGTTACTTTCTACCTCACCCAGTTCCTCACAGGCCATGGTTGTTTCAGGAGCTACCTGAAGCGCTTTCAGCATGACTCCTCTGCTACGTGCAACTGGTGCGACGACGGCAGGGAGGAGGACGCTCAACACGTCTTCTTTGACTGCGGGCGATTCGCCCAGCAGCGACTTGTGGTGGAAAACGTGGCGGGCCAGCCTCTAACTCCAACCACCCTGGTGGCCCTAATGATAGAGAAACAGGATGTTTGGCATGCGGTCTGCGCGTTTGCAGCCTCTACGATGGCAGAGCTACGACGGCTGGAAAGGGAAAGGGCGACCTCATCGTAGTCATTGCCACTGCTTCTGCGAAGCAATGCTTCACGGCGGTCCCGCAGAAGCTGGCAACGGCTGCGAATGTTTACGTTTACATATAGCATAATTTAACACTAGGCTTAAATTTTTTATTGAAATAAAAAAAAAAAAAAAAACACGTGCTGGGCAAGAGTGCAGTGGTTCGCTCATTTACCGAGCAGACTCACTTCTCCATTCAGGACCTGGACTAAAGAGGAGATAGTGACTGCGCTGTAGCGCAGGCAAACATACAGCCGACGTCTGTATCTTCAAGAGCATTCGACCTGGATATGGTAACACACAGGTGGCTCAATTTTCAGTACCAGCAAATCTGGCAAGCAGCATTACTGCCCTGCGCACAGTTCGCATTGGCTGGACCCGCTGCGTCATTCGCCAGCAGGAGGCGCGTACGCGGTGCTACCGCTGTCTGGAGATGGGACATAACGCAAGCAGCCGCCGTAACCCCGTGGATAGATCTAAGTGCTGCATCAGGTGTGGAGTTATTGGCCACAAGGCAGCGAGTTGCAAGAGCGAGGTGGCGAAGTGCTTCATCTGTGTCGTAAAGGGCAGTGCCTCATTCAGCCACCAGGCGGCCAGTAATAGATGTCCACTCAGCGGAAGTGTACTTGGTCGTGCAAGATGAAGTTCATGCAGCTAAACCTCAACCATTGTGCAGCGGCCTGTGGTTTTACGCAGTCTACCTACCCCCTAGTCTGCAGCTATCAGAGTTCGCTAACACCCTGAACTCCCTGGTAGCAGACGCAAGAGGCCGTCACCCGATCGTCATAACTGGAGACTTCAACGCTAGGGCAGAGGAGTGGGGCAGGTCGTCAACCAATACCATAGGACGGGGGTTGCTTGAGGCGTTCTCTCTCCTGGACGTGGCGCTCCTAAACCACGGATCGCAGCGAACGTTCAGCAGAGCTGGACTGGGTTCAGTCGTTGACTTAACATTTGTCAGTAGCTCGCTTTTTAGTTCGTCCGGTAGTATCGACGACTCTTTTAATGCAAGTGACTACGTTGCCATATGGTGCACCGTTGGAATACGCCCGGATCACCGTAATACTCCAGCTCACCACTGGCTTAGGTATCGTGTCGAAACGCTAGACATGCGGACTTTCAGTGCCCATCTGGAGTCTGCTGTGACCTCTGATACTACTGATAGCACCGAGGATGTGGTGGACAAAACGATGCGGATGCTAAGCCGTGCCTGCGATGATAGCATGATTAGGAGCAGAAGGTACCAGAGGCACCATGCCCGAGTATGCTGGTGGAACGAGGAGATCGCTGAGGCTCGAAGCGAATGAAACTATGCTAGACGCCGCTACCAGCGCTCACGTGGATCGCTGCTGTTCCATGAACGTCAGGTGGAATTTCTCGCCAATAGGAGACGCTTCCAGAAGCTTATTAAAGATAGCAAACGCAGATGCTACCTGGACCTCTGCGACACAGCGGAAAACGATCCGTGGAGCAGTGTCTACAAGCTGGTAGTAAAACGCTTCACCCCATGGACCCAGGATCATTGAAAGAGATAGTAAGGCACCTATTTCCCAGTGTGGATGAGGATATCGGCGAGCTCGCGCCTGCGCCAAGCATGCATTCTCAAATTGAGCCCATCATGCTAGATGAGATTCACCACGCTGCAACGAGGTTGAAGCCCAGCAAGTCACCTGGCCTAGATGGGATTCCCAACCGAGCGCTCAAGCTAGCAATTGCGCTCCGCCCAGATGTCTTTTCGAGTCTGTACAGCAGCTGCCTACGAAGCGGAGTGTTTCCAAACCGCTGGAAAATTCAGCGCCTGGTCCTCCTACCAAAGCCTGGCAAAAAGCTCGAAGATCCAGCTGCAATCCGATCTGCCTGATCGATCCTGTGGGTAAGCTTCTGGTGGAGTTTCACCGCAGCAGTATACGCTTGGAGAGCGATAGCCGGACGTAGATGGCAAGGCGGCGCCAAGAAGTACTGCCTAGTGACAACGTTGGACGTCCAAAACGCCTTCAATACGGCTAAATGGGGCTGCATCCTGGAGGCTCTTGAAGCGCTGAACGTGCCGGTGTACCTACTAAGGATAACAAGGAACTACTTCAAGGATAGAATCGTAAGGTATGATACCTGCGAGACGATGGAGGAGCACGAAGTTTCTGGAGGCGTGCCACAAGAGTCGGTACTGGGACCTCTTCTGTGGAACGTCATGTATGACGGCGTTTTTCGGCTATCAATGTCCGTTGACGTTCAGCTGGTGGGCTTTGCTGACGATGTGGCAATTGTGGTCACCGCCAAGGATTTCAAATCAGTGGAGGAAAAGTGCAACCTAGCCATCGCGAAAGTCTCGTGGCTCTCGCCAGCCGAAAAGTGGTGGGGACAGCCAACATCATCGTGGCTAACACTGCAGCCAGGTCAAAGAGGGCGATTAAATACCTGGGCGTTATGCTGGATACCAGGCTATGCTTCAAGGAGCACTTGGAATACGCTAGCACAAAGGCAAAACGTGCGATCTCGCGAATCATGCCAAATACAAGAGGTCCGAAGCAATTCAAGAGACTCCTTTTATCCAGAGTCATAAGAGCGACGATGCTGTATGCGGCGCCGATATGGCAATCAGCTTGCCGCTTTGAGAGCTACATCCGCGGACTGAGAGCTACCCACCGTCTTGGAGCGATCAGAATTTGAAGAGGCTGCAGAACCATCTCGGATGACGCATGTCTGGTCCTGGCTGGAATAGCTCCCATAGCCGAGCTGGCTAGGGAAATCTCGGAGATCCAAGAGGGAACTCATGGCAAGGAACTTTCGGATCCCTAGAAGCAAGAAGTGCGCACAGCGGCCAAAACGCGCACTTTGGAAAACTGGCAGAGGCAATGGGATGTGTCTAGCAAAGGGCGTTGGACACATCGCCTCATCCCGAGCATTCCCGCATGGCAAAACCGGCGGCATGGGCAGTTAAACTACTACACCACACAACTTCTAAGTTGCCATGGCTGCTTCCGAGAGTACTTGCACCGATTTGGGATTTGAGGGTGCTGCGTTCTGTACCTCCTGTTATGATAGATTCGTAGAGGATGCCGAGCACGTCTTGTTTCACTGTGGACGCTTTACCGGGCTCCGAGATGAACTGGAGAGGGCTTTCGGCTGTAGCATCGACTTGGACCACCTGGTAAAATTGATACTGGCCAGCGGCGTCAATTGGGAAGCATTCAGCGCGTTCGCGGCGGCAGTCATGACCCATCTGCGCAAGGCTGAGCGCGAGCAAAGAGAACATGTGGGTTAGGTAGTACCTAACGGCCGTACCGCCAAAGTTATGTTTCGCTTATATTACCGAAGAGTGGTCTGAGGATAGAAGTGGAAGAGTCTTCCGGGTGATTATCCTGAACTCCATGCTCCTCCCCTTAGCCCACTCCGACGATGTCGATCTGAGCGACCATACAGCCCCTTTTCCCCCTTTTATTTTTGCACATTGGTATTCGACCTCGGTGTGGCTCACTCCAAATTTTACAAATAATTTGTTAAAAACACCCCGGACGCGTTTGGGACGCTGACCCCGGCCTAGAAAACGTCCTTACAGATGGCGCCCATCTCTCCCCTTTTTTTTGGCCTAAAGAACCACTTGTACAACGGTTGTTCGGAAAGGAAGGGTGCGGGATCAACACCAATGCAGGGTTTTGTCTGTTATTGTCCCTTCATATCCTTACGTTTTTTGTTGTTTCTCTGTTATTAACAAAAAGAAAATCCCAACCAAGAAAACAAAACCCTTGTCACCCCCTTCTTCCCTTACAACGTCGTTGATCTTAGAGCGTCGCAGCAGCCGGCGGCAAAAAGCTGGTGTCCTTGCCCAGCTCGTTCTTCGCAGAAGTCTCTTTTCATTCCTAAGCTCTTGCCGTATTGTGCTTCTTCCTATACCACAGTACGGCTCGGGTCCTATTAGGAGTGTCGCTGCCCCCAGTCTTGCGTGCTTGTCTGCCTCTTCGTTCCTTGCTATGTCGACATGTCCCGGGACCCATCTTAGGGCAAGCCTATTTTGTGATCGCAGAGTGTCTAGCTTGGTTCGTACCTCACGAACTACTTTTGACCTGATTTCGGTCTTACTAAGTGCCATTATTGCTGCTTTACTATCGGATAAGATTGCTATATCCCTATTCCGATAGTTACGCTTTAGATTAAAGTCCACACACCTCCCGATTGCACATACCTCAGCTTGAAATATGCTGGTGTGCATACCCAGGGGCTCTTGGTACATTAGCCGATGGCCTACCACACCAAGAACGGAGCCTTGTTGAGTTAGGGATCCATCGGTGTACCATTATATGGTGTGTGGTTTCATGTTGTGGACCTCTTCCAGAGATGTCCACTCCTTTTTATTACCGAGGTGAACTGGAAACTTTTGACCGAATTCCGTACGTGAGCATGGGCCTTACTCCCATTAGGTATAGCCATCTTATTATCTTTGGCGGTGTTCCCCATGACTACCTGGCTTTGTTACGACACGTATACTGCGCTCTGCAGTACTTTGCGATCGGATTCTGAACATGGGTGCCAAAAATAAATTTACTATCGAAGTTGACCCCAAGGTACTTTACTTCCTTGCTTGTTATTATTGTTGCTAATATTATTATTAATTTCCCTCGCCCTTTGTAGCTTGTATCTTCTGGTGAACGGAACGATGATTGTTTTAGTAGGGTTTAAGTTGAGACCAACCTCCCTAAACCAATCATGTTTAATCCTAAGTCCCAGTTGAGCATTATCATAATGAGTTTCTTCATACTTGCCCAGAGCTTTTATCTCAATGTCGTCTGCATAGCCTTGACATTGAATACCCCTGTTCGCAAGTCTACTTAATAGTTCGTCTATTAGTATACTCTATAAGAGGGGTGATAAAACCCCCCCCTTGAGGACAGCCCCTTGTGGTTATTATTGTTACGGTACTATCTTGTATAGATGCCGTAGCATGTCTGGACCCTAATAAGGATGAAATCCACTAATAGTTGTTCTTTCCAGCCCTCTTCTATTCAAGGTAGCTTTGACAGCATGACCCCATTTACACGCTGAAGTTTTTTCGTGAATTTTCTCTCTGAATCTTTTGTTTAAAGGCAAGGGGAGAAGAAGTGTAAAAATTCAAGCAAAAATCACTACTTGTTAAGTCGTGAATTTTTCTTCTAATTTTGCTTTGCCCTATTCCGATAGAATGTATACACAGAGTTGCACAGTGTTTGATGTGAAAAATAAAGTTATTGATACGAAATATCGCACAAGCAAATAGTAAATATATTGTTTTGGTTTATAAATTATTAATAGAAATGTTATGGAAGAAAGAATTAATTGAACTGGTGTTAGCTGTATCTGTTTATCGACCATAAAATTAAACCAGAGTTGCATTTTCAAAGGAAAAAATTCACTGAAAAACTTCAGCGTGTAAATGCGACCTGAATTCCGAAGAAGTTTTAAAACAGAATGAAAAAAAAACTTCATGAAAAAGCTTCAGCGTGTAAATGGGGTCCATCATGTGATGTGTTGTCGAAAGCACCTTCAATGTCTAAAAATGCACAAACTGCTACTTCTTTGTTTACTACTGCCGCCCGCAGAGTATGACCTGTTATGTATGCATGCTGCGTTGCCTGCAGTGGAGCAGAGTACTCCTAATGTTATAATCAACCATCTTTTCCAACGTTTTCAACAAAAACGATGATAAGCTGATGGGTCTGAAGGACTTTGGGTTGGTGGTATCAGTCTTCCCTACATTGGGGAAGAAGACCACCCCTACCTCTACTCACAGTGCTTGGGATATCACCAAGTGCTAGGCTACTGACCAGGATTTTCCTTAGGGTGGGTAGGAGTATTCCCTGTCCCTGCTGAAGGAATACCGGTGATATGCAATCCAGACCAGGAGATTTGTAAGGCTGGAAGGTTCCAATTGACCATTTTATTTTCTCCACTGTGAGCACCGACTTGGTACATGCCCAGTCAATGGCCGTTGGTCTGTGTTGACCCCCTGTTTCAAGCGATTCACGCGGTTGCCAGGGGATACTTCCCGGGAAGTGCGTCTCAAACAGAAGCTCTAACCTTTGCATATCGGTGCTCGTATATGTATTATCTTTACGCTTCAAGGCTAAATTAGCCTCCGGCGCCCGCTTTGATAAAGCTCTATGGAGCCGGGCACCTTCACTCGTGCTTGTTATGCTTTCGCAGAAGTCCCTATAGTTCCAACGCTCGGCCTTCCTAATCCCCTTGCTGTAGGAGGTGAGGCTTTCATGGTATGTATCCCATGACCCGTCCCTCTTAGCTTTATTGAAGAGGTGACGTGTGGTGATACGCATTCTCTCAAGACCGTCATTCCACCATGGGGCATATTTTTTCCTTACGCGTTTTCCCTAGTGGGCAGCTTTCTTCATATGAATGTTTAATGCTACTAACAACTCTTTCTTGCTCAGTTCGATTTCCTGGGGTTTTGAGTTGGTATACTACTATCCGTATTAACCTTAAGTTTGAATAGGATAATCCTGTGATCGGACATGGATTCTTCTGAAGAGACATGCCATTCTGTGGCCTAAGAGACCGACTTATCAGAGTAATGTCTAATACCTCCTCTCTAACTCTAGTTACAAATGTCGGTGTCGATCCGACATTACCAATTTCTAAGTTATACTTGAATATAAAGTTGGTAAGACACTCACCTCTTTTGTTGATGTCCGTGCTGCCCATTACGGAGTGGTGCGCATTGGCATCGCAGCCGATTATAACCGGCAGCTTCTCTCTCCTGCAGTGGTCCATCAGCTTTTCTATTTCCGGTGGCGGGCAGTCCACATCACCAGCAAAATAGGCAGATGCCACCACAATAGGGGGGGGGGGGGGGGGGGGGGGGGCGTTTCCAATTGCCCTTACGGCAATAGGTACGCAGTCCCTAGTGAGAAATTCTGAAAGAATAGTAAAATTATAAATAGTAAAAAGAAGAATAGTAAAAAATAAGTCAGAGACACCTGCCAGATGAGCACACGGAACAGTGGCGGTGGGAGGTTTGAGGGCCGAGCCTGCAGCTCCCAGGACTGTCGTTCGGGCGGGGGCAGTTCTCGCACCAGCACTCTTCTTCTTCAGACCGCTAACGGGGATGGTCACGTAGTGGAATGAAACTTGGTGGCCTCTCGCCACTATTGCGTCATTGGATGCCTCATCGATGTCTATCACCAAAAGCGCACCTCCGCCTTCCGTCCTCCTTGACAACACCTTCCACGAGTCGGTCTCGAGCTTGTTATGGTTTCTCAACAAGGATTCGGTTGACCGATCCGCGCTTTTTGGGCAAAAGATGGTGATGTTGTGGGGTGATGGAATATCATCACCTTTCTTGCAATGCAGTGGAGCCCCTTTCCAGGACTGCAGTCTTGGCGCCACGGTCCTCAGCCACACCGCTGAGTGATCGTCGGAACATTCAATGACCAGGTAGACAACCCGGAAATGAATGCCCGCAAACGCGACCACGGTGTCCCATCCTGTGAGGATAACCTCGTCACGGATGGCCTCCTCCAATGCAGACAAGTCCCCATGGCTGACCAATACCGACCGACAAGACCCCGATAAACGTCACCAACGCATGCCGAAGATGCGGACAGTCGGGACACCCCGCCCGAACGTGCCGCATATGATAAACTGCTGGCGGTGTAGACGGCGAGGGGTTCGGACGATCGAGTGCTAAACACGGCCGACGGGAAACGAAGTACCTCACTCCTAGGTTCCGGAACAGGGGGGAGTGGCGACCAGAGAGCATCGGAAACCAATTGACCCATTCGGCTCGAGAACGCAAGGATAGTAGCCAGGGTCAGCGTGGAAGGAAAACCCTTCCTGGAAACTATCGACACCGTAGCAACTCGTAGCTTTGCCAGCGAAAAGGTCGCCCAGCAGCATTCGGCGGAGGGACTCAGGAAAATCCAGGTAGGGGTATGTATTGCGGACGGATCGCACACAACCGTTACCAAAGCGTGTATCACTTTGGAATACTTATAAAGAGAGTTTCTCAGAAGATACTTTAAGAACCTTGCATTTTTCACAAGACAGATATATTGATGAAAGTA
>JARNME010000404.1:48484943-48568357 GCA_030179655.1 Scaptomyza flava
TTCATGCACAGGATCAGAAGAAAAGTTTTAGTAATGGCTCTTGCCGGCGAATTAAATAACTTTAATGCGCTGGCCGTAGGTTGATTATGCTGGCATCAGAAGGGGCCTTGTGGGGATGATAGATGGACAATAGGCGGATTAGGACCCGAAGTCTTTTACGCTTCGGAGATTCAGTCGTAACCTTGCCGTTTTTAAAATTAGACTCAAGCTCTGTAAGAGTTTTGCAGTGCATTACTGCAATATGCATAGCTTTGACGCCTAACTGAGTCGGTCTCATGATTTTTAAGACTCTTTAAACCACCTCACTACAGGACTCACAATACCAGTTCAGGCCTGTGTCTGCAATCAAGCAGTCCCCTGATTTTGGCAGTTGAGCCAACACATTTCATGTGGATTGTTGTCCGCACAATCCTCACAGAATAAAATCTTGGTTGGTTGTACCAACCCATTTGCAATTTTTGCTGCAGCAAACAAAATAAATTTACTAAGGAATCGATATGCGACAGCAAAGCAAGGTAGAGTGCAAGTATGTAAGTATTAACGGTCGAAGCAATGAGCACGATACAACGGTTAAAATCAAGAGAGCGGTTGAGTGCAAGAGCGTAAGCGCGAATGCGATAAATACAACCACCAGATAGAGCGGACAAAGCGGGAGAGTGCTGGAGAGCGCGATCAAGCAAATAGACAAGCTGTTTGTTGTTAGTAGACGCAGAATATCTGAAACACAAAGTATGACTAGAAACCGCAAATATATTGTATGTATTTACGTATGCTCGTTTGTTTTCTTTTTAACACCAGCAGTCAATTCGACTGCAAGTTAAATTAAAATGAATATTCACCAAGAAAATTCAATATGCAAGCGCAAATACACACAACGTACACTTGCG
Organism: Scaptomyza flava; assembly: GCA_030179655.1. Classification (NCBI taxonomy): domain Eukaryota; kingdom Metazoa; phylum Arthropoda; class Insecta; order Diptera; family Drosophilidae; genus Scaptomyza; species Scaptomyza flava. The sequence goes on from JARNME010000404.1 coordinate 48,485,831, forward strand.
ATCACTGTTAGAGACGTTAACCAAAATAAATCGAATAAAACACCGTACACCAAACACAAGAAATTAAATAAATTATTGAGAGCACTCAAAAACACATCCGTCACCAACGAAAAACAATTGACAATGACTTGCCAAACATTTTTCGAAATTTAGCAAGGCAATTTTGAGCCTGCCTGCTGATTCATATAACGAATTTAAGACAAATTTATATGCCTGGCTAAATATATTTAACAGTAAAACAAATTGTTCGTTTTTCGTTAATCTACGGCTAGTGAAAAAATCCCTAGCCCAAAATTTATATTATTTAAAATTGTATTGTTGTTAAATTTTTATTAACTAATTTTATTTATTTTTATTAATTTTCTCAATATTTGGTTTTATTTATTTACGATTTTAATTATTAAATTTCTTTTAGAGCGATTTTGTATTGTAATCGTACCACTATTCGGTTTTCCCCTTTCAAATCGTTTCGCGTCCAACTGTTCAGTTTGTTCCTCACACCACAAAAAAAAAATTACAATATCTACGAGACCGAATTTGGGCAAGTACTGTAACCACACTGTTGAAATACAAGCTGTTCCGTTAGGTGATCAGCTCGCCTACTTTGCCGTCATCTTCGCCACGCCAAAACCTTTTGTCAACCGCTGCGACACAAAATTTTTTAATTTTATTATTATATCGTAAATAATACCCAAAAAGGGATACTTTGACTCTGCATTACAAAACCACTCATTACAAATAGTCGTGAAGTTTATCATTTGCTGGTTTATTTAATTTAAACGCGAAATAAGCAAATTTGAGCAAAAACAACACCAAACTGAAACTTCTTCGTCTATTTAACGTACACATACGAGTAACTACGCGCCAATAACAACAAAAACAGCGGTCACGCGAAATCACTCAATAACACTACACAAATATCATGGCACCGCTACCGAAAACGCTTGCGTGAAACTCTGCTGGAGAACTGAAGGTTGGCAAAGGGAGTGATCTGGCTGCGCTAACCCAGCTGATTCAATAAAAATGTGATGAAAAAGCTGCACGTTATCGAAACAAAATGACGGAATATGTTACAGGATAAGTTAAATAGAACCATGTGCAGTGCGTCTGTAAGTTGGAGCAGTCTACTCCTGAGTCAGCTGCACTTCAGGCTCGTGTGGAAATTTTGGAGGCCAAAATAGCCCAACAAGCTAACGCCAGTGCAGCAAAAGATGTAAGGCTACACGGAGTGCCGGTTGTCGAGGTGAGCAGCTTCGTACAATGTTTAACTCACTTGCGTTTTGCTTTTGGGGTAACTCCGGCGCCTAGACTCAGGATATTTACAGAGTCAAACAACGTGCAGGTTCTAACACAGTTGTTGACCCGGTAATCTTGATTAAATTTGATAATCTACGAGATAAAATAACGTACAGCGAGCAGCTGCTGATTACCGTCCGACACACAAAGCTCAACTGGCTTTGAAACACGTGTGGATGTCCCAATATACCTTAATGGCAGCTTAGCAGAATTATCTAATTTTCAAAGAAGCACTACAGATGAAGAAGCAAAGCTTTTATCAGCAGTTTTTTGCCGTTGTGCATTAGTTCACGTCAAATTGGGAGGGACAGACGAAGTTGCTTGCATGATAACATGCAAAAGCTTTTAAGCATGCAAGCTGAAAGCATTTCTGCAGTGGTTTCTGCGACGAAATGATCTTTTTCGCTAGTAATTTAATCTCTTATTATATTCGCTTTATAAGTTTCTTTGTTGTATTCTGCTTCAAGTAAGCTCTTCGTTTTCCTCTCATAGCCTATTTCCACTGCTCAATTACTGTTAATTTTAACAGTCAGTTACGGAAGCTGTTTCCATTGCTCAGTAACTGAGCCTCCGTTAACGAATCAGCTGTTTGGTTTGATTTGTTTGGTTTGTTATAGCTAAATTACGAATTAAAAATGGAGCGAAATCATTATTGCAAATTTGTATGGCATTATTGTCAGTTTTATTGATATAAAGGTGGCGCATGAATTTCGCTGCATTAAGAAACTTAAATAACTTTTTTCGTAGTGTATGGAATTCATTTTTATTTTTTTTTTTTTTTGAAGCTTATTCAAAAAATAATAAAAATAATTGAAATTTAAATGGCCGACACGCTCGTTGACACACGTGCGGCATTTTAACAAAAAGTTGTTCATGACTGCTTGGAGAGTTGAAACAGGAATGCCCGCAATTACTGCTTGAATGGATTGCTTTAATTCTTCCAAATTTGTCGGTTTTACTTTGTAGTCTTCCTGTTTACAATAGCCCCACAAGAAAAAGTCTGGTGCAGTAAGGTCCGGTGACCTGGGTGGCCAACGAAAATCGGAGTTTCTTGAAATCAGCTTATTTGGAAATTTTTGTCGCAATTCTGTCATAACAGGCCGGGTTATGTGAGGAGGTGCACCATCTGTTGAAACCATACTGATCTGAAAGGAATTCTCTTTCGGCGTAATTCTGGGTAGAAAAAATTTCTTAACATTTGCAAATAACGGTCTCCAGTAACCGTAACGGTCTGACCGTTTTCTTCGAAGAAGTAAGGACCGACAAGACAGCGCGATGAAACTGCGGGTCCCATATTCGACAATTTTGTTTGTTCACGTTGCCGTTTAAGTCGAAATGGGCCTCGTCAGACATAAAAAGCAATTCAACATGTTTGCCGTCCTCATCCACCATTTGAAGCATCTTCTGGCAAAACTCCAAGCGAATCGGCAAGTCTGCTGAATTCAGTTTGTTGTCTAATTGAATTTTATATGGAATAAGTGCAAATCTTTATGGATAATTGTCTGCAATGACCGTCTGCTTACTCCCATTTCGGCAGATAAACTTCTGTCGAACTTTTGGATTGTTGTGTATGGCTGCAGCTACAGCAGCGATAGTCTCCTCCGTCCGAACTGAATTATTTCTACTGTAAGGTCTTCATGCGACAGTCCCATTCTCGGCAAAATTGTTTACAAGCCTCATTATGGTCCATCGGCTCGTAGGATCGCAGCCAAATGTGCGCCTGTACTCTCTTTGAACCAAAACTACGGACTCCAGTGCGTGATAGCGACGAACAATCCAAATTCTTGTTTCAGTGTCCCAGTTGTAAATGTAAAGATCAATCTACAAAATAAAAAAAAAATCATGCAGATAACTTAATTAGAAAAAAAATTATAAACGGAAGCGTCCCTCTGAGTGGTAAGTTAAAATTAAATTGCAAGAATATTTAAAATAGAATAATATCTCTATACGGCAAAAAGAGATACCCCTTTCCGACAAGCAGTCATTTTGGAGAAGCGAATTGCTATTGCAATGTACACAATGGGCTCATCAGCTGAGTACCGCACAGTGGGCAGACTGTTTGGTGTCTCAGCTCCCACTGTATGCAAAATATTTCTAGAGTTCTGTACGGAGTGCGTCGGGCTCCGGCTCCGGAATATTTGCCATGCAACTTTCTCACTCAGGAAAGAGTAGAAGAAAATGTAAGAGGTTTTAAGGCATTGGGATTTCCTCGATGCTTTGGTGCGATTGTTTTGTTGTTATTTGTGTTAAGCTTTTAACAACTTGCTCAAATATTATTTTATTGACATTTTCAGATGGAAGTCACATTAAAGTCCGCCCGCCAGCCAGCGAGGCAGTTGATTATTACAATTACAAGGGATGGTATTCGTTGATACTGTTCGCCCTTGTGGATTATCGGTAAGAACTTGCTTTTACTTCAAAGTTATTTTATTTATTGAACATTTTTCTTCCTAAATAGCTATAGATTTGTCTACGCCAGCATTGGGTGCCCTGGCCACGTGCACGACTCAAAAGTAAACGAGTGAAGCGATTTGAAAAGAACTGTAGATGCAACCGAGCTTTTACAATACAATTATTTTCTTTCGAAGTCGTAGAAAATGCATTCGGACAGTTAAAAGCCAGTTTCAAGGGCTTGGACAACCGGCACAAGAACGCCTCGAAAATTGTTATGGCCGCATGCATTCTCCATAATTTTCTAAACAGGCACAACTCAGTAATATCAGATGCTTGGGAAGTGCAATACAGTTCATTGCCGCAACCGGAACATAATAATATTACAAGTGATCGGGATGTTGCTGCTGGTAATATTAGAAGAACTATAAGCGAGCACCTTAATATAGAAAAACTAAATAAATTGAAATTGTATTTATATAACTTGACTTCATTTATTTCTTTTTTTTTTCTACCCTAAAATATGTGCATCATAGATACCTTTTTGGATTTGCAGGCTTTAATGCTTATACAGAGCTAAAATAATTACACTTCATTAAATTTATACATTTTTCCTTAACGTTTCATTGACCAATGCTAATGTTTCCTGAATAGAACTGCTCATTAAAACAAGAGTTTTTTCCATCTTGCCAAAAAACTCCTCCTGAGTAGCTATGGAAGCTAGAATACCTTCCTCTAACGGCGTGACGGAACCACTTGCCGTTCTTCGCCGCTTTGCCGGTTGCTCTCCAGACGCCGGCGATGAGCGCTCTGAAGCAGACCGCTCCACTGAACTTCGTTCCACCGATGACCGCTCCATCGATACCCGATCCAAAAAGGGACGTTCCAATGCTGCAATACCCTGAGCAGATGTAGACGGAATATCGTCAAAAGTCTCAACCGCTGCAGGCACTAACGAATAATTCTGATTAAAATTTATTATATTATAATAATGTTTAATTACACTACCTGTTGTTTGGTCGATGTTACCTTCAATATGCATTGATCTACCAGTTGTAATATGCGATGCACCCTATGAAATGGCTGCCACTTGGATGTTGCACCACCCGACGGCTGCTGATCTTTCAACTCCTGTCTAGAAGGAAACAACAATAGTTAGCTTTTGGACATATAACGCAGTTTTCTATATATCTTACTTATACTTGCGCGTCAAGTTCTCAACTTTGTACCGCACACCGCGCCATCCACTTCCTTCGTGCCCGCCACGTTCGACTTCTCCACCATTTCCGCAAATATGTGGGAGTTCCTCTGCATTGCCCTGAGCGCAATAAAGTTCTCCTTCCACAACTCCATAAATAAGCTGTCCATGCCTTGCTCCTAAACTACGTACTTTTTACGAGAATCCATCTAAAATCGAAGCATATTAATTATTTTAAAAATATAATACAAAATTGCGCTTACCTTTTCAATCTCCAATCAGCTGTTTTTTTTTTCGACTTTTTCGATGAAACATCACGATGGCAGTTGAACCTATTTCATGCACAGGATCAGAAGAAAGGTTATTAGTAATGGCTCTTGCCGGCGAATTAAATAACTTTAATGCGCTGGCCGTAGGTTGATTAATGCTGGGCATCAGAAGGGGCCTTGTGGGGATGATAGATGGGACAATAGGCGGATTAGGACCCGAAGTCTTTTTACGCTTCGGAGATACAGTCGTAACCTTGCCGTTTTTAAAATTAGACTCAAGCTCTGTAAAGGAGTTTTGCAGTGCATTAAATGCAATATGCAAAGCTTTGAAGCCGAACTGAGTCTGTCTCATGAATTTTTAAGACTCTTTAACCACCTCACTACAGGACTCACAATACCATTTCAGGCCTGTGTCTGCAATCAAGCAGTCCCTGATTTTGGCAGTTGAGCCAACACATTTCATGTGGATCATGTTGTCGCACAATCCTCACAGAATAAAATCTTGGTTGGTTGTACCAACCAATTTGCAATTTTTGCTGCAGCAAACAATAAATAAATTTACTAAGGAAATCGATATGCTACAGCAAAGCAAGGTAGAGTGCAAGTATGTAAGTATTAACGTGTCGAAGCAATGAGCACGATACAACGGTTAAAATCAAGAGAGCGGTTGAGTGAAAGAGCGTAAGCGCGAATGCAGATAAATACAACCACCAGATAAGAGCGGACAAAGCGGGAGAGGTGCTGGAGAGCGAGATCAAGCAAATAGACAAGCTGTTTGTTGTTAGTAGACGCAGAATATATGAAACACAAAGTATGAATAGAAAACCGCAAATATATGAGTGTATGTATTTACGTATGCTCGTTTGTTTTCTTTTTAAGCACAGCAGCGTCAATTCGACTGCAAGTTAAATTAAAATGAATATTCAACAAGAAAATTCAATAATGCAAGCGCAAATACACACAACGTACACTTGCGATCACTGTTAGAGACGTTAACCAAAATAAATCGAATAAAACACCGTACACAAACACAAGAAATTAATAAATTATTGAGAGCACTCAAAAACACATCCGTCACCAACGAAAAACAATTGACAATGACTTGCCAAAACATTTTTCGAAATTTAGCAGAGGCAATTTTGAGCCTGCCTGCTGATTCATATAAACTAATTTAAGACAAATTATATGCCTGGCTAAATATATTTAACAAGTAAAACAAAATTGTTCGTTTTTCGTTAATCTACGGCTAGTGAAAAAATCCCTAGCCCAAAAATTTATATTATTTAAAATTGTATTTTGTTAAATTTTTATTAACTAATTTTATTTATTTTTATTAATTTTCTCAATATTTGGTTTTATTTATTTACGATTTTAATTATTAAATTTCTTTTAGAGCGATTTTTATTGTAATCGTACCACTATTCGGTTTTCCCTTTCAAATCGTTCGCGTCCAACTGTTCAGTTTTTACTCACACCAAAAAAAAAAATTACAATATCTACGAGACCGAATTTGGGCAAGTACTGTAACCAACACGTTGAAATACAAGCTGTTCCGTTAGGTGATCAGCTCGCCTACTTTGCCGTCATCTTCGCCACGCCAAAACCTTTTGTCAACCGCTGCGACACAAAATTTTTTAATTTTATTATTATATTCGTAAATAAATACCCAAAAAGGGATACTTTGACTCTGCATTACTAAAACCACTCATTACAAATAGTCGTGAAGTTTATCATTTGCTGGTTTATTTAATTTAAACGCGAAATAAGCAAATTTGAGCAAAAACAACACCAAACTGAAACTTCTTCGTCTATTTTAACGTACACATACGAGTAACTACGCGCCAAATAACACACAAAAACAGGCGGTCACGCGAAATCACTCAATAACACTACACAAAATATCATGGCACCGATACCGAAAACGCTTGCGTGAAAACTCTGCTGGAGAACTGAAGGTTGGCAAAGGGAGTGATCTGGCTGCGCTAACCCAGCTGATCAATAGAAAATTTGATGAAAAAGCTGCACTTATCGAAACAAAAATGAAGGAATATGTTACAGGATAAGTTGATAAGAACCTTGTGCAGCGCGTCTGTAAGTTGGAGCAGTCTACTCCTGAGTCAGCTGCACTTCAGGCTCCTGTGGAAATTTTGGAGGCCAAAATAGCCCAACAAGCTAACGCCAGTGCAGCAAAAGATGTAAGGCTACACGGAGTGCCGGTTGTCGAGGGTGAGCAGCTTCGTACAATGTTTAACTCACTTGCGTTTGCTTTGGGGGTAACTCCGGCGCCTAGACTCAGGGATATTTACAGAGTCAAACAACGTGCAGGTTCTAACACAGTTGTTGACCCGGTAATCTTGATTAAATTTGATAATTTACGAGATAAAATAAACGTACAGCGAGCAGCTGCTGATTACCGTCCGACACACAAAGCTCAACTGGCTTTGAAACACGTGTGGATGTCCCAATATACCTTAATGAGCAGCTTAGCAGAATTATCTAATTTTCAAAGAAGCAATACAGATGAAGAAGCAAAAGCTTTTATCAGCAGTTTTTTGCCGTTGTGCATTAGTTCACGTCAAATTGGGAGGGACAGACGAAGTTGCTTGCATTGATAACATGCAAAAGCTTTTAAGCATGCAAGCTGAAAGCATTTCTGCAGTGGTTTCTGCGACGAATGATCTTTTTCGCTAGTAATTTAATCTCTTATTATAATTCGCTTTATAAGTTTCTTTGTTTGTATTCTGCTACAAGTAAGCTCTTCGTTTTCCTCTCATAGCCTATTTCCACTGCTCAATTACTGTTAATTTTAACAGTCAGTTACGGAAGCTGTTTCCATTGCTCAGTAACTGAGCCTCCGTCAACGAATCAGCTGTTTGGTTTGATTTGTTTTGGTTTGTTATAGCTAAAATTACGAATTAAAAATGGAGCGAAATCAATTATTGCAAATTTGTATTGCATTATTGTCAGTTTTATTGATATAAAGGGTGGCGCATGAATTTCGCTGCATTAAGAAACTTAAATAACTTTTTTCTTAGTGTATGGAATTCATTTTTATTTTTTTTTTTATTTTGAAGCTTATTCAAAAAATAATAAAAATAATTGAATTTAAATGGCCGACACGCTCGTTGACACACGTGCGGCATTTTAACAAAAAGTTGTTCATGACTGCTTGGAGAGTTGAAACAGGAATGCCCGCAATTACTGCTTGAATGGATTGCTTTAATTCTTCCAAATTTTTCGGTTTTACTTTGTAGTCTTCCTGTTTACAATAGCCCCACAAGAAAAAGTCTGGTGCAGTAAGGTCAGGTGACCTGGGTGGCCAACGAAAATCGGAGTTTCTTGAAATCAGCTTATTTGGAAATTTTTGTCGCAATTCTGTCATAACAGGCCGGGTTATGTGAGGAGGTGCACCATCTTGTTGAAACCATACTGATCTGAAAGGAATTCTCTTTCGGCGTAATTCTGGGTAGAAAAAATTTCTTAACATTTGCAAATAACGGTCTCCAGTAACCGTAACGGTCTGACCGTTTTCTTCGAAGAAGTAAGGACCGACAAGACAGCGCGATGAAACTGCGGGTCCCATATTCGACAATTTTGTTTGTTCACGTTGCCGTTTAAGTCGAAATGGGCCTCGTCAGACATAAAAAGCAATTCAACATGTTTCCGTCCTCATCCACCATTTGAAGCATCTTCTGGCAAAACTCCAAGCGAATCGGCAAGTCTGCTGAATTCAGTTTGTTGTCTAATTGAATTTTATATGGGAATAAGTGCAAATCTTTATGGATAATTGTCTGCAATGACCGTCTGCTTACTCCCATTTCGGCAGATAAACTTCTTGTCGAAACTTTTGGATTGTTGTGTATGGCTGCAGCTACAGCAGCGATAGTCTCCTCCGTCCGAACTGAATTATTTCTACTGTAAGGTCTTCATGCGACAGTCCCATTCTCGGCAAAATTGTTTACAAGCCTCATTATGGTCCATCGGCTCGTAGGATCGCAGCCAAATGTGCGCCTGTACTCTCTTTGAACCAAAACTACGGACTCCAGTGCGTGATAGCGACGAACAATCCAAATTCTTGTTTCAGTGTCCCAGTTGTAAATGTAAAGATCAATCTACAAAATAAAAAAAAAATCATGCAGATAACTTAATTAGAAAAAAAATTATAAACGGAAGCGTCCCTCTGAGTGGTAAGTTAAAATTAAATTGCAAGAATATTTTAAAATAGAATAATATCTCTATACGGCAAAAAGAGATACCCCTTTCCGACAAGCAGTCATTTTGGAGAAGCGAATTGCTATTGCAATGTACACAATGGGCTCATCAGCTGAGTACCGCACAGTGGGCAGACTGTTTGGTGTCTCAGCTCCCACTGTATGCAAAATATTTCTAGAGTTCTGTACGGAAGTGCGTCGGGCTCCGGCTCCGGAATATTTGCCATGCAACTTTCTCACTCAGGAAAGAGTAGAAGAAAATGTAAGAGGTTTTAAGGCATTGGGATTTCCTCGATGCTTTGGTGCGATTGTTTTGTTGTTATTTGTGTTAAGCTTTTAACAACTTGCTCAAATAATTATTTTATTGACATTTTCAGATGGAAGTCACATTAAAGTCCGCCCGCCAGCCAGCGAGGCAGTTGATTATTACAATTACAAGGGATGGTATTCGTTGATACTGTTCGCCCTTGTGGATTATCGGTAAGAACTTGCTTTTACTTCAAAGTTATTTTATTTATTGAACATTTTTCTTCCTAAATAGCTATAGATTTGTCTACGCCAGCATTGGGTGCCCTGGCCACGTGCACGACTCAAAAGTAAACGAGTGAAGCGATTTGAAAAGAACTGTAGATGCAACCGAGCTTTTACAATACAATTATTTTCTTTCGAAGTCGTAGAAAATGCATTCGGACAGTTAAAAGCCAGTTTCAAGGGCTTGGACAACCGGCACAAGAACGCCTCGAAAATTGTTATGGCCGCATGCATTCTCCATAATTTTCTAAACAGGCACAACTCAGTAATATCAGATGCTTGGGAAGTGCAATACAGTTCATTGCCGCAACCGGAACATAATAATATTACAAGTGATCGGGATGTTGCTGCTGGTAATATTAGAAGAACTATAAGCGAGCACCTTAATATAGAAAAACTAAATAAATTGAAATTGTATTTATATAACTTGACTTCATTTATTTCTTTTTTTTTTTCTACCCTAAAATATGTGCATCATAGATACCTTTTTGGATTTGCAGGCTTTAATGCTTATACAGAGCTAAAATAATTACACTTCATTAAATTTATACATTTTTCCTTAACGTTTCATTGACCAATGCTAATGTTTCCTGAATAGAACTGCTCATTAAAACAAGAGTTTTTTCCATCTTGCCAAAAAACTCCTCCTGAGTAGCTATGGAAGCTAGAATACCTTCCTCTAACGGCGTGACGGAACCACTTGCCGTTCTTCGCCGCTTTGCCGGTTGCTCTCCAGACGCCGGCGATGAGCGCTCTGAAGCAGACCGCTCCACTGAACTTCGTTCCACCGATGACCGCTCCATCGATACCCGATCCAAAAAGGGACGTTCCAATGCTGCAATACCCTGAGCAGATGTAGACGGAATATCGTCAAAAGTCTCAACCGCTGCAGGCACTAACGAATAATTCTGATTAAATTTATTATATTATAATAATGTTTAATTACACTACCTGTTGTTTGGTCGATGTTACCTTCAATATGCATTGATCTACCAGTTGTAATATGCGATGCACCCTATGAAATGGCTGCCACTTGGATGTTGCACCACCCGACGGCTGCTGATCTTTCAACTCCTGTCTAGAAGGAAACAACAATAGTTAGCTTTTGGACATATAACGCAGTTTTCTATATATCTTACTTATACTTGCGCGTCAAGTTCTCAACTTTGTACCGCACACCGCGCCATCCACTTCCTTCGTGCCCGCCACGTTCGACTTCTCCACCATTTCCGCAAATATGTGGGAGTTCCTCTGCATTGCCCTGAGCGCAATAAAGTTCTCCTTCCACAACTCCATAAATAAGCTGTCCATGCCTTGCTCCTAAACTACGTACTTTTTACGAGAATCCATCTAAAATCGAAGCATATTAATTATTTTAAAAATATAATACAAAATTGCGCTTACCTTTTCAATCTCCAATCAGCTGTTTTTTTTTTTTCGACTTTTTCGATGAAACATCACGATGGCAGTTGAACCTATTTCATGCACAGGATCAGAAGAAAGGTTATTAGTAATGGCTCTTGCCGGCGAATTAAATAACTTTAATGCGCTGGCCGTAGGTTGATTAATGCTGGGCATCAGAAGGGGCCTTGTGGGGATGATAGATGGGACAATAGGCGGATTAGGACCCGAAGTCTTTTTACGCTTCGGAGATACAGTCGTAACCTTGCCGTTTTTAAAATTAGACTCAAGCTCTGTAAAGGAGTTTTGCAGTGCATTAAATGCAATATGCAAAGCTTTGAAGCCTAACTGAGTCTGTCTCATGAATTTTTAAGACTCTTTAACCACCTCACTACAGGACTCACAATACCATTTCAGGCCTGTGTCTGCAATCAAGCAGTCCCTGATTTTGGCAGTTGAGCCAACACATTTCATGTGGATCATGTTGTCGCACAATCCTCACAGAATAAAATCTTGGTTGGTTGTACCAACCAATTTGCAATTTTTGCTGCAGCAAACAATAAATAAATTTACTAAGGAAATCGATATGCTACAGCAAAGCAAGGTAGAGTGCAAGTATGTAAGTATTAACGTGTCGAAGCAATGAGCACGATACAACGGTTAAAATCAAGAGAGCGGTTGAGTGAAAGAGCGTAAGCGCGAATGCAGATAAATACAACCACCAGATAAGAGCGGACAAAGCGGGAGAGGTGCTGGAGAGCGAGATCAAGCAAATAGACAAGCTGTTTGTTGTTAGTAGACGCAGAATATATGAAACACAAAGTATGAATAGAAAACCGCAAATATATGAGTGTATGTATTTACGTATGCTCGTTTGTTTTCTTTTTAAGCACAGCAGCGTCAATTCGACTGCAAGTTAAATTAAAATGAATATTCAACAAGAAATTCATATGCAAGCGCAAATACACACAACGTACACTTGCGATCACTGTTAGAGACGTTAACCAAAATAAATCGAATAAAACACCATACACAAATACAAGAAATTAATAAATTATTGAGAGCACTCAAAAACACATCCGTCACCAACGAAAAACAATTGACAATGACTTGCCAAAACATTTTTCGAAATTTAGCAGAGGCAATTTTGAGCCTGTCTGCTGATTCATATAAACTAATTTAAGACAAATTATATGCCTGGCTAAATATATTTAACAAGTAAAACAAAATTGTTCGTTTTTCGTTAATCTACGGCTAGTGAAAAAATCCCTAGCCCAAAAATTTATATTATTTAAAATTGTATTTTGTTAAATTTTTATTAACTAATTTTATTTATTTTTATTAATTTTCTCAATATTTGGTTTTATTTATTTACGATTTTAATTATTAAATTTCTTTTAGAGCGATTTTTATTGTAATCGTACCACTATTCGGTTTTCCCTTTCAAATCGTTCGCGTCCAACTGTTCATTTTTTACTCACACCAAAAAAAAAAAATTACAATATCTACGAGACCGAATTTGGGCACGTACTGTAACCAACACGTTGAAACACAAGCTGTTCCGTTAGGTGATCAGCTCGCTTACTTTGCCGTCATCTTCGCCACGCCAAAACCTTTTGTCAACCGCTGCGACACAAAATTTTTTAATTTTATTATTATATTCGTAAATAAATACCCAAAAAGGGATACTTTGACTCTGCATTACTAAAACCACTCATTACAAATAGTCGTGAAGTTTATCATTTGCTGGTTTATTTAATTTAAACGCGAAATAAGCAAATTTGAGCAAAAACAACACCAAACTGAAACTTCTTCGTCTATTTTAACGTACACATACGAGTAACAACGCGCCAAACAACACACAAAAACAGGCGGTCACGCGAAATCACTCAATAACACTACACAAAATATCATGGCACCGATACCGAAAACGCTTGCGTGAAAACTCTGCTGGAGAACTGAAGGTTGGCAAAGGGAGTGATCTGGCTGCGCTAACCCAGCTGATCAATAGAAAATTTGATGAAAAAGCTGCACTTATCGAAACAAAAATGAAGGAATATGTTACAGGATAAGTTGATAAGAACCTTGTGCAGCGCGTCTGTAAGTTGGAGCAGTCTACTCCTGAGTCAGCTGCACTTCAGGCTCCTGTGGAAATTTTGGCGGCCAAATAGCCCAACAAGCTAACGCCAGTGCAGCAAAAGATGTAAGGCTACACGGAGTGCCGGTTGTCGAGGGTGAGCAGCTTCGTACAATGTTTAACTCACTTGCGTTTGCTTTGGGGGTCACTCCGGCGCCGAGACTCAGGGATATTTACAGAGTAAAACAACGCGCAGGTTCTAACACAGTTGTTGACCCGGTAATAATTAATAATTTACGAGATAAAATATACTTACAGCGAGCAGCTGCTGATTACCGTCCGACACACAAAGCTCAACTGGCTTTGAAACACGTGTGGATGTCCCAATATACCTTAATGAGCAGCTTAGCAGAATTATCTAATTTTCAAAGAAGCAATACAGATGAAGAAGCAAAAGCTTTTATCAGCAGTTTTTTGCCGTTGTGCATTAGTTCACGTCAAATTGGGAGGGACAGACGAAGTTGCTTGCATTGATAACATGCAAAAGCTTTTAAGCATGCAAGCTGAAAGCATTTCTGCAGTGGTTTCTGCGACGAATGATCTTTTTCGCTAGTAATTTAATCTCTTATTATAATTCGCTTTATAAGTTTCTTTGTTTGTATTCTGCTACAAGTAAGCTCTTCGTTTTCCTCTCATAGCCTATTTCCACTGCTCAATTACTGTTAATTTTAACAGTCAGTTACGGAAGCTGTTTCCATTGCTCAGTAACTGAGCCTCCGTTAACGAATCAGCTGTTTGGTTTGATTTGTTTTGGTTTGTTATAGCTAAAATTACGAATTAAAAATGGAGCGAAATCAATTATTGCAAATTTGTATTGCATTATTGTCAGTTTTATTGATATAAAGGGTGGCGCATGAATTTCGCTGCATTAAGAAACTTAAATAACTTTTTTCTTAGTGTATGGAATTCATTTTTATTTTTTTTTTATTTTGAAGCTTATTCAAAAAATAATAAAAATAATTGAATTTAAATGGCCGACACGCTCGTTGACACACGTGCGGCATTTTAACAAAAAGTTGTTCATGACTGCTTGGAGAGTTGAAACAGGAATGCCCGCAATTACTGCTTGAATGGATTGCTTTAATTCTTCCAAATTTGTCGGTTTTACTTTGTAGTCTTCCTGTTTACAATAGCCCCACAAGAAAAAGTCTGGTGCAGTAAGGTCAGGTGACCTGGGTGGCCAACGAAAATCGGAGTTTCTTGAAATCAGCTTATTTGGAAAATTTTGTCGCAGTTCTGTCATAACAGGCCGGGTTATGTGAGGAGGTACACCATCTTGTTGAAACCATACTGATCTGAAAGGAATTCTCTTTCGGCGTAATTCTGGGTAGAAAAAATTTCTTAACATTTTCAAATAACGGTCTCCAGTAACCGTAACGGTCTGACCGTTTTCTTCGAAGAAGTAAGGACCGACAAGACAGCGCGATGAAACTGCGGGTCCCATATTCGACAATTTTGTTTGTTCACGTTGCCGTTTAAGTCGAAATGGGCCTCGTCAGACATAAACACGCAGTTCAACATGTTTCCGTCCTCATCCACAATTTGAAGCATCTTCTGGCAAAACTCCAAGCGAATCGGCAAGTATGCTGGATTCAGTTTGTTGTCTAATTGAATTTTATATGGGAATAAGTGCAAATCTTTATGGATAATTGTCTGCAATGACCGTCTGCTTACTCCCATTTCGGCAGATAAACTTCTTGTCGAAACTTTTGGATTGTTGTGTATGGCTACAGCTACAGCAGCGATAGTCTCCTCCGTCCGAACTAAATTATTTCTACTGTAAGGTCTTCATGCGACAGTCCCATTCTCGGCAAAATTGTTTACAAGCCTCATTATGGTCCATCGGCTCGGAGGATCGCAGCCAAATGTGCGCCTGTACTCTCTTTGAACCAAAACTACGGGCTCCAGTGCGTGATAGCGACGAACAATCCAAATTATTGTTTCAGTGTCCCAGTTGTAAATGTAAAGATCAATCTACAAAATAAAAAAAAAATCATGCAGATAACTTAATTAGAAAAAAAATTATAAACTTTTGTTTTGTAGCGTCTTTCATCCGCCTCCCTGTACATGCAGTGTCTACAAGCTTTTTTTCTTGTTATGAAAGAGCAATGTAATTTTATAAATACTTCGGCCTTGAACATTGCAAATAGCAGAAAACGGAAGCGTCCATCTGAGTGGTAAGTTAAAATTAAATTGCAAGAATACTTTAAAATAGTATAATAACTCTATATTTATTTTGGAAATAGGCAAGGGCAATTTTGGGAGCTGGATGTGCCAAACAATAGTGATGCGTTTTTTAAGGAGAGTTTCCGGATGGAGCAAGCATCATTTAATATCCTTGAGGAGCGCTTGCAAGGAATGGCAAAAAGAGATACCCCTTTCCGACAAGCAGTCATTTTGGAGAAGCGAATTGCTATTGCAGTGTACACAATGGGCTCATCAGCTGAGTACCGCACAGTGGGCAGACTGTTTGGTGTCTCAGCTCCCACTGTATGCAAAATATTTCTAGAGTTCTGTACGGAAGTGCGTCGGGCTCCGGCTCCGGAATATTTGCCATGCAACTTTCTCACTCAGGAAAGAGTAGAAGAAAATGTAAGAGGTTTTAAGGCATTGGGATTTCCTCGATGCTTTGGTGCGATTGTTATGTTGTTATTTGTGTTAAGCTTTTAACAACTTGCTCAAATAATTATTTTATTGACATTTTCAGATGGAAGTCACATTAAAGTCCGCCCGCCAGCCAGCGAGGCAGTTGATTATTACAATTACAAGGGATGGCATTCGTTGATACTGTTCGCCCTTGTGGATTATCGGTAAGAACTTGCTTTTACTTCAAAGTTATTTTATTTATTGAACATTTTTCTTCCTAAATAGCTATAGATTTGTCTACGCCAGCATTGGGTGCCCTGGTCACGTGCACGACTCAAAAGTAAACGAGTGAAGCGATTTGAGAAGAACTGTAGAGGCAACCGAGCTTTTTGATGCAAACACTAAAAGGATAGCTTATGTCAATGTTCCAGTTGTCCTAATTGGTGACTCCGCTTTTAAATTTTCAAAAAGCCTTACCAATTCTCCATCTCGGCCCCGCAAAGGGAAAAAACATACAATTATTTTCTTTCGAAGGCAAGGCGGGTCGTGAAAATGCAAATCGGACAGTTAAAAGCCAGTTTCAGAAGAGTTGGCAAGGGCTTGGACAACCGGCACAAGAACGCCTCGAAAATTGTTATGGCCGCATGCATTCTCCATAATTTTCTAAACAGGCACAACTCAGTAATATCAGATGCTTGGGAAGTGCAATACAGTTCATTGCCGCAACCGGAACATAATAATATTACAAGTGATCGGGATGTTGCTGCTGGTAATATTAGAAGAACTATAAGCGAGCACCTTAATATAGAAAAACTAAATAAATTGAAATTGTATTTATATAACTTGACTTCATTTATTTCTTTATTTTTTTCTACCCTAAAATATGTGCATCATAGATACCTTTTTGGATTGGCAGGCTTTAATGCTTATACAGAGCTAAAATAATTACACTTCATTAAATTTATACATTTTTCCTTAACGTTTCATTGACCAATGCTAATGTTTCCTGAATGGAACTGCTCATTAAAGCAAGAGTTTTTTCCATCTTGCCAAAAAACTCCTCCTGAGTAGCTATGGAAGCTAGAATACCTTCCTCTAACGGCGTGACGGAACCACTTGCCGTTCTTCGCCGCTTTGCCGGTTGCTCGATCGATACCCGATCCAAAAAGGGACGTTCCAATGCTGCAATACCCTGAGCAGATGTAGACGGAATATCGTCAAAAGTCTCAACCGCTGCAGGCACTAACGAATAATTCTGATTAAAATTTATTATATTATAATAATGTTTAATTACACTACCTGTTGTTTGGTCGATGTTACCTTCAATATGCATTGATCTACCTATTGTAATATGTGATGCACCCTATGAAATGGCTGCCACTTGGATGTTGGCTGCTGATCTTTCAACTCCTGTCTAGAAGGAAACAACAATAGTTAGCTTTTGGACATATAACGCAGTTTTCTATATATCTTACTTATACTTGCGCGTCAAGTTCTCAACTTTATACCGCACTGCCACGCCATCCACTTCCTTCGTGCCCGCCACGTTCGACTTCTCCGCCATTTCCGCAAATATGTGGGAGTTCCTCTGCATTGCCCTGAGCGCAATAAAGTTCTCCTTCCACAACTCCATAAATAAGCTGTCCATGCCTTGCTCCCAAACTACGTACTTTTTACGAGAATCCATCTAAAAACGAAGTATATTAATTATTTTCAAAATATAATACAAAATTGCGCTTACCTTTTCAATCTCCAATCAGCTGTTTTTTTTCGACTTTTTCGATGAAACATCAGTTTTCAAATGAACTAGCTCCTCTTCAGTTATTCCTCAGTTAATATTTACGGTTAGTTAGCTAGTTACTGTTAAGTTAACAGTGTTAACTCACTGTTAAATGAATAACTGAGCAGTGGAAATACCTTACCTTAGTGTGTGTTTTTTTAAAGCTCTTATTCAAAATGGTGTGCGAACGATGGTTTTATTTTTTACATACTAAACTGCATCCTATATTATCATGCAATCTAATCTAAATTAATCCAAAGTGAAAAGCCATTCAATGACCAAAATACTTACAAAGCAAAATGATGGTCTACATATATTTCATATAAATGCTCAAAGTCTCTTAAATAAAATGGAAGAATTTAGATATCTCTTTGTCAATTCTAATGTTGATATTATATGTGTGTCAGAAACGTGGTTTTTCATGATTTATGTGACTCGTTAATTGTGTGTGATGGTTATAATGCCTTTCGTTCTAATCGTATTCGTCATGCTGGTGGTGTTGCTATCTATGTCATCACAAGACTTAAATGCAAGATTGTACATAAACAGCAAAATGGAAGTCAAATTGAATATATTCTCTTTGAAATTTCAAATTTAGGGCATGAATATAAAACGCTTGTTGGCTGCATTTATAGGCCTAATAAAAAAATTTACTTCACTTGCTTAGTGGATGTACAAAGTAATCTTTCGTTAGGATATACAGATATTATTCTTACCTAAACAGCAATATTTTAGTTGAATATAATTTTTTAGATGAGATGGTATCACTCGGCCTGTATTTGGTTAATACTCTGGTACCCACTCATTTTACTAGGACAAGTAATACACTGTTAGATATAATTTTTCAGATGAGATGGTATCACTCGGCCTGTATTTTGTTAATACTGTGGTACCCACTCATTTTACTAGGACAAGTAATACACTGTTTGATATAATCCTGGTCAGTAGAACTAATAATATTATGTTATGTGACCAACTATCAGTACCTGCTTTTTCAACACATGATTTAATTTTCCTGACGTGTCATATAAAACTTGACTATAATGTTAAAGTAATTAAGTATAGAAATTTTAGGGATTTAAACTGTGATATATTATTAAGTGAATGCCGACTGTGTGACTGGAGTGAGATTTACACTATGCCATCAGTTGACCAAAAATTCAGATATTTCAGCATAACGTCACCTATCTATATAAGACTTTTGCACCAATTAAGACTAAAATTCTAAAGCCAGTTGCTAGATCGTGGTTTAATACCCACATACAAAATGCAATTAAGCAACGGGATAATATTTATCACAAGTTGAAACGCTATAAAATTGACTATTATTTCAAACAATACAAGAAAAGTAGGCAAAAAGTCAATGATTTAATAAGGCATGCTAAACAAAGATACTATTCTGCCAAGTTCGAAAGTGCAATAAATACTAGTCAGACATGGAAAGTAATTAAAAACATAGGAATAGGCAATGGCGTAAAAAGGATTAATGATGATATTGATATAAATGACCTAAACACTAAATTTACTAACCTTAATGTACCAGAAGCTAATACTATCTCGTATGTATGTCCAGTTCTGTCAAATAATTGTGAATATATATTTGAATTTGTCTGTGTCAATCAATGTGATGTCTTTCAGTCCATACTTAAAACTAAGTCTAATGCTAAAGGTCTGGAGGATGTAAGCCTTAAATTCATAAAAATGATACTGCCGCAAATCTTAAGGCATATAACACACATAATTAATGCATCTCTAACCTCATCCACTTTCCCAGATCAATGGAATATAGCAAAAATTATTCCAACCCCAAAATCAAATCGAGATTTTAGGCCAATCAGCATTTTACCATTTCTGTTAAAAACTTTTGAGCATCTGATTGTGGCCCAGATTAAAAAATTTCTGGATCAAAGCTGTATTTTGTATAAAAAACAATCAGGTTTTATGAGCATTATTAAAGTAGTCGAAGATATTAGATGTAATGTAGATAATAGCCATGTAACGTTGTTGTATTTAAGTAATAGGAGGCAAGCAGTTGTTGTTAATGATAAGAAGTCGCACTATTTGTCCTTGTTGCGTGGTGTTCCTCAGGGCTCTGTCCTGGGACCCTTACTGTTTACCATGTATATTTACGATCTACCAACTGTATTGTCAAATTGTGAAGTTCATATGTATTCAGATTATGTTCAATTATATGTTAGCTGTCGGTTGAGTCAAATTAGTGAATATGTAAATATGTGTTATTTTGAATTATCTTGTGTTAGTAAGTGGTCTGGTAGTAATGGTCTTAGCTTAAATCCTTCTAAGTGTAAATGTCTTGTTATTTATAAAAAGAATCTATGTACCAGGAACATACCAAAACTGTCTATTGACAGCCCTTAGGGCTGAAAATTTGGTTATTACTTTAAATAACTCTCATGGTCTGATCATGTCAATAAATCGGTAGGTAAGACATATGATATTCTAAGAAAATTGTCGCTAACCCAACAATACCTCCCCACACACATTCGTCTCATGGTGGCAAAACTCAGTGTAACGTCTGTATTGTTCTATGGAATTGAGATTTTTGCAAATTGTGATCCTGTCAGCCAAAATAAACTTAGTTTAATAGTATAGCTCGTTATGTGTTTAATTTAAGAAGATTTGACCATGTCACATGTTATGCCAAGAAGATCTTTCAACTTAACCTTAAGGTATGGATAGAGGTAAAAGTCTTATCATTTTTCCATAAAATCATTTACACAAAACAACCTGACTATTTAAATGACATAATTAGACCATCCTCCTACCAGCGAACCAAAAATATTGTTCTGATTAGAGCAAAATTATCAAGTTCTAATAAACACTTTTATTCCTATGCTGTTCGTAAACTACTATAAATTACTTTAAAAACCATATTGTTTAAGTCTAATTATATATTATGTTGTGACTAACGCGGCAATGTCAAAGCAGAAATGCTGTAGTCTTAGGAATGCTTAAAATTGCAAATAAAGTAAAGTATGACCGGGTATACGCGATTTCACGAGTTTAAAGCTTGTTCGTAATACGTTTGGAGTCTTAAGCCCCAAACCACATTACGCCGCTTTAAGCTTTTTACGTCCCTGCGCGACGCCCCTCGTAAAATAGTTATTCAAGCCGAGGTGAAGATCTCAATCTCGCCACGGCTCGCGTTTAAAGAAAATTTATAGTCTGCTGAAATGTAGTAATAAAATGGGGATAAGCTTTCACTAACGATGTACTACCGGGGTCACGCTACCGAACCGACTGGGTTATTAGGGTACCGACAGGGAAGAAAACACTGCGTTTATGCCTCTAACCACGCAGTTGCTGCATACCGAGGTAATAACCATCAATTGGCGAACCACACTATAATGCGAAAAGCGAAACGAAAATATTTAGAGCACACATATATATGTGGCCTTCCACCTACATACATGTATTTATATGATTCAAAAAATAAGGAAGAACAATTGATTTCATTTGGTATTTATTATTTGTTCTTTAACTTAAAGCGACCACGCGTGGATTTTGGGATCAGCTGATCTTTCGCGCCGACCTGGCTACCCGGCCCTTCTGTTACTTAACATTAATCCTTTTTTATACCCTTAACCCATAAAATGGGTAAATAAGGGTATAATGGTTTTGTGCAAAAGTATGTAACAGGCAGAAGGAAGCATCTCCGACCCCATAAAGTATATATATTCTTGATCAGCATCAACAGCCGAGACGATATAGCCATGTCCGTCTGTCTGTCTGTATGAACGCGTGGATCTCAGAGACTGCAAGAGCTAGAGACTTCTGATTTTGTATTTAAGTTCTCTTGTACCATGAGCAGAACAAGTTTGCTTCAAATTATCGATAACTATTCTGGTTTCCGATATACACATAATATCGATAACAATAAAATATCGAATTTGGAAAATGTAAAAATGAGGGTTGAAATAATGGGTAACGATAGAACTTTTCTGAAAAATTCGTCCAAATCGGTTGAGAAACACCGGAGATATCTAATTTTATCGATTGAAGTTAAGTCAGTATACCAAAGTCAATTATAAATTTAATTTACATATTTATTGCAACTGGGTTCAGGGTATCTTCTAGTCGGGCTCTCCCGACTAGCGCCTTCTTACTTGTTAGTATTCATATTATTATACTTATTTAAGTAATAACAATATACATTATAAAAATCTGCTGTTGTGGGGAGGCCTGCGACGGGCCTACCTCACAATACTTAACTCATATTAACAGCTTAGAATCATAAAATTTGGTGGGAAGATACCTGGCAACAGATTTTAGCAGATTAGATTTATTGCTTATTAATCCTAGTGCTACAAGTAGAATTACTTATAAACTAATGCACTAGTCACATTTTAACATTGCTTATTAAGATTGCAAAATATTAATTATACTTATATACTAAACGTTTAAGCAGAAATTCGCAATCCGAAAATTAATCGTATTGACTATAAGTATTACTCTTATGTATCATCATATATTTTTTATTTATTTATGTAGAGCTATCGTATAATGTAAAATTACAGGCTAGCTTAGAGTTACGGAGCACTGGCAACTGAGGCCTTCAGCTCTGGGTTTTGTATTTACAGGAGTGTATTTACAGGGGGTGTATTTACAGGGGATGCTTAATGAGAATATGTGTTTGGGTTATGAACAATTGTTGGGTCGTGGTTTTTGAGTAGTGTTAGATGGAGTGGTAGAGGTTTGTGGTTTTAAGGTAGTTTAGGATGAGGGAAATGTTTGAGGGTGTATGGTTGGATAGGAGTTGTAGTGAGTTGTTGCTGCCGAGGATACTTTGTCTGTGGGTGCTGTGTGCGGTGCATGAGTAAAGTATATGTTGTATTGATAGTTGGTTGTTGCAGGCGGTACATATATTGGGGCTTTTATCTCAGTAGTGTGAGTGTGTGATTTTTGTGTGTCCAAGTCTAAGTCGGGTTATTTTAATTTGGTCCATTCGGGAGGAGTTTTGAGGGTTGCATTTGAATAGGTTATACGAGTTGAGTTTATTTGGGTTTATGTTTTGGTACCAGTTAGATGTTTTGTTCAAATTGGATTGGACTTTGGTTAGGTGGGTATTTTTTATGTATTTTCTCGGATGGTTAGCTGCATTTTTCGCCGTGGCGTCGGCTAACTCGTTTCCTATTATACCTGTGTGTCCAGGTACCCATAGGAGTTTGAATTTAGGAGACGATTTTGTGAGTATCTGTCGTGCTAGGGAAGTATAATGTTCGGTGTTGTTGATGTTTTTTATTGCGTCTATGGCGGAGAGGGAATCTGAGCAGATGCAATATTTCCCACTTTTATTTTTTAAAAGTAGCAGAGCTTCGACGATTGCAATAATTTCGGAAGAGAATACTGAGGAGTAGTGTGGTAGGAGACATGTCTTTAGGGATTCTTGTTCCGTTGTGATAGCAAAGGTCGTGGTTCCGTTAGATTGTGATCCGTCTGTATATATAAAAGAGTAGTTGTGGTGTTCATTCTGTTTTTCTATGAATTTTGATCGGTATATTTCGGGTGGGTTGTTTTTTTTACTGGAGTGCCGAAGGGATGTGTCTATTGAGGTTTGCTAAAGGTTCCAAGGGGGTGTCGCTTGTGTCACTATGGCTGTGGGTTGATAAGGTAAGCTGTGTTGTAAACAGAGTTCGATGGTTCGGTCTATTGTTGATTTGTATTGGGGGTGTTTTGGTGGTTTGTATGTTTTGAGTATTTTGGAAATAGGAGAGTTTCTCGCTGTAATCAGGGATTTAAAGAGGTTTGCTGTTAGTAATTCGCATCTGTCTTTGATAGAGGCAGCTCGGGCTTCGTAAAGGATGTTGTTTGTTGGTGTTGTTCTGAATGCTCCAAGGGCTAGTCTAAAAGCTGTGTTTATTGCTGATTTTATTGGGCGAATTGTGGTTTTTGGGCAAGAGCCGAAAATAGGAAGGGCGTAGTCTGCTTTTGCGGTTATGATGGATTTTGTGACGTTGATGAGGGAAGTTGTGTTGCAATTGAATTTGGGACTTGAAAGGCATTTTATTATGTTTGTTTTCCGCTTGAGTGCTAGTGTTAGTTGTTCTGTGTGTGATTGCCATCTATATTTGTTGTTTAAGTGTAATCCTAGTATTTTTAGCGACGTTACGTCTTGGAGCTGGAAGTTTCAAGTCGTCACGGTGCATCTGCAGTTGTGTTTTCTGCACACATGCATGTGTTTACATTTGGTGGTTGAAAGTTGTGCACCTGAGTAGTTGCACCAGTTTGAGATTGTTTCAAATATTGGCTGGAGGTTGATGTTAATGTTTTTCCTATTTTTTACGTTGACTATGAGATTGAAGTCGTCAGCGTAAGCGCATAGACTGATATTTGGGTGTTGGGTTATCAATGTGGTTAGTTTGTTGTAGGCTATGACAAAGAGAACCACCGATAGTGGAGATCCCTGAGGAATGCCATTGTAAATGGGTTGGAAAGAGGAGTATGCTGAGTGTATGCGGACTATTATTTTTCTGTTTGACATGAAGTTTCTGACGTAGTTAATTATTTTTGGGCCTGTTTTCCATTCTGTTAGTTGGTCTAAAATTGAGTGTATTCCTATTCTATCAAAAGCTTTTGCAAAGTCTAGTGAGATGATTGAGGTGTGTTTTCTTCTGGAGACAGCTCTGGCTATAAGATGGTCTACAAGTAATAGACTGTCTATAGACGATATCCCCTTCTTGGATCCTGTTTGACTGGTGTGGATAAGTTTATCGTTTGTGATAAACCACCACAGTCGTTTGGCTACTATTTTGTCAAGGACTTTGGACAAACAAGGGTTAAGGGATATGGGGCGGTATGCGTTAAGTGTGGTTTTGTTTGAGTCTTGTTTGAGAATTGGGATTATTATGCTGGTTTTGTAAGCTTGTGGGATGTGGTTCTTAAGAATTGCGTTCTGTAGTTTTATAATTCGGAGTTTGGTTTTTGTGTCAAGATTTTTTATCATTGTGTAGTTTACTCTGTCTAGTCCTGGGGTGTTTCCTTTTAGAGAGTTGAGTGCTGCTGAAAATTCAATGTAGGATATTTCATTTTCTATTTCTATTGCTTTTTTTCTAGGGATGTTGGTGTGGTTATGACTGTTTGTAAGTGATGCGTGTTTTGCATTTATGCAGATTGGTAAAAAGTTGGTGTCAGATGAAGCATCTGCGAAGTTTTTGCAAAACAGCTCTGCAATTTCAGGTTTGTTGGTGGTGAATTGGTTGGTGGATGGGTTTAGGATGCTGTGAGCATGTTTAATTGGTTTGAGTCCACAAAGGCGCCTTATGTTGTGCCAGATTGTTTTGGAGGGGGTTTCAGGGGCTATTTGTGAGGTGAACTTTTGCTTCTCGGAGGGTGCGTCTAAAAAGAGCGTTTGCTCTTTTGAAATCTATGATTTTTTCGGTTGAGATGTTGTTTTTAAGATTGTGCCACTTTTTCATTTTGTCGTTTCGTAACCTTTGAAGGTTTTTGTTCCACCAAGGAACCTTGTTTGCCTGTGTTGTGGGGTGGGATTGGGGGATTGCTCTGTGGGCACTGGATATGATTATTTTGTGAATGGTGGCTGCTTCTTGGTTAATATTTGTGCTAGTTTGTAGCTTTGTTGTGTATTTTTCTGTTAGCTCAGAGAAGAGTTTCCAGTTGGCTTTTTCGGTGATGAAGTGTGGTCTTGGGGTTGTGGTTGTGGCGTGTGGTGTGTTGGATTTGAAGAGGGTGATAATAATGGGGAAGTGGTCGCTGCCAAAGAGATCGTCTTCCGTGTTCCAAGTGCTGTCGATATAAAGGGTTGGGCTTGTTAATGTAAGGTCGATATTTGTAAGTGTGTTGTGTGTGCTCAGGTGTGTTGGTGATCCGTTGTTTAGTAGGGTGTAGTTGGATTGGGATATGAATTTGTCGAGTGTTGTGCCTCTAATGTTATTTGTTTTTGAGCCCCAGCTTCTGTGCCAGCCGTTAAAGTCACCTGTGACTACGGTAGGTACATTAGACGCTTCTAGCACAGAGTTAAGGTTTTTAACCGAAAAAGCTTGGTTTGAAGCAATGTAGGCTGATATTATTCTAAATTTGAGCTTTGACGTGATTTCTGCACATATTGCGTCGAAGTCGTCTTTAAGGTTGATTTCTCTGGCTTGAATGGATTTGTGAATTAGCAGAGCAACTCCTCCCTAGGAATTGGAGGTGTTTTTTGTTATAAGTGTGTAGTTGATGGGAATGGGTAAGTGATTAGTACATTTTATGTGTGTTTCTTGTAGGGAGATTATGTTAGGTGTGTGTTTTTTATTATAAGTTGTAGTTCACTGTAGTTATTTGAGTATCCGTTGATGTTCCATTGAATGATTTTTAAAGACATTATATCAAAATTGAGAGAAGAGTAAGTATTTGTTATGTTTTACGAGTGAAATAAAATAACTACAGTTTTTTGGAAATTCCTTTTTAAATTGAGTCGCTATCGCTGTTGTTTGAGTTTTTGGACTTGTTTGAGGCTTTGGTTTTTGTTTTTGTGTTAGTTTTAGAGGCTTTGAGAGAGGTGGTGAGATTGTTGGATTTATCTTTGGAGTATATTTTAATTTTTAGGTCTTCGGTTAGGAGTGCGCTGTATGGTTTGTTTGCTGTGCTGGTGAGGTTGATGTTGTCAGTATCCATTTCTTCTGATTCGGATCGGTGTGCGGATGATGTTGATGGTGTTGTGTGAGTTGTTGGATTGAGTGTGCCTTGTCTGTGGGATGATGGTGTAGTTATGATCGATTGGTGTTGTAAATGTGTAGCTCTAGGTGAGGTTGTAGGTTGGGTGTTCAGCTGTGTGTTTGTAGGCAGGTGTATGTTTGGTGCTTGTATTTTGGTTGATTGTTGTGTTGCATTGGTTAGGGTTTTGGCGTAAGATGTTCTCGCATGTTGTCCGTGCCGGTTGTGATAAATGTTGAGTGCGGTTTTGTGGTCTACTTTTTCTGTGATTTTGATGGCTGTTATTTCTTGTTGTTTTAAGAACGCGGGGCACTTGCTGTGTTGGTGGTAGATGTCCGGGTTGTTGCTGCAGTTTAAGCAGCTTTTTTGGTTAAAGCATTTTTCATTTTCGATTGTGTGTTTTTCGCTCGAGCAGTTTATGCATGTTTCTATGCCTTTGCAGGATGGAGTTGGGTGACCAAAACGGAGGCATTTTCTGCATCGCAGGGGTAGTGGGATGTATGGCCGGACGCGTACTGTTTCGTAGCCTATTCTTAGTTTTTCGGGGAGTTGGTGTGTTCCAAAAGTTATTATTATGAGTCCGGTTTCTGTGAGCGTGGTGTTGTTATCTTCGGTGTAGGTGTTTTTTGGTTGTTTTTTAAGTATTTTTTTGACTTCTGTTACATTTTGTGTTTTGAGTTCAAGTAGGATTTCGGATTCGCTTATGTTTCGCAAATCGTTGCTGTATATGACTCCCTTGGTGGAGTTAAGTGTTTTGTGTTCAGTGACAGTGATTTCTATGTTTGTCATTTGTTTTAGCTTCAGTAGTTTTATGGCTTGTATTGTGTTTTTTGTTTTGATTAAGAGTGATCCGTCTTTTGTTTTCTTGCATGTCTCGACTTCCCCATCGCAAGTGTACTCTATGGTTTTTTTGATTATGAACGGTGAAACGTTGTCGAAGTTGTTGTTGTCGTTTCTTCTTATCGTAATGTATTTCGGTTCGCCGGCGTTTGTGTTGTTGGATTTTACTCCGTATGTTCTTATGTCAGGTGGTTCGTGCATGTTTATTATTGTTGGGCAGTCGCCCGCGGTAACTGTTGATGCGGTTTTTGTTGTTGTGGTTTTACGTTTGCGTTTGGTGTTTGAAGTTTGTTGAGCTCGGTGGTGTTTGGTTTTGTTTTCTGATTGTCGCGGTTGATGACTCTGTTGTAACACGTCTTTTCTCTTCGGAGGTTGAAGTGGTACTGATCATCACATATGTTGCTGTAAGTATGATTTTAGCTTAGATCGAAAACCTGATGTGCTTTTTACGGTCTTAATTTCAAATGGCAGCTGATTCCAAAGTCGGACACCCCATTCAAAAAAGTGCCTGTCGGAGGATGCAAGCTTAGTTCTTGGACAAACAACATTACAGGTCCCTAATGATACCGCAAAGCGTACCGGGCTGTGTTAGCGCTAGCTGCCGAAGAACGCCGTTATTCCTAGATTATCAGCCTTATCCACATACTTTATTTCTACATTATCAACACACAGTTTACTTAATTTGCCAACATTTAGTTTTTCTTATAAACAACAATACATTTACACTTAGAGGGGTTCAAACAAAGACCATTGTTACTTGCCAATTGATCATTATTACAAAATATGACACTTTGGTTAATCTGACTTACAGAACGACTCACATTTAATTGGACATCATCAGCGTACATATGAGCTTCACAAATAGACAAAACATTTGGAAGATCATCAACATAAACTGCAAAGAGAAGAGGACCAAGAATTATCCCTGTCGAATACCACGGGTTGTTGTTATGAGGCCGGAGGTGGAGTGTTGTACAACGACGGCCTGTTTTCTATTGTACAAATATGAGGAGCAAATATGAGCTTAAATGCCGTGTTGGAAAAGTTATAAACTTAGCTTAACTTTGTTGTCAAAATTTCGTGGCTAAACATGTCAAAAGCTATACTAAAGTCAAGAAGCGTTAAAAAGTAACTTCGCTATTGTCCATATGGCTTCTCAACAATTTTTAAAACGGCGGTTTTACAGCTTTTCTTTTTCATAAACCCGGATTGCTTGTTCCTAAGAAAGTTGTTTGTGTCCATGAATGTTAAGATTTGTGTTTCCAACAATTTTTCAAAGGCTTTGGATAAAAATAGAAGTATAGCTATAGGTCTATATTCATTTTTATTTTTAGGGATGGGTGTACATTTTGCAATTTTCCACATCTCTGGGAATGTGGATGTGGTTATAGCATTATTAAAAATGTGTGTTATGTGCCCTAGAATAAATGGTAGTAACATTTTTACAAACTTTGGGCTAATTCCATCTCTTCCACTTGCATTTGACTTGATTCTAAGGATTGCATTAAGTACATCACATTGACTCACACCCACAAAATTAAAACAGCTAGAACAATTATTGAACGACACAGAATTCACATACGGATTACATGTAGCTGGACGAACACAAATGTTGACAAAACTACGATTAAGAACATTAAGGTCCAAGTCGTCATTTATCACAGATTTACCCTTTCCTATTCCTACGCTCTTCAGCTCTTTCCATAGTTTTTGCGACGAATTTATTCTATTTTATCTTAGCACTTTTAATCAAGTCATTAACCTTACAACTAGCAGTCTTAAATAGTTGAAGCAAATGATCAGTCTTGTAGCGTTTCCACCTATCATAAAGCTTGTCCCTGTATTTTATTGTACTTGTAATATCACTACTAAACCATGGATTTAGCTTCGGCTTAACAACTATGGTTCTAAGCGGTACATGCTTATTGTACAGATAGTCTATATTTCTTTGTAGCAGGCCTAGCTGGGTGTCCACCGAGGGAATTGAAGCCGTCACAAATAATAGACAAGTCACTTAATTCTGGGACAAATCACGTTTCAGAGACACAGACAATATCAACATTAAAATTTGCAAAAATGTAACGAAATTCATCCATCTTCCTAACAAGGCTTTTAGCATTTATATGGCAAATTTTTAAACCGCTAGTCTGCTTACATAAAACTCTAACCATGGCATGGCTGCTCGCTTTGGAATTAATCAGAGTTATGGACATCTTAATGGTTTTAATTTATAACCCAACTAAGGCACACCAGAATATTTTACAATGCTTAACACCAAATATGTATTAACAATAATAACAACATAATAAACGGCAGGTAAATTGAGTAAAATACAAATAAAAATAATAATAGATACGAAAATTGTGACAAATGCAAAACATATAAACAGAATTAAATTGACGCTCATTCAGGCGAAGCATTAGCCAAAATTGTAGAGCTTTCGGCTTGAAGTTGTAATAGCTTTTGAATGCTCTCCACAAACACTGGCTCTACCCTCTCACTTCTTTTTTCATAAGCGCATGAGCGTCGGTGAAAACTGCAGATAAAACTTTCTGTCGCTTCATCCGTATAGCCTCTTTAAACACAGCAGGGTTTCTCTTGTCAGCTGTTCGTTGATGTAGAGAGGCGTGCACGAGTCAGTTGGGAAACTGCAACCTTCTCCAAAGATCTACATCCAAAATTTTAACGTTATCTTTTTTTTTTTTTTTGATCTAGAGTCTCGAAATTTGGTGGGAAGATAGTTGGTTACTTCCAACTCCATGAACACAATATGGAATTATCACACCGCATCGAAATTGGATTTTATTTAAAAATATGAAACACAGTTTTGGTTTTGAAAAATAACAGGAAAATAATAAGGACACTTAAACTGAGTGTTACCATAAATATAATTGATATTATTATATTGAAGTCACTTT
The DNA here is from genome assembly GCA_030179655.1 of Scaptomyza flava. NCBI lineage: Eukaryota > Metazoa > Arthropoda > Insecta > Diptera > Drosophilidae > Scaptomyza > Scaptomyza flava. Next base: position 48,516,062 of record JARNME010000404.1, read on the forward strand.
GCTTGATAGATTGAAAGTCATTTTTTTTGTGTGTGTTACCACGATCTATATTCATGTACCTAATAACACTAAATTGACTATCTGAAAGAAAATTAAAATTATTTTACAAGATTTTATTTTTTCGAAGTGCTTACGTTACCTGCGGTAGAATCAGGTTCAAGTTCTATAATTTTAGTTGTGTTGTATGTAGTTCCTACAGCCCATTCTAGTACTTCGCAACGTAAATTAGGGTTTTTGATATATCTCATCAGCTTTGAAAAGTTTTTTATGTTGGTTGTGGCCAATCTTGCCGGTAGTGGCTTTGGATATATTTCTTTAAACTCAGAAATTTGATTCAAATTTTCTAATAACATCGATTTGTGAGAATTCATTGCAAAATCTAATATAGTTGTTAATAGCCAGAAGCAAGCTTTTTCCATATGGGAAGAGTCTAAGCAATTTGAGTCCCCGTAGACGGCAATACGACCTTCTTTTAATCTCTGGCTTTTTTGATTCAGCAAAATGCGATTTTTTAAAATAGCAGGATCACGATTGTCGGTAGCGACTGGAAACCTAAAAATTGTATTTCTTTTGGCCTGTCGGGATTTCAACTTAGTTTGAAATAATCCCATTATTGGTACTAGTTGCTTGGAATACGGAAACTTTCCATTTGTAATAATCTGAAAATGTATGAATTGTATTAGTGCAATAACTTTGAATAAAAAAATGCAATTACCGATTCTCCTTGATCAATTAAACTCGTCCCAATCACAACATCATCTTGATTGTGTGGCAATGACACAAGTGTTGTACCGCTTGCATAATACATAGCATGGTCTCCTAATTTAAAATAACCCTCTCCAACAAAATCACCAAAGGATATACCGAATGGTTCTAGAAGATCGTTTAAGGCTGGAATGTTACTTCCACCTGTATCAGGTACCCACCACTGTCTGCTGTTTTCATCAAAAAATTTTATATGTTTCATGACTGTTGTGTTATACCAATCCGCAAACACAATAACACTTAATCCCTTTTCTAAAACGTAAAGTTCCAGACTTGTAATCTCTTCATCAAAAAATTCTTTTTCGGGATCAACAATTAAAAGTACCCCATAATCAAGCGGATTGAAGCAGGTATAAGGTTCTCTTAAAACATCAATATAATATCCACCATTTCTTAAATATATATACATGTCTCGGAAGTTGGTATGAATGTGATCTGCCCTCCAATCGAGAGGGTCAGTTTTAATTTTTAAATTGTCGCGTGGTATATAGCCCGGTGGATATCTTAAACTATGATACTGATCCCATAAGATTCTTTTATGTCGTGGGGGCTGCGGTGTTATTTTTATTGAAAGGGGCAAATCTACTTCACTTTGATGAGGTTTTTTTGTGCTAAATGGGACACTTTCTATCACTAATATTAAATGTCCTTTAGCTAGGCCTTCAAAGTTCTGTCCTTCTTCATTGACAGCTGCAAATACATGTAATTAAAATGTTTTATAATGAATGAACAATATGTTTGAACAAGCTTTTATTATACATGGAATGCATTCATGTATGTAACTTTATATGTTTGTAATGGTAGAATCTTGAAACTAGACTCTAGACCAGTTATTTTTAACAGATTGAGTGGAATTTCGTAGGCACGCTTAGTTTGGATGACCTAGCTATATGACATTATTCTTAATCTAATACGGCGACTATCCAAGATGGCGGACTAGTTACTTGTGCTCCAACACAACAGTATAGTAGCTATCAAATGAAAAGGCATGCATACATATTTCCTTCAATTTTACAGTAAGAGCAACTTAGTTTAGTGGAAAGATGGCATGTGACTTCCTTCAAATATCTGCATCAAATATGTTTATACCGCGCAAACTCTTCGATTCCAGTTTTAAAATCGGAAATGTCTGATTTGTCATTAATTTGGAAAGGAATTGCTTAAAACGCTTTAATGAACGGAAAATAAATTTGACGACCACGCCGACATTAGCCCCAAACATTGCATAACAATATCTTCTACAGTTTCAGAGCTAGATTTACAATACTAAAAGGATCGTTACCATACCACGCATAAACGCATTTCTCAATTGCCAATAAACATGCAAAATGGCGCTCAATATAAAAATACGTCCTTATTTAGGAAGGACGTTTCCATGCCAATGAAAATATTTGGTAAATGGAAGATACCAATTCGTGATAGTTCCGAAGGGTATAAGCTAAATAGCCATCCTATTAGAAGGAGTCCGTTGAACCTTATAGGAATGCTATTTAAACTTATAAATGCTCAAGCCACGTTTTGAAGAGTGATGTTATCATAATAGCAGACCTGACGATAAACGTTCCCTTAATTGTTTTGACGATATTATAGTTTACTCCCCATCAATTCGAGAAAGTGTAAACGACCTAATGTCATAATTTGCGCCTAAGCAGGGAAACGAAGTAAATTTATATATTATATGTGATACCTGCATTAATAATTGTAAAAAGAAGCCCAATTGCAAAGGGGTACGGATGCAGCCGGGGTGTACACTGTCTCAATGATTGTCTGATGCAGATGTGGATGCCATTAGTTATCTTCCTTCCAAATTTTGTGACTTTAGCTCAAAGTTTGGTTAAGGTGGGAAAGGGGGCCTGTAGGCGGTATGGGTGGGCTTGGCATCCAAGTTTTTGATGCAGTATTTTGTGGATCGTCATTGTCTATTTTGGATCCTTATTTGGTGAATCTAGCTCAAAAACTGTGGAGGTTGAAGGCGTTTCTTATTCCAAACTGTGGGGGGGGGGGGGCTGGGGCGGAATGGGTGGGGGTGGCTCCAACAATTTAAATGCAGTTTTTTGCGGGTTGTTAATGGCTATCTTCTCACCAAATTAGGTTATAGCTGTAAGGATGTGCGAAAAAGATGGACTTATCGATTTTGAGTTATCGAATTTATCGATTTGCCAGACCCCCAGTTATCGTAGATCCCAAATCTTGACATTTCTTTCTTTCTCGGCCGTAGAAAAAGATATTTGCAAAGTTCCATGTCTCTAGCTTGAAGGGTGTCGAAAAAAATTGCGCACAAGCCCATAATACTCTTTTCCTTCGGTACCGGACATTGCACGAACCCATAATCTCTTTTCCTTCGGTATATAGTAAAAAAAAAGAATATGTTATCCAAATAAGGGACTAAGAAACTCGTGATCCTGGTAAGAGAGCAATAGGCACGCTGACTTGGACAGTGCCGGCGAACGGATAATAAAAGAAAATACTAAGTGCTCTAAGATCGGCGCCGAGAACACAGTCACCAGTTGCGCAACGGATCGGATGGGAGTGCGCACGGAATTATGTTCCAACCAACTACAACCTCAATACTTTTAGCAACTACAGCAACAACCATTTTCAGTAGCTCTCCTCTGCTGACAACCTAAACTTAGCAACTATCTAACTCGATCCTGTCAAAACAAAATTATATGACAACTTGCAACTTAACAAATACTACTCCTACCAAGCTAAGCCGCGGTGTATAAAGTTTCATTCGAGTTAAAAACTGTTAAATACGGCGGCCTGAAAATATTCGCTAAGGACTTAGATCCGTAAATAGGATTGAATTCACCCACTTATGTCTCCATAACGACAAGTGTTTTCGAGTTGTGGTTCACAATCTGACTGCGTCTACCCCTAAAATGTATATTGAAGCTGCTTTCAATGGAATGAAATGCTCCGCAACTCCTCATGCTGTTCCTTAGCCCCAAAAAGGCGGAAAACAAAAAAGAAGGTCTTTGGGGGCCGTAGCCAGCTATTTTCCTACCAAATTAGATGGTTTCAAAATTTTTGATGCGGTTTTTCGAGGGACGCCAATAGCTTTCTCTTTACCAAATTTGCTAAATCCACCTGTAAGAATGTGGGAAATATGTGGATTAATCGATTTCCCAGCCCCTCAGTAGGCGCAAAAACCCAATCTTCCCACTTTACCTGTCCCACCCACAGAATAAGATTAAGATATTTGCAAAGTTTTAAGTCTCTATCTTTACGGGTGTCGTAAATAGTTGCGTTCATAAAGACGGGCGTCTGTCTAGACACCTTGACGGACATTGCACAAAACCAATATGCTCATTACCTTCGGTATCGAGTATAAAAAAGAATATGTTATCCAAATAAGGGACTAAGAAACTCCTGATCCTGGTAAGAGAGCAATAGGCTTGGACTTGAAAAGTGCCGGCGATATGTGAGAGGTGCCACAGAAAAGGTGTCGATAACTTCCAGGCGAAGACGGAGGCAGATTTTAAGTGCTACAAGTGCGAGGAGAACTATATGGCTTCTAATAAGAGATTCCTGTCTTTATCCGAAGGATGGCAAAATCTCTTGTATGCAGATGCGTTTCGATCAGGTCAACAACGCACAGAAGGCAACAGGACTTATAGGGAGTGTGGAACGTAGGGTTGCTCATCGCGAAAAAACGCAAGGCTTCTCTACCCAATCTTACCTCAATGTACACATTGGCAAGGAAATCTCACTAACCCAAACCCTCATGTCTATGCATCAAGTAAAAGCTGGTTTCAGGCTACCATTGCGAATCTACGCGATGAAATAAGCGAGCTCCGTAGCACCGAGCAGCTTAAGTCCGTCATATAATGGCCACCGCACTATGCATGTGATGCTGGAGCGATCGTAGCATCAAACACAATGCTGTTTATAAATATGCATAATATTAATGTCATGCTTATATTAGACACCTTTCTTTATGCAGCAGCCTATCTAAGTATGGAACGATAAGCCTGTTATAGAGGTGATCACCCAAGAGGCCAGCTTAGAGATGGTGCATGTGAACTGGTAAAGCGGGAAGTAATACACTACCATCTTATCCCAATATCCAACAACTATATACAGTTAGCAACAATCAAGGTAATCGGAAAAGTTGTTGTTGTTACTTGCATATTTACAACCATCTACTCCCTGGAGCTCCACAGGACTTGATGTGCTACTAGGCCAACTGGGGCATAAGTTCATAGTTGAGGTGACTCTAATGCCAAACACCGCCTCTGAACTCTAACACTGGCTGCAATGGGAATGATCAATCTAAAAAATCGGCTGAGAAGGGAGTATACAGGCTGTATAGAACAGGCTGTTTTTATGTCGAAGGACCTCAAACAGGGTCAGAGAAGTCCTTGCTGACATAAAAATTAAGTCCATAGACAAGCTGATAGAAGAAGCCAACCCCCATGAGGACTCAAAATTTGCAGCGTGTGCTGATCAGGCGATACAAGCGGCCGGCAACACCGCCAAGAAATCAGATGTTTCATGGGTCAAGCTTCTCCAAGGTTGTGCAGAAACTTTCGCCAACAACCTTGGAATCGATAATAAGACAATATATGTACTTCCTCACAAGGTCATATTGTTCCACCTGCTTATCTTCAACACCGCGTTTAGAGTGAGCTAATTTCGAGTTGGCTAGAAAGGCGAACATAATTAAGGTCCATAAACCTGGCAAGCCTCCGGAAGAAGTTGGATCCTACAGGCCAATCAGCCTTCTTCCAGCTCAGGATCCCAGCAACAAAACAAGTAAGAAGGCTCTAGTCGGGAGAGCCCGACTAGAAGATACCCTGAACCCAGTTGCAATAAATATATATTTAATTTATATAAGACTTTGGTATACTGTCTTAGCTTCCATCGATTAAGTTCAATATCTCCGGTGTTTCTCAACCGATTTGGACGAAATTTTCAGAAAAGTTCTATCATTACCCATTACGTCAACCCTCATTTTTCGATTTTCCAAATTCGATATTTTTTGTTATCGATATTATGTGTACATCGGAAACCAGAAGAAGAATCGATAATTTGAAGCAAACTTGTTCTGCTTATGGTATAGGAGAACTTATATCCAAAATCTGAAGTCTCTAGCTCTTGTAGTCTCTGAGATCCACGCGTTCATACAGACGGACATGGCTATATCGTCTCGGCTGTTGATGCTGATCAAGAATATATATACTTTATGGGGTCGGAGATGCTTCCTTCTGCCTGTTACATACTTTTGCACAAAACCATTATACCCTTATTTACCCATTTTATGGGTTAAGGGTATAATAAGCAATAGCCAAACTTTAGTTTGATTTTCGTAATAGGCATGGCACTTTGGAGCACCTCTAAAGTGTGGTAAATTTCAACCTAGAAAGATTCCACGCCAAATAGTACGTTGAACTTGGATATCCAAAAAGCGTTTGACCGCGTCGGTACGCTTTCCTGCTCTCGACAATCAAAAAAAAAAAGGTCAACCACAACTTTTCCTAATGATCAACTCATTTCTCTCTGATCGGACTTTTACGTGCTAGGCCCAACTTTCTACAGGCTGTTTACCAGTAAAATACCAAATTGCACGCGATGAGGTCCTGCCACCTAGAACCGACCACAAGTACCTTTTGTTCACTCTTGACAAAAGGCTAGCCTTTGGCGAACGAGTGACAGATGTGGTCATGTGGTCAGATGAAAAAACTGTTCATTCACAATTTTTAATTATTTCGAAACACCCCTTCTTTCAATCATTGACAAAATAACTACCTAACTAATAGGAAACAAGTGGAAACGTTGAAGTCGGAATCAACCGATTGCAGCATACTCGATACCAGTATTAAAACCGGTTAAAAGAGGCCTGGTTGCAAAGCGGTACGGATGCGGCAGGGGTGTACGCTGCCTGAAAGATTCTCCGATGCAGATGGGGATGACACCAGCTATCTTCCTTCCAATTTTGGTAACTCTAGCTCAAAGTTAGTAAAAGCTGTGGAAAGGGGGGCTGGGGATGGATTGGGTGGGTGTGGCATCCAAATTTTGCTGCAGATCTTTGTGGAATGTCAATTGCTATCTTCATACTAAATTTGGTGACTCTAGCTCAAAGTTTGTAAAAGGTGGGGAAAGGGGGGCTGGGGGCAGTATGGCTGGGCGTTGCATACTAAATTTGGTGACTCTAGCTCAAAGTTTGTAAAAGGTGGGGAAAGAGGGGCTGGGGGCAGTATGGCTGGGCGTGGCAAATTTTTGATGCAGATCTTTGTGGAATGTCTATTGCTATCTTCATACCAAATTTGGTGACTCTAGCTAAAAGTTTGTAAAAGGTGGGGAAAGGAGTGCTGGGTGCGGATTGAGTGGGTGTGACATCCGAATTTTTGATGCAGATCTTTGTGAAATGTCAATTGCTATCTTCATAAAAAATTTGGTGAATCTAGCTCGAAAATTGTATAAGGAAGGGAACGAGGGGGCTGGGGCGGTATGGGTGGGTGTGGCTCCAAAACTTTGATGCAGATTTTGGGGGTCCTTACCAGCTATCTTCCTACTAAATTTGGTGGCTCGAGCTCCACAACTCTGGAAGATACACGCAGTCTCGTTTTTGACGAAGTGTTAAGGCGGATGGGGGCGGCTAGGTCATAATTGGTAGGCGTGGCATCCCAACTTTTGATGCAGTTTTAGAGGGGTCATCATCACCTGTCTTGGCACCAAATTTGGTGGCTATAGCTCAAAAACTGTGGGAGATATAGGCTTTTTTGACTTTAAAATGCGGGGGGGGGGGGGGGGGGCTGGAAGCGGAATGGGTGGGCGTGGCTCCAAAATTGTTGATGCAGTTTTTTGGTGGTTGCTAGTAGCTATCTGCCCACCAAATTAAGTAATTCTAGCTATAAGGATGTGCGAAATATGTGGATTTATCGGTTTTGAGTTATCGAATTTATTGAATTGCCAGCCCCCCAGTTATCGTAGAATACCCATCTTGACACTTTAATTTACTATGCCATAGATAAAGATAATTGGAAAGTTTCAAGTCTCTAGCTTGAAGGGTTTGGAAAAAAGTTGCGAACATACAGACGGACGGACAGACGGACACACACCATGACGGACCATGCACAAAACCAATATACTCTTTACTTTCGGTATCGAGTATAAAAAATCATTGAAACGAAAAGTAACTTTCTTTGCTCACTTTACATATGAATTAAAATGCATAACCAATTCCTTTACCATTGTATGTAAAAAAAAAATTGTATTTAATGATTTCGTCTTTTTTTTTAGAAATCTATTAAACTCCATCAAAAAAAATTTTTGTTACATTTTTATCGATTAATCGATAAATGTCGAGTTATCGATAAATGGTGTTTTTCGTACTTTTTCGGAAATCTATTAAATTTAAAAAAATTTTAGTTTTCGATATTTTTCGATTCTTTAATAACTATATCTCGATAACTAAGAGAGTTATCGATAATTTGATACATAATATTTTCGTCTTATTTTTTCGAGTTCTACAAGAATCAATTTTCAGACCTTGTCGCCTAAGATATCGTAGACGTGCCTCTTGTTGATTGTGTCATGAGCAAAACAGTCTCGTTTCTCTGGATCTGACGTTTTTTTGTATGTATGCTTTCGTATGTGAGCGAGCACGCAGTCAGTGTGAGCTCAAATGTTGGTATGTGTGCGTATGCAGCCGCACTTCTATGATGAGAGAGAGGGCGCGCCGGCGGCAAGCAAAAAACGGTAAAAATGCATGAGTATTTGTATGCGTGTATACGAAGCACGTTTGTATTTAGTGTTGCCAGGTTTTGAGCGCCCGCACAAGCTAGATTCTGGGGAAAAATATACTAGAACAAGCTAAAAATATGAAAAAAAGTGAACTAAATCCAAATGCAAAAAATAAATGCTTGTAATTCCCAACTGGTTTATGTTGTAGCCGATAGCTAACCCAGACAATTGCCTCGGACCATGGGCTGTGTTCAGCAGTAGTTGCTCTGCCCAACATAAGTTATCAAGAGCAGCAATCTAATGATAGTTACCGATCGTATTTCTTACCACCTGCCCTCCCCCTTTCCATCCTCCCCCCCCCCCTCTCCACTACCTTCCGGTCTGGGGAGGCGCTTGGAAGCTACTTTATTATCCTTCAATAAGACTGTAATGTGTTTGCTTCGAAACATTTACTTATGTTCGGGCTTGTAATTCCCAACTGGTTTATGTTGTAACCCATACCTAACCCAAACAAATGCCTCGGACCATTGGCTGAGTTCAGCAGTAGTTGCTCTGCCCAAGTGAAATTATCAAGAGCAGTTATCGATCGTATTTCTTACCACCTGCCCTTCCCCTCCCCCCCCCCCCCCCCCCTTCCCTCTCACCATACCTTCAGGTCTGTGGTGACAGCCCAATACTGAACTGGATCCAAAAAACGTAAAAGCAACAGTTAAGCATGGCGGAGGAAGTGTGATGGTATGGGCCTGTATGTCGGCAGCCGGCGTCGGAAACTTGGCGTTTTTTAAGTTGACGATGGATAAGACTATGTTCTTCAATATTCTTAAGGAAAATTTGCTCCAAAGCGCCGAAAAGTTAGGAATCCGACGTGATTTCCGGTTCTACCACGACAACGACCCCAAACATACGTCCGGAAAAGTGCAGCCCTGGCTCACCTGGAACTGCCCCCACGTTATGATTCCTGCGGCCCAGTCTCCAGATTTAAATATCATTGAAAATTTGTTGGCTATGCTGGAGGACAAGATCCGGAATCCTCGGATTTCCAGCAAACAGGACCTTAAAAATGCTTTGCTGGAGGAATGGAGCCAAATAAGCCCGGAAACCACTCGGAAGCTGGTCTCTTCGATGAATAATAGGTTAAGGGCTATTCTAAAGGTTAAGGGATTACATACTAAGTACTAAAATCCTTATTTAACCTTTTTGTCCGGCAAAAATATAACTAGTTTGTGTCTGCATCTTTTAAGCTGTGACCTATATTTAAGATATATTTTTAGTTTTTAGTTCATATATAAAACTTAGCGATATTTCAGAAACAAGCAAAGTTCCTTTTTTAAATGTGATATAACATAAAACAAATTGGCGTTTAAACATTTTTTGTTTTTCCTCTAGTTTAAAATATATATAGCACCTTAAACTTTTTATTTGACACTGCATCATTCAAACTGTGAGTCACTGTACATAGCAGAGTTCATACTCGAATACCTTCAGTACTACTCGAATATAACTGTAAATTTTCATTCATTTGATCCGTGGCCTGACGTTTGGATGTTGTGCGACTGAGTACGTTGCCAGAGCACCACGTTTACCAATACAATTTTGTAGAAGTATTCGCATTGTTTATTCGAACTCAAAAGTACTGAACCGAATTGAATTTTTAATTTTTTTTTATTACCTGAACCCATAAAATGGGTAAAAAGGGCATAATGGCTTTGTGCAAATAATATATATATTCTTGATCAGCATCAACAGCCGAGACGATATAGCCATGTCCGTCTGTCCGTCTGTCCATATTTATAAACGCGTTGATCTCAAAGACTATAAGAGCTAGAGACTTTAGGTTTCGAGTACATGGTAAGTTCTCCTATACCGTAAGTATAACAGGTTTGTTACAAATTATCGCGAATTATTCTGGTTTCAGATATGCACATGCAATCGATTACCAAAAAAAGATCGAATAAGGAAAATGTAAAAATTGGGGTTAAAATAATGGGTAACGATAGAACTTTTCTGAAAATTTCGTCCAAATCGGTTAACAAGCACCGGAGATATCGAATTGAATCGGTTAAAGTAAAGTCAGTATGCAGTAGTGCACTCACTTCACAAGAAATAAAAATATATAAGAAAATAAATTTATAAATAAATATCCAAAACCGAAGTCTTTTATAAATATAATATATTTATTGAACTGCGTTCAGGGTATCTTCTAGTCAGGCTCTCCAGACTTGAGCCTTCCAACTTGTTTTAATATGTATATTGTTCCTCCCCAAACAATAAGATATTTTGCAATATATTTTTATTGCGAATATAGTCATAATTATCGGTCATGGCGGTATAAGGTAGTTAGTTGACTGTGTTAAATGTGTCAAATGTGAAATCTCCATTTAAAAAATACTGAAACTTAAATTCAATAAGCTGATAGCCAATCGACGAATGTGTGTATGCGTGTTGTTGAACGACAGTTGACATTGTTGTGGTATCGGTCATGCAAGCGTACAATAAGTGGATGTCTGTTGCCGACGGGACCACCTTATGTTATTCCATCATGGTATCGGTGCGATATCGATAATCGTTAGACAAGAAAATAGTTAGACAGTTGACAGTTTTAATTGTATTGCATGCCACATAAAAATGTAACAGCTTTCATGCCCGTAGCAACGAGGTACGACGTAAACGTGCTGAAATAGCCCTCATGTCAACAAATCAAACCACAACAGAAAGTCGTACGCGGTCAAACGAACATGATGAACGTCTGCGGCTACAAAGACAAAGGTCAAAAGCGGCGCGTGAAAAAAATGTATCCAGATCTCGAGCACAGGAACGAGAGAGACAGAAAACCAGTCGCACTTTAACATGTACGTCTTTTTTTCGTCATGCGTTTGAGTACTCCCCACACATCAATTATTCTGCGCATTCAAAAATCGCCATCGGTTTAATGGATCAAATATGCCGATTTGAAATTCCACTTATAAATACATAATGAAGGGCCAAAATTTCTTCATATTTATTATATGGGAAACGTACTCGAAGCAACGATATTAACTGGAAAGTTTAAAGGCGAAGTCTTCCTGTTATCTCGCATTTCTATAATAACATCATAATCTACAATACCTTTCAAAAGGCTACAGTTTCCCATATGTTTGGCTTTTGCGATGACAGTAAATGAGTCATTATTATTCTTTGCCAATCACTTCCTTAACAATACCAATAGTGCCTAATAATTTAACAAAATAAATGAAAATCACAGCAACGCGTGGCCGGGTCTGCTAGCGAAATAGTAGAGGAATCAACAAGGACGCAAACATTGGCTTACAAACTAACGAAAATTAAGGGAACATCTTGCACTCTGCTTTACATGTGTTTTTGTGATGCGAAAAAGACACTTCAAGTGACGCCAACACAATTAAGCTCAGAAACTGCAGCTACAGCAACATCTGAAGCATAAGATTACAACCAGGGACTGTAACGATTATAATTTTTATATTAACAATTGACCAATAAGAATTATTTACCAATTTTTTTATTTAACTTAACCAATAACTCTTATTTCAGTCGCCGACTAACACTCATCGCGAGCAGACGTCAGTTGCTAACTAATTGTGCTCTTATCAGTTCTTTTCTCACTTCACACATTTCTTTCAAGTTAAGTTATTTGTGCAAAAGAGCTGCTCTCAGCGCTTGAATAAAAATAAACAAGTAAGAAGGCTCTAGTCGGGAGAGCCCGACTAGAAGATACCCTGAACCCAGTTGCAATAAATATATTTAATTTATATAAGACTTTGGTATACTGGCTTAGCTTCCATCGATTAAGTTCAATATCTCTGGTGTTTCTCAACGGATTTGGACGAAATTTTCAGAAAAGTTCTATCATTATCCATTACTTCAACCCTCATTTTTAGATTTTCCAAATTCGATATTTTATTGTTATCGATATTATGTGTATATCGGAAACCAGAATAGTTATCGATAATTTGAAGCAAACTTGTTCTGCTCATGGTATAGGAGAACTTAAATCCAAAATCTGAAGTCTCTAGCTCTTGTAGTCTCTGAGATCCACGCGTTCATACAGACGGACAGACAGACGGACAGACGGACATGGCTATATCGTCTCGGCTGTTGATGCTGATCAAGAATATATATACTTTATAGGGTCGGAGATGCTTCCTTCTGCCTGTTACATACTTTTGCACAAAACCATTATACCCTTATTTACCCATTTTATGGGTTAAGGGTATAAAAATAAAAACCACGTAGAAGTGTACAATGAGGGAAGCAAATCTTCATTTCAAAGCCACCTTGCCTAAGCCATCCAAGCCCGACAGCTACGCAGCAATCACAGCAAACATAGAAAACGAAAAAAGCACAACACAAAATGTAAAATACAACAACAACCGCAATACTGATAAGAGCAACATTGGCGGCTCTGACGACCTTCTCTCGTCGGCCGACTCGCTCCCAAAAAGAAACACTCAATCTTCATCCACCCTCTCTACATCACTTCCCTCTTTATCAAAACCCTCCACTATTTTATCCGAATTCTTAACAAAAAACACTCAAAAACCAAACAAAAATAGAAACTCATACAGACTTAAAACAAAAACTAACTACTCACTCACACTTAACACAAAACAACACCATGGACCTTGACTCAATTGAATCAATGTCCGACCCAACACTACACAACACCGCGGATCTTGACGAAATTGAGTCAATATCCGACTAAATCAAAACAATAAATAAGTTAAATATTATTAACATAAAATTAAAATAACAATTAAAGTATAATTATGTAGACATATATACATCAATTAATATTTTATTTATCAATGTCAATTAAAGTTATTTAATGGAATCTAAAAGGATATATAAATAATTTCGATGAATTAACAATTTTAATAAATGAAGTAAATCCAGATATAATATGTCTTCAAGAAACTCACCTACCTTTCAATTCAAAAAATATAATATGTAACAAACAATATATACGTTATTTCTCTAACCTACCACATAACCTTAATGCCAAACAAGGAATAGGAATTCTTGTTAAAAGGCACCTACCGCACTCTCTGCTCCCGTCATTGACCAGTTCAAGCATACTTCACTTGGCCATTCAACTAAAACTTAACGAAAAATACACTGTCTTGAACAGCTACATCCCCCCTGATCAATCTTTTTCGGGAAACGCAATACTTAGAATAATAAATAGCTTCTCTGCACCGCTACTGGTTACTGGAGATTTTAATGCATGGGGCGCTGCTTGGGGCTCTACCCGCACCACTCCTAGAGGGAAAAAAATTATCGATGCAGTCTCTAAAACCAACTTATCTCTTTTGAATAATGGCAGTGCAACACATTTCTCCACACATAAAACATATACACACATAGACCTCACATTTATATCTTCTAATCTGCTCCCACTTTGCAAATGGAAAGTTTTACCTGACTTATACAGCAGCGACCATTTTCCAGTCTTAACTGAAGTACAACATCAGCTTCAATTCGCAAAATCAAAGTTCTCTCCAAAATTCAAAATCGAATTAGCTGATTGGGAATTGTTTCGTTTAAAATACGATAATCATTCCTATATTACACAAAATGCAAACATTCAACGACAAGTTTCGCAAATCACCAAATCAATTCGAGCGGCGGCCAATAAGGCAATCCCACAGACCAAGCCCCACACATTCAAAAGAAAGATAATTTGGTGGAATAATGACCTGGGTGATCTTCGGGATAAAAAGCAAAAGTTATGGCAAGCTTATAAGTGCACAATGAACGATGCTAACCTTTTAGCCTACAAAAGAGCAAATGCCTACTTTAAGCGTGCAGTGAAAGAAGCAAAACGGGAAAGCTTCGGTACTTTCACAGCTAATATTTCACCCCAATCATCCTCAAAACAAATCTGGCGCGATATTAAATCTCTGGTGGGAGTCCCTCCTCCCCAGCTTAAGTATATCAGATCTAATAATACATTATTAACTGTACCATTAGAAATATCTAACAAATTTGCCACAACTTGGTCTGAGTACTCAGAGGACTGCAACTTCAGCAATAGCTACAGGCAACAAAAGTTAACATCCCTTGAGTATGTACACGCCCCCGGTAGACTATCTGCTAAACAACTCGAATACAATTTCACCGAATTAGAGCTAGAAACTGCCCTTACGAAGACAAAGGGCAAAACACCAGGGCACGACAGAATCTCGTACCCGATGCTCAAGCAACTGCCCGCCTCAGGCAAAGCAGACCTTTTAAAGTTATACAACAACATATTCTCTGTAGGTCTGTACCCCCACGCGTGGAAATCAGCCATAATTGTACCCATCCCAAAACCCAACAAGCCATCCGACGTTCTTTCTAGCTACCGACCTATTTCATTACTGCCATGCATCGGTAAAACACTTGAAAAAATGATTGCCCGTAGACTCCTATGGTATAACACCAAAAATAAACTGATCAGCCCAAACCAAGTGGGCTTTAAGCCCAAACACAGTACGATGGACTCTCTCCTGCACCTGCAGCACTTCGTGTCAGATGCCCTTTCATCAAGAAATCATGTCACGCTTTTGGCAACTGATTTCGAAAGGGCATTTGATCGCGTGGGAGCCCATACAGTTCTTCAGCGGCTCGCACAATGGGGGGTGGGTACAAAAATCTTCAATATAGTGAAGGCTTTTATGTCCCACCGCTCGTTTCGAGTAAAGATCAACAACGTACTCTCCAGCTATCACAATTTATATACTGGCATTCCTCAAGGATCGCCACTGTCAGTAATTTTATTCATTAACGCATTTGAAGAAATCAGCAAAATTGTATCTAAATACAACCAAGTCAAATTAATTATGTACGCTGATGATGCTATAATCTTCAGCAAAATCAAAGAATTAGCAAAACTGAACAGTATTTTAATAAATATACTTAATGAAATATACAACTGGGGTCTGGGCTCTGGTGCAACCCTGTCTCCTAGTAAATGTAAGATTTTACACATTTGTAAAAAAAAAAGTATGTACATATCCCAGCTTAAGCTTTAAAAACTTTGACATAGAATGCGTCCAGGCTCTTATGATACTAGGCTTATACTTCGACAAGAGAATGACTTTTAAAAATCATTGTGTATACCTTAGAGATAGTCTTGAAAAAAAACTGAACATAATAAAATATCTTAGTTCTAAACACTCACTTATAAATAGGAATACCCTTACCAACGTATCCAGGGCACTTATACAGTCAAAAATAGACTATGCGTTGCCCATTTTCGGATGGTGCGCTAAGTCACATATCCGCTTGTTTAAGCCAGCCTACCACACAGCTCTCCGATGCAGTATAAATGCCTTCCCAACATCCCCAATAAAATGCATCTTAGCAGAAGCGGGTTTGCCTTCAGTAGAAGAGAGAGTTGCAGAAACAACAGCCCTGCTCATTCCTAATTTTCTGCTCACCCAGCCACCTCCTTCAGACAGTGGTACGTAAGGCTTTAAAACAACGGAAAATCTAGCGACACCTCTCCACACTGCGTCGATGCGCTGCCCTCTCCAACGAATGGAACATCATAGCTCCAGCAGCACCGAAAACGTCCAGCACCCTCCCCCCGTGGCTTCTTCGGCAATCATCCATAAACTGTGCGCTCCAGGAATACCCAAAAAATCGGAACAACGGAGAAACTTTCCGCCAACTTTTCTACAATGAAACAAACAAGAAATTCTACGAAAACAGAACGTGGATATTTACTGATGCAACAAAATCAGCGGATCTCACTGCGTTCGCATGAGTTGACATCAATGGAAAAATTCTTTCAGCAGGATCGTTACCAGAATACTACTCTGTGTTCTCAGCCGAAGCAGAAGCTATTCTAAAAGCTATCATATACACGCAAGGCAGAGTTGGAAAGTTCACCATCTGTACCGACAGCCTTTCAACTGTAGAATCCGTCAAAAATATAGCCAACACAAATCCAACAATCGTGCAGATACGGGACAATTTGATAAAAACTCCATTAAAACTCAACCTATTCTGGGTACCCAGCCACAGAGGTATTAGGGGCAACGAGATAGGTGATAATGCCGCAAAAGAAATGTCAAGGTACCCCACTTTCATCACAGCTCCACCAGCTGAAAAAGATATGCGGAAAGCTATTACCAAACAGCTCCAATTGCAAAAAACCGAAATCTGGGCCAACTACAAGACCTGCAATCCAAACTCGGAAAAAGTAAACTTCCCCGTCAATACATCGCGAACAAAAAATAGCATCTTTACCCGGCTCTGGATAGGACACAGTAGTACTACCTACGGGCACATTCTATCTGGAGACCCAAAACCGAACTGCCACTTATGTGGTCAACAGCTTTCTACCACACACTTACTGGACTCTTGCAGGAAACTTGACAACATTAGAAAAGCCCATTTTTCAAACACACTTCCCTCATCCATCCTACCCTCCGTTACTACCCTTAATATAAATAAAATATATAGTTATATACATGATTGTAATCTTATAAATAAAATATAATTATTCGTAGAGCTGAAGGCCTGGACGCTAGCGCTTTAGTATTCTTTTATATTATAGCTAACATTATTAAATTTCAATTTTTGTTAAAAATTGTGATATAACTCTTATAACATGCTTTTATTTAACTTGACTTGTCTGTTTGTTTGCTTGTTTGTACAGGATTCTTGTAATCATATTTTCACCAAGTCACCGACAAGCTAGAAATGTTTTTAAAGTTTTTGGCACAATAAAATATGTAATATCATGTAAAGCTAGGTACACACGATGCAAACAATTTGCAGCAAATTGATTACGGCAATCAAATCTGCAAGTATAAACACGAGTGCAACCAATTTTCTGCAAACAAAGAAATTGCCAAATTTTTTTGCAGCAATATTTTTTGCTTGTCTGTATTCATTATTTTACCGTTATCTTGGTTGCGTCAGTTGCTTGCTTGTTTGCATGTTCTGTTTGCTTTCAGTCGCAATATTGCAGCAAGCAAAGCAACATGTGTACGAGAATTATTCTGTTATATGAGATGTCTCGTCTGCAGACTATAAAAATAAGCATAAAAAGCAAAATGCTTATCGCGAAATTGCTGAAAAATTAGACAAAAATGATGATGAAATAAAAACAAAAATTCAACATTTGCGCACTCAATTTTTGCAAGAGACGCGCAAATTTATTAAAAATGACGACGGAAATAATTATAAAATTCAAAGTTTGGTAAGTAGTAAAATTTATTGAACATATCGTAGTAATTACTTATTTTATATATGTTTATATTGCCATGACACTTCACCATCAGGCGAAACAAAAAAATTTTTAAATTCTTTACGTATGTATATCTTTTGCTTCAGTAGAGTTTTGCGTACTTCTTTGAATTGGTATGCAGTTTCCTTATTACGTCATTGTCGAATCAGCGATAGTATATTCATATGAATATATTATCGCTGGTCGAATGTTCCATTCGGAGCATATTTTTGTTTTGACTCTTTCTTGGCCATCAACCCGTTATGTAATGCGCAAATTGCAGAGACAACATCTATTGTCTTTTCTGACCCAAGTTCCAATGGCTTTCTTAACACCCGAAGTCTATTTGCCATTATGCCAAAAAGATTTTATACCAGTTGAAGTAGGTACTACCACTGTTAGACGGAGCTTTCATAACTACGTATTTTCCGTCTAATGCACCGATACAATGAGGAAAGTTCCAAATACTTTCAAAATCGGATGGAATTTTAAGCCACTCGTTTGTAGAATTGGGAACCTAAGAAAATTCAAATAAATTATTAAGATTTTGTTTACATTTTCATTTAATACTATATTAATGATCTAAGTGAAAGCGCCGTTAACACAATATTCTTAGTAGAGGCAACATGTTCAGCTAATTCGTCAATAACAACAGATGACGTACCAAGTACTACCAAAGCAAAAAAAGAAAACGTGACGAGATACAATTTAAGGACGAAGATCTGCTTATTAAAATGGCAAGCGCTTTACTCGATAAGCCAGCGGATGGCCATCAGTTTTTCGGTGATTTCGTTGCATCTAAGCTCAGATTGTTAAAATCACACCAAAATAGACTTCTGCTTCGCAGTAAAATTCAAACAGCTATTTTGAAAAAATCGGAAATTGATAGCTAGGGCACTTTTACTTGTTCCATACCAAATATTGTGTACTCGTCTACCAATTCTCCAGTTTTTGGCTTTTCAGATGGTAAAAAAAAGTAAATGCATATATAATTTACATACTTACTTTAAGATATTCCCTTTTCAGGCATTCATATACAGCTCGACAAGACTCCGGCACAATGCTTGCAACTGTACTCACAAAAAAAACATCAGAGAATGATATGAATCACCTGTAAAAAATTTAATTACATCAATAAACATATTAATTAAAAGTTCATAAAAATGTTAATTATATTTAATACATACCCGTGGCTAAAAAACGCAATGTCAGGGCTAATCGCTCATTCGGTGGAATCGCAAGACGCCTTACAGTGTCTTGTTTAGTTATGTAATTTTTTACTTTTTCTAATAAAAAATTGACATCACTGACGGACAAGCGAAAAAATTGTAATAGTTTGTTTCATCGCCATTTTGTAGCTCTTTTAAAAGGTTCTGATGCACTCCTTTTTCATCACTTTTGGAAATCTACTTTTTCACCCAATACTTTCTTTTTTGCAGACTCTAATCTTTTCACTTTTTTAATTAAAGTTGCTAATATAGCAATAGCAGCAACTCTCGATTTTTGTTCCGACATAATATAAACACGTCGTTATTCCTTGACTTTCACAAAACAACAGAACTTGCGAATGTGTGTCACTTGCAAGCACTGTAAACAAAAAATGAAAACAAGTGTAGACATAAACGCAATATATTGCACGAAATAGCCATGCAAAAGTTTGCGTGCAAAACAAAAATTGATTGAAGCAAGAAATTTTCTTGCAATACTTGCACAGGTGTAAACATTTGTGCAAACTTTTTCTGCAAAATATTTTTAACTTGCTGCAAATTGATTGCATCGTGTTTACCTAGCTTAAAAACCACGAAAACCAGTTTTCCCTTTTGCTTAAATTTCTAATTTGACTGGTCGAGAAGTAAAAACGTGTGACTAGCAACCGAAAGCCAGTGCTTATCAGTTAAAAACAACAACAAAAACAACGAAAACCAAACGTACAAGTGCACAAAACAATTCGAGAAAAGAACAAAAACAAAATTCCCACAGAACAGTTATTAAAAAAAATTAAGACAGGGCAACAGCCCAATAACAACTACAATGCCTCCCGAGATAAATAGACTCTTCAAATCATTTAATACTGAACCCAAATTCATCAATATAAATAGAACGGATGACAAAACATTTAAAAACGTATCACCCTTTTTTATAAAAAAAAAAGTCATTGATTATACATGCAACGGCGAAGTAGAAACATGCAAAAACAAAACAAGAATATGAGCCTTGCTTATAAAAACCAAAAACGCACTTCAAGCCCAAAAACTTCTAAAGCTGACTACCTTCACCCGTATCAGTTAGCGAGCATAAAACTCTAAACTTTTCGAGGGGAGCCATTTATTCCAACGAGCTACGCAATATCAAAGATGAAGAAATATTAAAAGAACTCAAACCGCAAGAATTACGTAAAATAACCAAAATGGAAAACATACACCTAAAGAAACTGGACTCATTGTTATAACCTTCGCTTCAATATCACTTCCAGAATCAATCATGATTGGATATGAGCGTGTAAACGATCGGCCATACATACCGCTCCCACTTAGATGTCGCAATTGTCTTGGACTTGGACATCCCACAACCACTTGAAAATCCTCCAAGGTATGCACCAACTGCTCCGAAGAACATCACACTGCTGAAAACGAAACCTGCACCAAAGAGAAATCTTGCATAAACTGCAAATATGACACTCTCAACCAAATAAAACACAGCCCAATGGATAAATCATGCCCAGCCTTTTTAAAGCAAAAAGAGCTGACATCAATTAAAACTCTTGAAAAAGTAGACCACAAAGAAGCCACAAGAATATACTACTCAAGACACTCCCATCAACCATCTACGTACTCTACAATAGCAGCAGAACAACCAGCCAAACAATCAACAATACCAACAAACAAATCAACAAATTCGTATAAAACCATCAAAACCACACCCAACAACTCCAACAACCATAAAAGAAATTAAACAACATACGACGATCTCGAAACAGCCATGGACACCACACCCTACGCCAAAGAAACCCCATCAACCTCAACACCACAATCAACAACAACACTCAAATCATCTTTATCAGAAGAACTTAAACTTCGTATATATCTACAAACAATCAAAACACTCTCACAAAAAATTTAAAATCAAGAGACAAAACCGAACCCAAACCAAAAAAAAAGTAGCCAAAACAAAATACATCTACTCAGCGACAGCGATAGCATCTAACCACAATTTACATAACTACTATTAAACATTCTAATATATTTAAAATTATACTTGCACCTACACATACAACACAATAAACTAATATTAAACAGTGTCCAAGTACTTACTTATAAAACACCACAACCCAAAAGTAATATCCCTCCAAGAAACTCACCCTTACTCCAAACAAAACATTCCCATTCCAATCAAATATACATTGTATCAACACTGCCACAAACGATTATGGGGGTGTAGCGCTCCTCATCCACAACTCTATGCAACACCAAGAGTAAACCTTAATTCACTAGACTTTGACACTATAGCAGTTATCATCATACATACCTCCTAACAAAACTTTTAGACTCCAAAATTTAAGAAACACCTTCAACAACCTAACCCCTCCCCTACTCATAACAGGAGCTGGCATCAGAGCTGGGGCTCTCAAACAAACAACAAAAGAGGCAACACACTTTTCAAATTTATTAAGCAGTCCTCACTAATAACTCTAAATAATGGCTCACCAACTCATTTCACCACTCACCATTCTTTCACGCACATAGACCTGTCCCTTGCATGACCCATTCTCAAACTTAATTCCGCTTGGAAGAGAGAAAACTCCCTTTGAGGAAGTGGTCACTTCCCCATAAACATTGATTTATTCGAAGAGCACAACATCAACAACAATCCCAACGAAAGACCAAACTTCAACCTAAAAAAAGCGAACTGGCTTTTTTTTGCGGAGCTTACTGAAAAACTCTCAATAGAAATACCTCCAAGCACAAACATAAACAAAGAAGCAGCAAGTATAACAAAAATCATAATTCACGCAGCCAACCAAACCAATGGTGGGATCAAGACCTTAAACAACTAAAACATGAAAAACTAATAGTATAGACCAACCTTAACAGAACCATCAACATAACAAATATTCTTACATACAAAAAAGCCAATGCCCGACTTTAACGGGAAATAAAAATGAAGAAACGAATCTCCATTCAAAACTTCACAGCAGAAATAAACCCGAATACACCCATTTCCAAAATATGGATATATAAACCGCTTCTGCGGTCTAAAAACGCGTCACGACATAAATTGCCTCATTAACCCCAACGACCACACTCAAAACATACTAGACAAAAATAAAATAGCCAACACTCTCTGTACTCACTGGTCCAACGCATCACTCGATATTAACTTTCACCCATCCTTCATCCAACACAAAGCAAATTCTAGCCCAATCATTTCACACAATCCATTTTCCATGGCATCTTCTAGCTGCGCTTAATCAATTAAAAGGTAAAACACCAGGACGAGATCGAATAAGCTACCCGATGCTTAAGAACTTACCACCAAATCTTTTGAAAAGGCTTCTCAACCTTTTCAACAGCATCCTGACGACACAAATTCCCAAGCATAATAGAATCTCAAAACGACTATGGTGGCTAGCCACAAATGGCAAGCTACTAGATAGTCGTCAAATGGGATTCAGAAAGAGAAAATTAGTGTCTGATTCCCTAGCTATGCTAGATTATCAGACCACATCCACCCTCTCTAAAAAAAACCGCGCCTCCATCATCTCTCTAGATTTTGCAAAGGCATTCGACAACACAGTATCATTGACGAACTTACTGACTGGAGAATAGGACCAAAAATAGCTAAATACATTTTCAACTTCTTCACGAACAGAAAAATAACAGTCCTCGCCAACAAGTCATACGCCACCTCTCTGCCTCTAAACAAGGGAATACCTCAAGGTTCCCCCCCATTCAGTCATTTTATTTGCGATAGCATATAATAAACTGAACAAGACAATAGACAAACACAAAAATCTCGAATTTAATGGGTATGCCGATGACTACACAATAGTCTATAAACTAAATAAAAAACAAACCCTCTTAAACATAGACCTTCTATTTAATGACATTAACCAATGGTGTAACTATTCCGGTGCCTCACTATCTCCTAGCAAATGCAAAACTTTGCATATTTGCAGAAAGAGAACTTGCAACTTTTCGCTACAAGCAAGTAGCTACACCCCGCAAACTGTAGATTCCCTTAAAACTCTTGGTATCACCATAGAAAAAAGATACAGATGGAACAAACACATTGAAAGAAAAAGACTCAATGTAATAAAATGCTTGTCTAACAATAAGTTCAACTGCAACATAAACACAATTGTTTACGTAGTAAAATCTAAAATCATGTCCAAAATCAACGCGTACCGAGACAGCTAGTATAATCTAACACACACATACACAAGCTTAAGGCCTTAGCTGCTATAGCTTAGTAATAATGTTAGACCTAATTTTAAATTAAGTACTAACGCGTTAATAATAATAATAATAAATAATTTGACTGGTAAAATTGACGAGCTTTGGTGGCATAGAGAAAAGAATGCCGCTTCACGGGGGTGAAATTTCATGCCTTTTCTATTTCACGGTGCCACACACTAAAACGCTTTGACATTTCCAACGATTTGAATTCGTCCGTAAAAAGGCTAGAGTCTAATGCTCACACCTAGTCCGAAGCAAATTTTTTGCAGTCAATGCAGTAATGCCACATTTTTCAAGCATAAATTCGGAGTAATGTATTTAATAAAAATATATGTGGAACGTCTCCTGTTTTCTTTTAATTAAGCATTAAAAACTAGCTTTTTGAAGTAAACACAAACTTGACTGCAAAATGGGACATTGCCAAGAATCTTACGAAAGGGGACAGGGTATCTGTTGCGGCAGCTTGGGAGGACTTAACGCTTCAGTTGAACACGCTTGATCCTCCAAACAAAACTTCGGAGGAGTGGTGCAAAGTAAGTAGCATATCTTGTTGAGAGTAAATTGAAGGCAACAGTTATGGCCATTGTTTATTTCAGGTTTGGAAAGACTGGAAAACGTGTATTAAAAAAAAATTACACTCAACAGGAAGGAGACCAGGGCCACAGGCGGCGGGCCTTTCAATCAAGTACTGTTATCACCGATTGAAATCGAAATTGCCACCCTTTGCCACACGTATGAGGCGGTTGATGGAGCAGACGGCGCCCTACTCTTTTGCATACTGCAGCCCACACTGGAAGATGCTAGTGAAGAAAAATACGATAGTACGTACATATGTAAGATTATTAAAAAATATACAATTAATTTGAATTCTACTTTTAGAACCTTCCCCTAAAAGGCAGAAGACGGACGCTGCAAGTAGCAGCAATGTAGAAGTGCCTGCCGAGAACCAACTGGCTGCAATGGAGGCCGACGAAATCTTGGTGCTCCGAAACATTAACAACGAGCTGGCAGAGATAACAAAAACGTCTCGAGAAACAGAAGAAAACCAATTTGCTTTTAGAAAAATTAGTCGCAGCTATTGAAACAAAATTGCAATAAAATTGAAAAACTTAACAGAACAAAGCATATTTATTAAACAAAAACAAATATTTCATGAGAAACACTTTGAGTCTTCTTAAAGACGCTGCTATATTGCCTCGAATTTGAGAAGTTGTTTCCGGCAGATTCAAATTTGAAAAAGAATCAAATTCTGCGCGTGGTTCAGCAATACCAAAATCCTCATCCATTTACATGTATAATGCATGAGACCCTTAAGGGCCTATAGAAAATGATCTCTTGGAGTAATCGGAATCGGCTTTTAATTACTCCAAAAGTTCTCTCAATTACATTTCTTGCAGAAGCATGGCGAAGGTTGAAAGTGTGTTGGTTCGAGCCTTATGTTGGATTTCTATAGGGCGTTAACAGAAAGTGCTCCAAGGTATAACCCGAGTCCCCAAGGAGCCAATTCCCACGTGAACCACTTTCATACTGCTCCTGAAAAAAAGACCTGGCTTCGCTCTGACTCCAAGCGCAAGAGTCATGAGTTGCTCCAGGCTTCGAAGCATCCACATAAAGGACTTTAACATCGAATTTACATATCTATGGAAACCAATATTTAATGGTTAATTAAGCGTTTAGGATAACAAAAGTATAACATAAACGAGTTCCACAACACAAACATAACAAAACAGATAATCGAGCTAACAACTCACCGCTACACATTTAAAATTAAACAAATAAATAAATATCTGAATTACTACCATTGCATTAATGCTAAAATACCCCTTTCTATTAAAATAAACCTGTTCGGCACTGCTGGGCCTCATTATCTTGAAGTGGGTGACATCGATGCAGCCAACTACTCGAGGAATGCTGTACTTTTGGTAGAAATGCTGTTTGCATTTCGTTAGCATTTCCTCCGATCTATTCAATTGAATAAATCGCGGGCAATGGAAGTGTAATCCAAAGGGTTTTTCCAACAGATTGCCTCGACATTGACAAATCCGTGTCCGTCCCTATCGCTCGTTGAAACGACCCAGCCCCTAGAAAATGCAATGCAGTCGCCAATTGCAGGATTGGTGAAATCGAAGAAGATGGGATATCTCCCTCGATTATATTGAGGATCTTTTGGAAGGTCCTCTTTTCAACACGATAATTATACCAGAAACTTTTGAAATTAAATTAATTAGCATAAGATAATGAAGAAAGGCAGAAAAACTACATACGTATCGTCAGATTGCGAAAACGGATCAGATGCGCATCTGAGAAGCCTTCGCTGCATGGTTTCTTTCCTAATTTTCTGCCGCCGGAGCTCATCTATGGCTAATAATCTCGCTAACGGCATATTCAATTAACCCTCCGGTGAGTGATACTTCTGATCTTCACCATCGGGTGACAAGGTCCGTAGGGACCTATTTAGAAAATAGTGCTAATTTGATGGAAACAAAATTTTTTTTAAAGGATTTTTGTGTTTTTATTGCAAATACAAAAATGATTTGGTTCACGAAACTACAACTTCTTTTATACTCTTTGGCACGTATACCTGAACGCATAAGCATTTAGGGATGAAGTAAATTGAAAGAATTGGTTTGGCATGTATACCTGAATGCAAAGTCATTTAGGGTAAATTAAAAGAATTTTATTATTGATTTCCATGAAAGGCAACATAAAATTAGCCAGAATTGAAAATAAAAATTAGTTATGTGTTCAAATAATAAAAATATAAAAAATATAAAAAATATTATTATATAATATAATTACGCCCAAAGAACATGAATTTATGAGTTATTCCATGAAAATTCAGTACAAGGTCCCTACGGACCTTGTCACACGTCCTCGTACTATTGTGCGAATAACCTCAACAACTCCTAAAATAATGATCCGATCGCAACAAATTTTTCTTGGAATACAGAGTAACTTCATGGTGGGGTCGTAGTGGCCGAAATAGGAGTAATTTCAAGTTGAATATGTTAATAGGTCCCTACGGACCTTCTCACTCAACGGAAGGTTAAAAACAACTTCTGTTTAAAACCATTTGGGATGTTTTATAAACAGCTGATTCCTGTCAGGCGGAAATTGTTGCCAGACTGTTGGCAGATAGCTTCTAGAGTTGCCGAATATCTTTTACTTGTTTTCCCGCCAAAATTTAAATGTTTTCTTGTATGTTTATTAGCTAATAACAATCAACTTCAATACAAAAACATTAAAAAATGTTAATAATATATGAAACCAGTTGAAAGCCAGCACACACTAAGTAAATGAAATCACTCGGAGTTCTGTGGCACCGTGAAAATTTTCAGACGATTTTGCTCCTAGCGAAATCAAATTTCACAGACGTTTTCTGTGGCACCCCTGATAATTTTTTATGTTTATATTTTTTATTACACATGAAATCTTTTATAAACTATCGATTACATATGTATGCAATTAAGCAATAAGCTTTTTTTTTTTTTTTTTTTGATTTACTTGTTTTTTATCTTCATTATAAAAATAAATTTAAGAGTAAATTTTTAACAATAAGAGTTATTTTCCAATTTGTGTATTCGTTACTGAAGGTAACGAAGGCATCAAAGATTTTGGAGCCACGCCCATTCAGCCCCCAGCCCCCACGCATTTTGAAGTCTAAATAGCCCATATATGCCAGCGTTTTTGAGCTAGAGCCACCAAATTTGGTGCCAAGAAAGATGAAGATGACCCCCCAAAAATTGCACCAAAACTCTGGATGCCACGCACACCAATACAATCCTAGCCACCCCCATCGGCTCTACCGTCTCCTTGAAAACGGAAATGCGAGCATCATTCATAGTGTTTGAGCTAGTCACCAAATTTGATAATAAAATAGCTGGTAAAGACCCCCAAAGAACTATGTACATCAAAGTTTTGCAACCACGCCCACCCATATTTTTTATTTTTTATAATTTTTTTTTTTTTTTTGTTTATCTTGTAACAAAATCAATTTAAAATTTTTAATCAACGACTGAGTATAGTGGCTTACTACAAGCAGCTAACGATTTAAGCTTGGTACTAAAAATTTACTAAAAAATTCATTGAACGTAATATTATAGCAATTTTATATAATTGCCTTTTTTATGTGTACTAAATCGTGCTAAAGCTGACAGTTTGGTGCTGTGTGTGTGCTATATAGAAGTTAGGCACTCAAATATACATATATAAACATATACATGTAGTTAACCTTAGGAAACTACTTTAGCAACAACGAAAAAATTTACAAAGTTTATGCGCAGTTTTAAATCTAAAAATATTTAGATTCCTATAGGAAAACTATTGGAGCTACATTCTGGCTTGCTCCAAGGAAACCGAGAAGCATATAGATCAGTGTATCGTCGAACATGCCATGGCTTAGCACACCGCAAATGCCAAGGAAGTTCTTTGGCGTCTTCATTTTGTTCTCTAGTGGGATAACAACACCAATTGCCTCCATGACAAATATGGTAATGGAGAAGAATGCGGGCAGTGTTGAAAGCGTAACCAGTGAACGTTCCCCAATTGATGGCAGATCCTGGACCAGATAATAGAATGTTATGCCCAAACCGAGACCAATGAAAACATTGGCCACCATCGAAACGGGTGCCAGATACTTCAAATTGCCCAAAGAGGCCTTCAGCAAATGCGTCAAAGTTTCACTATCAGTAGTGGGATGCTCATTATCTCGCATTGCAAACGGATCTAACTCATTATTAGCCAAGGCCTGCTCGGTATCTGATTTGCGTGGCTGTATCTTATATTTGTTGCCTCGATCGCCAGGCAGGAATTGTTTCATTTCATGTGGCGCATGTTTGGCGCCGCTGTCAATTACATTAACCATTTCGTGTGCGTGGGTTGGTTTTTATTCCTAACAAAATTTTGCACAGTGGACAGTATTGCTTACTGTTGCGTTGTCTGGCCGATGTTTCCTTTAATTAGCATTTTTTTAAATCTTGTCACAGATTAAGAATTTAGCACAATGATTGACGTGATTTATTTTTAGTTTGTTATTTAACCATAGACGAATGTAAATACATACATATACAACGATCGATTCACACGTTCTAAATATTGCCAACATTTTACACTAAAGGTCCGCCAGATATTCGGATTACCCAAAGGTAGACCACGCGGCACAAAAATCAATCATTCCATTCAACCATTCCGCCTTTCGAATTTTTCAACCAAATAAGCCTATTCTACCACAGTTTTTACCAAATTTGGTGCCAAGACAGGTGATGATGACCCCCAAAAAAAACTGCTTCAAAGGTTTGGATGCCACGCCCACCAATACCATTCTAGCCGCGGCCAGCTGCCCCAAACCTGCGTTAAAAACGGGAACGCGTGTATCTTCCAGAGTTTCAAATAAGGTAGAAGATAACTGGTAGCTACCCCCAAAGATCTGCATCAAAAATTTGTATGTCACGCCCACCCATACCGCCCCACCCTCCCTTCGCCAAACTTTTATAAACTCTGAGCTAGAGTCACCCAATTTGGTATGAAGATTTTAACTGACATCCCACTTAGATCTGCATAAAAATGTGGTTGCCACGCCCACCTATAGCACCCCCAGTCCCCCTTACCCTACCTTTTACAAAATTTGAGCTAGAGTCAACAAAATTAAAAAGTAGATAGCTGGTGGCATCCCCATCTTCATCGGAGAATCTTTAAGGCAGGTTACACTCCTGGAGCGTAACCACCGCGGTATAAGAAGGATACCTGTAGTTTTAAAAAAACTAAAACATACGCTGAAGAAAGCGTGGGCGCTTTGTGCTATATTTTTCGTGTATCGAGCGCAAGACGCTTTTTTTTAAGCTTAATTTCCATCTTCTTTTTTTTTAATGAGTATTTTTATGTTTTTTTAAACTATTCTTATTTTGGTATTTATTTGTGCTGTGACTGCCACATTCTTAATCCACTGCCAACTGAAAATTATAATTAAAATTAAAATGAATAAATAAAATATTACTTTTAATGGGCCCAGTTGAAAGCAGTAAACGGCAACGGGGGGAAAGAGTTTCAGGAGCATGTTTTTGCCTGAATTATAAAATAAATGCAATGCAAGTGTCAGCTGACAAAAATTCGTAATAGTCGCGGAAAAGGTATTATGGCATTGAGCCTCATAGCTTCAGATCTGAAGTTTTGCACACTATTTCCTAATATAATTCACAAGGTAATTGTGGAGTGGTTTTTAAAATTTTCAAAATTATACTTTTTGGGAACACTTAAAATTGAAAAACGCGATTTTTCTTTAACTAAACCGGCTATTTGTAATTGTTCTAAATTGAAAGTCTTTATCCTATCAACTCGGCTATTGATGGTCTTCTGTTTGTTAATTACATTTGCACATAATCATTATATAATTTTTATCCAGTTTTTTGGTTCATGATTTAAAAAGTCATGTTTTTGTGCGCATTTACACGCTGAAGTTTTTTCGTGAATTTTCTCTCTGAATCTTTTGTTTGTATGCAAGGGTAGTAGAGGGGTAAAATTTCAACCAAAAATTCACTACCTGTTAAGTCGTGAATTTTTCTTCTAATTTTGCTTTGCCTTATTCCGATAGAATGTAAACACAGAGTTGCACAGTGTTTGATGTGAAAAATAAAGTTATATGGTGTTTACACTGGCACTGCTTATTTGAGTTAGTGCGTTAAGGGCAACAAGCAGCTTTTTTCCCATACAAAAAGTAGTGGTGACAAAAAGTTGAGTTATGTTTGGATACAGTTGCTTTTACTCGATATACATTCGGTTTACTCAAAAGTGCTGCCCATTTAAGTATATAATCGGTTATATTTTTGAACTGTCACCACTGGTGCTAATGTAAACAACACATACAAGTACACAACAAAAATATATAAATTATCAAATTATTTAATTATGTCTCAAAAAAATGGTAAGTAAGTGCTGTAATTACTGCTATAATATATTTTGAACTCATTACAACCAAATTATAGGCTCGGATAGGAGATTTGTGTGGTCAACTGCTGCAACACACACATTAATTGAATTATGGCAAGAAAATATTGACGGATTTCGTGGAGCACGCAAAAACTCACGGACACCTCAATAACAAAGACGCCTTCTCAAGCGACGACGGGTGGACAAAATTGACAAGCTCAGTGAAATAGAGGAGCGCAAGTTGGCGGTCATGGAGCGTATGGCAGAACGAGCTGAAAATTTTCAAAAAGAAATGATAGAAATAATGAGGGCCAATAACAGATAAAAATAAATGACCTTTTTTTATGAATTGAATTTATTTATCTGAATGGAATTATTGCTGAGGAAATTTATAGCTAGGGCTTGCCTAATTGTTTCAGCACTTTAATTCGTATTGCCAAGCCAAACCTCAAACTCTGGCTGATCATTTTGGTGTGCATTTTGAGCTTCAAGTTGCCGAAGAGGCCCCTGCCATATTCTTTGCTCTCATCATCATAGCGTTGTTTTGCTCCATCGCAGATAAAATCATGCATAATTTCTTTTTATCCATTGCTTATTAAATTTGTTGAATTAAATTTTTTGACTTTACAAACTCGAAGTAAAACACAGCTGTTGACGCTTAACGCAATAACTAACTTTTGAGCCAATGTAAACACCAATTCTGAGCTATTGCGTCGATGACGATATCGATAGCAAACTCACTGTAGTGTAATGCTATGGTTGTAATGTGTTCAAAACATATTATAGCAGTAATTACAGCACTTACTTATCATTTTTTTGAGACATAATTAAATAATTTGATAATTTATATATTTTAGTTGTGAACTTGTATCTGTTGTTTACATTAGCACCAGTGGTGACAGTTCAAAAATATAACCGATTATATACTTAAATGGGCAGCACTTTTGAGTAAACCGAATGTATATCGAGTAAAAGCAACTGCATCCAAACATAACTCAACTTTTTGTCACCACTACTTTTTGTATGGGAAAAAAGCTGCTTGTTGCCCTTAACGCACTAACTCAAATAAGCAGTGCCAGTGTAAACACCATATAAACATAGCATTATTGATACGAAATATCGCACAAGCATATATAAGCGCAAATAGTAAATGTATTGTTGTGGTTTATAAGTTATTAATAGAAATGTTATGGACGAAAGAATTAATTGAACTGGTGTTAGCTGTGTATGTTTATCCATAATTTTAAACCATAAATTTAAACCAGAGTTGCATTTTCAAAGGAAAAATTTCAATGAAAAACTTCAGCGTGTAAGTGCGACATGAATTCCGAAGAAGTTTTAAAACGGAATGAAAAAAAAACTTCATGAAAAAACTTCACCGTGTAAATGGGGTCTTTGTATCAGAGTATAATAAAAACATAAAATGTTTTGAAAAGTCATTAAATTGTGGTTTAAGAAGTGTTGTGATCGCTTACCAATATATACTGACATCCAACCGGTCCATGGCCAAATCAACTGTGAATATGTTGTTGAAATATTAAGAAAATTTCCATTGTTTTGTAGGTCTGGAATCCATTTTGGTCGACCAATAAATTTTCCTGCTACAGATATTCCATTAAGTATTGTCACATTTACAATTGCGGACGCGCTTCCGTAAAATAATGGCTGACTACTGTATGGCCACATATAATTCGATGTAAAGTCGAGCGAGGATGGAATAAGACTAATTTTTGGATTGTATGACAGTAGCAGTTGCATACTTTTTAACAAATTAAGTTTTCCTTGTCCTTGCTCAAATATGTTATAGTTTTCTAGCTTGTCCGCTCCTTCAACAAGAACTTGTTTTAAGGATGATGGATTAATTAAATTAATTTTATGCGAAGCACCGCTTCTAAGTAAAGCTGCTACACCTGCAACAACTGGTGACGACACTGATGTTCCTGACAGGCGTCTGCACCCACTACGTACGTCGCTTCCCTCGACTTGACTGCCATAAGTGACAATATCTAGACCTGTTCTGCCATAACCTAAAGGTAGTTCCCAGGTTGTCATACCTCTTGAACTAAATCTAGAAATTTTGTTATCAAAGCTAATACTACCTACACCGATGACATCGCTTTGATCGCCGGGATTATTCAGAGTGCCGTAAATGGGGCCATCATTGCCAGCGGCGGAAACCATTATAATGTTATTAGCCGATAGTTCAAAAACCTTATCAACAAACGGCAGGTCCATAAAATCTGGGCCACCTATACTTAAATTAATAATATTAACTTTTCTGTATATGGCATAATTGAAAGCATCTAGAAACCAGGAAGTATATGAGACCTGTGTTTTAAGCGCATTAGATAAATTTGCTATGATAAATAGTTAATTTGACCTTCACCTGTGAGTTTGTAAAAACTTTATATATGTGTAATTCTGCGTCAGGTGCCAATCCTAAGCACTCTTTCGATGAGGCTATAACTCCCGCTACAAAAGTTCCGTGACTTACTCCATCATCCAATGATTTTTCATTCGTCCAATTAGTTCGCTCTTTGACATTTCGAAAGTGGGGATGATTCTGTGTCAAACCAGTATCAAAAATAGCAACATCGACACCTTTGCCAGTAATTCCAAGCTTCCAAAGAACTTCAGCATGCAGAGATTCCGAAACATGCTGCGAAGGAATGCTCTTATAGTGTTTGTCCCTTGCAACGCCGTGTAGTTTTCGAATATTGTTTGTGTAGTGGCTGGTGTAGTTACACGACAAAACCCTCTGCACATAGCGCTGAGGAACAATTGCCTTTACAGCAGGATGAGCTTTAACTGTGATTATAATATGTTCAAATAATGTGTTGTTAGCGTGTGAAATACGCAAAATGTCGAAATCACTCGGATGAGAACTAGCTAAATTGTGGCGCGATACTACAAGCCAGTTCAATAGCTAAAATAATACAATACAATTAATAAAACTGTGGCATATGCAAACGTGCGAGTATACCGACATTTTCTCTTGACAGCCTTGCTTTAATAAAAGACTTCCGAACATTCGAAAAGTATTTAGCATAAAATTGAACTATAAACTCGTTCGGAACGTTTTTTACCTCATATCGAATTGGTTTTAAAGGCAATGATTTTACCGGATCAATAGTACAATTTGTAAGAAAAGAAGCAAAAACTGCTGAAATCGCAACAATATAAATTAATGCATTCATTTATAGAAGTAAACCACTCTTTATCTTTTAACAAATAAGTGTTCGTAGATATTTGAAAACACTTCTATGTAATAACATTGCATCATTGCATTACATTTTACAAAAGTTATGGCAACTTTGGGCTAACGGAATAGAACACTTTGTATACCTGAGTACATGGAATAAGCGTAATAGGTTATATTCAGTATATACATATGCACAAACAAATTTTCAGCCTTTGTTAGATCACACAGGCGCATAGGTTAACCGTAGAATACGTCTGTCTATGTGCAACAACAATTATGAAAGTAAACATAGTATTTATTTGATTTGAAACTTAAATATGTATATTAAACACATAACAAGGCTGATATGCATATTTATGCATAACAATATGAGTAAATAAAAGTTGTTCAATCTTTTATTAAAATTTTTTATTACCAACATATATATTTTATTAAACAATTTTCTGAGTAAATAGTGATGTTTATATGAATTTGGAAATGATTAGTTTGTGGAAATAGGTGTGAGAAATTTTTATATATGTATATTATGTATGACAGCCGCTGCTGCTCTCGATAGTGCCAGCGATAATAAAAGGCCAACGATTGCCCGATAGTTCCATCGATTGTATGCTGCGCTGAGACGCATAGCGCAAGTAAAAAGGCAGAACCAAACGCTGCTTCGTGAGCCGCTGCACGCAAAGTTTCAACATATGCTACGTCGTGTATCCGCCCAAACGATGCTTATGCACGGTTACGTTTACTTTTTGTTTTAACGAATTCTGCGACGCCGCATGCATAGTTTCACCGAAATAAAACCATGCAGAAATGCATTGGGCATAGAGTTGTCGCAGTCTTTTTATACCCTTAACCCATAAAATGGGTAAATAAGGGTATAATGGTTTTGTGCAAAAGTATGTAACTGGCAGAAGGAAGCATCTCCGACCCTATAAAGTATATATATTCTTGATCAGCATCAACAGCCGAGACGATATAGCCATGTCCGTCTGTCCGTCTGTCTGTCTGTATGAACGCGTGGATCTCAGAGACTACAAGAGCTAGAGACTTCTGATTTTGTATTTAAGTTCTCTTGTACCATGAGCAGAACAAGTTTGCTTCAAATTATCGATAACTATTCTGGTTTCCGATATACACATAATATCGATAACAATAAAATATCGAATTTGGAATATCTAAAAATGAAGGTTGAAGTAATGGATAATGATAGAACTTTTCTGAAAATTTCGTCCAAATCGGTTGAGAAACACCGGAGATATTGAACTTAATCGATGGAAGCTAAGTCAGTATACCAAAGTCTTATATAAATTAAATATATTTATTGCAACTGGGTTCAGGGTATCTTCTAGTCGGGCTCTCCCGACTAGAGCCTTCTTACTTGTTACTGTATGGAAAATGGGTGCATGCAATAAAAGTGCGATAACGCCTGATCGCGATGTGAAATAACACCTGCACCATGCGGATAAAAAATAATTCACCCGCTCATGATAGAATTAACAGGGTAGTGTCATCAGAGAGAACGCTCTCTTTTTTCGGATACCAATCGACAGTCGCAAAGTGCTTGTCGTTCGGGTAAGACGTTGACGCGGACGAATTTTTTTCTGTTTGTTATTTTTGTTGCTGTTTGTTTTTTTAGGTTAATATTTTACTTGTGACTTTTTAATATGCATTTAAAAACATTTTTCTTTAAAATAAGAATATTTTTTAGAGTAAAAAATCTCAACACCAAACTAAAAATACAAAAACAAAAGCTTAGAAAGCAAAGAAAACAACAATAATAATAATAACAATTGTTTTTTAGTTTTAAAATATACATAAGTTTTGTTATTAAAAATTTTTACGTTTGTTTAATCATTTGCGTTTTATTCAAACTCTTTTTTATTGTTTTTTTTTTACAACGCAACATAATTGCGTCGACCGCATACAAACAAAACACTTCTTATACCTAACTCACTCGCATTTGCAAAACAATTCCCTAACAGAGGCAAGAGAATAAAATCAAGAGAGCAACGTGGCGCTCTCTGTGCACTCACACGTTCATATACATTGGTATTTGGCTCTCTCGTATGACACTACCCTGTTAATTGTATCATGCACCCGCTCTTTGTCCGTACTGTCGGCAAAATATCACATATACGAAAAAATTATTCAAAAAAAAAAAATAATATATGTATTAAGCATTTGGAATGTCAAAAATTTATTTTTTTGTCAATGATTCATGTTTATATTTAAAATAAAATAAAATAAACTGAAGTAACGCCTGCAAGCGTTATTGCACTAGGCGTTATTGCACGCCCCCATGGAAAATATATCAAATAAATTGTTAAATCTTAATTTTAATGTTTATAAACACATTGATATAATATACTAGATGTATGAAACACGTTTTGTCTTTATTATTAACATAATATTACATTAAATTTTTACATTTATTTGAAATGGATTAAAAAAAGATCACATGGCAACAATGTATCACTGCTACTGTCATATGGTTTGTTTCAAAAAAATAAGAAGTAGAAGAGACAAAGCACTTAAGCAACGTATGGCTATTGACGTTGATTCTGAATGCATGCATTTCGTTCGTTCTTGCAGCGGGTCTGCATGCACGAAATCATCGTTTGGTTCTGCCTAAAGAAACCATTAAGCACATGCTAACTTATAGCCTATAAGCTATTGCACTCGCTCACACTTATTGCTTACATCGCTAATTCTAAATACACATAAGACACACATTTGAAAAAATTTAATTATGCCCGAACATTTTAATTAAATTTCCACAATTAGAAGATATCAATCATGACCGCATATACAGGGTGGCGGATGAAAGACGCTACAAAAAAAAAAGCTTATAATTTTTTTTCTAATTAAGTTATCTGCATGATTTTTTTTTTATTTTGTAGATTGATCTTTACATTTAACGGAAATGAACAACAACAACAATCCAGCAGACTTGCCGATTCGTTTGGAGTTTTGCCAGAAGATGCTTCAAATAGTGGATGAGGACGAAAACATGTTGAACTGCCTTTTTATGTCTGACGAGGCCCATTTCGACTTAAACGGCAACGTGAACAAACAAAATTGTCGAATATGGGATGCTCAGAACCCACAGGTTCTCCATGAGAAGGAATTACATCCACTTCGCGTCACGGTGTGGTGCGCAGTTTCATCGCGCTGTCTTGTCGGGCCTTACTTCTTCGAAGAAAACGGTCAGACCGTTACGGTTACTGAAGACCGTTATTTGAACATGTTGAGAAATTTTTTCTACCCAGAATTACGCCGAAGGAGAATTCCTTTCAGAACAGTATGGTTTCAACAAGATGGTGCACCTCCTCACATAACCCGGCCTGTTATGACAGAATTGCGACAAAAATTTCCAAATAAGCTGATTTCAAGAAACTCCGATTTTCGTTGGCCACCCAGGTCACCTGACCTTACTGCACCAGACTTTTTCTTGTGGGGCTATTGTAAACAGAAAGTCTACAAAGTGAAACCGACAAATTTGGAAGAATTAAAGCAATCCATTCAAGCAGTAATTGCGGGCATTCCTGTTTCAACTCTCCAAGCAGTCATGAACAACTTTTTGTTAAGATGCCGCACGTGTGTCAACGAGCGTGGCGGCCATTTAATTTCAATTATTTTTAAGACTAGTTAAGCTATATTTAATAAAATTGAATAAGCTTAAAAATAAAAAAAATAAAAATGAATTCCATACACTAAGAAAAAAGTTATTTGAGTTTCTTAATGTAGCGAAATTCATCCGCTACCCTGTATATCAAACCAAAGGAATTCAAGTCTATTTTATAAGAAGAAAAATTAAAAATAATTAATTTGCGTGATATTTTTTTAAAGCAATTTGCAATTAAAAACAAGTGGAAACGTTGCAGTCGGACGCAACCGACTGCGGTGTACTAGTTACCAGCATGAAAACTGCTTAAAAAAGTCATGTACGTCTGAGGGGTACAGATGCGGCAGGGGCGCACGCTGCCTCAAAGATTTTCCGATGCAGATGGGGATGGTCAAATAGGTCAAATATTGTTAAAGGTATGGAAAGGGGGGCTGGAGGCAGTATGGGTGGACGTGGCATCCAAATTTTTGATGCAGGTCTTTGTAGAATGTCAATTACTATCTTCATACTAAATTTGGTGACTCTACCTCGAAGTTTGCAAAAAGTGTGGAAGGGGGGGCAGAATGGATGGGCATGGCTCCAACACTTTGATGCAAGTTTTTGGAGGTCGGTACCTGCTATCTTCCCACCAAATTTGGTGGCTCTAGCTCCACAACTCTGGAAGATACACGCATTCCCGTTATTGTTGAACCGTGGGGGCGGTTGGGGGTGGCTAGGGCGGTATTTGTGGGCGTGGCATCCAAACTTTTGATGCAGTTTTTGGGGGGTCATCATCGTCTATATTGGTACCAAATTTGGTGGCTCTAGCTCAAAAACTATGGGAGATATAAGCTTTTTTGACTTTAAAATGCGGGGGGCTGGGGGCGGAATGGGTGGGCGTGGCTCCAAAACTTTGATGCAGTTCTGTGGGGGTCGTTACCAGTTATCTCCCTACCAAATTCGGAGGCTCTAGCTCCAAAAATCTGGAAGATACACGCATTCCCGTTTTTGACGAAGCGTTGGGGTGGATGGGGGCAGCTAAGGCAGTATCGGTGGGCGTGGCATCTAAACTTTTGATGCAGTTTTTGGGGGGTCATCATCACCTATCTTGGCACCAAATTTGGTGGCTATAGCTCAAAAACTGTGGGAGATATAGGCTTTTTGGACTTTAAAATGCGGGGGGGATGGGGGCGGAATGGGTGGGCGTGGCTCCAAAATTGTTGATGCAGTTTTTTGGGGGCTGCTAGTAGCTATCTTCTTACCAAATTTGGTAGCTCTAGCTGTAAGCATGTGCGAAATATGTGGATTTGTCAGTTTTGAGTTATCGAATTTATCGATTTGCCAGCCCCCCAGTTATCGTAGTACCCCCATCTTGACACTTTAATATACTATCCCATAGATAAAAAGAATTGCAAAGTTTAAAGTCTCTAGCTTGAAGGGTGTGGAAAAAAGTTGCGAACATCCAGACGGACGGACGGACGGACAGACGGACGGACACCATGACGGACATTGCACAAACCCAATATACTCTTTACCTTCGGTATCTAGTATAAAGATCGATCCTTTATGTCATCGTAACCACTAATTACTAATCTAACGCTGGTCTGATTGGTTTTTGCTGGGTTTTTCCCGATCCTCGCAACAAATGTTGGACTACTCAATTTTTTTATTGAACTTCCCACTTCTAACTTTTCAATTTTTTACCTTAATTCGATTTTCAGATCTATATATAATTCTATATGTTACTTAATTTAATTATTTAAACTATTTTTTAATTTAAATTAATTTTAATTTCTTTTTAATGTGATCTGCTATTAGCTGACAATAAATAAATAAATAAAAAAAATATACTCCTGACATATGCGTACGACTGTGAATTTGGCTAAACGCAGGCCTCCCCCACAGCAGCATATTTTAAATTGTAGTATGTAACTATGATAATTAATGTTAAACAGCAGTAAGCCATAGACGAATAATGTAAGCACTGTTGTAGACGTTTTTCTCTGCCAGCGCATTTGGTGCTCGTTTTTCAAGCCACTCGGCTTGCCGACTGTGCTACGTCTTTTTCTCTCATAGCACAGCCAGCCAGCCATACTGTGTGTATACGTCAGTAGCCAGCGATATTGTAAAGCGCAGACCCTTGTTTTTTGAGCTGAACGCCTGTTATCACATGCTTATGAGCGTGTGTATTCTTTATATGATCATTTGGTATGCCTTCATCCTTTTCGTTCTTGTGACCTACCTGTAAAACAGCAATACACAAATTTGTATTCATATCAACATACATATATTTTTATATGATTGAGCGTTTTAATAAGTTTTTCAGTTTTGGTGGACCTGGGGTTTGAAGTGATTTATGATATTTTGCTTGGGCTGGGTACCATAAGCATGTGTGTGCCTTGGTATATGTATCTACATGTGCATATTTAATGTATGCGTAGCATTTGCCATGGCTTTCATTGACCTTTCTCTACTATTATGAGTTAACTTTGTTGGATAACTGTATTTGCCTACATAAATCCAAAAAGCAATACTTCCAAGGCCGTCAAATATCATATTTTGTGCTGATCGACCATTTGCAGTTACAGGCAAACAGGAAAATAAACAAGCGTCTAGTAAAATAGGCAGGTAATTATTTGGAGAAGCAGAAGCGGAAGCAACACCCAAAAAACGAACGAACAGAAGCGATTTTTTTTTTTTTTGTGGCTTGTAATTTATTTAGAATCTATCTATCTAAGACAATGACTTTATTTCATAACAAACAAGTTAAAGGCTCTAGTCGGGAGAGCCCGACTAGAAGATACCCTGAACCCAGTTGCAATAAATAAATTAAATTTATGTAAGACCCCTTTTACACGCTGAAGTTTTTGCGTCTGAAGCATTCGTTTGATGGCAAAGGGTGAAGAGGGGTTACAGCTGCAAGCAGTGCTTCATGACTTGTGAAGCAATGATTTATTTTTCTCATTTTGCTTTGCATTATTCCGATTGCATGTAAACACAGAGTTGCACAGTGTTTGATGTGAATAATAAAGTTATCGATGCGAAATATCGCACAAGCAAATATTAGCGCCAATAGTAAATACATTGTTTTGGTTAAAGGTCCGGTTCTAGTACAATAAAAAATTCCTGGCAGGAATTTGTGATATATTTTGGAAGCGTGGGCACAAGATTTTATAGCGTGACCATAGTCCACTAATTTGTGGTAAAAATATGGCATTTTGCCTTATATAGCTTAAGAGATACATGGTCACACTAAGGCATCAAATTTAAAAAGTAAACAAACCCACAAACACAAAATAAAAAATAAAAGATAAATAGTGCGAATATGCTTATTCCGTTGTTGGTAGTATATGTTGTTGCAGTGCCAATACTTTCCCATGCCTGTCTCACCGAAATAAAGTCAAAATGTTTTTTGTCTGTCAACCTCCAAAGGCATGGTCGCGACTCGACTGATTTAATGAGCAAAATCTTCCCCTCGTGACTAAAATTTCCACCCGTTTTTTGGTTTTTCTTTCCATTATTATTTATAAGTTTTTATAAACGTTTTACAAAATGTGTTTGCTGGCCTGGGCACAAAAAGATATATGATTTGGTATTTCCTGCGCCCAGCGCCAGTGTGTACATATAAATAAATCGATACTATCGATAAGCAGTTTAGTATTTTTTGCTACGTTGCTAGATACCTAGAACACGTAGCCAAAAAAAACCATTCCTGCTGCGACGATTTTGTATGAAAATTTTTTTTTCGCTGTACTGGATACCCACCTTTAACAAAAAAACAATCGATGGCAAAGATATATGTTTATAGACCATAAATTTATATCAGAGTTGCATTTACAAAGAAAATGCTGCTTGAAAAAACTTCATCGTGTAAATGCGACCAGATTTGCGAAGATGTTTTAAAACAGAATGAAAAAAAAACTTCATCAAAGAACTTCATCGTGTAAAAGGGGTCTAAGACATTGGTATACTGAATAAGCTTCAATCGATTAAGTTCAATATCTCCGGTGTTTCTCAACCGATTTGGAAGAAACTTTCAGAAAAGTTCTATCACTACCCATTACTTCAAACCTCATTTTTACATTTTCCAAATTCGATATTTTTTGTTATCGATATTATGTGTACATCGGAAACCAGAATAGTTATCGATAATTTGAAGCAAACTTGTTCTGCTCTTGGTATACGAGAACTTATATGCAAAATCAGAAGTCTCTAGCTCTTGTAGTCTCTGAGGTCCACGTGTTCTTACAGACGGACAGACGGACGGACAGACGGACATGGCTATATCGTCTCGGCTGTTG
Source organism: Scaptomyza flava (assembly GCA_030179655.1). NCBI lineage: Eukaryota > Metazoa > Arthropoda > Insecta > Diptera > Drosophilidae > Scaptomyza > Scaptomyza flava. The sequence continues at coordinate 48,557,229 of JARNME010000404.1, forward strand.
ATGCTGATCAAGAATGTATATACTTAATGGAGTCGGAGATGCTTCCTTCTACCTGTTACATACTTTTGCACACAACCAGACCTGTTAAGTAATGATTATTAATTGTAGTTATTATTATTAATTAGATTGTTTTTGTTAAAAAGTTGAAATAATGATTAGAAAAAATTAGAAAGGTAGAAGAACTTCGAAAACGGTTATGTACGTTTATTAAAGAGGGCTTTCATGACTTGGAGACTCGGGCCCGTGTGCTAGAATAGGAGTCCCAGTTCACGAAGTCCTGCGAATCACCCGCTGCGAATAGCATTTCCGCCCGGCGGTTGCAACAGCGGCAGAAATCGGAATCCGACCTTCTGACGATATCGGGGTCACTGGGGGGACTATTTCCACCGTTCAGTCAGGCGCAGCAGTTGCCGCCAAAAGAGCAGTATGCTAAAATAGCAATCTCCCCTGGGACACACCTCGCCTGTGAATAGTACCCAGGTGGGGCAGGTGGATTACAAACCAGATGTGGGCGTCGCCTACCGGGGATCCGAAAACTATAAGCATTTCGTGGTCGTCCCAGAACAAATTAGAAAGTGGGGAATCAGGTTCGATGGGTATACCGACCCGCTTGTGTTCATAGAGTCCTAAGAAGAACGAGCGAGGACTTATGACATAGAATTTGATCGATACCCAGGGCAATGAGCGAGGCGTTGACTGACATGGCGGCGCGCTGGTTCTCAACAAGTGAGCTTAATGACGCGACCTGGGATACTTTGAAGAGAGAGTTTTTCGATTTCTTTTTACCCCCGCAGTATTTTAAGCGACTGGAAGATCAGATTAGGAACCGTCGGCAGCGAGTCGGGGTGGTCGACTTGAAGAGACTTATGCGCCATGCACGTTATAGACCCGATCAGCAGTTAGATAGGGCATACGACAATCTGACACGGGAATACCGATTGTATATCCGTAGAAAGAACGTTTCGACGCTAGCAGAACTGACTCAAGCAGCCGCAGAGTACGAAAATTTAACAGGCCCGTACAACAGCGAGACGGAGTACAGTCAGTTGAGGAGGCCAGGATACCCGAGTAGGGTAGTAGGCATGGACGGTCCCGCCAGGCAAAATAATCCATTCCGGAGCCCGCCAACCCAGCCGCCGTTGGCGAGGAACGAACCCGATGCGCCCCGAACCAATCAAACGTAGGAAATTTCGAACGGAACGATAGGGCACGAACAGCGTAGGCCACAAGAAGTCGTCAAGGTATGCTACAACTGCTCACAAGGAGGGCACTTTGCCCGCGAATGCCCAAACCCCAGAGTGCTGTTTTGCAGGCAGTGTGGCAATCGGGGCCTGAGTAGAGCAGCATGTTGTGGGAAAAAAGCGGGAAACGAGCAGCGGCATCATCCGGGGCGGGATCGGATGGGCGCCGACGCGATTCAGTCCCGGAGTTAGATTACCCTCTTAAAGTCGAGTCGCCACGGTAGGGGTCGGGGACCTACTGGTCCTACGGTTGACACCGGGGCAACGAAGAGTTTTGTGAGCGAGGATTTTTTCAATAGGTTAGAGTCAAAAGGGGAAGTGTTGTCAGTGACGGCGAACACACACCTCGCAGATGGTTCGACGATACCAATAAGAAAGGTGTTACGAACAAAGGTGAGCCTCATTGACAGGAAGATAGCGTTAGATCTGCTCGTCATGCCATCCATGCTAGATAGTTTAATCGTGGGGATGGACTTTCTATGTAAGATGGGGACGACCATGCAGTGCGGTGAAGCAACGTTGATGTTGCAGAGCGCCGAACGAGGTGGACCCGACGAGAGAGGAAAAACGTGAAGCGTGTGGCTTAGGGAGTGCACAACGAGGTAATGTCCCGGGGAAATCCCACGTTAAGGACGTCGCGTATTCCAATCGAGAGGCATATGAAGACGCAATTACAGTCGTCAAGGAGCCATCATTGGGTCAACTGGAAAATGCGGGAGCGATTGCTAGTCAGAAATTAGACCCCGAATCAGACTCCAGATCAGAAGGGGGCACGGAAGAAAAGCAAGAATGGCCAGCAGACTTGGAGCCAGCCTTGCAGAAGTTTTTAAAACCGGAGCTACAACTCTTTGAGAGACTACAGGGTGTGTCCAATGTAGCCGAACACCGGATCGTCATGAAGGACAACAAGCCAATAAAGCAGAGGTATTATCCCCAGAACCCGGCGATGCAACGCGTGATCGAACAGCAAATAGACGAGTTGATAGAGGCAGGAGCCATTGAACCGTCTCGGAGCCCGCACAGCGCCCCGATCGTACTCGTTTGGAAGAAAACGAACGAATGGAGGATGTGCGTGGACTATAGGCAGCTCAACGCGCACTCTATACCAGACGCGTACCCAGTGCCCCGAATCAATCATATTTTGGAAAGACTGAGGCACGCACGCTATATATCAACGCTGGATCTGAAACACGGATATTGGCAAATCCCCATGGCGGCGGACAGTCGGGAGTGCACGGCATTCACGGTGCCCGGCAGAGGATTGTTCCACTGGAAAGTGATGCCGTTTGGATTACACTCGGCTGGTGCAACATTTCAAAGAGCCTTAGACACGGTGATCGGACCAGAGATGGAGCCGCACGCGTTCGCCTGTCTTAACGACATCAACGTAATAAGCGCAACGAAGGAACAGCATAGGGCAAACCTGAGGGAGGTTTTCCGCCGGCTGAGGGCAGCGAATCTGAGGCTGAACAGGAAAAATTGTTCGTTTTTCCAGAGGCAGCTAGTGTACCTGGGACATCTAGTGAGCGACAAGGGAATCCAGATGGATCCATCGAAGGTGGACGCGATCAGCAAGCTGAAATCCCCGAATAACATCAAGGAGCTCAGACGTTCCCTAGGGATGGCGTCTTGGTATCGACGATTCGTGCCCAATTTCACAACTGTGGTACAGCCGATGACAGACTTGTTAAAGAAAGCCCTAAAGTGGTCGTGGAGCGCAGAGCAGCAGGCCGCGTTGGACAGTCTCAAACACTATCTGACGTTTACCCCTGTCTTGGCATGTCCAGATTTTTCAAAAAGGTTCACACTACAGACGGATGCAAGCGATTATGGCCTCGGAGCAGTGCTGACCCAAACTATCGACCAGCAGGAGTGGGTGATTGCATACGCGAGTCGAAAGTTAAACAAGGCGGAGGAGAACTATTCTGCAACAGAAAAGGAGTGCCTGGCAATAGTGTGGTCGATCCGTAAGCTAAAGTGCTATCTGGAGGGATATCGCTTCGATGTTGTCACGGATCACATGGCTTTGAAGTGGTTAAATTCCATATAAAGCCCGTCGGGAAGGATTGCACGTTGGGCGTTGGAGCTCCTACAATACCAATTCGACGTGCGATACAGGAAAGGGAGACTCAACGTGGTGGCAGACGCATTATCGCGAGACCCGTTAGAGAAACTCCAGCAAGCCGTTGTTCAAGAGTCACCCGGGAAATGGATTCAAGGTATCAGAAAGAAAATTGCCAAAGAGCCGACCAAATACGCAGATTACGTCGAGGTTTCTTGAAATTGTATCGCCACCTAGGTTACCGAGCAGACGATGAGGACTACATCTCATGGAAGCTCTGCGTCGACGAGGATTGCCACGACGCACCGACGGCAGGACACCAAGGGATCCGCAAAACAATCATGAGGTTGTCACAGCGCTACTATTGGCCGGGAATGTTCCGAGACGCAGCCAAATACGTCAAGTGTTGTGGAAAATGCCAGATGTTCAAGACAGAGCAAAGGAAGCCAGCCGGACATATGCTGACCCGCCAGGTTTCAGTGCCGGTGGCCATCCTGTGCGCGGACTTTGTGGGCCGCTTACCGCGTTCAAAGCAGGGTAACACGATGTTGTTGGTATTCCATGATGCATTTACCAAATGGGTGGAACTTGTCCTCTTAAGACGAGCAACGGCAGCAACGCTACAGAAAGCCTTCCGGGAACGAATCCTATGCCGGTTTGGAGTACCCAAGAGATTCGTATGCGACAACGGAGTGCAATTCACTAGTCGAAATTTCAAAGCATTCTTGAATTCACTGGGCGTAGAAATGGAACACACAGCCCCATACTGCCAATAAGAGAATCCAACGGAAAGAACAAATCGAACGGTGAAGACGATGATAGCACAATATATTTCTGGAAGCCAAAGTTCGTGGGACGACCTGATTCCCGAAATCTCGTTAGCCGTCAATTCTAGCATTGCAGATTCGACAGGATTCTCCCCAGCATTCATAATGCATGGAAGGGAACCACGCCTGCCAGCAACTCTGTTCGATGAAAAGACGCCAGGTACAGGAAGCATTCCGCAAACGCCGGCAGAGAAAGCTGACCGACTGAAAGAGGTGTTTAAAATAGCGCAGAGCAACCAGCAACGAGCATCAACAGATCAAGGAAGGAACTACAATCTAAGGCGAAGAGAATGGCGCTCCAGAATTAACGATTGGGTCCTTCTGCGAACACACCAGCTATCCAAAGCGAGTGATGGATTCGCAGCGAAATTAGCCCCAAAATACGATGGACCATTCCCCGTTAAGAAATTTACATCGCCAAACGTGGTACGCCTAACAAAGGAAGGAGAGCGGAAGGGCCGGACCGCCAGCATATCGCAATTAAAACCGTTCCAACGTGAAAACGAGAATCTCGACACAAGCCGCCGGCACGAAGCGTGGACAAGCGAAAGCCGCTTGCCACTTCAAAGAAACCACGAATAAAATCCGCGAACGGGTTTTTTTTTCTCTCTCTCTCTCTCTCTTCCTCTCGCTAACAAACAACCAACTTTAAACGCTATCAAAAACACACCACTCAAACAGCATTGTTATAATTTATTTCCAATCTTTCTCAATAGTTGACGAAATATGGACGACACAATAGTCATAAGCAGCGATGACGAGTCGGTCGGTACCATAGCAAGGGAACACGAGGATGGTGCCCACGAAGACGGCTCGGAAGTTCGTGCGGAACACCCCGACGCCGAGTGTGCCAATGAGGAGGACACTTACCCCGAGGAAAGCGAAGCAAGTGGTCAGAGTTGTGACGATGAGGAGGACACTACCTCGGTGGAGAACGTCAGAAGCGACTCCGATTGCGACGAGGAGAAGGAAGCCATCTCGCAGAAGGGCGAGCACAACGTGGAGTTTTGGGTCGAGGACGAAGAGAGGAGTGACGAATTCGAAGAGGTCAGAGAGCAACAAGGAGCGCACAATCGGTCGCTACACCCACGGCGGGACCACCCGCGCTACCGACACACCCGGGAGTCGTCACCCCCCAAATTCAAACACACGGTGTCGTGGACAGTGCTTGTATTTTTAAAGTAATAGAGGTGACCACAATAGTAGTCGAGATGCCAAACGCAAGGGCTCCACAGCCGTGGGTAGAGGAACTGGCTTCACCACCGACTTTCCCAGCCTTGGAAGAAGGAAGCGCTGAGGACGGACTGACACAGAAGGCGCCGCAGACACCACCACCGCCGTTGAAGATGAGCCAAAAGGAACCCGAAGAGGCACAACAAAACAGCCCAAATGCGTTGGAGCCGATGGAAGAATAGAAGGTTGGGAAGAATGCCTCGAATTAGGAATTGTTGTAGAAGACATCCCGCTCAACAGCCAAGAAGCAAAAGCACAGGCAACGGGCGTGGACCCTTGGGACATTCCTAGTTTGTGGACGGCACACCCAAACGAGTCGATATTGACGACGAAAGCCATAAACGCTAATTCACTAATTTTATTTGTGTTCGAACTCATATTTGCTTTCAATTATATATAAACGTATAATACACAAACAGCTGTCTGCTGTCTTTTAACAGACCATGTTAAATCAAAATGCAACTATGCAATTGGATTTATAGTGGAATCACCTACATCTTTCACTCGCTGTTAATGAAAGATGCAGCCTAATGGAATCGGGGTATTAGACAACTATTTAATACATTATTCACAATACTTTCATCAATATTTCTGTCTTGTGAAAATTGAAAGGCTCTTAAAATATCTTCTGAGAAACTTTCTTTATAAGTATTCCAAAGTTTCAGAGCAAGAATTTGACAAAATACTAACATTATTGCAAACAGTTCTCTCAGTTTTGTAAGATTTTGACATATGACAGCTTCGGCTATAGTTGAATCCCAGTTCTTATCATCTTCTAGTAAAGGTCCGGTTCCAGTACAATAAAAAAATCCTGGCAGGAATTTGTGATATATTTATATATATATATATATATATATAAATATGGCATTTTGCCTTATATAGCTTAAGAGATACATGGTCACACTAAGGCATCAAATTTAAAAAGTAAACAAACCCACAAACACAAAATAAAAAATAAAAGATAAATAGTGCGAATATGCTTATTCCGTTGTTGGTAGTATATGTTGTTGCAGTGCCAATACTTTCCCATGCCTGTCTCACCGAAACAAAGTTAAAATGTTTGTTGTCTGTCAACCTCCAAAGGCATGGTCGCGACTCGACTGATTTAATGAGCAAAATCTTCCCCTCGTGACTAAATTTTCCACCCGTTTTTTGGTTTTTTTTTCCATTATTATTTATAAGTTTTTATAAACGTTTTACAAAATGTGTTTGCTGGCCTGGGCACAAAAAGATATATGATTTGGTATTTCCTGCGCCCAGCGCCAGTGTGTACATATTAAATAAATCTATACTATCGATAAGCAGCTTAGTATTTTTTGCTACGTTGCTGGATACCTAGAACACACGCAGCCAAAAAAAAACTATTCCTGCTGCGACGATTTTGTATCGAAATTTTTTTTTTTTTGCTGTACTGGATACCCACCTTTAATCTAAAATCTCGAATGTCAATTGAAATTATGCGCATGCTTTACCATTAACGGTTTTTAAAAATGAAGTTGGGCCACTTACAAAATGTAATAAAAGTCTTAAATAAAAACATTTGGGGTGTTCAACAGCTCGTTTCATCGTTTCACGTTTCAAAGTTGAAACGTCTCGCAACAACAACATACATAGAAAATTTCTTGAAACGTTGAAACACCCCAGCCTATGTATACAAAAAGGGTTTCAAGTTTCAACAAAGTAAAGATGGGAAGAGCACGATATTTATTCGATATTTGCTATCGATGCTCAGTACTTTTTAGTATATTTGGTGTATTATTGTGCAAAATAGTATGAACACATATGATAAATGGCCGCCAAATGTTAAAAGCATGTAATTGAGCAACTAATTCAAACAACGAGCTCTTCTCACACTCAATATCCTCCATTTATCTAATAACTTGCTTTGCTAAAGCATCGCATAGCATATCTTGAGCACTTTTAAATGGCATTTTTTACAAATAAAGTATAGCCGCAGTAAACAGCAACAGTGACAAAAATTGAAGAATAAGAAATGTAAACAAACAACAGCTGACTGCACAAACATGAAACGCATTGACACCCAAAATGCCGTTCACGAGTTAATCGTTTCAACTTTAAAACATGAAACGATGAAACGGAGCTGTTGAACACCCCAATTCTGTATTATTGGGATGAATACCATAGTGTAAACTCTTTCTAAAGCTGAATCTCTTTTAACTCCAGGAAAATTTGGCACATCATGCCCCCCGTTTTCTTCTTTGAAATTCTTTACTGTTCCATGTAAAATCCGATGGAACTTCACAATATAGAAGCGTTCTTGCAAACTTATCGCGTGTGCATAGCTCAAAGAAGGTTAGCAAAGTTGTTTTGGGTGTGGTGCTTAGTCTGTCAAGTAATTGTTGCGGATTATTGGGGTAAACATATATCCGTTGACCATTTTCTAAATGAATTGCTAAGTGTGTAATAGCCGAAAAACGTTCATGTATGGGAAATGCAAGGATTCTCCATACCGCTTCTGAGCTTCTTATATAACGGCCACTTTCGTACATATTAATTTCATTACGTTGGTCTTAAAGAGTAAATGAAACTTGATCGCTGCCTTTGTTAAAATATTTAAAAATGTATTTAATAGACTTTACAGAACTACAATACGCAACATTTATGTGAGCTTCAAATGTTCTCAATAGTACACAATTTGTAACTGCATTACCACCATCTTCTATCGCACTTCATAGTTTCTTTAAGTAATTGTCGAGGAAACCTTTTGGTACATTTTCCATTTTGCATGCATGGCGATTTATGATTAAATGAACCGCAATGACCATGAATCATATTTGACTTAACAATGTTAAATAACAAAGGATCCTCATCTGCGTTCGGTATTTCGGCACAGATAATTTTATCGATTTTATCTGGTCTTATTTTATTTTCTATCCAAAGTAGAATACGTGGTAAGCCCCGCTTTTGCCATTCCACAGAGTACATGCACGCTTCCAAACAAAGAACCTTTTGTCAATAGCTATAATATCGTGATGATCATACGTTTTTTGACCCGGTATTAAAACACTTTTTATGTCATACCATTGTGGATTGCATGTGAATGTTTTGAAAAGATCTGGTCGCCCATAATGGCGAACATATGTCTTAGCATCTTGAGTCTTTTCATGCATATATCGTGCAGAGCTTGTAAAAGAAGATGGTAAAATTACCATCTGACCAAGTTGAGCTGCGACAACATCTTGTTGGCCTATTGCATCTTGTAGATGTATATAGCTTTCTGCTCTGAGTTTCGCTTGAATGTAGCGAATATAATTTAACCTTTCTGTTTCAATTTTAGCATACATATCAACCAAAATCGGACTAAAAAGGGAACGACAATAAATTAAATGATTTAACTCAGATTGACGAATCATTATTTTATAGCTGTAAAAGCTTAACGCAGATGTCTTCTTCTTTTTTTTTGGTTCCTCTTTTTTTAATAATGGATTCCATTGTAGTATATCCACTGAATAGCCATCTTCGCCATAAGGAAATAACAAAGGGTACTGAAAGGCACCGTAAGATCGATGCACCTCACTTATACGATGTAATTTATTATTATGACTTGCAATAATAATATCGCGCTTTTCAAATTGCTTACCAACAATAACTAAAGCTATTTCGCTTGATAGAGGTGCATTGTAAAGCCCTTTGTGAGCATCAGCGGGTGTTCGATCAGCATGTTTAACCAATTTATAATCTTTAGTACTTGTTGGTATATTATTGAGAGCCATTTTTAGATCTTTTAAAAAACGATTATTATGATGAAATATACATTGAAGATCCTTTACTACGCTACAATCAACATTTGAAATATTTTTTCAACATAGTTGAGCTTCCTTTTCATCATCACCAACAAAATAAATTTGAAGAAACTTCATTTCTTCATTTGGTAAAGGTCGGATACTACCAATTAGGTGATACACTTTTCCGTGGACTTTAAAGAGTGACCAACTTCCATTTTTAGTTTTTGTTTTTTGATAGCAGCTGTTATACTTTCTTATACGATCAATGAAAAGATCATGCTTGGGATGTCCACCAATTATTAAGCTTTTATGTGGATCAGGCAAACTTCATTTTGGGAGAGCTTAACTTTTCCTGCCTTGCAACAGATACCCAAATGCTCATTTTTCCATTTTAAAGCAATACAATGTTTGCATATAAAATTCATACTACCAAGTTGAGTAACTTTATCTGACTTGTAAGCTATTCCAAAATCATAGTTTAAGCCAGACATGGCTTTAACAGTCCATGAACGCAAACGCCTTTCTTGACGTGCATCAGGATTATTAGCCTGATGTCTTCTCACTGCAACTCTATGAGCTTCAAAATTATGCGCTTACCCCTATTAATATCACGATTTTTTTTCAAATTAATGTTTTAGTACCTTTTTTTCTGCCTTGTCGGCGAACCGACTAAGTCTTTTAACGGGATTTTTAACATTTTCGGTTTACATTCACTTGACGTATCAGAATCTTAAGTTAATACTTCCTCTAAAGGAGTATAAATATAAAAATGTTCATTCGTTAATGGACCGGTAAAACGCAACAGGATGCATATTATTTCCAAATGCCAGTTATAAATTTATATTCTGAAAAAGTTGGAAATTTACAGCAAAAATTTCTGCTGCAGCTTGAAGTATGACATTGCGCGATCATATTGTTTAGAAGAGCTATAAAAAGGCAGGCTCCATCACCAATTATAGCTATTTCGGCTAACTCTCTTATGTCTGCGCGCGCTCTGCAAGTCAAACAAAGAGCGTAGTATCGCTACCTTCTTCGCACGCACTGAATCAATGCAAAACATATCTAAGAGGCTGCAGTTAAACGGATTGTACATTGCCTTAGGCTTTAATTTAGTGTGTGTGCGGAGGAGCTAGGGTTATTAAACTTTATGATTGGCATGCAAAGCGCGCACATAAAATAGAGAGTGAACGTAAATGAGCAACAACAAAGGCGCATGATCGGAGCGAGATTTCAAATTATCTGACTATCATAAGAGCAACACGCGCCCTTATGTGAACGCCCTTTGCTTGTTCGAAATTGTAGATCAATAATATATCAATAAATGTTAGTGTGTTACGTTTTGTCTAAGTTATATAAGCAGCAAGTAGGCGAATCCACCCCCATAACATATTCTGGTGTGGGAAATTTTTCTGAACGCACCAAGTTTTGTTATATTTGGGGTGTTCAACAGCTCGTTTTATCGTTTCACGTTTCAAAGTTGAAACGTCCCGCAACAACAACATACATAGAAAATTTCTTGAAACGTTGAAACACCCCAGCCTATGTATACAAAAAGGGTTTCAAGTTTCAACAAAGTAAAGATGGGAAGAGCACGATATTTAGTCGATATTTGCTATCGATGTTCAGTACTTTTTAGTATATTTGGTGTATTTTTGTGCAAAAAAGTATGAACACATATGATAAAAGGCCGCCAAATGTTAAAAGCATGTAATTGAGCAACTAATTCAAACAACGAGCTCTTCTCACATTCAATATCCTCCATTTATCTAATAACTTACTTTGCTAAAGCATCGCATAGCATATCTTTAGCACTTTTAAATGGCATTTTTTACAAATAATGTATAACTTCAGTAAAACAGCAACAGCGACAAAAATTGAAGAATAAGAAATGTCAACAAACAACAGCTGACTGCACAAACATGAAACGCATTGACACCCAAAATGCGGTTCACGAGTTAATCGTTTCAACTTTGAAACATGAAACGATGAAACGGAGCTGTTGAACACCCCTATTGTTGTT
>JARNME010000404.1:48568368-48700530 GCA_030179655.1 Scaptomyza flava
AACGCTACTTGGGACGTAAATCAATTGTCAAGGGCACACAAATTTGAATAAAAAATGTGCACTGTGCGAAGTGATACATGTACATAAAATTATGAAAATTATTTTCAAACGCATTGTTCTCTTAATTGTGTATGCACTTATTCATTAAGAAGCGGAAATCCGTTTCTTTTTGCAAGTGTTGAACCTTTTTTTATGACTTTGCTTGTGCGACGCGAAGGCGTCACTGCGCATTTGTTTTGTTTTTGTATTCTCGCTAGCGATCAAACCCTCAGCTTGTGCGCGCAAGCCTTCCCTCCTCTGTAGCCAAGTTGGCTTTGATAATTTCCAGATTTTGAAGAAGTCCACAGCAAATAGGAATGACCATTGACACGGTCACCAGGTTGCTCGATGATTTGGTAACAGTTGCGTGCTCAAACGGGGACAAAACCTTTTCTAGGTCTTCAAAAATGGAAATTTCATGCGCAGATAATGGCGTTAGTCCTTTTGGAGTGTTGAGAAGCACTTTACAAATGGCATATGTAGTTTGCAGATATCGTTGCTCTATTCCATCTCGTTGGACATTCTTGTTTCAAGCTCAATGGGTTCTCTGTATTTTGTTCATCTCTGAACTTTGCGTATGCAATGGTACTTCTGTTGAAAAAATCCACAATTTTTTTACATTTTCCCAATTAAGTCTTTAAACTGTCATTTGCCAGACAGTCCTGAAAAACCAAATTTATCGTATGCGCAACGCATGGAACATTGCTTTTTGAAAGAAGATAGGCTGCTTTCCGCATATCAAAATCATTATTTATGAAATGACAGATGACTGTCAGATAACTTTCATTGGCTCTTGTAGTCCGGCCATCAGTTGTTATAGCGACGTAATCTATTTGATCAAGGAAAGGGCGTAATTTTTGCTTCATCTCTGCGAACATATTTGGCAAACATACTGCGCTCCGTATTTTTCGCTATGGCACTAGTAGCGTGGATCTAGTGTGCTTACTAAATGCCGAAAGCCCTTGTTCTACTCCACAGAATATGGCCGAAGATCAGTAATTATAAAATAAGTCACTGCAAGTTCTAGTGCCTGTTTTTTGCTGATGATGCATCGTATTTCATTTCCAAAGGCATTAATTGGTGCTTAAATTTGAGCTAGAGTCACGAAATTTGGAAGGAAGATAGCAATTGACATCCCACAAAGATCTGCAGCAAAAATTAGGATGCCACCCCATCCATACCACCCCCAGCCCTTCTTTCCACAGCTTTTGAAAACTTTTTGCTAGAGCCACCCAATTGGGTATGAAGATAGCAATTGATATTCCACAAAGATCTGCAGCAAAAATGTCGATGCCACGCCCACCCCTACCGCCCCCAGACCCCCTCTCCACACCTTTTACAAACTTTGAGCTAGAGTCACCAAATTGGCAGAATGATAACTGGGGCATCCCCATCTGCATCGGAGAATTTTTAAGGCAGCGAACACCCCTGCCGCATCCGTACGCATCTGGAAAACAGGCCTCTTTTTACCGGTTTAAATACTGGTAACGAGTATACCGCAATCGGTTGCGTCCGACTGCAACGTTTCCACTTGTTTTTGCACTGATTTTTTGCCAAAAAAATTTTATTTTTGGCAAAAGTAAATAAAATTTTGTAAGGTAGGCCAAATGCCGGCCTTCCCACAATACATTTATGGAAACAGCAGTATTATTATTTTGTATCATTAAATACTATTACTATTATCATTTCAATCATTAAGATATTAAGACAAATGCGAAATACTATGAAGTAAATATTAATGGAATAAATGCAATGTCAACGTCTACAGACCTTAAGTTTAGCATAAGTATAATACGGTGAAGGGCATAGAATAAGCATAGTATAAGATAACTTAAGAGAGCAGCGCAAGAAGAGCGGAGGTCGTTTGCACTCTCACACGATCCAAATGTTGCGACCCACGATCTAGATGTCGCGACCCACAAAGGCGAAAAGGGCGCGCTCAGGCCGAGCGCGAGACGACGAAATCAATCGAGAGGTGGGAGCAAATGCGAACAGACGTGAACGCGGGTGTCGAGACAATAGAACATAATAAGTGAAGGCGAATTAAGTGACAGAGATTTGTCCCAGGTTAGAATTATATTGGCGTGGACGCGATCCCCCACCCTAAGGTTGAGAATAAACCATAAGTGGAACCGAGTAGAGTAAGTTATCAAATTAAAGTTAAGAATATTCCAAATCCTCGTGTTTTCACTTTCGCCCCGAGAGGCGCTGAACGGTAGACGCAAACGCGCGCGGTTATATACATATACATACGTGCACATTGTGCACACGTGGTCGGCACACGGGTAGATGCGTTTTAGAATTATTTTTGGTTAGGGTCTGAATGATCAGCGGCACGCGTGCTGTGGCTCGTCCCGCACGCTTCCCATATCATTCGGCCGGTTCGGTGACGGAGCTTTGGCATCCGTGCGACCTCGATTTGTAAGGGAACATAACCTGTGCTATCGGTGGTACATGTACTGTGGCTTTTCCCGTGCGCCTTCCTGATCGCCAGCCGTCGCGAAATCTTAACACCGGTGTGAAAGCAGACTAGCTTGCCTCCAACTCGCGAATACGTTTCAGCAAATTTAAATATTTCTTGTAACGTGGAACCTTGGCCGGACTGAGTTTCATACCCCGGCCAAAATCACTACTTTGCAAATTATATGTTATCAAATAAAACAATCGATGAGAAAGATGTATGTTTATCGACCATAAATTTAAATCAGAGTTGCATTTACAAAGAAAATGCTGCATGAAAAAACTTCATCGTGTAAATGCGAACAGATGTGAAAAGAAGTTTTAAAGCAGAATGAAGCTGTAGAAGTACCAGATATGGAGGGGTAGCCGGTCCTAACGGGAAGAGATCCAGCTGTGGGCAGACCGGACGGAACGGCGGATCAAGGCAGGAGGAGGATGCCCCGGGGGCTCCTCAGCCCAGCACCGCCATGGGAACGGTCCGAGAAGACAGCGTGGACGCTGGAGTACAACGGTTCGGCGAGGTAGGAGGGTGCGCAATTACACCGGTGGGCAATTACACAGGTGGAAAGTGTCGAAATCAAGGAAAACGGGTAAACGAGGAAATATTGAAAAAGGAATTGGCTCTCTTTGACGAGCTGCAATGGATGTCCCACGTAGCTGAGCACCGAAAGGACGACAAGCCGATTAAGCAGAGGTATTACCCTAAAAAGCGTGTTCGCAGCAAGGGGATAGAATTGTAAAGAGATAACGTAAGAAGGGAAAGCTCATCTCAGTTCAGTTGGAAATTTACAGCAAAAATTTCTGCTGCAGCTTGAAGTATGACATTGCGCGATAATATTGTTTAATAGAGCTATAAAAAGGCAGGCTCCATCACCAATTATAGCTATTTCGGCTAACTCTCTTATGTCTGCGCGCGCTCAAGTCAAACATAGAGCGTAGTATCGCTACCTTCTTCGCATGCACTGAATCAATGCAAAACATATCTAAGAGGCTGCAGTTAAACGGATTGTTCATTGCCTTAGGCTTTAATTTAGTGTGTGTGCGGAGGAGCTAGGGTTATTAAACTTTATGATTGGCATGCAAAGCGCGCACATAAAATAGAGAGTGAACGTAAATGAGCAACAACAAAGGCGCATGATCGGAGCGAGATTTCAAATTATCTGATTATCATAAGAGCAACACGCGCCCTTATGTGAACGCCCTTTGCTTGTTCGAAATTGTAGATCAATAATATATCAATAAATGTTAGTGTGTTACGTTTTGTCTAAGTGAGTGAATTTAACTCTATTAAACCTGGCTACTTGCCTGGTCCTGATGGAGTGCCAGGTTGTATTCTTAGATACTGCGCGGATTCTCTTTGTGCGCCATTAAATAAATTATTTAACTTGTCTGTTGATTCAAACGTGTTCCCTTATATATGGAAAGAATCCTTTATAATTCCACTCCATAAAAATTCTTCAAAATCAAACGTTAAAAATTATAGGGGCATATCCAAGTTGTCTGCCATACCAAAAGTCTTTGAAAAAATTATATGTTCTCAACTGCAACACGGATGTAGTTCGATTATATCGCCTTATCAACACGGTTTTGTTAGGCGTAGATCTACTACCACTAACCTTCTTGAATTCACTTCGCTTGTTATCAAAGGGTTTCAGGAAAAAATGCAGCTGACGTTGTTTACACCGATTTTAGTAAGGCATTTGATTCTGTAAGTCATCCTCTGTTGCTTCATAAATTAAATATTATTGGATTTCCATCAAAACTATTATTGTGGCTTTCGGAGTACTTGTGTGGTCGAACACAAAAAGTAGTTTTTAAATCGTCGGTATCTAAACCTATTTTTGTTACCTCTGGTGTACCCCAGGGTAGTCACCTTGGACCTTTGCTTTTTAATTTGTTTATTAACGATCTTCCAGCAGTTATTACTAACTCTTTTGTGTATATGTTTGCTGATGATGTAAAGCTATGTTTCACCTATAATGACGCTTCCCTGTGTAATTTTCTACAGTCGGATTTGGGCGCGTTGTCAGTCTGGTGCCGTACTAACTTACTAAATTTAATTGTTCAAAATGTAAAGTCATGTCTTTTGTAGAAGTACCCCTTATACTGCTCACTATTTGCTTGATGGTTCACCACTTGACCGCGTGTTTGAAATCAAAGATTTAGGCATTATTCTTGATCCTAAATTAAAGTTTGACGCTCATATTTCGTATATGGTCAATAAGGCCATTAATGTCCTTGGCTTCATCAAGCGGTGGTCGAAAGAGTTTAATGATCCGTACACCACTAAAACGCTTTATACATCCTTAGTACGTCCTATTCTGGAGTATGGATCTTGTGTGTGGTCCCCACAATTCTCGATTCACCAGGACAGAATTGAATCTGTGCAGAAGAAATTTCTTCTATTTGCCCTTAGAAGTTTTAACTGGGTTGCTGGAGTTGACTTACCCCCGTATTCAAGTAGACTCCTTTTGATAAATCTTCCTTCCCTGTTAAACCGTAGAACTGTACATGGAGTATTATTTATGACAAACCTACTTAATGGTGAAATCGACTCATCAGTTCTTTTGGTTCGAATTAAATTTAATGTCCCGGTTAGATCTTCACGTAACTTTTTACCCCTTAGCCTTGATCGTTGCTTAAGCAACTATTTAATTCATGAACCATTTCGTGTTATATGTTCTGACTATAACAAACTTTATTCTCTTGTCTCCTTGGAGGCCTCAACTCCAGTACTAAAAAGATCGATCCTTTTTGCTTTATCTAATCGTAACCACTAACTACTAATCTAACGCTGGTCTGATTGGGTTTTTCTGGGTTTTTCCCAATCCTCGCAACAAATGTTGGACTGCTCAATTTTTTATTGAATTTCCCAGAGCTTTAACTTTCTCTTCTAATTATTTTTTCAGATTTATATATTATTCTATATTTTACTTAATTTAATTATTTTAATTATTTTTAATTTAAATTAAATTTTGATTCATTTAAATGTCAGCTGCTCTTAGCTGACTATAAATAAATAAATAAATATATAAGCAGCAAGTAGGCGAATCCACCCCATAACATATTCTGGTGTGGGAAATTTTTCTGGACGCACCAAGTTTTGTTATATTGTTGTTGTTTTTTAACATCAATGACACCAAAAAAAGTAGCAGTGCGGGCCCAACAACAACACAAACGCTACTTGGTTCGTAAATCAATTGTCAAGGGCACACAAATTTGAAAAAAAAAATGTGCACTGTGCGAAGTGATACATGTACATGAAATTATGAAAATTATTTTCAAACGCATTGTTCTCTTAATTGTGTATGCACTTATTCATTAAGAAGCGGAAATCCGTTTCTTTTTTGCAAGTGTAGAACCTTTTTTTATGACTTTGCTTGTGCGACGCGAAGGCGTCACTGCGCATTTGTTTTGTTTTTGTATTCTCGCTCGCGATCAAACCCTCAGCTTGTGCGCGCAAGCCTTCCCTCCTCTGTAGCCAAGTTGGCTTTGATAATTTCCAGATTTTGAAGAAGTCCACAGCAAATAGGAATGACCATTGACACGGTCACCAGGTTGCTCGATGATGTGGTAACAGTTGCGTGCTCAAACGGGGACAAAACCTTTTCTAGGTCTTCAAAAATGGAAATTTCATGCGCAGATAATGGCGTTAATCCTTTTGGAGTGTTGAGAAGTACTTTACAATGGCATATGTAGTTTGCAGATATTGTTGCGCTATTCCATCTCGTTGGATATTCTTGTTTCAAGCTCAATGGGTTCTCTGTATTTTGTTCATCTCTGAACTTTGCGTATGCAATGGTACTTCTGTTGAAAAAATCCACAATTTTTTTACATTTTCCCAATTAAGTCTTTAAACTGTCATTTGCCAGACAGTCCTGAAAAACCAAATTTATCGTATGCGCAACGCATGGAACATTGCTTTTTGAAAGAAGATAGGCTGCTTTCCGCATATCAAAATCATTATTTATGAAATGACAGGTGACTGTCAGATAACTTTCATTGGCTCTTGTAGTCCGGCCATCAGTTGTTATAGCGACGTAATCTATTTGATCAAGGAAAGGGCGTAATTATTGCTTCATCTCTGCGAACATATTTGGCAAACATACTGCGCTCCGTATTTTTCGCTATGGCACTAGTAGCGTGGATCTAGTGTGCTTACCAAATGCCGAAAGCCCTTGTTCTACTCCACAGAATATGGCCGAAGATCAGTAATTATAAAATAAGTCACTGCACGTTCTAGTGCCTGTTTTTTGCTGATGATGCATCGTATTTCATTTCCAAAGGCATTAATTGGTGCTTAAATTTGAGCTAGAGTCACGAAATTTGGAAGGAAGATAGCAATTGACATCCCACAAAGATCTGCAGCAAAAATTAGGATGCCACCCCATCCATACCACCCCCAGCCCTTCTTTCCACAGCTTTTGAAAACTTTTTGCTAGAGCCACCCAATTGGGTATGAAGATAGCAATTGATATTCCACAAAGATCTGCAGCAAAAATGTCGATGCCACGCCCACCCCTACCGCCCCCAGACCCCCTCTCCACACCTTTTACAAACTTTGAGCTAGAGTCACCAAATTTGGCAGAATGATAACTGGGGCATCCCCATCTGCATCGGAGAATTTTTAAGGCAGCGAACACCCCTGCCGCATTCATACGCATCTGGAAAACAGGCCTCTTTTTACCGGTTTAAATACTGGTAACGAGTATACCGCAATCGGTTGCGTCCGACTGCAACGTTTCCACTTGTTTTTGCACTGATTTTTTGCCAAAAAAAATTTTATTTTTGGCAAAAGTAAATAAAATTTTGTAAGGTAGGCCAAATGCCGGCCTCCCCACAATACATTTATGGAAACAGCAGTATTATTATTTTGTATCATTAAATACTATTACTATTATCATTTCAATCATTAAGATATTAAGACAAATGCGAAATACTATGAAGTAAATATTAATGGAATAAATGCAATGTCAACGTCAACAGACCTTAAGTTTAGCATAAGTATAATACGGTGAAGGGCATAGAATAAGCATAGTATAAGATAACTTAAGAGAGCAGCGCAAGAAGAGCGGAGGTCGTTTGCACTCTCACACGATCCAAATGTTGCGACCCACGATCTAGATGTCACGACCCACAAAGGCGAAAAGGGCGCGCTCAGGCCGAGCGCGAGACGACGAAATCAATCGAGAGGTGGGAGCAAATGCGAACAGACGTGAACGCGGGTGTCGAGACAATAGAACATAATAAGTGAAGGCGAATTAAGTGACAGAGATTTGTCCCAGGTTAGAATTATATTGGCGTGGACGCGATCCCCCACCCTAAGGTTGAGAATAAACCATAAGTGGAACCGAGTAGAGTAAGTTATCAAATAAAAGTTAAGAATATTCCAAACCCTCGTTTTTTCACTTTCGCCCCGAGAGGCGCTGAACGGTAGACGCAAACGCGCGTGGTTATATACATATACATACGTGCACATTGTGCACACGTGGTCGGCACACGGGTAGATGCGTTTAGAATTATTTTTGGTTAGGGTCTGAATGATCAGCGGCACGCGTGCTGTGGCTCGTCCCGCACGCTTCCCATATCATTCGGCCGGTTCGGTGACGGAGCTTTGGCATCCGCGCGACCTCGATTTGTGAGGGAACATAACCTGTGCTATCGGTGGTACATGTACTGTGGCTTTTCCCGTGCGCCTCCCTGATCGCCAGCCGTCGCGAAATCTTAACACCGGTGTGAAAGCAGACTAGCTTGCCTCCAACTCGCGAATACGTTTCAGCAAATTTAAATATTTCTTGTAACGTGGAACCTTGGCCGGACTGAGTTTCATACCCCGGCCAAAATCACTACTTTACAAATTATATGTTATCAAATAAAACAATCGATGGGAAAGATGTATGTTTATCGACCATAAACTTAAATCAGAGTTGCATTTACAAAGAAAATGCTGCATGAAAAAACTTCATCGTGTAAATGCGAACAGATGTGAAAAGAAGTTTTAAAGCAGAATGAAGCTGTAGAAGTACCAGATATGGAGGGGTAGCAGGTCCTAACGGAAAGAGATCCAGCTGTGGGCAGACCGGACGGAACGGCGGATCAAGGCAGGAGGAGGATGCCCCGGGGGCTCCTCAGCCCAGCACCGCCGTGGGAACGGTCCGAGAAGACAGCGTGGACGCTGGAGTACAACGGTTCGGCGAGGTAGGAGGGTGCGCAATTACACCGGTGGGCAATTACACGGGTGGAAAGTGTCGAAATCAAGGAAAACGGGTAAACGAGGAAATATTGAAAAAGGAATTGGCTCTCTTTGACGAGCTGCAATGGATGTCCCACGTAGCTGAGGTACTACCCTAAAAAGCGTGTTCGCAGCAAGGGGATAGAATTGTAAAGAGATAACGTAAGAAGGGAAAGCTCATCTCAGTTCAGTTGGAAATTTACAGCAAAAATTTCTGCTGCAGCTTGAAGTATGACATTGCGCGATCATATTGTTTAATAGAGCTATAAAAAGGCAGGCTCCATCACCAATTATAGCTATTTCGGCTAACTCTCTTATGTCTGCGCGCGCTCAAGTCAAACATAGAGCGTAGTGTCGCTACCTTCTTCGCACGCACTGAATCAATGCAAAACATATCTAAGAGGCTGCAGTTAAACGGATTGTACATTGCCTTAGGCTTTAATTTAGTGTGTGTGCGGAGGAGCTAGGGTTATTAAACTTTATGATTGGCATGCAAAGCGCGCACATAAAATAGAGAGTGAACGTAAATGAGCAACAACAAAGGCGCATGATCGGAGCGAGATTTCAAATTATCTGATTATCATAAGAGCAACACGCGCCCTTATGTGAACGCCCTTTGCTTGTTCGAAATTGTAGATCAATAATATATCAATAAATGTTAGTGTGTTACGTTTTGTCTAAGTGAGTGCATTTAACTCTATTAAACCTGGCTACTTGCCTGGTCCTGATGGAGTGCCAGGTTGTATTCTTAGATACTGCGCGGATTCTCTTTGTGCGCCATTAAATAAATTATTTAACTTGTCTGTTGATTCAAACGTGTTCCCTTATATATGGAAGGAATCCTTTATAATTCCACTCCATAAAAATTCTTCAAAATCAAACGTTAAAAATTATAGGGGCATATCCAAGTTGTCTGCCATACCAAAAGTCTTTGAAAAAATTATATGTTCTCAACTGCAACACGGATGTAGTTCGATTATATCGCCTTATCAACACGGTTTTGTTAGGCGTAGATCTACTACCACTAACCTTCTTGAATTCACTTCGCTTGTTATCAAAGGGTTTCAGGAAAAAATGCAAACTGACGTTGTTTACACCGATTTTAGTAAGGCATTTGATTCTGTAAGTCATCCTCTGTTGCTTCATAAATTAAATATTATTGGATTTCCATCAAAACTATTATTGTGGCTTTCGGAGTACTTGTGTGGTCGAACACAAAAAGTAGTTTTTAAATCGTCGGTATCTAAACCTATTTTGTTACCTCTGGTGTACCCCAGGGTAGTCACCTTGGACCTTTGCTTTTTAATTTGTTTATTAACGATCTTCCAGCAGTTATTACTAACTCTTTTGTGTATATGTTTGCTGATGATGTAAAGCTATGTTTCACCTATAATGACGCTTCCCTGTGTAATTTTCTACAGTCGGATTTGGGCGCGTTGTACTAAATTTAAATTGTTCAAAATGTAAAGTCATGTCTTTTTGTAGAAGTACCCCTTATACTGCTCACTATTTGCTTGATGGTTCACCACTTGACCGCGTGTTTGAAATCAAAGATTTAGGCATTATTCTTGATCCTAAATTAAAGTTTGACGCTCATATTTCGTATATGGTCAATAAGGCCATTAATGTCCTTGGCTTCATCAAGCGGTGGTCGAAAGAGTTTAATGATCCGTACACCACTAAAACGCTTTATACATCCTTAGTACGTCCTATTCTGGAGTATGGATCTTGTGTGTGGTCCCCACATTACTCGATTCACCAGGACAGAATTGAATCTGTGCAGAAGAAATTTCTTCTATTTGCCCTTAGAAGTTTTAACTGGGTTGCTGGAGTTGACTTACCCCCGTATTCAAGTAGACTCCTTTTGATAAATCTTCCCTCCCTGTTAAACCGTAGAACTATACATGGAGTATTATTTATTACAAACCTACTTAATGGTGAAATCGACTCATCAGTTCTTTTGAGTCGAATTAAATTTAATGTCCCGGTTAGATCTTCACGTAACTTTTTACCCCTTAGCCTTGATCGTTGCTTCAGCAACTATTTAATTCATGAACCATTTCGTGTTATATGTTCTGACTATAACAAACTTTATTCTCTTGTCTCCTTGGAGGCCTCAACTCCAGTACTAAAAAGATCGATCCTTTTTGCTTTATCTAATCGTAACCACTAACTACTAATCTAACGCTGGTCTGATTGGGTTTTTCTGGGTTTTTCCCAATCCTCGCAACAAATGTTGGACTGCTCAATTTTTTATTGAATTTCCCAGAGCTTTAACTTTAACTTTTAATTATTTTTTCAGATTTATATATTATTCTATATTTTACTTAATTTAATTATTTTAATTATTTTTAATTTAAATTAAATTTTGATTCATTTAAATGTCAGCTGCTCTTAGCTGACTATAAATAAATAAATAAATATATAAGCAGCAAGTAGGCGAATCCACCCCCATAACATATTCTGGTGTGGGAAATTTTTCTGGACGCACCAAGTTTTGTTATATTGTTGTTGTTTTTTAACATCAATGACACCAAAAAAAAGTAGCAGTGCGGGCCCAACAACAACACAAACGCTACTTGGTTCGTAAATCAATTGTCAAGGGCACACAAATTTGAAAAAAAAAATGTGCACTGTGCGAAGTGATACATGTACATGAAATTATGAAAATTATTTTCAAACGCATTGTTCTCTTAATTGTGTATGCACTTATTCATTAAGAAGCGGAAATCCGTTTCTTTTTTGCAAGTGTAGAACCTTTTTTTATGACTTTGCTTGTGCGACGCGAAGGCGTCACTGCGCATTTGTTTTGTTTTTGTATTCTCGCTCGCGATCAAACCCTCAGCTTGTGCGCGCAAGCCTTCCCTCCTCTGTAGCCAAGTTGGCTTTGATAATTTCCAGATTTTGAAGAAGTCCACAGCAAATAGGAATGACCATTGACACGGTCACCAGGTTGCTCGATGATGTGGTAACAGTTGCGTGCTCAAACGGGGACAAAACCTTTTCTAGGTCTTCAAAAATGGAAATTTCATGCGCAGATAATGGCGTTAATCCTTTTGGAGTGTTGAGAAGTACTTTACAAATGGCATATGTAGTTTGCAGATATTGTTGCGCTATTCCATCTCGTTGGATATTCTTGTTTCAAGCTCAATGGGTTCTCTGTATTTTGTTCATCTCTGAACTTTGCGTATGCAATGGTACTTCTGTTGAAAAAATCCACAATTTTTTTACATTTTCCCAATTAAGTCTTTAAACTGTCATTTGCCAGACAGTCCTGAAAAACCAAATTTATCGTATGCGCAACGCATGGAACATTGCTTTTTGAAAGAAGATAGGCTGCTTTCCGCATATCAAAATCATTATTTATGAAATGACAGGTGACTGTCAGATAACTTTCATTGGCTCTTGTAGTCCGGCCATCAGTTGTTATAGCGACGTAATCTATTTGATCAAGGAAAGGGCGTAATTATTGCTTCATCTCTGCGAACATATTTGGCAAACATACTGCGCTCCGTATTTTTCGGTATGGCACTAGTAGCGTGGATCTAGTGTGCTTACCAAATGCCGAAAGCCCTTGTTCTACTCCACAGAATATGGCCGAAGATCAGTAATTATAAAATAAGTCACTGCACGTTCTAGTGCCTGTTTTTTGCTGATGATGCATCGTATTTCATTTCCAAAGGCATTAATTGGTGCTTAAATTTGAGCTAGAGTCACGAAATTTGGAAGGAAGATAGCAATTGACATCCCACAAAGATCTGCAGCAAAATTAGGATGCCACCCCATCCATACCACCCCCAGCCCTTCTTTCCACAGCTTTTGAAAACTTTTGCTAGAGCCACCCAATTGGGTATGAAGATAGCAATTGATATTCCACAAAGATCTGCAGCAAAAATGTCGATGCCACGCCCACCCCTACCGCCCCCAGACCCCCTCTCCACACCTTTTACAAACTTTGAGCTAGAGTCACCAAATTTGGCAGAATGATAACTGGGGCATCCCCATCTGCATCGGAGAATTTTTAAGGCAGCGAACACCCCTGCCGCATTCATACGCATCTGGAAAACAGGCCTCTTTTTAACCGGTTTAAATACTGGTAACGAGTATACCGCAATCGGTTGCGTCCGACTGCAACGTTTCCACTTGTTTTTGCACTGATTTTTTGCCAAAAAAATTTTATTTTTGGCAAAAGTAAATAAAATTTTGTAAGGTAGGCCAAATGCCGGCCTCCCCACAATACATTTATGGAAACAGCAGTATTATTATTTTGTATCATTAAATACTATTACTATTATCATTTCAATCATTAAGATATTAAGACAAATGCGAAATACTATGAAGTAAATATTAATGGAATAAATGCAATGTCAACGTCAACAGACCTTAAGTTTAGCATAAGTATAATACGGTGAAGGGCATAGAATAAGCATAGTATAAGATAACTTAAGAGAGCAGCGCAAGAAGAGCGGAGGTCGTTTGCACTCTCACACGATCCAAATGTTGCGACCCACGATCTAGATGTCACGACCCACAAAGGCGAAAAGGGCGCGCTCAGGCCGAGCGCGAGACGACGAAATCAATCGAGAGGTGGGAGCAAATGCGAACAGACGTGAACGCGGGTGTCGAGACAATAGAACATAATAAGTGAAGGCGAATTAAGTGACAGAGATTTGTCCCAGGTTAGAATTATATTGGCGTGGACGCGATCCCCCACCCTAAGGTTGAGAATAAACCATAAGTGGAACCGAGTAGAGTAAGTTATCAAATAAAAGTTAAGAATATTCCAAACCCTCGTTTTTTCACTTTCGCCCCGAGAGGCGCTGAACGGTAGACGCAAACGCGCGTGGTTATATACATATACATACGTGCACATTGTGCACACGTGGTCGGCACACGGGTAGATGCGTTTAGAATTATTTTTGGTTAGGGTCTGAATGATCAGCGGCACGCGTGCTGTGGCTCGTCCCGCACGCTTCCCATATCATTCGGCCGGTTCGGTGACGGAGCTTTGGCATCCGCGCGACCTCGATTTGTGAGGGAACATAACCTGTGCTATCGGTGGTACATGTACTGTGGCTTTTCCCGTGCGCCTCCCTGATCGCCAGCCGTCGCGAAATCTTAACACCGGTGTGAAAGCAGACTAGCTTGCCTCCAACTCGCGAATACGTTTCAGCAAATTTAAATATTTCTTGTAACGTGGAACCTTGGCCGGACTGAGTTTCATACCCCGGCCAAAATCACTACTTTACAAATTATATGTTATCAAATAAAACAATCGATGGGAAAGATGTATGTTTATCGACCATAAACTTAAATCAGAGTTGCATTTACAAAGAAAATGCTGCATGAAAAACTTCATCGTGTAAATGCGAACAGATGTGAAAAGAAGTTTTAAAGCAGAATGAAGCTGTAGAAGTACCAGATATGGAGGGGTAGCAGGTCCTAACGGAAAGAGATCCAGCTGTGGGCAGACCGGACGGAACGGCGGATCAAGGCAGGAGGAGGATGCCCCGGGGCTCCTCAGCCCAGCACCGCCGTGGGAACGGTCCGAGAAGACAGCGTGGACGCTGGAGTACAACGGTTCGGCGAGGTAGGAGGGTGCGCAATTACACCGGTGGGCAATTACACGGGTGGAAAGTGTCGAAATCAAGGAAAACGGGTAAACGAGGAAATATTGAAAAAGGAATTGGCTCTCTTTGACGAGCTGCAATGGATGTCCCACGTAGCTGAGGTACTACCCTAAAAAGCGTGTTCGCAGCAAGGGGATAGAATTGTAAAGAGATAACGTAAGAAGGGAAAGCTCATCTCAGTTCAGTTGGAAATTTACAGCAAAAATTTCTGCTGCAGCTTGAAGTATGACATTGCGCGATCATATTGTTTAATAGAGCTATAAAAAGGCAGGCTCCATCACCAATTATAGCTATTTCGGCTAACTCTCTTATGTCTGCGCGCGCTCAAGTCAAACATAGAGCGTAGTGTCGCTACCTTCTTCGCACGCACTGAATCAATGCAAACATATCTAAGAGGCTGCAGTTAAACGGATTGTACATTGCCTTAGGCTTTAATTTAGTGTGTGTGCGGAGGAGCTAGGGTTATTAAACTTTATGATTGGCATGCAAAGCGCGCACATAAAATAGAGAGTGAACGTAAATGAGCAACAACAAAGGCGCATGATCGGAGCGAGATTTCAAATTATCTGATTATCATAAGAGCAACACGCGCCCTTATGTGAACGCCCTTTGCTTGTTCGAAATTGTAGATCAATAATATATCAATAAATGTTAGTGTGTTACGTTTTGTCTAAGTGAGTGCATTTAACTCTATTAAACCTGGCTACTTGCCTGGTCCTGATGGAGTGCCAGGTTGTATTCTTAGATACTGCGCGGATTCTCTTTGTGCGCCATTAAATAAATTATTTAACTTGTCTGTTGATTCAAACGTGTTCCCTTATATATGGAAGGAATCCTTTATAATTCCACTCCATAAAAATTCTTCAAAATCAAACGTTAAAAATTATAGGGGCATATCCAAGTTGTCTGCCATACCAAAAGTCTTTGAAAAAATTATATGTTCTCAACTGCAACACGGATGTAGTTCGATTATATCGCCTTATCAACACGGTTTTGTTAGGCGTAGATCTACTACCACTAACCTTCTTGAATTCACTTCGCTTGTTATCAAAGGGTTTCAGGAAAAAATGCAAACTGACGTTGTTTACACCGATTTTAGTAAGGCATTTGATTCTGTAAGTCATCCTCTGTTGCTTCATAAATTAAATATTATTGGATTTCCATCAAAACTATTATTGTGGCTTTCGGAGTACTTGTGTGGTCGAACACAAAAAGTAGTTTTTAAATCGTCGGTATCTAAACCTATTTTTGTTACCTCTGGTGTACCCCAGGGTAGTCACCTTGGACCTTTGCTTTTTAATTTGTTTATTAACGATCTTCCAGCAGTTATTACTAACTCTTTTGTGTATATGTTTGCTGATGATGTAAAGCTATGTTTCACCTATAATGACGCTTCCCTGTGTAATTTTCTACAGTCGGATTTGGGCGCGTTGTACTAAATTTAAATTGTTCAAAATGTAAAGTCATGTCTTTTTGTAGAAGTACCCCTTATACTGCTCACTATTTGCTTGATGGTTCACCACTTGACCGCGTGTTTGAAATCAAAGATTTAGGCATTATTCTTGATCCTAAATTAAAGTTTGACGCTCATATTTCGTATATGGTCAATAAGGCCATTAATGTCCTTGGCTTCATCAAGCGGTGGTCGAAAGAGTTTAATGATCCGTACACCACTAAAACGCTTTATACATCCTTAGTACGTCCTATTCTGGAGTATGGATCTTGTGTGTGGTCCCCACAATACTCGATTCACCAGGACAGAATTGAATCTGTGCAGAAGAAATTTCTTCTATTTGCCCTTAGAAGTTTTAACTGGGTTGCTGGAGTTGACTTACCCCCGTATTCAAGTAGACTCCTTTTGATAAATCTTCCCTCCCTGTTAAACCGTAGAACTATACATGGAGTATTATTTATTACAAACCTACTTAATGGTGAAATCGACTCATCAGTTCTTTTGAGTCGAATTAAATTTAATGTCCCGGTTAGATCTTCACGTAACTTTTTACCCCTTAGCCTTGATCGTTGCTTCAGCAACTATTTAATTCATGAACCATTTCGTGTTATATGTTCTGACTATAACAAACTTTATTCTCTTGTCTCCTTGGAGGCCTCAACTCCAGTACTAAAAAGATCGATCCTTTTTGCTTTATCTAATCGTAACCACTAACTACTAATCTAACGCTGGTCTGATTGGGTTTTTCTGGGTTTTTCCCAATCCTCGCAACAAATGTTGGACTGCTCAATTTTTTATTGAATTTCCCAGAGCTTTAACTTTAACTTTTAATTATTTTTTCAGATTTATATATTATTCTATATTTTACTTAATTTAATTATTTTAATTACTTTTAATTTAAATTAAATTTTGATTCATTTAAATGTCAGCTGCTCTTAGCTGACTATAAATAAATAAATAAATATAAGCAGCAAGTAGGCGAATCCACCCCCATAACATATTCTGGTGTGGGAAATTTTTCTGGACGCACCAAGTTTTGTTATATTGTTGTTGTTTTTTAACATCAATGACACCAAAAAAAGTAGCAGTGCGGGCCCAACAACAACACTGACAACAACAACAAACGCTACTTGGGTCGTAAATCAATTGTCAAGGGCACACAAATTTGAAAAAAAAAAAAATGTGCACTGTGCGAAGTGATACATGTACATAAAATTATGAAAATTATTTTCAAACGCATTGTTCTCTTAATTGTGTATGCACTTATTCATTAAGAAGCGGAGATCCGTTTCTTTTTTGCAAGTGTTGAACTTTTTTTTATGACTTTGCTTGTGCGACGCGAAGGCGTCACTGCGCATTTGTTTTGTTTTTGTATTCTCGCTCGCGATCAAACCCTCAGCTTGTGCGTGCAAGCCTTCCCTCCTCTGTAGCCAAGTTGGCTTTGATAATTTCCAGATTTTGAAGAAGTCCACAGCAAATGGGAATGACCATTGACACGGTCACCAGGTTGCTCGATGATGTGGTAACAGTTGCGTGCTCAAACGGGGACAAAACCTTTTCTAGGTCTTCAAAAATGGAAATTTCATGCGCAGATAATGGCGTTAATCCTTTTGGAGTGCTGAGAAGAACTTTACAAATGGCATATGTAGTTTGCAGATATCGTTGCTCTATTCCATCTCGTTGGACATTCTTGTTTCAAGCTCAATGGGTTCTCTGTATTTTGTTCATCTCTGAACTTTGCGTATGCAATGGTACTTCTGTTGAAAAAATCCATAATTTTTTTACATTTTCCCAATTAAGTCTTTAAACTGTCATTTGCCAGACAGTCCTGAAAAACCAAATTTATCGTATGCGCAACGCATGGAACATTGCTTTTTGAAAGAAGATAGGCTGCTTTCCGCATATCAAAATCATTATTTATGAAATGACAGGTGACTGTCAGATAACTTTCATTGGCTCTTGTAGTCCGGCCATCAGTTGTTATAGCGACGTAATCTATTTGATCAAGGAAAGGGCGTAATTTTTGCTTCATCTCTGCGAACATATTTGGCAAACATACTGCGCGCCGTATTTTTCGCTATGGCACTAGTAGCGTGGATCTAGTGTGCTTACCAAATGCCGAAAGCCCTTGTTCTACTCCACAGAATATGGCCGAAGATCAGTAATTATAAAATAAGTCACTGCACGTTCTAGTGCCTGTTTTTTGCTGATGATGCATCGTATTTCATTTCCAAAAGCATTAATTGGTGCTTAAATTTGAGCTAGAGTCACGAAATTTGGAAGGAAGATAGCAATTGACATCCCACAAAGATCTGCAGCAAATATTAGGATGCCACCCCATCCATACCACCCCCAGCCCTTCTTTCCACAGCTTTTGAAAACTTTTTGCTAGAGCCACCCAATTGGGTATGAAGATAGCAATTGATATTCCACAAAGATCTGCAGCAAAAATGTCGATGCCACGCCCACCCCTACCGCCCCCAGACCCCCTCTCCACACCTTTTACAAACTTTGAGCTAGAGTCACCAAATTTGGCAGAATGATAACTGGGGGCATCCCCATCTGCATCGGAGAATTTTTAAGGCAGCGAACACCCCTGCCGCATCCGTACGCATCTGGAAAACAGGCCTCTTTTTACCGGTTTAAATACTGGTAACGAGTATACCGCAATCGGTTGCGTCCGACTGCAACGTTTCCACTTGTTTTTGCACTGATTTTTTGCCAAAAAAATTTTATTTTTGGCAAAAGTAAATAAAATTTTGTAAGGTAGGCCAAATGCCGGCCTCCCCACAATACATTTATGGAAACAGCAGTATTATTATTTTGTATCATTAATACTATTACTATTATCATTTCAATCATTAAGATATTAAGACAAATGCGAAATACTATGAAGTAAATATTAATGGAATAAATGCAATGTCAACGTCAACAGACCTTAAGTTTAGCATAAGTATAATACGGTGAAGGGCATAGAATAAGCATAGTATAAGATAACTTAAGAGAGCAGCGCAAGAAGAGCGGAGGTCGTTTGCACTCTCACACGATCCAAATGTTGCGACCCACGATCTAGATGTCGCGACCCACAAAGGCGAAAAGGGCGCGCTCAGGCCGAGCGCGAGACGACGAAATCAATCGAGAGGTGGGAGCAAATGCGAACAGACGTGAACGCGGGTGTCGAGACAATAGAACATAATAAGTGAAGGCGAATTAAGTGACAGAGATTTGTCCCAGGTTAGAATTATATTGGCGTGGACGCGGTCCCCCACCCTAAGGTTGAGAATAAACCATAAGTGGAACCGAGTAGAGTAAGTTATCAAATAAAAGTTAACAATATTCCAAATCCTCGTGTTTTCACTTTCGCCCCGAGAGGCGCTGAACGGTAGACGCAAACGCGCGCGGTTATATACATATACATACGTGCACATTGTGCACACGTGGTCGGCACACGGGTAGATGCGTTTTGGAATTATTTTTGGTTAGGGTCTGAATGATCAGCGGCACGCGTGCTGTGGCTCGTCCCGCACGCTTCCCATATCATTCGGCCGGTTCGGTGACGGAGCTTTGGCATCCGCGCGACCTCGATTTGTGAGGGAACATAACCTGTGCTATCGGTGGTACATGTACTGTGGCTTTTCCCGTGCGCCTCCCTGATCGCCAGCCGTCGCGAAATCTTAACACCGGTGTGAAAGCAGACTAGCTTGCCTCCAACTCGCGAATACGTTTCAGCAAATTTAAATATTTCTTGTAACGTGGAACCTTGGCCGGACTGAGTTTCATACCCCGGCCAAAATCACTACTTTGCAAATTATATGTTATCAAATAAAACAATCGATGGGAAAGATGTATGTTTATCGACCATAAATTTAAATCAGAGTTGCATTTACAAAGAAAATGCTGCATGAAAAAACTTCATCGTGTAAATGCGAACAGATGTGAAAAGAAGTTTTAAAGCAGAATGAAGCTGTAGAAGTACCAGATATGGAGGGGTAGCCGGTCCTAACGGAAAGAGATCCAGCTGTGGGCAGACCGGACGGAATCAAGGCAGGAAGAGGATGCCCCGGGGGCTCCTCAGCCCAGCACCGCCGTGGGAATGGTCCGAGAAGACAGCGTGGACGCTGGAGTACAACGGTTCGGCGAGGTAGGAGGGTGCGCAATTACACCGGTGGGCAATTACACGGGTGGAAAGTGTCGAAATCAAGGAAAACGGGTACACGAGGAAATATTGAAAAAGGAATTGGCTCTCTTTGACGAGCTGCAATGGATGTCCCACGTAGCTGAGCACCGGAAGGACGACAAGCCGATTAAGCAGAGGTATTACCCTAAAAAGCGTGTTCGCAGCAAGGGGATAGAATTGTAAAGAGATAACGTAAGAAGGGAAAGCTCATCTCAGTTCAGTTGGAAATTTACAGCAAAAATTTCTGCTGCAGCTTGAAGTATGACATTGCGCGATCATATTGTTTAATAGAGCTATAAAAAGGCAGGCTCCATCACCAATTATAGCTATTTCGGCTAACTCTCTTATGTTTGCGCGCGCTCTGCAAGTCAAACATAGAGCGTAGTATCGCTACCTTCTTCGACCGCACTGAATCAATGCAAAACATATCTAAGAGGCTGCAGTTAAACGGATTGAACATTGCCTTAAGCTTTAATTTAGTGTGTGTGCGGAGGAGCTAGGGTTATTAAACTTTATGATTGGCATGCAAAGCGCGCACATAAAATAGAGAGTGAACGTAAATGAGCAACAACAAAGGCGCATGATCGGAGCGAGATTTCAAATTATCTGATTATCATAAGAGCAACACGCGCCCTTATGTGAACGCCCTTTGCTTGTTCGAAATTGTAGATCAATAATATATCAATAAATGTTAGTGTGTTACGTTTTGTCTAAGTGAGTGAATTTAACTCTATTAAACCTGGCTACTTGCCTGGTCCTGATGGAGTGCCAGGTTGTATTCTTAGATACTGCGCGGATTCTCTTTGTGCGCCATTAAATAAATTATTTAACTTGTCTGCTGATTCAAACGTGTTCCCTTATATATGGAAGGAATCCTTTATAATTCCACTCCATAAAAATTCTTCAAAATCAAACGTTAAAAATTATAGGGGCATATCCAAGTTGTCTGCCATACCAAAAGTCTTTGAAAAAATTATATGTTCTCAACTGCAACACGGATGTAGTTCGATTATATCGCCTTATCAACACGGTTTTGTTAGGCGTAGATCTACTACCACTAACCTTCTTGAATTCACTTCGCTTGTTATCAAAGGGTTTCAGGAAAAAATGCAAACTGACGTTGTTTACACCGATTTTAGTAAGGCATTTGATTCTGTAAGTCATCCTCTGTTGCTTCATAAATTAAATATTATTGGATTTCCATCAAAACTATTATTGTGGCTTTCGGAGTACTTGTGTGGTCGAACACAAAAAGTAGTTTTTAAATCGTCGGTATCTAAACCTATTTTTGTTACCTCTGGTGTACCCCAGGGTAGTCACCTTGGACCTTTGCTTTTTAATTTGTTTATTAACGATCTTCCAGCAGTTATTACTAACTCTTTTGTGTATATGTTTGCTGATGATGTAAAGCTATGTTTCACCTATAATGACGCTTCCCTGTGTAATTTTCTACAGTCGGATTTGGGCGCGTTGTCAGTCTGGTGCCGTACTAACTTACTAAATTTAAATTGTTCAAAATGTAAAGTCATGTCTTTTTGTAGAAGTACCCCTTATACTGCTCACTATTTGCTTGATGGTTCACCACTTGACCGCGTGTTTGAAATCAAAGATTTAGGCATTATTCTTGATCCTAAATTAAAGTTTGACGCTCATATTTCGTATATGGTCAATAAGGCCATTAATGTCCTTGGCTTCATCAAGCGGTGGTCGAAAGAGTTTAATGATCCGTACACCACTAAAACGCTTTATACATCCTTAGTACGTCCTATTCTGGAGTATGGATCTTGTGTGTGGTCCCCACAATACTCGATTCACCAGGACAGAATTGAATCTGTGCAGAAGAAATTTCATCTATTTGCCCTTAGAAGTTTTAACTGGGTTGCTGGAGTTGACTTACCCCCGTATTCAAGTAGACTCCTTTTGATAAATCTTCCCTCCCTGTTAAACCGTAGAACTATACATGGAGTATTATTTATTACAAACCTACTTAATGGTGAAATCGACTCATCAGTTCTTTTGAGTCGAATTAAATTTAATGTCCCGGTTAGATCTTCACGTAACTTTTTACCCCTTAGCCTTGATCGTTGCTTCAGCAACTATTTAATTCATGAACCATTTCGTGTTATATGTTCTGACTATAACAAAATTTATTCTCTTGTCTCCTTGGAGGCCTCAACTCCAGTACTAAAAAGATCGATCCTTTTTGCTTTATCTAATCGTAACCACTAACTACTAATCTAACGCTGGTCTGATTGGGTTTTTCTGGGTTTTTCCCAATCCTCGCAACAAATGTTGGACTGCTCAATTTTTTATTGAATTTCCCAGAGCTTTAACTTTAACTTTTAATTATTTTTTCAGATTTATATATTATTCTATATTTTACTTAATTTAATTATTTTAATTATTTTAATTTAAATTAAATTTTGATTCATTTAAATGTCAGCTGCTCTTAGCTGACTATAAATAAATAAATAAATAAATATATAAGCAGCAAGTAGGCGAATCCACTCCCATAACATATTCTGGTGTGGGAAATTTTTCTGTACGCACCAAGTTTTGTTATATTGTTGTTGTTTTTTAACATCAATGACACCAAAAAAAAGTAGCAGTGCGGGCCCAACAACAACACTGACAACAACAACAAACGCTACTTGGGTCGTAAATCAATTGTCAAGGGCACACAAATTTGAACAAAAAAATGTGCACTGTGCGAAGTGATACATGTACATAAAATTATGAAAATTATTTTCAAACGCATTGTTCTCTTAATTGTGTATGCACTTATTCATTAAGAAGCGGAGATCCGTTTATTTTTTGCAAGTGTTGAACTTTTTTTTATGACTTTGCTTGTGCGACGCGAAGGCGTCACTGCGCATTTGTTTTGTTTTTGTATTCTCGCTCGCGATCAAACCCTCAGCTTGTGCGTGCAAGCCTTCCCTCCTCTGTAGCCAAGTTGGCTTTGATAATTTCCAGATTTTGAAGAAGTCCACAGCAAATAGGAATGACCATTGACACGGTCACCAGGTTGCTCGATGATGTGGTAACAGTTGCGTGCTCAAACGGGGACAAAACCTTTTCTAGGTCTTCAAAAATGGAAATTTCATGCGCAGATAATGGCGTTAATCCTTTTGGAGTGTTGAGAAGCACTTTACAAATGGCATATGTAGTTTGCAGATATCGTTGCTCTATTCCATCTCGTTGGACATTCTTGTTTCAAGCTCAATGGGTTCTCTGTATTTTGTTCATCTCTGAACTTTGCGTATGCAATGGTACTTCTGTTGAAAAAATCCACAATTTTTTTACATTTTCCCAATTAAGTCTTTAAACTGTCATTTGCCAGACAGTCCTGAAAAACCAAATTTATCGTATGCGCAACGCATGGAACATTGCTTTTTGAAAGAAGATAGGCTGCTTTCCGCATATCAAAATCATTATTTATGAAATGACAGGTGAGTGTCAGATAACTTTCATTGGCTCTTGTAGTCCGGCCATCAGTTGTTATAGCGACGTAATCTATTTGATCAAGGAAAGGGCGTAATTTTTGCTTCATCTCTGCGAACATATTTGGCAAACATACTGCGCGCCGTATTTTTCGCTATGGCACTAGTAGCGTGGATCTAGTGTGCTTACCAAATGCCAAAAGCCCTTGTTCTACTCCACAGAATATGGCCGAAGATCAGTAATTATAAAATAAGTCACTGCACGTTCTAGTGCCTGTTTTTTGCTGATGATGCATCGTATTTCATTTCCAAAGGCATTAATTGGTGCTTAAATTTGAGCTAGAGTCACGAAATTTGGAAGGAAGATAGCAATTGACATCCCACAAAGATCTGCAGCAAAAATTAGGATGCCACCCCATCCATACCATCCCCAGCCCTTCTTTCCACAGCTTTTGAAAACTTTTTGCTAGAGCCACCCAATTGGGTATGAAGATAGCAATTGATATTCCACAAAGATCTGCAGCAAAAATGTCGATGCCACGCCCACCCCTACCGCCCCCAGACCCCCTCTCCACACCATTTACAAACTTTGAGCTAGAGTCACCAAATTTGGCAGAATGATAACTGGGGGCATCCCCATCTGCATCGGAGAATTTTTAAGGCAGCGAACACCCCTGCCGCATCCGTACGCATCTGGAAAACAGGCCTCTTTTTACCGGTTTAAATACTGGTAACGAGTATACCGCAATCGGTTGCGTCCGACTGCAACGTTTCCACTTGTTTTTGCACTGATTTTTTGCCAAAAAAATTTTATTTTTGGCAAAAGTAAATAAAATTTTGTAAGGTAGGCCAAATGCCGGCCTCCCCACAATACATTTATGGAAACAGCAGTATTATTATTTTGTATCATTAAGTACTATTACTATTATCATTTCAATCATTAAGATATTAAGACAAATGCGAAATACTATGAAGTAAATATTAATGGAATAAATGCAATGTCAACGTCAACAGACCTTAAGTTTAGCATAAGTATAATACGGTGAAGGGCATAGAATAAGCATAGTATAAGATAACTTAAGAGAGCAGCGCAAGAAGAGCGAAGGTCGTTTGCACTCTCACACGATCCAAATGTCACGACCTACGATCTAGATGTCGCGACCCACAAAGGCGAAAAGGGCGCGCTCAGGCCGAGCGCGAGACGACGAAATCAATCGAGAGGTGGGAGCAAATGCGAACAGACGTGAATGCGGGTGTCGAGACAATAGAACATAATAAGTGAAGGCGAATTAAGTGACAGAGATTTGTCCCAGGTTAGAATTATATTGGCGTGGACGCGATCCCCCACCCTAAGGTTGAGAATAAACCATAAGTGGAACCGAGTAGAGTAAGTTATCAAATAAAAGTTAAGAATATTCCAAATCCTCGTGTTTTCACTCTCGCCCCGAGAGGCGCTGAACGGTAGACGCAAAAGCGCGCGGTTATATACATATACATACGTGCACATTGTGCACACGTGGTCGGCACACGGGTAGATGCGTTTTGGAATTATTTTTGGTTAGGGTCTGAATGATCAGCGGCACGCGTGCTGTGGCTCGTCCCGCACGCTTCCCATATCATTCGGCCGGTTCGGTGACGGAGCTTTGGCATCCGCGCGACCTCGATTTGTGAGGGAACATAACCTGTGCTATCGGTGGTACATGTACTGTGGCTTTTCCCGTGCGCCTCCCTGATCGCCAGCCGTCGCGAAATCTTAACACCGGTGTGAAAGCAGACTAGCTTGCCTCCAACTCGCGAATACGTTTCAGCAAATTTAAATATTTCTTGTAACGTGGAACCTTGGCCGGACTGAGTTTCATACCCCGGCCAAAATCACTACTTTACAAATTATATGTTATCAATAAAACAATCGATGGGAAAGATGTATGTCTATCGACCATAAACTTAAATCAGAGTTGCATTTACAAAGAAAATGCTGAATGAAAAAACTTCATCGCGTAAATGCGAACAGATGTGAAAATAAGTTTTAAAGCAGAATAAAGCTGTAGAAGTACCAGATATGGAGGGGTAGCCGGTCCTAACGGAAAGAGATCCAGCTGTGGGCAGACCGGACGGAACGGCGGATCAAGGCAGGAGGAGGATGCCCCGGGGCTCCTCAGCCCAGCACCGCCGTGGGAACGGTCCGAGAAGACAGCGTGGACGCTGGAGTACAACGGTTCGGCGAGGTAGGAGGGTGCGCAATTACACCGGTGGACAATTACACGGGTGGAAAGTGTCGAAATCAAGGAAAACGGGTAAACGAGGAAATATTGAAAAGGGAATTGGCTCTCTTTGACGAGCTGCAATGGATGTCCCACGTAGCTGAGCACCGGAAGGACGACAAGCCGATTAAGCAGAGGTATTATCGCAGCAAGGGGATAGAATTGTAAAGAGATAACGTAAGAAGGGAAGGTTAATCTCAGTTCAGTTGGAAATTTACAGCAAAAATTTCTGCTGCAGCTTAAAGTATGACATTGCGCGATCATATTGTTTAATAGAGCTATAAAAAGGCAGGCTCCATCACCAATTATAGCTATTTCGGCTAACTCTCTTATGTCTGCGCGCGCTCTGCAAGTCAAACATAGAGCGTAGTATCGCTACCTTCTTCGCACGCACTGAATCAATGCAAAACATATCTAAGAGGCTGCAGTTAAACGGATTGTACATTGCCTTAAGCTTTAATTTAGTGTGTGTGCGGAGGAGCTAGGGTTATTAAAGTTTATGATTGGCATGCAAAGCGCGCACATAAAATAGAGAGTGAACGTAAATGAGCAACAACAAAGGCGCATGATCGGAGCGAGATTTCAAATTATCTGATTATCATAAGAGCAACACGCGCCCTTATGTGAACGCCCTTTGCTTGTTCGAAATTGTAGATCAAAAATATATCAATAAATGTTAGTGTGTTACGTTTTGTCTAAGTGAGTGAATTTAACTCTATTAAACCTGGCTACTTGCCTGGTCCTGATGGAGTGCCAGGTTGTATTCTTAGATACTGCGCGGATTCTCTTTGTGCGCCATTAAATAAATTATTTAACTTGTCTGCTGATTCAAACGTGTTCCCTTATATATGGAAGGAATCCTTTATAATTCCACTCCATAAAAATTCTTCAAAATCAAACGTTAAAAATTATAGGGGCATATCCAAGTTGTCTGCCATACCAAAAGTCTTTGAAAAAATTATATGTTCTCAACTGCAACACGGATGTAGTTCGATTATATCGCCTTATCAACACGGTTTTGTTAGGCGTAGATCTACTACCACTAACCTTCTTGAATTCACTTCGCTTGTTATCAAAGGGTTTCAGGAAAAAATGCAAACTGACGTTGTTTACACCGATTTTAGTAAGGCATTTGATTCTGTAAGTCATCCTCTGTTGCTTCATAAATTAAATATTATTGGATTTCCATCAAAACTATTATTGTGGCTTTCGGAGTACTTGTGTGGTCGAACACAAAAAGTAGTTTTTAAATCGTCGGTATCTAAACCTATTTTTGTTACCTCTGGTGTACCCCAGGGTAGTCACCTTGGACCTTTGCTTTTTAATTTGTTTATTAACGATCTTCCAGCAGTTATTACTAACTCTTTTGTGTATATGTTTGCTGATGATGTAAAGCTATGTTTCACCTATAATGACGCTTCCCTGTGTAATTTTCTACAGTCGGATTTGGGCGCGTTGTCAGTCTGGTGCCGTACTAACTTACTAAATTTAAATTGTTCAAAATGTAAAGTCATGTCTTTTTGTAGAAGTACCCCTTATACTGCTCACTATTTGCTTGATGGTTCACCACTTGACCGCGTGTTTGAAATCAAAGATTTAGGCATTATTCTTGATCCTAAATTAAAGTTTGACGCTCATATTTCGTATATGGTCAATAAGGCCATTAATGTCCTTGGCTTCATCAAGCGGCGGTCGATAGAGTTTAATGATCCGTACACCACTAAAACGCTTTATACATCCTTAGTACGTCCTATTCTGGAGTATGGATCTTGTGTGTGGTCCCCACAATACTCGATTCACCAGGACAGAATTGAATCTGTGCAGAAGAAATATCTTCTATTTGCCCTTAGAAGTTTTAACTGGGTTGCTGGAGTTGACTTACCCCCGTATTCAAGTAGACTCCTTTTGATAAATCTTCCCTCCCTGTTAAACCGTAGAACTATACATGGAGTATTATTTATTACAAACCTACTTAATGGTGAAATCGACTCATCAGTTCTTTTGAGTCGAATTAAATTTAATGTCCCGGTTAGATCTTCACGTAACTTTTTACCCCTTAGCCTTGATCGTTGCTTCAGCAACTATTTAATTCATGAACCATTTCGTGTTATATGTTCTGACTATAAC
The DNA here is from genome assembly GCA_030179655.1 of Scaptomyza flava. NCBI lineage: Eukaryota > Metazoa > Arthropoda > Insecta > Diptera > Drosophilidae > Scaptomyza > Scaptomyza flava. The sequence continues at coordinate 48,596,188 of JARNME010000404.1, forward strand.
AAAATTTATTCTCTTGTCTCCTTGGAGGCCTCAACTCCAGTACTAAAAAGATCGATCCTTTTTGCTTTATCTAATCGTAACCACTAACTACTAATCTAACGCTGGTCTGATTGGGTTTTTCTGGGTTTTTCCCAATCCTCGCAACAAATGTTGGACTGCTCAATTTTTTATTGAATTTCCCAGAGCTTTAACTTTAACTTTTAATTATTTTTTCAGATTTATATATTATTCTATATTTTACTTAATTTAATTATTTTAATTATTTTTAATTTAAATTAAATTTTGATTCATTTAAATGTCAGCTGCTCTTAGCTGACTATAAATAAATAAATAAATAAATATATAAGCAGCAAGTAGGCGAATCCACCCCCATAACATATTCTGGTGTGGGAAATTTTTGCACTGATTTTTTGCCAAATTTTTTTATATTTTTGGCAAAAGTAAATAAAATTTTGTAAGGTAGGCCAAATGCCGGCCTCCCCACAATACATATATGGAAACAGCAGTATTATTATTTTGTATCATTAAATACTATTATTATTATCATTTCAATCATTAAGATATTAATTATATGTTAAGATATATATTAGATGTCGCGACCCACAAAGGCGAAAAGGGCGCGCTCAGGCAGAGCGCGAGACGACGAAATCAATCGAGAGGTGGGAGCAAATGCGAACAGACGTGAACGCGGGTGTCGAGACAATAGAACATAATAAGTGAAGGCGAATTAAGTGACAGAGATTTGTCCCAGGTTAGAATTATATTGGCGTGGACGCGATCCCCCACCCTAAGGTTGAGAATAAACCATAAGTGGAACCGAGTAGAGTAAGTTATCAAATAAAAGTTAAGAATATTTCAAATCCTCGTGTTTTCACTTTCGCCCCGAGAGGCGCTGAACGGTAGACGCAAACGCGCGCGGTTATATACATATACATACGTGCACATTGTGCACACGTGGTCGGCACACGGGTAGATGCGTTTTGGAATTATTTTTGGTTATGGTCTGAATGATCAGCGGCACGCGTGCTGTGGCTCGTCCCGCACGCTTCCCATATCATTCGACCGGTTCGGTACCAGATATGGAGGGGTAGCAGGTCCTATCGGAAAGAGATCCAGCTGTGGGCAGACCGGACGGAACGGCGGATCAAGGCAGGAGGAGGATGCCCCGGGGGCTCCTCAGCCCAGCACCGCCGTGAGAACGGTCCGAGAAGACAGCGTGGACGCTGGAGTACAACGGTTCGGCGAGGTAGGAGGGTGCGCAATTACACCGGTGGGCAATTACACGGGTGAAAGTGTCGAAATCAAGGAAAACGGGTAAACGAGGAAATATTGAAAAAGGAATTGGCTCTCTTTCTCGAGCTGCAATGGGTGTCCCACGTAGCTGAGCACCGGAAGGACGACAAGCCGATTAAGCAGAGGTATTACCCTAAAAAGCGTGTTCGCAGCAAGGGGATAGAATTGTAAAGAGATAACGTAAGAAGGGAAAGCTCATCTCAGTTCAGTTGGAAATTTACAGCAAAAATTTCTGCTGCAGCTTGAAGTATGACATTGCGCGATAATATTGTTTAATAGAGCTATAAAAAGGCAGGCTCCATCACCAATTATAGCTATTTCGGCTAACTCTCTTATGTCTGCGCGCGCTCTGCAAGTCAAACAAAGAGCGTAGTATCGCTACCTTCTTCGCACGCACTGAATCAATGCAAAACATATCTAAGAGGCTGCAGTTAAACGGAATTTACATTGCCTTAAGCTTTAATTTAGTGTGTGTGCGGAGGAGCTAGGGTTATTAAACTTGATGATTGGCATGCAAAGCGCGCACATAAAATAGATAGTGAACGTAAATGAGCAACAACAAAGGCGCATGATCGGAGCGAGATTTCAAATTATCTGATTATCATAAGAGCAACACGCGCCCTTATGTGAACGCCCTTTGCTTGTTCGAAATGGTAGATCAATAATATATCAACAAATAATAGTGTGTTACGTTTTGTCTAAGTTATATAAGCAGCAAGTAGGCGAATCCACCCCCATAACATATTCTGGTGTGGGAAATTTTTCTGGACGCACCAAGTTTTGTTATATTGTTGTTGTTTTTTAACATCAATGACACCAAAAAAAAGTAGCAGTGCGGGCCCAACAACAACACTGACAACAACAACAAACGCTACTTGGGTTGTAAATCAATTGTCAAGGGCACACAAATTTGAAAAAAAAAATGTGCACTGTGCGCAGTGATACATGTGCATAAAATTATGAAAATTATTTTCAAACGCATTGTTCTCTTAATTGTGTATGCACTTATTCATTAAGAAGCGGAAATCCGTTTCTTTTTTGCAAGTGTTGAACTTTTTTTTATCACTTTGCTTGTGCGACGCGAAGGCGTCACTGCGCATTTGTTTTGTTTTTGTATTCTCGCTCGCGATCAAACCCTCAGCTTGTGCGCGCAAGCCTTCCCTCCTCTGTAGTCAAGTTGGCTTTGATAATTTCCAGATTTTGAAGAAGTCCACAGCAAATAGGAATGACCATTGACACGGTCACCAGGTTGCTCGATGATGTGGTAACAGTTGCGTGCTCAAACGGGGACAAAACCTTTTCTAGGTATTCAAGAATGGAAATTTCATGCGCAGATAATGGCGTTAATCCTTTTGGAGTGTTGAGAAGCACTTTACAAATGGCATATGTAGTTTGCAGATATCGTTGCGCTATTCCATCTCGTTGGATTTCTTGTTTCAAGCTCAATGGGTTCTCTGTATCATCTCTGAACTTTGCGTATGCAATGGTACTTCTGTTGAAAAAATCCACAATTTTTTTACATTTTCCCAATTAAGTCTTTAAACTGTCATTTGCCAGACAGTCCTGAAAAACCAAATTTATCGTATGCGCAACGCATGGAACATTGCTTTTTGAAAGAAGATAGGCTGCTTTCCGCATATCAAAATCATTATTTATGAAATGACAGGTGACTGTCAGATAACTTTCATTGGCTCTTGTAGTCCGGCCATCAGTTGTTATAGCGACGTAATCTATTTGATCAAGGAAAGGGCGTAATTTTTGCTTCATCTCTGCGAACATATTTGGCAAACATACTGCGCGCCGTATTTTTCGCTCTGGCACTAGTAGCGTGGATCTAGTGTGCTTACCAAATGCCGAAAGCCCTTGTTCTACTCCACAGAATATGGCCGAAGATCAGTAATTATAAAATAAGTCACTGCACGTTCTAGTGCCTGTTTTTTGCTGATGATGCATCGTATTTCATTTCCAAAGGCATTAATTGGTGCTTAAATTTGAGCTAGAGTCACGAAATTTGGAAGGAAGATGGCAATTGACATCCCACAAAGATCTGCAGCAAAAATTAGGATGCCACCCCATCCATACCACCCCCAGCCCTTCTTTCCACAGCTTTTGAAAACTTTTTGCTAGAGCCACCCAATTGGGTATGAAGATAGCAATTGATATTCCACAAAGATCTGCAGCAAAAATGTCGATGCCACGCCCACCCCTACCGCCCCCAGACCCCCTCTCCACACCTTTTACAAACTTTGAGCTAGAGTCACCAAATTTGGCAGAATGATAACTGGGGGCATCCCCATCTGCATCGGAGAGTTTTTAAGGCAGCGAACACCCCTGCCGCATCCGTACGCATCTGGAAAACAGGCCTCTTTTTACCGGTTTAAATACTGGTAACGAGTATACCGCAATCGGTTGCGTCCGACTGCAACGTTTCCACTTGTTTTTGCACTGATTTTTTGCCAAAAAAATTTTATTTTTGGCAAAAGTAAATAAAATTTTGTAAGGTAGGCCAAATGCCGGCCTCCCCACAATACATTTATGGAAACAGCAGTATTATTATTTTGTATCATTAAGTACTATTACTATTATCATTTCAATCATTAAGATATTAAGACAAATGCGAAATACTATGAAGTAAATATTAATGGAATAAATGCAATGTCAACGTCAACAGACCTTAAGTTTAGCATAAGTATAATACGGTGAAGGGCATAGAATAAGCATAGTATAAGATAACTTAAGAGAGCAGCGCAAGAAGAGCGGAGGTCGTTTGCACTCTCACACGATCCAAATGTCACGACCTACGATCTAGATGTCGCGACCCACAAAGGCGAAAAGGGCGCGCTCAGGACGAGCGCGAGACGACGAAATCAATCGAGAGGTGGGAGCAAATGCGAACAGACGTGAATGCGGGTGTCGAGACAATAGAACATAATAAGTGAAGGCGAATTAAGTGACAGAGATTTGTCCCAGGTTAGAATTATATTGGCGTGGACGCGATCCCCCACCCTAAGGTTGAGAATAAACCATAAGTGGAACCGAGTAGAGTAAGTTATCAAATAAAAGTTAAGAATATTCCAAATCCTCGTGTTTTCACTCTCGCCCCGAGAGGCGCTGAACGGTAGACGCAAACGCGCGCGGTTATATACATATACATACGTGCACATTGTGCACACGTGGTCGGCACACGGGTAGATGCGTTTTGGAATTATTTTTGGTTAGGGTCTGAATGATCAGCGGCACGCGTGCTGTGGCTCGTCCCGCACGCTTCCCATATCATTCGGCCGGTTCGGTGACGGAGCTTTGGCATCCGCGCGACCTCGATTTGTGAGGGAACATAACCTGTGCTATCGGTGGTACATGTACTGTGGCTTTTCCCGTGCGCCTCCCTGATCGCCAGCCGTCGCGAAATCTTAACACCGGTGTGAAAGCAGACTAGCTTGCCTCCAACTCGCGAATACGTTTCAGCAAATTTAAATATTTCTTGTAACGTGGAACCTTGGCCGGACTGAGTTTCATACCCCGGCCAAAATCACTACTTTACAAATTATATGTTATCAAATAAAACAATCGATGGGAAAGATGTATGTCTATCGACCATAAACTTAAATCAGAGTTGCATTTACAAAGAAAATGCTGAATGAAAAAACTTCATCGTGTAAATGCGAACAGATGTGAAAATAAGTTTTAAAGCAGAATAAAGCTGTAGAAGTACCAGATATGGAGGGGTAGCCGGTCCTAACGGAAAGAGATCCAGCTGTGGGCAGACCGGACGGAACGGCGGATCAAGGCAGGAGGAGGATGCCCCGGGGGCTCCTCAGCCCAGCACCGCCGTGGGAACGGTCCGAGAAGACAGCGTGGACGCTGGAGTACAACGGTTCGGCGAGGTAGGAGGGTGCGCAATTACACCGGTGGACAATTACACGGGTGGAAAGTGTCGAAATCAAGGAAAACGGGTAAACGAGGAAATATTGAAAAAGGAATTGGCTCTCTTTGACGAGCTGCAATGGATGTCCCACGTAGCTGAGCACCGGAAGGACGACAAGCCGATTAAGCAGAGGTATTATCGCAGCAAGGGGATAGAATTGTAAAGAGATAACGTAAGAAGGGAAGGTTAATCTCAGTTCAGTTGGAAATTTACAGCAAAAATTTCTGCTGCAGCTTGAAATATGACATTGCGCGATCATATTGTTTAATAGAGCTATAAAAAGGCAGGCTCCATCACCAATTATAGCTATTTCGGCTAACTCTCTTATGTCTGCGCGCGCTCTGCAAGTCAAACATAGAGCGTAGTATCGCTACCTTCTTCGCACGCACTGAATCAATGCAAAACATATCTAAGAGGCTGCAGTTAAACGGATTGTACATTGCCTTAAGCTTTAATTTAGTGTGTGTGCGGAGGAGCTAGGGTTATTAAACTTTATGATTGGCATGCAAAGCGCGCACATAAAATAGAGAGTGAACGTAAATGAACAACAACAAAGAGCAACACGCGCCCTTATGTGAACGCCCTTTGCTTGTTCGAAATTGTAGATCAATAATATATCAATAAATGTTAGTGTGTTACGTTTTGTCTAAGTGAGTGAATTTAACTCTATTAAACCTGGCTACTTGCCTGGTCCTGATGGAGTGCCAGGTTGTATTCTTAGATACTGCGCGGAATCTCTTTGTGCGCCATTAAATAAATTATTTAACTTGTCTGTTGATTCAAACGTGTTCCCTTATATATGGAAGGAATCCTTTATAATTCCACTCCATAAAAATTCTTCAAAATCAAACGTAAAAATTATAGGGGCATATCCAAGTTGTCTGCCATACCAAAAGTCTTTGAAAAAATTATATGTTCTCAACTGCAACACGGATGTAGTTCGATTATATCGCCTTATCAACACGGTTTTGTTAGGCGTAGATCTACTACCACTAACCTTCTTGAATTCACTTCGCTTGTTATCAAAGGGTTTCAGGAAAAAATGCAAACTGACGTTGTTTACACCGATTTTAGTAAGGCATTTGATTCTGTAAGTCATCCTCTGTTGCTTCATAAATTAAATATTATTGGATTTCCATCAAAACTATTATTGTGGCTTTCGGAGTACTTGTGTGGTCGAACACAAAAAGTAGTTTTTAAATCGTCGGTATCTAAACCTATTTTTGTTACCTCTGGTGTACCCCAGGGTAGTCACCTTGGACCTTTGCTTTTTAATTTGTTTATTAACGATCTTCCAGCAGTTATTACTAACTCTTTTGTGTATATGTTTGCTGATGATGTAAAGCTATGTTTCACCTATAATGACGCTTCCCTGTGTAATTTTCTACAGTCGGATTTGGGCGCGTTGTCAGTCTGGTGCCGTACTAACTTACTAAATTTAAATTGTTCAAAATGTAAAGTCATGTCTTTTTGTAGAAGTACCCCTTATACTGCTCACTATTTGCTTGATGGTTCACCACTTGACCGCGTGTTTGAAATCAAAGATTTAGGCATTATTCTTGATCCTAAATTAAAGTTTGACGCTCATATTTCGTATATGGTCAATCAGGCCATTAATGTCCTTGGCTTCATCAAGCGGCGGTCGATAGAGTTTAATGATCCGTACACCACTAAAACGCTTTATACATCCTTAGTACGTCCTATTCTGGAGTATGGATCTTGTGTGTGGTCCCCACAATACTCGATTCACCAGGACAGAATTGAATCTGTGCAGAAGAAATTTCTTCTATTTGCCCTTAGAAGTTTTAACTGGGTTGCTGGAGTTGACTTACCCCCGTATTCAAGTAGACTCCTTTTGATAAATCTTCCCTCCCTGTTAAACCGTAGAACTATACATGGAGTATTATTTATTACAAACCTACTTAATGGTGAAATCGACTCATCAGTTCTTTTGAGTCGAATTAAATTTAATGTCCCGGTTAGATCTTCACGTAACTTTTTACCCCTTAGCCTTGATCGTTGCTTCAGCAACTATTTAATTCATGAACCATTTCGTGTTATATGTTCTGACTATAACAAAATTTATTCTCTTGTCTCCTTGGAGGCCTCAACTCCAGTACTAAAAAGATCGATCCTTTTTGCTTTATCTAATCGTAACCACTAACTACTAATCTAACGCTGGTCTGATTGGGTTTTTCTGGGTTTTTCCCAATCCTCGCAACAAATGTTGGACTGCTCAATTTTTTATTGAATTTCCCAGAGCTTTAACTTTAACTTTTAATTATTTTTTCAGATTTATATATTATTCTATATTTTACTTAATTTAATTATTTTAATTATTTTTAATTTAAATTAAATTTTGATTCATTTAAATGTCAGCTGCTCTTAGCTGACTATAAATAAATAAATAAATAAATATATAAGCAGCAAGTAGGCGAATCCACCCCCATAACATATTCTGGTGTGGGAAATTTTTGCACTGATTTTTTGCCAAATTTTTTTATATTTTTGGCAAAAGTAAATAAAATTTTGTAAGGTAGGCCAAATGCCGGCCTCCCCACAATACATATATGGAAACAGCAGTATTATTATTTTGTATCATTAAATACTATTATTATTATCATTTCAATCATTAAGATATTAATTATATGTTAAGATATATATTAGATGTCGCGACCCACAAAGGCGAAAAGGGCGCGCTCAGGCAGAGCGCGAGACGACGAAATCAATCGAGAGGTGGGAGCAAATGCGAACAGACGTGAACGCGGGTGTCGAGACAATAGAACATAATAAGTGAAGGCGAATTAAGTGACAGAGATTTGTCCCAGGTTAGAATTATATTGGCGTGGACGCGATCCCCCACCCTAAGGTTGAGAATAAACCATAAGTGGAACCGAGTAGAGTAAGTTATCAAATAAAAGTTAAGAATATTTCAAATCCTCGTGTTTTCACTTTCGCCCCGAGAGGCGCTGAACGGTAGACGCAAACGCGCGCGGTTATATACATATACATACGTGCACATTGTGCACACGTGGTCGGCACACGGGTAGATGCGTTTTGGAATTATTTTTGGTTATGGTCTGAATGATCAGCGGCACGCGTGCTGTGGCTTGTCCCGCAAGCTTCCCATATCATTCGACCGGTTCGGTGACGGAGCTTTGGCATCCGCGCGACCTCGATTTGTGAAGGACCATAACCTGTGCTATCGGTGGTACATGTACTGTGGCTTTTCCCGTGCGCCTCCCTGATCGCCAGCCGTCGCGAAATCTTAACACCGATGTGAAAGCGGACTAACTTGCCTCCATATCGCGTCTACGTTTTGGCAAATTCAAATATTTCTTGTAACGTGGAACCTTGGCCGGACTGAGTTTCATACCCCGGCCAAAATCACTACTTTACAAATTATATGTTATCAAATAAAACAATCGATGGGAAAGATGTATGTTTATTGACCATAAATTTAAATCAGAGTTGCATTTACAAAGAAAATGCTGCATGAAAAAACTTCATCGTGTAAATGCGAACAGATGTGAAAAGAAGTTTTAAAGCAGAATGAAGCTGTAGAAGTACCAGATATGGAGGGGTAGCAGGTCCTAACGGAAAGAGATCCAGCTGTGGGCAGACCGGACGGAATCAAGGCAGGAAGAGGATGCCCCGGGGGCTCCTCAGCCCAGCACCGCCGTGAGAACGGTCCGAGAAGACAGCGTGGACGCTGGAGTACAACGGTTCGGCGAGGTAGGAGGGTGCGCAATTACACCGGTGGGCAATTACACGGGTGAAAGTGTCGAAATCAAGGAAAACGGGTAAACGAGGAAATATTGAAAAAGGAATTGGCTCTCTTTCTCGAGCTGCAATGGGTGTCCCACGTAGCTGAGCACCGGAAGGACGACAAGCCGATTAAGCAGAGGTATTACCCTAAAAAGCGTGTTCGCAGCAAGGGGATAGAATTGTAAAGAGATAACGTAAGAAGGGAAAGCTCATCTCAGTTCAGTTGGAAATTTACAGCAAAAATTTCTGCTGCAGCTTGAAGTATGACATTGCGCGATCATATTGTTTAATAGAGCTATAAAAAGGCAGGCTCCATCACCAATTATAGCTATTTCAGCTAACTCTCTTATGTTTGCGCGCGCTCTGCAAGTCAAACAAAGAGCGTAGTATCGCTACCTTCTTCGACCGCACTGAATCAATGCAAAACATATCTAAGAGGCTGCAGTTAAACGGATTGAACATTGCCTTAAGCTTTAATTTAGTGTGTGTGCGGAGGAGCTAGGGTTATTAAACTTTATGATTGGCATGCTAACCGCGCACATAAAATAGAGAGTGAACGTAAATGAGCAACAACAAAGGCGCATGATCGGAGCGAGATTTCAAATTATCTGATTATCATAAGAGCAACACGCGCCCTTATGTGAACGCCCTTTTCTTGTTTGAAATTGTAGATCAATAATATATCAACAAATGTTAGTGTGTTACGTTTTGTCTAAGTTATATAAGCAGCAAGTAGGCGAATCCACCCCCATAACATATTCTGGTGTGGGAAATTTTTCTGGACGCACCAAGTTTTGTTATATTGTTGTTGTTTTTTAACATCAATGACACCAAAAAAGTAGCAGTGCGGGCCCAACAACAACACTGACAACAACAACAAACGCTACTTGGGTCGTAAATCAATTGTCAAGGGCACACAAATTTTAAAAAAAAAATGTGCACTGTGCGCAGTGATACATGTGCATAAAATTATGAAAATTATTTTCAAACGCATTGTTCTCTTAATTGTGTATGCACTTACTCATTAAGAAGCGGAAATCCGTTTCTTTTTTGCAAGTGTTGAACCTTTTTTTATGACTTTGCTTGTGCGACGCGAAGGCGTCACTGCGCATTTGTTTTGTTTTTGTATTCTCGCTCGCGATCAAACCCTCAGCTTGTGCGCGCAAGCCTTCCCTCCTCTGTAGCCAGGTTGGCTTTGATAATTTCCAGATTTTGAAGAAGTCCACAGCAAATAGGAATGACCATTGACACGGTCACCAGGTTGCTCGATGATGTGGTAACAGTTGCGTGCTCAAACGGGGACAAAACCTTTTTAGGTCTTCAAGAATGGAAATTTCATGCGCAGATAATGGCGTTAATCCTTTTGGAGTGTTGAGAAGCACTTTACAAATGGCATATGTAGTTTGCAGATATCGTTGCGCTATTCCATCTCGTTGGACATTCTTGTTTCAAGCTCAATGGGTTCTCTGTATCATCTCTGAACTTTGCGTATGCAATGGTACTTCTGTTGAAAAAATCCACAATTTTTTTACATTTTCCCAATTAAGTCTTTAAACTGTCATTTGCCAGACAGTCCTGAAAAACCAAATTTATCGTATGCGCAACGCATGGAACATTGCTTTTTGAAAGAAGATAGGCTGCTTTCCGCACATCAAAATCATTATTTATGAAATGACAGGTGACTGTCAGATAACTTTCATTGGCTCTTGTAGTCCGGCCATCAGTTGTTATAGCGACTTAATCTATTTGATCAAGGAAAGGGCGTAATTTTTGCTTCATCTCTGCGAACATATTTGGCAAACATACTGCGTGCCGTATTTTTCGCTATGGCACTAGTAGCGTGGATCTAGTGTGCTTACCAAATGCCGAAAGCCCTTGTTCTACTCCACAGAATATGGCCGAAGATCAGTAATTATAAAATAAGTCACTGCACGTTCTAGTGCCTGTTTTTTGCTGATGATGCATCGTATTTCATTTCCAAAGGCATTAATTGGTGCTTAAATTTGAGCTAGAGTCACGAAATTTGGAAGGAAGATAGCAATTGACATCCCACAAAGATCTGCAGCAAAAATTAGGATGCCACCCCATCCATACCACCCCCAGCCCTTCTTTCCACAGCTTTTGAAAACTTTTAGCTAGAGCCACCCAATTGGGTATGAAGATAGCAATTGATATTCCACAAAGATCTGCAGCAAAAATTTCGATGCCACGCCCACCCCTACCGCCCCCAGACCCTCTCTCCACACCTTTTACAAACTTTGAGCTAGAGTCACCAAATTTGGCAGAATGATAACTGGGGGCATCCCCATCTGCATCGGAGAGTTTTTAAGGCAGCGAACACCCCTGCCGCATCCGTACGCATCTGGAAAACAGGCCTCTTTTTACCGGTTTAAATACTGGTAACGAGTATACCGCAGTCGGTTGCGTCCGACTGCAACGTTTCCACTTGTTTTTGCACTGATTTTTTGCCAAAAAAATTTTATTTTTGGCAAAAGTAAATAAAATTTTGTAAGGTAGGCCAAATGCCGGCCTCCCCACAATACATTTATGGAAACAGCAGTATTATTATTTTGTATCATTAAATACTATTATTATTATCATTTCAATCATTAAGATATTAAGACAAATGCAAAATACTATGAAGTAAATATTAATGGAATAAATGCAATGTCAACGTCAACAGACCTTAAGTTTAGCATAAGTATAATACGCTGAAGGGCATAGAATAAGCATAGTATAAGATAACTTAAGAGAGCAGCGCAAGAAGAGGGGCGGTCGTGTGCACTCTCAAACGATCCAAATGTCGCGACCCACGATCTAGATGTCGCGACCCACAAAGGCGAAAAGGGCGCGCTCAGGCCGAGCGCGAGACGACGAAATCAATCGAGAGGTGGGAGCAAATGCGAACAGACGTGAACGCGGGTGTCGAGACAATAGAACATAATAAGTGAAGGCGAATTAAGTGACAGAGATTTGTCCCAGGTTAGAATTATATTGGCGTGGACGCGATCCCCCACCCTAAGGTTGAGAATAAACCATAAGTGGAACCGAGTAGAGTAAGTTATCAAATAAAAGTTAAGAATATTCCAAATCCTCGTGTTTTCACTTTCGCCCCGAGAGGCGCTGAACGGTAGACGCAAACGCGCGCGGTTATATACATATACATACGTGCACATTGTGCACACGTGGTCGGCACACGGGTAGATGCGTTTTGGAATTATTTTGGTTAGGGTCTGAATGATCAGCGGCACGCGTGCTGTGGCTCGTCCCTCACGCTTCCCATATCATTCGGCCGGTTCGGTGACGGAGCTTTGGCATCCGCGCGACCTCGATTTGTGAGGGAACATAACCTGTGCTATCGGTGGTACATGTACTGTGGCTTTTCCCGTGCGCCTCCCTGATCGCCAGCCGTCGCGAAATCTTAACACCGGTGTGAAAGCAGACTAGCTTGCCTCCAACTCGCGAATACGTTTCAGCAAATTTAAATATTTCTTGTAACGTGGAACCTTGGCCGGACTGAGTTTCATACCCCGGCCAAAATCACTACTTTACAAATTATATGTTATCAAATAAAACAATCGATGGGAAAGATGTATGTTTATCGACCATAAATTTAAATCAGAGTTGCATTTACAAAGAAAATGCTGCATGAAAAAACTTCATCGTGTAAATGCGAACAGATGTGAAAAGAAGTTTTAAAGCAGAATGAAGCTGTAGAAGTACCAGATATGGAGGGGTAGCAGGTCCTAACGGAAAGAGATCCAGCTGTGGGCAGACCGGACGGAATCAAGGCAGGAAGAGGATGCCCCGGGGGCTCCTCAGCCCAGCACCGCCGTGAGAACGGTCCGAGAAGACAGCGTGGACGCTGGAGTACAACGGTTCGGCGAGGTAGGAGGGTGCGCAATTACACCGGTGGACAATTACACGGGTGGAAAGTGTCGAAATCAAGGAAAACGGGTAAACGAGGAAATATTGAAAAAGGAATTGGCTCTCTTTGACGAGCTGCAATGGATGTCCCACGTAGCTGAGCACCGGAAGGACGACAAGCCGATTAAGCAGAGGTATTACCCTAAAAAGCGTGTTCGCAGCAAGGGGATAGAATTGTAAAGAAATAACGTAAGAAGGGAAAGCTCATCTCAGTTCAGTTGGAAATTTACAGCAAAAATTTCTGCTGCAGCTTGAAGTATGACATTGCGCGATCATATTGTTTAATAGAGCTATAAAAAGGCAGGCTCCATCACCAATTATAGCTATTTCGGCTAACTCTCTTATGTCTGCGCACGCTCTGCAAGTCAAACAAAGAGCGTAGTATCGCTACCTTCTTCGCACGCACTGAATCAATGCAAAACATATCTAAGAGGCTGCAGTTAAACGGATTGTACATTGCCTTAAGCTTTAATTTAGTGTGTGTGCGGAGGAGCTAGGGTTATTAAACTTTATGATTGGCATGCAAAGCGCGCACATAAAATAGAGAGTGAACGTAAATGAGCAACAACAAAGGCGCATGATCGGAGCGAGATTTCAAATTATCTGATTATCATAAGAGCAACACGCGCCCTTATGTGAACGCCCTTTGCTTGTTCGAAATTGTAGATCAATAATATATCAATAAATGTTAGTGTGTTACGTTTTGTCTAAGTGAGTGCATTTAACTCTATTAAACCTGGCTACTTGCCTGGTCCTGATGGAGTGCCAGGTTGTATTCTTAGATACTGCGCGGATTCTCTTTGTGCGCCATTAAATAAATTATTTAACTTGTCTGTTGATTCAAACGTGTTCCCTTATATATGGAAGGAATCCTTTATAATTCCACTCCATAAAAATTCTTCAAAATCAAACGTTAAAATTATAGGGGCATATCCAAGTTGTCTGCCATACCAAAAGTCTTTGAAAAAATTATATGTTCTCAACTGCAACACGGATGTAGTTCGATTATATCGCCTTATCAACACGGTTTTGTTAGGCGTAGATCTACTACCACTAACCTTCTTGAATTCACTTCGCTTGTTATCAAAGAGTTTCAGGAAAAAATGCAAACTGACGTTGTTTACACCGATTTTAGTAAGGCATTTGATTCTGTAAGTCATCCTCTGTTGCTTCATAAATTAAATATTATTGGATTTCCATCAAAACTATTATTGTGGCTTTCGGAGTACTTGTGTGGTCGAACACAAAAAGTAGTTTTTAAATCGTCGGTATCTAAACCTATTTTTGTTACCTCTGGTGTACCCCAGGGTAGTCACCTTGGACCTTTGCTTTTTAATTTGTTTATTATCGATCTTCCAGCAGTTATTACTAACTCTTTTGTGTATATGTTTGCTGATGATGTAAAGCTATGTTTCACCTATAATGACGCTTCCCTGTGTAATTTTCTACAGTCGGATTTGGGCGCGTTGTCAGTCTGGTGCCGGACTAACTTACTAAATTTAAATTGTTCAAAATGTAAAGTCATGTCTTTTTGTAGAAGTACCCCTTATACTGCTCACTATTTGCTTGATGGTTCACCACTTGACCGCGTGTTTGAAATCAAAGATTTAGGCATTATTCTTGATCCTAAATTAAAGTTTGACGCTCATATTTCGTATATGGTCAATAAGGCCATTAATGTCCTTGGCTTCATCAAGCGGCGGTCGATAGAGTTTAATGATCCGTACACCACTAAAACGCTTTATACATCCTTAGTACGTCCTATTCTGGAGTATGGATCTTGTGTGTGGTCCCCACAATACTCGATTCACCAGGACAGAATTGAATCTGTGCAGAAGAAATATCTTCTATTTGCCCTTAGAAGTTTTAACTGGGTTGCTGGAGTTGACTTACCCCCGTATTCAAGTAGACTCCTTTTGATAAATCTTCCCTCCCTGTTAAACCGTAGAACTATACATGGAGTATTATTTATTACAAACCTACTTAATGGTGAAATCGACTCATCAGTTCTTTTGAGTCGAATTAAATTTAATGTCCCGGTTAGATCTTCACGTAACTTTTTACCCCTTAGCCTTGATCGTTGCTTCAGCAACTATTTAATTCATGAACCATTTCGTGTTATATGTTCTGACTATAACAAAATTTATTCTCTTGTCTCCTTGGAGGCCTCAACTCCAGTACTAAAAAGATCGATCCTTTTTGCTTTATCTAATCGTAACCACTAACTACTAATCTAACGCTGGTCTGATTGGGTTTTTCTGGGTTTTTCCCAATCCTCGCAACAAATGTTGGACTGCTCAATTTTTTATTGAATTTCCCAGAGCTTTAACTTTAACTTTTAATTATTTTTTCAGATTTATATATTATTCTATATTTTACTTAATTTAATTATTTTAATTATTTTTAATTTAAATTAAATTTTGATTCATTTAAATGTCAGCTGCTCTTAGCTGACTATAAATAAATAAATAAATAAATATATAAGCAGCAAGTAGGCGAATCCACCCCCATAACATATTCTGGTGTGGGAAATTTTTCTGGACGCACCAAGTTTTGTTATATTGTTGTTGTTTTTTAACATCAATGACACCAAAAAAAAGTAGCAGTGCGGGCCCAACAACAACACTGACAACAACAACAAACGCTACTTGGGTCGTAAATCAATTGTCAAGGGCACACAAATTTGAACAAAAAAATGTGCACTGTGCGAAGTGATACATGTACATAAAATTATGAAAATTATTTTCAAACGCATTGTTCTCTTAATTGTGTATGCACTTATTCATTAAGAAGCGGAAATCCGTTTCTTTTTTGCAAGTGTTGAACCTTTTTTTATGACTTTGCTTATGCGACGCGAAGGCGTCACTGCGCATTTGTTTTGTTTTTGTATTCTCGCTCGCGATCAAACCCTCAGCTTGTGCGCGCAAGCCTTCCCTCCTCTGTAGCCAGGTTGGCTTTGATAATTTCCAGATTTTGAAGAAGTCCACAGCAAATAGGAATGACCATTGACACGGTCACCAGGTTGCTCGATGATTTGGTAACAGTTGCGTGCTCAAACGGGGACAAAACCTTTTCTAGGTCTTCAAGAATGGAAATTTCATGCGCAGATAATGGCGTTAATCCTTTTGGAGTGTTGAGAAGCACTTTACAAATGGCATATGTAGTTTGCAGATATCGTTGCGCTATTCCATCTCGTTGGACATTCTTGTTTCAAGCTCAATGGGTTCTCTGTATTTTGTTCATCTCTGAACTTTGCGTATGCAATGGTACTTCTGTTGAAAAAATCCACAATTTTTTTACATTTTCCCAATTAAGTCTTTAAACTGTCATTTGCCAGACAGTCCTGAAAAACCAAACGCATGGAACATTGCTTTTTGAAAGAAGATAGGCTGCTTTCCGCATATCAAAATCATTATTTATGAAATGACAGGTGACTGTCAGATAACTTTCATTGGCTCTTGTAGTCCGGCCATCAGTTGTTATAGCGACGTAATCTATTTGATCAAGGAAAGGGCGTAATTTTTGCTTCATCTCTGCGAACATATTTGGCAAACATACTGCGCGCCGTATTTTTCGCTATGGCACTAGTAGCGTGGATCTAGTGTGCTTACTGAATGCCGAAAGCCCTTGTTCTACTCCACAGAATATGACCGAAGATCAGTAATTATAAAATAAGTCACTGCACGTTCTAGTGCCTGTTTTTTGCTGATGATGCATCGTATTTCATTTCCAAAGGCATTAATTGGTGCTTAAATTTGAGCTAGAGTCACGAAATTTGGAAGGAAGATAGCAATTGACATCCCACAAAGATCTGCAGCAAAAATTAGGATGCCACCCCATCCATACCACCCCCAGCCCTTCTTTCCACAGCTTTTGAAAACTTTTAGCTAGAGCCACCCAATTGGGTATGAAGATAGCAATTGATATTCCACAAAGATCTGCAGCAAAAATTTCGATGCCACGCCCACCCCTACCGCCCCCAGACTCTCTCTCCACACCTTTTACAAACTTTGAGCTAGAGTCACCAAATTTGGCAGAATGATAACTGGGGGCATCCCCATCTGCATCGGAGAGTTTTTAAGGCAGCGAACACCCCTGCCGCATCCGTACGCATCTGGAAAACAGGCCTCTTTTTACCGGTTTAAATACTGGTAACGAGTATACCGCAGTCGGTTGCGTCCGACTGCAACGTTTCCACTTGTTTTTGCACTGATTTTTTGCCAAAAAAATTTTATTTTTGGCAAAAGTAAATAAAATTTTGTAAGGTAGGCCAAATGCTGGCCTCCCCACAATACATTTATGGAAACAGCAGTATTATTATTTTGTATCATTAAATACTATTACTATTATCATTTCAATCATTAAGATATTAAGACAAATGCGAAATACTATGAAGTAAATATTAATGGAATAAATGCAATGTCAACGTCAACAGACCTTAAGTTTAGCATAAGTATAATACGGTGAAGGGCATAGAATAAGCATAGTATAAGATAACTTAAGAGAGCAGCGCAAGAAGAGCGGAGGTCGTTTGCACTCTCACACGATCCAAATGTTGCGACCCACGATCTAGATGTCGCGACCCACAAAGGCGAAAAGGGCGCGCTCAGGCCGAGCGCGAGACGACGAAATCAATCGAGAGGTGGGAGCAAATGCGAACAGACGTGAACGCGGGTGTCGAGACAATAGAACATAATAAGTGAAGGCGAATTAAGTGACAGAGATTTGTCCCAGGTTAGAATTATATTGGCGTGGACGCGATCCCCCACCCTAAGGTTGAGAATAAACCATAAGTGGAACCGAGTAGAGTAAGTTATCAAATAAAAGTTAAGAATATTCCAAATCCTCGTGTTTTCACTTTCGCCCCGAGAGGCGCTGAACGGTAGACGCAAGCGCGCGCGGTTATATACATATACAGTGACTCACAGCTTAAATGATGCAGTGTCAAATAAAAAGTTTTAGGTGCTATATATTTTCAACTAGAGGAAAAACAAAAAATGTTTAAACGCCAATTTGTTTTATGTTATGTCACATTTAAACAATAAACTATATTTGTTTCTGCAATATTGCTAAGTTTTATACATAAACTAAAAACTAAAAATATATCTAAAATATAGGTCACAGCTTAAAAGATGCAGACACAAACTAGTTATATTTTTGCCGGATAAAAGGTTAATTAGGATTTTAGTACTAAGTATGTCATCCCTTAATCTTTACAATAGCCCTTAACCTATTTTTCATCGAAGAGACCAGCTTCCGAGTGGTTTCCGGGTTTATTTTGCTCCATTCCTCCAGCAAAGCATTTTTAAGGTCCTGTTTGCTGGAAATCCGAGGATTCCGGATCTTGTTCTCCAGCATAGCCTACAAATTTTCAATGACATTTAAATCTGGAAACTGGGCCGGAGGAATCATAACGTGGGGGCAGTTCCAGGTGAGCCAAGGCTGCACTTTTCCGGACGTATGTTTGTGGTCGTTGTCGTGGTAGAACCGGAAATCACGTCGGATTCCTAACTTTTCGGCGCTTTGGAGCAAATTTTCTTTAAGTATATTGAAGTACATAGTCTTATCCATCGTCAACTCAAAAAACGCCAAGTTTCCGACGCCGGCTGCCGACATACAGGCCCATACCATCAAACTAATCGTCCGACGCGACTCTTCTGCGAGTCGCCAGGATGATGATTTTCTGATTTTCTGTACTTATTTTTTTTGATTTGATAAAAATCTTCCTATCTCTTCTGCAATTCGCCAGGAAGATGACTTATTGATTTTTGCATGAACGGTTCCGTTAATTCAAAACAAACAGACAACGAGCTAAAAAGTGTTTCAGTGAAGATTAAACTTAAATTTAACTGCTAATGAATCACGCAGAAGGCTCGCTAGCGAGCCGCTTGGACGACTCGCTAATGAATCGCGCAGAAGACTCGCTAGGGAGCCGTTTGGAAGATATCGCCGTAGGGTATAATTTTCATTTCCAGCTGCGTCGCCTGCGATCAGAAAGCGATGATCATCCGCGATAAAATTCACCACCTAGAGGGATCGCCTGCGACTCTTCCGCGATGAGAAATGCTTGCTGGGACAACACACATATATTTATATATTTACTTTTGGCGCTGCCAAAACAGATGAAGACAATTTTAATAAACATTATTAATTATAATCAACAAATTTATTATGTATGCATCAGATTTTAATATATTTATTAATAATTTTGAAATAGTAACTAACGAACATAAGCGACATAGGAAAATGACAATGACACTAAGTCTAGATTTTTGATTCGCCCGGCGAATCCAGTGTGCGCTTGTTAAATTTGGCTATGCCGAGCGTTTTCTTGCGTTGCTTCTGCTTTAGTATTTCGGCAAATGACTTGGGCAAATGCACGTGTGAATACACTTTCGCAATTTGAAGGCATCGCTGCATAGCTGTATGGTAGTTGCGGTGGTAAAATAGAGTATGTATGACCAGCAATGCAAAACTGATAATTGCCTGCCTGTTTTCCTAGACGCTTGTTTATTTTCCTGTTCGCCTGTTATTGCAAATGATCGATCAGCTCAAAATATGATATTTGACTGCCATGGAAGTATGGCTTTTTAAGTTTTTGTAGGCAAAATACAAATATGCACCAAATTTGATAGAGAAAGGTCAATGAATGCCATATGCCATGTGGATATACAAAGGCACTAACACTAGCAAGCCCAAGCAAAATATCAAAAATCACTTCAAAGCCCAGGTCCACCAAAGCTGCAAAACATATGAAAACGCACATTCATATTAAAATACATGTATGTTGATATGAATACAAATTTGTATATTGTTGCTTTACAGCTAGGTCACAAGAACGAAAAGGAAGGAGGCATACCTTATGATCATATTAAGAATACACACGCTCATAAGCATGTGATAACAGGCGATCAGCTCAAAAAAAAAGGGCCTGCGCGCTGCAAAATCGCTGGCATACGGGCGCATACACACAATATTGCTGGCTGGTTGTGCTATCAACAAACATGTTGTAGCAAAGTTAGCAAGAGAAGTGGATAACGAATGACACACGAAACACGAGAAAAGCACGAAATGCGCTCTCAGAGCGAGTGGTAGTCAGGCTTGAGGCTGCCAATAGAAGGTTGGGGGTTCGCTGTTTGGTTGCTCTATCTTGTTGCTCAAAGTTTGTAAAAGGTGTGGAAAGGGGGACTGGGACGGAATGGGACTGTGTGGCATCCAAATTTGGTGACTATAAGCTCAAAAACTGTAGGAGGCATAGGCTTTTCTGATTTCTGAGTCAGAAAATTTGGCTAGTCACCAAATTTGGTATGAAGATAGCAATTGACATTCCACAAAGATCTGCAACAAAAACTTCAATGCCACGCCCACCCATACCGCCCCAGCCCCTCTTTCCCATTCTTTTACAAACTTTGAGCAAGAAACACCAAATTTGGTATGAAGATAGCAATTGACATTCAGCAGAGATCTGCATCAAAAACTTGGATGCCACACCCACCCATACCACCCCAGCCCCAAGCCCCCCTTTCCGCACCTTTTAGAAACTTTGAGCTAGAGTCACCAAATTTGGTATGGAGATAGCAATTGACATTCATGAACTAATGGATCAATTTTCCTCCAATTAATTTCATTTTAAAGCCAAACTTTCAATAAATATATATTTATATATGCATTGATTACATTTTATTAAAAAAAACAAGCTGTTTATGAAAAATAACAACAAATAACAGAAAAAAACAAGTGGAAACGTTGCAGTCGGACGCAACCGACTCCGGTATACTCGATACCAATATTAAAAATTTTGATGCCCATCCATGTGGGATGTCAATTGCTATCTTCATACCAAATTTGGTGACTCTAGCTGAAAGTTTGTAAAAGTGGGGAAAGGGGGGCTTGGGGCGGTATGGTTGGGCGTGGCATTCAAATTTTTGATGCAGATCTGTGTGGGATGTCAATTGCTATCTTCATACCAAATTTGGTGACTCTAGCTCGAAGTTTGTATAAGGTGGGGAAAGGGGGGCTGGGGGCGGTATGGTTGGGCATGGCATCCAAATTTTTGCTGCAGATCCTTGTGGAATGTCAAATGCTACCTTCATACCAAATTTGGTGACTCTAGCTCGAAGCATGTAAAAGGTGGTGAAAGGGGGGCTATGGGGCTTGGGGCGGTATGGGTGGGCGTGGCATTCAAATTTTTGCTGCCGATCCATGTGGGATGTCAATTGCTCTCTTCATACCAAATTTGGTGACTCTAGCTCAAAGTTTTTATAAGGTGGGGAAAGGGGGGCGGAATGGATGGGCTAGGCTCCAAAACTTTGATGCAGATTGTTGGGGGTCGTTGCCAGCTATCTTCCTACCAAATTTGGTGGCTCTAGCTCCACTACTCTGGAATATACACGCATTCCCGTTTTTGACGAAGTGTTGGGGCAGATGGGGGTGGCTAGGGCGGTATTGGTGGGCGTGGCATCCAAACTTTGGATGAAGTTTCTGGGGGGTCATCATCATCTATCTTGGCACCAAATTTGGTGACTCTAGCTAAAAAACTGTGGGAGATATAGGCTTTTCTGATTTCTAAATGCGGGGGGCTGGGGGCGGGATGGGTGGGCGTGGCTCCAAAACTTTGATGCAGTTCTTTTGGGGTCGTTACCAGCTATCTTCCTACCAAATTTGGTGGCTCTAGCTCCACAAATCTGGAAGATACATGCATTCCCGTTTTTGACGAAGCGTTCGGGCATCTGGGGGCGACTAGGGCGGTATTGGTGGGCGTGGCATCCAAACTTTTAGTGCAGTTTTTGGGGTGTCATCATCAGCTAAATTGGCACCAAATTTGGTGGATCTAGCTCAAAAACTGTGGGAGATATAGGCTTTTTTGACTTTAAAATGCGGGGGGTCTGGGGCGGAATAGGAGTACCTATCTTCTTACCAAATTTGGTAGTTCTAGCTGTAAGGGTGTGTGAAATATGCGGATTTATCGTTTTTGAGTTATCGAATTTATCGATTCGCCAGCCCCCCAATTATCGTAGAACCCCCATCTTGACACTTTAATTTACTATCCCACAGATAAAGAGAATTGGAAAGTTTCAAGTCCCTAGCTTGAAGGGTGTGGAAAAAATTGTACACATACGGCCGGACAGACGGACAGACACCATGACGGACATTGCACAAACCCAATATACTCTTTACCTTCGGTATCGAGTATAAAAACCAAAACTGTGTATAGTTTTGCTTCATTTCGAAGACTTTAAATTGCTCTAGCAATTTCAAAAATTCATGAATTACGCTAATTTTTAAAATATAAGTTGAGAAGTTGAGTTGGCCGGGGTATGAAACTCAGTCCGGCCAAGATTCGACGTTACAAGAAATATTTAAATTTGCTGAAACGTATTCGCGAGTTGGAGGCAAGCTAGTCTTCCGCTATACCGGGGTCAAGATTCCGCGACGGCTGGCGATCAGGGAGGTGTACGGGACAAACCGCAGTACAAGTACCACCGATATCACAGGTTATGTTCTCTCGCAAGTCGAGGTCGCGCGGATGCCAAAGCTCCGGTACCGAACCGACTGAGTGGTTTGGGAAGCGTACGGGACGAGCTACAGTACGCGTGCCGCTGATCACTCAGATTTTAACCACACAATTCGAGACGCACCTAGAAACGTGCCGACCGCGTGTGCAGATGTATGTGTGCACAATGTGCACGTATGTATATGTATATTACCGAGCGCGTATGCGTCTACCGTTCAGCGCCTCTCGGGGCGAAATAAAGACACAAGGGTTTTGAATAATTCTAACTTTTATTTCATAGCTCACGTTGCTTAGTTCCACTTAGATCTCTGATTAGCTTCCAAGGGAGAATTTAGTCCACGCCAATCTCAAACTCTATTCTCTTAATGTCTTTGACACTGTACTTGTCTTTACTTATCATACTCTTTTCTTGGGCCACCCGCGATCACGTACGTTCGCATTCACTTGTGCTTCTCGACTCCCTCGTCGCCTAGCGCTCGGCCTGATCGTGCCCTCTTTCGCCTTTGTGGGTCGCGACATCTGGATCGTGGGTCGCGACATTTGGATCGTGTGAGTGCGCACACGACCTCCGCTCTTCTTGCGCTGCTCTCTTAAGTTATCTTATACTATGCTTATTCTATGCCCTTCACCGTATTATACTTATGCTAAACTTAAGGTCTGTTGACGTTGACATTGAATTTATTCCATTAATATTTACTTCATAGTATTTCGCATTTGTCTTAATATCTTAATGATTGAAATGATAATAATAATAGTATTTAATGATACAAAATAATAATACTGCTGTTTCCATAAATGTATTGTGGGGAGGCCAGCATTTGGCCTACCTTACAAAATTTTATTTACTTTTGCCAAAAATAAAATTTTTTTTGGCAAAAAATCAGTGCAAAAACAAGTGGAAACGTTGCAGTCGGACGCAACCGACTGCGGTACACTCGTTACCAGTATTTAAACCGGTAAAAAGAGGACTGTTTTCCAGATGCGTACGGATGCGGCAGGGGTGTTCGCTGCCTTAAAAACTCTCCGATGCAGATGGTGATGCCCCCAGTTATCATTCTGCCAAATTTGGTGACTCTAGCTCAAAGTTTGTAAAAGGTGTGGAGAGGGGGTCTGGGGGCGGTAGGGGTGGGCGTGGCATCGACATTTTTGCTGCAGATCTTTGTGGAATATCAATTGCTATCTTCATACCCAATTGGGTGGCTCTAGCAAAAAGTTTTCAAAAGCTGTGGAAAGAAGGGCTGGGGGTGGTATGGATGGGGTGGCATCCTAATTTTTGCTGCAGATCTTTGTGGGATGTCAATTGCTATCTTCCTTCCGAATTTCGTGACTCTAGCTCAAATTTAAGCATCAATTAATGCCTTTGGAAATGAAATACGATGCATCATCAGCAAAAAACAGGCACTAGAACGTGCAGTGACTTATTTTATAATTACTGATCTTCGGCCATATTCTGTGGAGTAGAACAAGGGCTTTCGGCATTTGGTAAGCACACTATATCCACGCTACTAGTGCCATAGCGAAAAATACGGAGCGATGTATGTTTGCCAAATATGTTCGCAGAGATGAAGCACAAATTACGCCCTTTCTTTGATCAAATAGATTACGTCGCTATAACAACTGATGGCCGGACTACAAGAGCCAATGAAAGTTATCTGACAGTCACCTGTCATTTCATAAATAATGATTTTGATATGCGGAAAGCAGCCTATTGTAGAATGCCGTGTTCAAATATAAATATCTAAGTCTTTATTCACGTGTGTTCGCTTTACATGCCGAATACCAACTAAACTCACATAGCTCGCTTGATGTTTAAGTTATGTTACGTTACATTATTAGCAGTGTTGCTCTTAACATCTAAGATCGATATCCTTACTTAACAGCTAACTCGATAGGATCGCTTAACAGCTGGGTTGAGGGTAGTCGCCCTACTACACTATCTTCTTTCAAAAAGCAATGTTCCATGCGTTGCGCATACGATAAATTTGGTTTTTCAGGACTGTCTGGCAAATGACAGTTTAAAGACTTAATAGGGAAAATGTAAAAAAATTGTGGATTTTTTCAACAGAAGTACCATTGCATACGCAAAGTTCAGAGATGAACAAAATACAGAGAACCCATTGAGCTTGAAACAAGAATGTCCAACGAGATGGAATAGCGCAACGATATCTGCAAACTACACATGCCATTTGTAAAGTGCTTCTCAACACTCCAAAAGGATTAACGCCATTATCTGCGCATGAAATTTCCATTCTTGAAGACCTAGAAAAGGTTTTGTCCCCGTTTGAGCACGCAACTGTTACCACATCATCGAGCAACCTGGTGACCGTGTCAATGGTCATTCCTATTTGCTGTGGACTTCTTCAAAATCTGGAAATTATCAAAGCCAACCTGGCTACAGAGGAGGGAAGGCTTGCGCGCACAAGCTGAGGGTTTGATCGCGAGCGAGAATACAAAAACAAAACAAATGCGCAGTGACGCCTTCGCGTCGCACAAGCAAAGTCATAAAAAAAGTTTCTACACTTGCAAAAAAGAAACGGATTTCCGCTTCTTAATGAATAAGTGCATACACTATTAAGAGAACAATGCGTTTGAAAATAATTTTCATAATTTTATGTACATGTATCACTTCGCACAGTGCATTTTTTTTTTTAATTTGTGTGCCTTTGACAATTGATTTACGACCCAAGTAGCGTTTGTTGTTGTTGTCAGTGTTGTTGTTGGGCCCGCACTGCTACTTTTTTTTGGTGTCATTGATGTTAAAAAACAACAACAATATAACAAAACTTGGTGCGTACAGAAAAATGTCCCACACCAGAATATGTTATGGGGGTGGATTCGCCTACTTGCTGCTTATATATTTATTTATTTATTTATTTATAGTCAGCTAAGAGCAGCTGACATTTAAATGAATCAAAATTTAATTTAAATTAAAAATAATTAAAATAATTAAATTAAGTAAAATATAGAATAATATATAAATCTGAAAAAATAATTAAAAGTTAAAGTTAAAGCTCTGGGAAATTCAATAAAAAATTGAGCAGTCCAACATTTGTTGCGAGGATTGGGAAAAACCCAGAAAAACCCAATCAGACCAGCGTTAGATTAGTAGTTAGGGGTTACGATTAGATAAAGCAAAAAGGATCGATCTTTTTAGTACTGGAGTTGAGGCCTCCAAGGAGACAAGAGAAATGGTTCATGAATTAAATAGTTGCTGAAGCAACGATGAAGGCTAAGGGGTAAAAAGTTACGTGAAGATCTAACCGGGACATTAAATTTAATTCGACTCAAAAGAATTGATGAGTCGATTTCACCATTAAGTAGGTTAGTAATAAATAATACTCCATGTATAGTTCTACGGTTTAACAGGGAGGGAAGATTTATCAAAAGGAGTCTACTTGAATACGGGGGTAAGTCAACTCCAGCAACCCAGTTAAAACTTCTAAGGGCAAATAGAAGAAATTTCTTCTGCACAGATTCAATTCTGTCCTGGTGAATCGAGTATTGTGGGGACCACACACAAGATCCATACTCCAGAATAGGACGTACTAAGGATGTATAAAGCGTTTTAGTGGTGTACGGATCATTAAACTCTTTCGACCACCGCTTGATGAAGCCAAGGACATTAATGGCCTTATTGACCATATACGAAATATGAGCGTCAAACTTTAATTTAGGATCAAGAATAATGCCTAAATCTTTGATTTCAAACACGCGGTCAAGTGGTGAACCATCAAGCAAATAGTGAGCAGTATAAGGGGTACTTCTACAAAAGACATGACTTTACATTTTGAACAATTTAAATTTAGTAAGTTAGTACGGCACCAGACTGACAACGCGCCCAAATCCGACTGTAGAAAATTACACAGGGAAGCGTCATTATAGGTGAAACATAGCTTTACATCATCAGCAAACATATACACAAAAGAGTTAGTAATAACTGCTGGAAGATCGTTAATAAACAAATTAAAAAGCAAAGGTCCAAGGTGACTACCCTGGGGTACACCAGAGGTAACAAAAATAGGTTTAGATACCGACGATTTAAAAACTACTTTTTGTGTTCGACCACACAAGTACTCCGAAAGCCACAATAATAGTTTTGATGGAAATCCAATAATATTTAATTTATGAAGCAACAGAGGATGACTTACAGAATCAAATGCCTTACTAAAATCGGTGTAAACAACGTCAGTTTGCATTTTTTCCTGAAACCCTTTGATAACAAGCGAAGTGAATTCAAGAAGGTTAGTGGTAGTAGATCTACGCCTAACAAAACCGTGTTGATAAGGCGATATAATCGAACTACATCCGTGTTGCATTTGAGAACATATAATTTTTTCAAAGACTTTTGGTATGGCAGACAACTTGGATATGCCCCTATAATTTTTAACGTTTGATTTTGAAGAATTTTTATGGAGTGGAATTATAAAGGATTCCTTCCATATATAAGGGAACACGTTTGAATCAACAGACAAGTTAAATAATTTATTTAATGGCGCACAAAGAGAATCCGCGCAGTATCTAAGAATACAACCTGGCACTCCATCAGGACCAGGCAAGTAGCAAGGTTTAATAGAGTTAAATGCACTCACTTAGACAAAACGTAACACACTAACATTTATTGATATATTATTGATCTACAATTTCGAACAAGCAAAGGGCGTTCACATAAGGGCGCGTGTTGCTCTTATGATAATCAGATAATTTGAAATCTCGCTCCGATCATGCGCCTTTGTTGTTGCTCATTTACGTTCACTCTCTATTTTATGTGCGCGCTTTGCATGCCAATCATAAAGTTTAATAACCCTAGCTCCTCCGCACACACACTAAATTAAAGCCTAAGGCAATGTACAATCCGTTTAACTTCAGCCTCTTAGATATGTTTTGCATTGATTCAGTGCGTGCGAAGAAGGTAGCGACACTACGCTCTATGTTTGACTTGAGCGCGCGCAGACATAAGAGAGTTAGCAGAAATAGCTATAATTGGTGATGGAGCCTGCCTTTTTATAGCTCTATTAAACAATATGATCGCGCAATGTCATACTTCAAGCTGCAGCAGAAATTTTTGCTGTAAATTTCCAACTGAACTGAGATGAGCTTTCCCTTCTTACGTTATCTCTTTACAATTCTATCCCCTTGCTGCGAACACGCTTTTTAGGGTAATACCTCTGCTTAGTTGGCTTGTCGTCCTTCCGGTGCTCAGCTACGTGGGACACCCATTGCAGCTCGTCAAAGAGAGCCAGTTCCTTTTTCAATATTTCCTCGTTTACCCGTTTTCCTTGATTTCGGCACTTTCCACCCGTGTAATTGCCCACCGGTGTAATTGCACACCCTCCTACCTCGCCGAACCGTTGTACTCCAGCGTCCACGCTGTCTTCTCGGACCGTTCCCACGGCGGTGCTGGGCTGAGGAGCCCCCGGGGCATCCTCCTCCTGCCTTGATCCGCCGTTCCGTCCGGTCTGCCCACAGCTGGATCTCTTTCCGTTAGGACCGGCTACCCCTCCATATCTGGTACTTCTACAGCTTCATTCTGCTTTAAAACTTATTTTCACATCTGTTCGCATTTAAACGATGAAGTTTTTTCATGCAGCATTTTCTTTGTAAATGCAACTCTGATTTAAATTTATGGTCGATAAACATACATCTTTCCCATCGATTGTTTTATTTGATAACATATAATTTGTAAAGTAGTGATTTTGGCCGGGGTATGAAACTCAGTCCGGCCAAGGTTCCACGTTACAAGAAATATTTGAATTTGCCGAAACGTATTCGCGATATGGAGGCAAGTTAGTCCGCTTTCACACCGGTGTTAAGATTTCGCGACGGCTGGCGATCAGGGAGGCGCACGGGAAAAGCCACAGTACATGTACCACCGATAGCACAGGTTATGTTCCCTCACAAATCGAGGTCGCGCGGATGCCAAAGCTCCGTCACCGAACCGGCCGAATGATATGGGAAGCGTGCGGGACGAGCCACAGCACGCGTGCCGCTGATCATTCAGACCCTAACCAAAAATAATTCCAAAACGCATCTACCCGTGTGCCGACCACGTGTGCACAATGTGCACGTATGTATATGTATATAACCGCGCGCTTTTGCGTCTACCGTTCAGCGCCTCTCGGGGCGAGAGTGAAAACACGAGGATTTGGAATATTCTTAACTTTTATTTGATAACTTACTCTACTCGGTTCCACTTATGGTTTATTCTCAACCTTAGGGTGGGGGACCGCGTCCACGCCAATATAATTCTAACCTGGGACAAATCTCTGTCACTTAATTCGCCTTCACTTATTATGTTCTATTGTCTCGACACCCGCGTTCACGTCTGTTCGCATTTGCTCCCACCTCTCGATTGATTTCGTCGTCTCGCGCTCGGCCTGAGCGCGCCCTTTTCGCCTTTGTGGGTCGCGACATCTAGATCGTAGGTCGTGACATTTGGATCGTGTGAGAGTGCACACGACCGCCGCTCTTCTTGCGCTGCTCTCTTAAGTTATCTTATACTATGCTTATTCTATGCCCTTCACCGTATTATACTTATGCTAAACTTAAGGTCTGTTGACGTTGACATTGCATTTATTCCATTAATATTTACTTCATAGTATTTCGCATTTGTCTTAATATCTTAATGATTGAAATGATAATAGTAATAGTATTTAATGATACAAAATAATAATACTGCTGTTTCCATATATGTATTGTGGGGAGGCCGGCATTTGGCCTACCTTACAAAATTTTATTTACTTTTGCCAAAAATAAAATTTTTTGGCAAAAAATTAGTGCAAAAACAAGTGGAAACGTTGCAGTCGGACGCAACCGATTGCGGTATACTCGTTACCAGTATTTAAACCGGTAAAAAGAGGCCTGTTTTCCAGATGCGTACGGATGCGGCAGGGGTGTTCGCTGCCTTAAAAATTCTCCGATGCAGATGGGGATGCCCCCAGTTATCATTCTGCCAAATTTGGTGACTCTAGCTCAAAGTTTGTAAAAGGTGTGGAGAGGGGGTCTGGGGGCGGTAGGGGTGGGCGTGGCATCGACATTTTTGCTGCAGATCTTTGTGGAATATTAATTGCTATCTTCATACCCAATTGGGTGGCTCTAGCAAAAAGTTTTCAAAAGCTGTGGAAAGAAGGGCTGGGGGTGGTATGGATGGGGTGGCATCCTAATTTTTGCTGCAGATCTTTGTGGGATGTCAATTGCTATCTTCCTTCCAAATTTCGTGACTCTAGCTCAAATTTAAGCACCAATTAATGCCTTTGGAAATGAAATACGATGCATCATCAGCAAAAAACAGGCACTAGAACGTGCAGTGACTTATTTTATAATTACTGATCTTCGGCCATATTCTGTGGAGTAGAACAAGGGTTTTCGGCATTTGGTAAGTATGTTTACCAAATATGTTCGCAGAGATGAAGCAAACATTACGCCCTTTCCTTGATCAAATAGATTACGTCGCTATAACAACTGATGGCCGGACTACAAGAGCCAATGAAAGTTATCTGACAGTCACCTGTCATTTCATAAATAATGATTTTGATATGCGGAAAACAGCCTATCTTCTTTCAAAAAGCAATGTTCCATGCGTTGCGCATACGATAAATTTGGTTTTTCAGGACTGTCTGGCAAATGACAGTTTAAAGACTTAATAGGGAAAATGTAAAAAAATTGTGGATTTTTTCAACAGAAGTACCATTGCATACGCAAAGTTCAGAGATGAACAAAATACAGAGAACCCATTGAGCTTGAAACAAGAATGTCCAACGAGATGGAATAGCGCAACGATATCTGCAAACTACACATGCCATTTGTAAAGTGCTTCTCAACACTCCAAAAGGATTAACGCCATTATCTGCGCATGAAATTTCCATTCTTGAAGACCTAGAAAAGGTTTTGTCCCCGTTTGAGCACGCAACTGTTACCACATCATCGAGCAACCTGGTGACCGTGTCAATGGTCATTCCTATTTGCTGTGGACTTCTTCAAAATCTGGAAATTATCAAAGCCAACCTGGCTACAGAGGAGGGAAGGCTTGCGCGCACAAGCTGAGGGTTTGATCGCGAGCGAGAATACAAAAACAAAACAAATGCGCAGTGACGCCTTCGCGTCGCACAAGCAAAGTCATAAAAAAAGGTTCAACACTTGCAAAAAAGAAACGGATTTCCGCTTCTTAATGAATAAGTGCATTGTAACGAATAACGTACGGCTATCAGAGGAGCGGATATTTGGACAACGGGTAGGAGTACGCGCTGGCATTGGCTAAGCTCGTCGGCAATGTCGTGAGTGTAAATACCAAAAAGAATAACCTCCCCTTGCGGTGCTCCCTGTAGTATAAGTTTATTAATTTAAAAAAAAATCGCGTACTATGGTTTTGTAGAGAGAAAAAAAAAAAAAAAGACGGGAAATATTAGCTTGAGGGGGGGGGGGGGGGGGGGGAAAGCGACAGTAGGCGGAAAAGGGGGAAGGTTCTCATACAGCTAATAGGGCAGTCAAGTCAGACGGACCCATTGTTTCCACACCGTTGTTGTTGTGCGGGTTGCCCACCCTTCCATGATCCTGGCATTGCCCAAATGAACCTATGACCTCAGGATCCCAAATAGTCCCAGTACAGCAAAGCATGGCTCCATTAGAAATACACGAATTTAAGCAAACATCTTTAAATGCATTTTATTGCCTAAGGAAATATATATGGAACATTATTATAAACAAAAAAAATTAACTAACGATTTATCCACTAACATTTGTAAGTGAAAAGAGCTGTATGAAACATTATTATTATAAATGAATAAGACTAAACGTGATAAATAAAGGGAATATGCGGTGCATATAACTAATTTATACAATTAATTTTCGTGCGTACACAGTTATATTTGTTGCTTATTATATTAAAATACACTGGGACTTTTTATTTAGGTACAGACTATTGGCAATAAGAACAAGAAAATTTAAAGGCAAACAAATAGCAGAAGGCCCACTGTACACAGTCAACTGTGTCTATATAAAGGTTAAGTGAGTTCATAAACAAGCCCAAAAGGGAAGCTTTGGCAGCTTTAGCACAGGTATTAATTGTTATCATATAAAAGCTTTTGCATCACTTACCCATACTCCCCCGATGAAAGATCCTTCACGGTGTTGGCATGCTGTAATATTAAGGTTAGGTTGGGACAAAGCTTTTACTCGCGTACAAAAAAAAAATTCTAAGCTGGCTGCTATGACACGCATTTTAGTTATAAGTCTATTGATGCCATTAATAAATCACTAATTTTAACATTATTATTTTTTTTTTTTTTTGTTACACTCACTTAATTTTTATATTAACTTATGGGGGGGTTATAGGTTTTTTTTTTTTTTTCTTGTCTGACCTAAGCCCACACTTTATGGATTATAAATTTTTTCTTCTTCTTTTTTTTTTTTTCTTTGGGGGCGTTTATAGGTTATAAGGGTAATACTTATAAATATATTTTAATATTTGAACAATTATTTAACCAAGGTATTTAAACATTATAGCAACTATAATGTATTTGCACAAAAGAGAGAGTTACTATTCCTAGGCTTTCATTAGCATATCTCAACTTCACTTGAGACACAAAAAAAAAACAGAATCCATAAATCGAACACAAGAAAACTTGATGCACTTAACACTAATGCGCTATATAACGAAAGGCTACGCTACACTATTTAACTTAAATTTTCCTGATCACGATATTTAATACTTTAAGTCGATAAATCTGGGTGCATGCAATAACGCCTAGTGCAATAACGCCTGCGACATTTTAAATGATTTGTATTACTAAAAATGTTTAATATTAAAAGCAACAAAATTGTAAATAACGATATTTCAGTTTATTTTATTTTATTTTTAATATAAACATGAATCATTGACAAAAAAATAAATTTTTGACATTCCAAATGCTTAATACATATATTATTTTTTTTTTTAATAATTTTTTCGTATATGTGATTTTTTGCCGACAGTACGGACAAAGAGCGGGTGAATTATTTTTTTTCCGCATGGTGCAGGTGTTATTTCACATCTCGATCAGGCGTTATCGCACTTTTAGAAATGCAATAACGCCTGCAGGCGTTATTGCACTAGGCGTTATTGCACGCCCCCGATAAATCTACATTTGTTGTAAGCTGTTCCGGCGCGACGATTTCCAACTAAATTGGGACGGTGACTGAGCTTTAATCAGCGCAGCTGTTTCAGTCTTTGCACATGCTCCAGCATGTGATGGTATGTATGTATGTTGGTACGTGGCCTGAGCTTTTGTTGTTGGCCGTTTTACGTGTCAGCGCAGCAGCAATACATTTGAAATAAACTTGAATATTGAAATTCTTCGCTGCCCAATAATACTGTTGGGACTTAGGTGTAATGGATATACGAGGTGCCTGATTAATGAGGAAATTGAAGATTAAACGAAAATCCTAATATTCACACAATTTTTATTATTTACCCTTTTTGTGGGCACCCAAAGAATTTTTTGTTTAAACTTTCTGGCTGGAACAGATTTCCTCTTCAATGTTAAATTAAATGTTTTGTGCGTGGACTTGCTTTCGTATTTTTCTTCTTTTATTACGATTCACTGGCACAGAGCACAATAACCTTTTTTTTTTTTTTTTTTTTTTTGGTTATTTTAATTCGTTTGCCGTAGTTTAAAAACGGGAACAACTTGACTGCTTGAAGATCACAACCAGAAAGATCGACTGCAAGTCATTATAAGGTTAGGAAACCCATGAGTCTCCGGAAATTCATTTCACCTTTTCTTTCGGCTCCCATCCGATAAATTCTTTTTTGGTTTTATTTTGAATTTCACCAACCCAGCTGACTTCGCCTACGGTCAGAAAAGAAGACAATTATAGTTTCCATTTTTGACTCCCAGAGGGCTATCAACCAGCAAAATTTCTAAGAAAAATTAACGAAGATTTTCTACTTTTCCCAGTATTTAAGCTAACTATATTGAAAGTTTTATTATAGGTATAAATATAACAATAAATTTTTTCAATATTTATAATTTTTCTCTTGTCCAAACATTTAAATGATTTGCCAAAAAAATCTGCATACTTTTGCGCGGTGACTTAATATTTCTGCACGAGCTAGTTAGGGGATAAATTATAAATTCCACTGGTCGACAAGCGGACATTACAGCATACACAATTAAGAGAACAATGCGTTTGAAAATAATTTTCATAATTTTATGTACATGTATCACTTCGCACAGTGCACATTTTTTTTTTCAAATTTGTGTGCCCTTGACAATTGATTTACGACCCAAGTAGCGTTTGTTGTTGTTGTCAGTGTTGTTGTTGGGCCCGCACTGCTACTTTTTTTTGGTGTCATTGATGTTAAAAAACAACAACAATATAACAAAACTTGGTGCGTCCAGAAAAATTTCCCACACCAGAAAATGTTATGGGGGTGGATTCGCCTACTTGCTGCTTATATAACTTAGACAAAACGTAACACACTAACATTTATTGATATATTATTGATCTACAATTTCGAACAAGCAAAGGGCGTTCACATAAGGGCGCGTGTTGCTCTTATGATAATCAGATAATTTGAAATCTCGCTCCGATCATGCGCCTTTGTTGTTGCTCATTTACGTTCACTCTCTATTTTATGTGCGCGCTTTTTATGCCAATCATAAAGTTTAATAACCCTAGCTCCTCCGCACACACACTAAATTAAAGCTTAAGGCAATGTAAAATCCGTTTAACTGCAGCCTCTTAGATATGTTTATACTCGATACCGAAGGTAAAGAGTATATTGGTTTTGTGCAATGTCCGTCATGGTGTCTGTCCGTCTGTCCGTCTGTCCGTCCGTATGTATGCAAGTTTTTTCCACACCCTTCAAGCTAGAGACTTGAAACTTTCCAATTCTCTTTATCTATGGGATAGTAAATTAAAGTGTCAAGATGGGGGTTCTACGATAACTGGGGGGCTGGCAAATCGATAAATTCGATAACTCAAAACCGATAAATCCACATATTTCGCACATCCTTACAGCTAGAACTACCAAATTTGGTAAGAAGATAGCTACTAGCAACCCCCAAAAAACTGCATCAATAATTTTGGAGCCACGCCCCCCCATTCCGCCCCCAGCCCCCCTTTATTTTAAAGTCAAAAAGCATATATCTCCCTCAGTTTTTGAGCTATAGCCACCAAATTTGGTGCCAAGATAGGTGATGATGACCCCCTAAAAACTGCATCAAAAGTTTGGATGCCACGCCCACCGACACTGCCCTAGCTACCCCCATCCACCCCAACGCTTCGTCAAAACGGGAATGCGTGTATCTTCCAGAGTTGTGGAGCTAGAGCTTCCAAATTTGGTGGGAAGATAGCTAGTTGCGATCCCCAAAAAACTGCATCAAAGTTTTGGAGCCGCGCCCACCCATTCCGCCCCCAGCCCCCCCGCATTTTGAAATCAGAAATTGCTATATCTCCCAAAGTTTTTGAGCTAGAGCCACCAAATTTGGTGCCAAGATAGGTGATGATGACCCCCTAAAAACTGCATCAAAAGTTTGGATGCCACGCCCACCGATCCTACCCTATCCGCCCCCATCCACCCCAACGCTTCGTCAAAAACGGGAATGCGTGTATCTTCCAGAGTTGTGGAGCTAGAGCCACCAAATTTGGTGGGAAGATAGCTAGTAGCGATCCCCAAAAATCTGCATCAAAGTTTTGGAGCCAAGCCCACCCATTCCGCCCCCCTTTCCCCACCATTTACAAACTTTCAGCTAGAGTCACCAAATTTGGTATGAAGATAGCAATTGACATTCCACAAAGATCTGCATCAAAAATTTGGATGCCATGCCTACCCATAACGCCCCCAGCCCCCCCCCCCCCCTTTTCTCACTTTTTACAAACTTCGAGCTAGAGTCACCAAATTTGGTATGAAGATAGCAATTGACATTCCTCATGGATCGGCAGCAAAAATTTGAATGCCACGCCCACCCATACCGCCCCAAGCCCCATAGCCCTCCTAACCCCACCTTATACAAACTTTGAGCTAGAGTCACCAAATTTGGTATGAAGGTAGCATTTGACATTCCACAAGGATCTGCAGCAAAAATTTGGATGCCACGCCCAACCATACCGCCCCCAGCCCCCCTTTCCCCACTTTATACAAACTTTGAGCTAGAGTCACCAAATTTGGTATGAAGGTAGCATTTGACATTCCACAAGGATCTGCAGCAAAAATTTGGATGCCACGCCCAACCATACCGCCCCCAGCCCCCCTTTCCCCACTTTATACACACTTTGAGCTAGAGTCACCAAATTTGGTATGAAGGTAGCATTTGACATTCCACAAGGATCTGCAGCAAAAATTTGGATGCCACGCCCAACCATACCGCCCCCAGCCCCCCTTTCCCCACTTTATACAAACTTCGAGCTAGAGTCAACAAATTCGGTATGAAGATAGCAATTGACATCCCACATAGATCTGCGCAAAAATTTGAATGCCACGCCCAACCATACCGCCCCCAGCCCCCCTTTCCCCACTTTATACAAACTTTGAGCTAGAGTCACCAAATTTGGTATTAAGGTAGCATTTGACATTCCACAAGGATCTGCAGCAAAAATTTGAATGCCACGCCCAACCATACCGCCCCCAGCCCCCCTTTCCCCACTTTATACAAACTTTGAGCTAGAGTCACCAAATTTGGTATGAAGGTAGCATTTGACATTCCACAAGGATCTGAAGCAAAAATTTGGATGCCACGCCCAACCATACCGCCCCCAGCCCCCCTTTCCCCACTTTATACAAACTTCGAGCTAGAGTCACCAAATTTGGTATGAAGATAGCAATTGACATCCCACATAGATCTGCACCAAAAATTTGGATGCCACGCCCAAACATACCGCCCCCAGCCCCCATTTCCCCACTTTATACAAACTTTGAGCTAGAGTCACCAAATTTGGTATGAAGGTAGCAATTGACATTCCACAAAGATCTGCATCAAAAATTTGGATGCAATTCCACCCATACCGCCCCCAGCCCCCCTTTCCCCACTTTATACAAACTTTGAGCTAGAGTCACCAAATTTGGTATGAAGATAGCAATTGACATCCCACATGGATGGGCATCAAAATTTTTAATACTGGTATCGAGTATACCGCAGTCGGTTGCGTCCGACTGCAACGTTTCCACTTGTTTTTTTTTTTGTTTTTTAACAACTTGTTTTGATTCTCGAAATCATTAATGGTGTATTCCGAGAATTTGTATGTAGGGAAAATATGGGCGCGCAAAAGACTGAGGCGTGCTATAAAAAAAAGCGCCGTAGGCAAAAATTTTTTTAAACAAAAATCGCGCGATTTTTGTAAAAAAAAAATTTTTGCCTGCGACATTTTAAATGATTTGTATTACTAAAAATGTTTAATATTAAAAGCAACAAAATTGTAAATAACGATATTTCAGTTTATTTTATTTTATTTTTAATATAAACATGAATCATTGACAAAAAAAATAAATTTTTGACATTCCAAATGCTTAATACATATATTATTTTTTTTTTAACAATTTTTTCGTATATGTGATTTTTTGCCGACAGTACGGACAAAGAGCGGGTGAATTATTTTTTTTCCGCATGGTGCAGGTGTTATTTCACATCGCGATCAGGCGTTATCGCACTTTTAGAAATGCAATAACGCCTGCAGGCGTTGCAGAGCGCGCGCAGACATAAGAGAGTTAGCCGAAATAGCTATAATTGGTGATGGAGCCTGCCTTTTTATAGCTCTATTAAACAATATTATCGCGCAATGTCATACTTCAAGCTGCAGCAGAAATTTTTGCTGTAAATTTCCAACTGAACTGAGATGAGCTTTCCCTTCTTACGTTATCTCTTTACAATTCTATCCCCTTGCTGCGAACACGCTTTTTAGGGTAATACCTCTGCTTAATCGGCTTGTCGTCCTTCCGGTGCTCAGCTACGTGGGACACCCATTGCAGCTCGTCAAAGAGAGCCAATTCCTTTTTCAATATTTCCTCGTTTACCCGTTTTCCTTGATTTCGACACTTTCCACCCGTGTAATTGCCCACCGGTGTAATTGCGCACCCTCCTACCTCGCCGAACCGTTGTACTCCAGCGTCCACGCTGTCTTCTCGGACCGTTCCCACGGCGGTGCTGGGCTGAGGAGCCCCCGGGGCATCCTCCTCCTGCCTTGATCCGCCGTTTCGTCCGGTCTGCCCACAGCTGGATCTCTTCCCGTTAGGACCGGCTACTCCTCCATATCTGGTGCTTCTACAGCTTCATTCTGCTTTAAAACTTATTTTCACATCTGTTCGCATTTACACGATGAAGTTTTTTCATGCAGCATTTTCTTTGTAAATGCAACTCTGATTTAAATTTATGGTCGATAAACATACATCATTCCCATCGATTGTTTTATTTGATAACATATAATTTGTAAAGTAGTGATTTTGGCCGGGGTATGAAACTCAGTCCGGCCAAGGTTCCACGTTACAAGAAATATTTGAATTTGCCGAAACGTAGACGCGATATGGAGGCAAGTTAGTCCGCTTTCACACCGGTGTTAAGATTTCGCGACGGCTGGCGATCAGGGAGACGCACGGGAAAAGCCACAGTACATGTACCACCGATAGCACAGGTTATGTTCCCTCACAAATCGAGGTCGCGCGGATGCCAAAGCTCCGTCACCGAACCGGCCGAATGATATGGGAAGCGTGCGGGACGAGCTACAGCACGCGTGCCGCTGATCATTCAGACCCTAACCAAAAATAATTCCAAAACGCATCTACCCGTGTGCCGACCACGTGTGCACAATGTGCACGTATGTATATGTATATAACCGCGCGCGTTTGCGTCTACCGTTCAGCGCCTCTCGGGGCGAAAGTGAAAACACGAGGATTTGGAATATTCTTAACTTTTATTTGATAACTTTCTCTACTCGGTTCCACTTATGGTTTATTCTCAACCTTAGGGTGGGGGATCGCGTCCACGCCAATATAATTCTAACCTGGGACAAATCTCTGTCACTTAATTCGCCTTCACTTATTATGTTCTATTGTCTCGACACCCGCGTTCACGTCTGTTCGCATTTGCTCCCACCTCTCGATTGATTTCGTCGTCTCGCGCTCGGCCTGAGCGCGCCCTTTTCGCCTTTGTGGGTCGCGACATCTAGATCGTGGGTCGCGACATTTGGATCGTTTGAGAGTGCACACGACCGCCGCTCTTCTTGCGCTGCTCTCTTAAGTTATCTTATACTATGCTTATTCTATGCCCTTCAGCGTATTATACTTATGCTAAACTTAAGGTCTGTTGACGTTGACATTCCATTTATTCCATTAATATTTACTTCATAGTATTTTGCATTTGTCTTAATATCTTAATGATTGAAATGATAATAATAATAGTATTTAATGATACAAAATAATAATACTGCTGTTTCCATAAATGTATTGTGGGGAGGCCGGCATTTGGCCTACCTTACAAAATTTTATTTACTTTTGCCAAAAATAAAATTTTTTTGGCAAAACATCAGTGCAAAAACAAGTGGAAACGTTGCAGTCGGACGCAACCGACTGCGGTATACTCGTTACCATTATTTAAACCGGTAAAAAGAGGCCTGTTTTCCAGATGCGTACGGATGCGGCAGGGGTGTTCGCTGCCTTAAAAACTCTCCGATGCAGATGGGGATGCCCCCAGTTATCATTCTGCCAAATTTGGTGACTCTAGCTCAAAGTTTGTAAAAGGTGTGGAGAGGGGGTCTGGGGGCGGTAGGGGTGGGCGTGGCATCGACATTTTTGCTGCAGATCTTTGTGGAATATCAATTGCAATCTTCATACCCAATTGGGTGGCTCTAGCAAAAAGTTTTCAAAAGCTGTGGAAAGAAGGGCTGGGGGTGGTATGGATGGGGTGGCATCCTAATTTTTGCTGCAGATCTTTGTGGGATGTCAATTGCTATCTTCCTTCCAAATTTCGTGACTCTAGCTCAAATTTAAGCACCAATTAATGCCTTTGGAAATGAAATACGATGCATCATCAGCAAAAAACAGGCACTAGAACGTGCAGTGACTTATTTTATAATTACTGATCTTCGGCCATATTCTGTGGAGTAGAACAAGGGTTTTCGGCATTTGGTAAGTATGTTTACCAAATATGTTCGCAGAGATGAAGCAAACATTACGCCCTTTCCTTGATCAAATAGATTACGTCGCTATAACAACTGATGGCCGGACTACAAGAGCCAATGAAAGTTATCTGACAGTCACCTGTCATTTCATAAATAATGATTTTGATATGCGGAAAACAGCCTATCTTCTTTCAAAAAGCAATGTTCCATGCGTTGCGCATACGATAAATTTGGTTTTTCAGGACTGTCTGGCAAATGACAGTTTAAAGACTTAATAGGGAAAATGTAAAAAATTGTGGATTTTTTCAACAGAAGTACCATTGCATACGCAAAGTTCAGAGATGAACAAAATACAGAGAACCCATTGAGCTTGAAACAAGAATGTCCAACGAGATGGAATAGCGCAACGATATCTGCAAACTACACATGCCATTTGTAAAGTGCTTCTCAACACTCCAAAAGGATTAACGCCATTATCTGCGCATGAAATTTCCATTCTTGAAGACCTAGAAAAGGTTTTGTCCCCGTTTGAGCACGCAACTGTTACCACATCATCGAGCAACCTGGTGACCGTGTCAATGGTCATTCCTATTTGCTGTGGACTTCTTCAAAATCTGGAAATTATCAAAGCCAACCTGGCTACAGAGGAGGGAAGGCTTGCGCGCACAAGCTGAGGGTTTGATCGCGAGCGAGAATACAAAAACAAAACAAATGCGCAGTGACGCCTTCGCGTCGCACAAGCAAAGTCATAAAAAAAGGTTCAACACTTGCAAAAAAGAAACGGATTTCCGCTTCTTAATGAATAAGTGCATTGTAACGAATAACGTACGGCTATCAGAGGAGCGGATATTTGGACAACGGGTAGGAGTACGCGCTGGCATTGGCTAAGCTCGTCGGCAATGTCGTGAGTGTAAATACCAAAAAGAATAACCTCCCCTTGCGGTGCTCCCTGTAGTATAAGTTTATTAATTTAAAAAAAAATCGCGTACTATGGTTTTGTAGAGAGAAAAAAAAAAAAAAAAGACGGGAAATATTAGCTTGAGGGGGGGGGGGGGGAAAGCGACAGTAGGCGGAAAAGGGGGAAGGTTCTCATACAGCTAATAGGGCAGTCAAGTCAGACGGACCCATTGTTTCCACACCGTTGTTGTTGTGCGGGTTGCCCACCCTTCCATGATCCTGGCATTGCCCAAATGAACCTATGACCTCAGGATCCCAAATAGTCCGACTACAGATATTTCATCCCAGTACAGCAAAGCATGGCTCCATTAGAAATACACGAATTTAAGCAAACATCTTTAAATGCATTTTATTGCCTAAGGAAATATATATGGAACATTATTATAAACAAAAAAAATTAACTAACGATTTATCCACTAACATTTGTAAGTGAAAAGAGCTGTATGAAACATTATTATTATAAATGAATAAGACTAAACGTGATAAATAAAGGGAATATGCGGTGCATATAACTAATTTATACAATTAATTTTCGTGCGTACACAGTTATATTTGTTGCTTATTATATTAAAATACACTGGGACTTTTTATTTAGGTACAGACTATTGGCAATAAGAACAAGAAAATTTAAAGGCAAACAAATAGCAGAAGGCCCACTGTACACAGTCAACTGTGTCTATATAAAGGTTAAGTGAGTTCATAAACAAGCCCAAAAGGGAAGCTTTGGCAGCTTTAGCACAGGTATTAATTGTTATCATATAAAAGCTTTTGCATCACTTACCCATACTCCCCCGATGAAAGATCCTTCACGGTGTTGGCATGCTGTAATATTAAGGTTAGGTTGGGACAAAGCTTTTACTCGCGTACAAAAAAAAAATTCTAAGCTGGCTGCTATGACACGCATTTTAGTTATAAGTCTATTGATGCCATTAATAAATCACTAATTTTAACATTATTATTTTTTTTTTTTTTTTGTTACACTCACTTAATTTTTATATTAACTTATGGGGGGGTTATAGGTTTTTTTTTTTTTTTTCTTGTCTGACCTAAGCCCACACTTTATGGATTATAAATTTTTTCTTCTTCTTTTTTTTTTTTTCTTTGGGGGCGTTTATAGGTTATAAGGGTAATACTTATAAATATATTTTAATATTTGAACAATTATTTAACCAAGGTATTTAAACATTATAGCAACTATAATGTATTTGCACAAAAGAGAGAGTTACTATTCCTAGGCTTTCATTAGCATATCTCAACTTCACTTGAGACACAAAAAAAAAACAGAATCCATAAATCGAACACAAGAAAACTTGATGCACTTAACACTAATGCGCTATATAACGAAAGGCTACGCTACACTATTTAACTTAAATTTTCCTGATCACGATATTTAATACTTTAAGTCGATAAATCTGGGTGCATGCAATAACGCCTAGTGCAATAACGCCTGCGACATTTTAAATGATTTGTATTACTAAAAATGTTTAATATTAAAAGCAACAAAATTGTAAATAACGATATTTCAGTTTATTTTATTTTATTTTTAATATAAACATGAATCATTGACAAAAAAATAAATTTTTGACATTCCAAATGCTTAATACATATATTATTTTTTTTTTTAATAATTTTTTCGTATATGTGATTTTTTGCCGACAGTACGGACAAAGAGCGGGTGAATTATTTTTTTTCCGCATGGTGCAGGTGTTATTTCACATCTCGATCAGGCGTTATCGCACTTTTAGAAATGCAATAACGCCTGCAGGCGTTATTGCACTAGGCGTTATTGCACGCCCCCGATAAATCTACATTTGTTGTAAGCTGTTCCGGCGCGACGATTTCCAACTAAATTGGGACGGTGACTGAGCTTTAATCAGCGCAGCTGTTTCAGTCTTTGCACATGCTCCAGCATGTGATGGTATGTATGTATGTTGGTACGTGGCCTGAGCTTTTGTTGTTGGCCGTTTTACGTGTCAGCGCAGCAGCAATACATTTGAAATAAACTTGAATATTGAAATTCTTCGCTGCCCAATAATACTGTTGGGACTTAGGTGTAATGGATATACGAGGTGCCTGATTAATGAGGAAATTGAAGATTAAACGAAAATCCTAATATTCACACAATTTTTTATTATTTACCCTTTTTGTGGGCACCCAAAGAATTTTTTGTTTAAACTTTCTGGCTGGAACAGATTTCCTCTTCAATGTTAAATTAAATGTTTTGTGCGTGGACTTGCTTTCGTATTTTTCTTCTTTTATTACGATTCACTGGCACAGAGCACAATAACCTTTTTTTTTTTTTTTTTTTTTTTTGGTTATTTTAATTCGTTTGCCGTAGTTTAAAAACGGGAACAACTTGACTGCTTGAAGATCACAACCAGAAAGATCGACTGCAAGTCATTATAAGGTTAGGAAACCCATGAGTCTCCGGAAATTCATTTCACCTTTTCTTTCGGCTCCCATCCGATAAATTCTTTTTTGGTTTTATTTTGAATTTCACCAACCCAGCTGACTTCGCCTACGGTCAGAAAAGAAGACAATTATAGTTTCCATTTTTTGACTCCCAGAGGGCTATCAACCAGCAAAATTTCTAAGAAAAATTAACGAAGATTTTCTACTTTTCCCAGTATTTAAGCTAACTATATTGAAAGTTTTATTATAGGTATAAATATAACAATAAATTTTTTCAATATTTATAATTTTTCTCTTGTCCAAACATTTAAATGATTTGCCAAAAAAATCTGCATACTTTTGCGCGGTGACTTAATATTTCTGCACGAGCTAGTTAGGGGATAAATTATAAATTCCACTGGTCGACAAGCGGACATTACAGCATACACAATTAAGAGAACAATGCGTTTGAAAATAATTTTCATAATTTTATGTACATGTATCACTTCGCACAGTGCACATTTTTTTTTTCAAATTTGTGTGCCCTTGACAATTGATTTACGACCCAAGTAGCGTTTGTTGTTGTTGTCAGTGTTGTTGTTGGGCCCGCACTGCTACTTTTTTTTGGTGTCATTGATGTTAAAAAACAACAACAATATAACAAAACTTGGTGCGTCCAGAAAAATTTCCCACACCAGAAAATGTTATGGGGGTGGATTCGCCTACTTGCTGCTTATATAACTTAGACAAAACGTAACACACTAACATTTATTGATATATTATTGATCTACAATTTCGAACAAGCAAAGGGCGTTCACATAAGGGCGCGTGTTGCTCTTATGATAATCAGATAATTTGAAATCTCGCTCCGATCATGCGCCTTTGTTGTTG
The DNA here is from genome assembly GCA_030179655.1 of Scaptomyza flava. NCBI lineage: Eukaryota > Metazoa > Arthropoda > Insecta > Diptera > Drosophilidae > Scaptomyza > Scaptomyza flava. The sequence continues at coordinate 48,639,939 of JARNME010000404.1, forward strand.
CTCATTTACGTTCACTCTCTATTTTATGTGCGCGGTTAGCATGCCAATCATAAAGTTTAATAACCCTAGCTCCTCCGCACACACACTAAATTAAAGCTTAAGGCAATGTACAATCCGTTTAACTGCAGCCTCTTAGATATGTTTATACTCGATACCGAAGGTAAAGAGTATATTGGTTCTGTGCAATGTCCTTCATGGTGTGCGTCCGTCTGTCCGGCCGTATGTGTGCAAATTTTTTCCACACCCTTCAAGCTAGGGACTTGAAACTTTCCAATTCTCTTTATCTATGGGATAGTAAATTAAAGTGTCAAGATGGGGGTTCTACGATAACTGGGGGGCTGGCAAATCGATAAATTCGATAACTCAAAACGATAAATTCGCATATTTCACACAGCCTTACAGCTAGAACTACCAAATTTGGTAAGAAGATAGCTACTAGCAACCCCCAAAAAACTGCATCAAAAATTTTGGAACCACGCCCCCCATTCCGCCCCCAGCCCCCCCGCAATTTAAAGTCAAAAAAGCCTATAGCTCCCACAGTTTTTGAGCTAGAGCCACCAAATTTGGTGCCAAGATAGGTGATGATGACCCCTCAAAAACTGCATGAAAAGTTTGGAAGCCACGCCCACCAATACCGCCCTAGCTGCCCCCAGCTGCCCCAACGCTTCGTCAAAAACGAGAATGCGTGTATCTTCCAGATTTGTGGAGCTAGAGCCAAGAAATTTGGCAGGAAGATAGCTTGCAACGCCCCAAAAAAACTGCATCAAAGTTTTGGAGCCACGCGCACCCCTTCCACCCCCTTTCCACACCTTTTACAATCTTTGAGCTAGAGTCACCAAATTTTGTATGAAGGTAGCAATTGACATTCCACATAGATCTGCAGCAACAATTTGGATGCCACGCCCACTCATACCGCCCCCAGCCCCCCTTTTCCCAGTTTTTACAAACTTTGAGCTAGAGTCACCAAATTTGGAAGGAAGGTAGCAATTGACATTCCACATAGATCTGCAGCAAAACTTTGGATGCCACGCCCACCCATACTGCCCCCAGCCTCCCTTTCCCCACTTTTTACAAACTTCGAGCTAGAGTCACCAAATTTGGTATGAAGAAAGCAATTGACATTCCACAAAGATATGCATCAAAAATTTGGATGCCACGCCCAGCCATACTGCCCCCAGCCCCCCTCTGCCAACATTTTACAAACTTCGAGCTAGAGTCACCAAATTTGGCATGAAGATAGCAATTGACATCCCACAAAGATCTGCATAAAAAATTTGGCTGCCACGCCCACCCATTCCGCCCCAGCCCCCCTTTCCCCACTTTTACAAGCTTCGAGCTAGAGTCACCAAATTTGGTATGAAGATAGCAATTGACATCCCACATAGATCTGCAGAAAAACTTTGGAAGCCACGCCCACCCATACCGCCCCCAGCCCCCCTTTCCACACCTTTTACAAACTTCGAGCTAGAGTCACCAAATTTGGTATGAAGATAGCAATTGACTTTTCACAAAGATCTGCATCAAAACTTTGGATGCCACGCCCACCCATACCATCCCCAGCCCCCCTTTCCCCACATTTAACAATTTTCGAGCTAGAGTCACCAAATTTGGTATGAAGATAGCAATGGACATTCCACAAAGATCTGCATCAAAAATTTGGATGCCATGCCCAGCCATACTGCCCCCAGCCCCCCTTTCTTACTTCTAACAAACTTCGACCTGGAGTCACCAAATTTGGTATGAATATAGCAATTGACATTTCACAAAGATCTGCAGTAAAAATTTGGATGCCACACCCACCCATACCGCCCCCAGCCCCTCTTTCCCCACCTTTTACAAACTTCGAGCTAGAGTCACCAAATTTGGTATGAAGATAGCAATTGACATTTCACAAAGATCTGCATCAAAACTTTGGATGCCACGCCCACCCATACCATCCCCAGCCCCCCTTTCCCCACATTTAACAATTTTCGAGCTAGAGTCACCAAATTTGGTATGAAGATAGCAATTGACATTTCACAAAGATCTGCAGTAAAAATTTGGATGCCACACCCACCCATACCGCCCCTAGCTCCTCTTTCCCCACCTTTTACAAACTTCGAGCTAGAGTCACCAAATTTGGTATGAAGATAGCAATTGACATTTCGCAAAGATCTGCAGTAAAAATTTAGATGCCACAACCACTCATACCGCCCCCAGCACCCCTTTCAACAGCTCTTACAAACTTTCAGCTAGAGTCACCAAATTTTGAAGGAAGGAAGATAATTGGTGGCATCCCTATCTGCATCGGAGAATCTTAAAGGCTGCGTACACCCCTGCCCCATCCGTACCCCTTTGCAATCAGGCCTCTTTTTACCTGTTTTAATACTGGTATCGAGTATGCCGCAGTCGGTTGCGTCCGACTGCAACGCTTCCACTTGTTTTTTTTTTTCAAATTTGTGTTACCTTGACAATTGATTTACGACCCAAGTAGCGTTTGTTGTTGTTGTCAGTGTTGTTGTTGGGCCCGCACTGCTACTTTTTTTTGGTGTCATTGATGTTAAAAAACAACACAGAAAAATTTCCCACACCAGAATATGTTATGGGGGTGGATTCGCCTACTTGCTGCTTATATAACTTAAACAAAACGTAACACACTAACATTTATTGATATATTATTGATATACAATTTCGAACAAGAAAAGGGCGTTCACATAAGGGCGCGTGTTGCTCTTATGATAATCAGATAATTTGAAATCTCGCTCCGATCATGCGCCTTTGTTGTTGCTCATTTACGTTCACTCTCTATTTTATGTGCGCGCTTTGCATGCCAATCATAAAGTTTAATAACCCTAGCTCCTCCGCACACACACTAAATTAAAGCTTAAGGCAATGTAAAATTCGTTTAACTGCAGCCTCTTAGATATGTTTATACTCGATACCGAAGGTAAAGAGTATATTGGGTTTGTGCAATGTCCGTCATGGTGTCTGTCCGTCTGTATGAACGCAACTTTTTTCCACACTTTTCAAGCTTAAGACTTGAAACTTTCCAATTCTCTTTATCTATGGGATAGTAAATTAAAGTGTCAAGATTGGGGTTCTACGATAACTAGGGGGCTGGCAAATCGATAAATTCGATAACTCAAAAGCGATAAATCCGCAGATTTCACACACCCTTACAGCTAGAACTACCAAATTCGGTAAGAAGATAGCTACTAGCAACCCCCATAAAACTGCATCACAAATTTTGGGGCCACGCCCCCCATTCCGCCCCCAGCCCACCCGCATTTTAAAGACAAAAAAGCCTATATCTCCCACAATTTTTGAGCTAGAGCCACCAAATTTAGTGCCAAGATAGGTGATGATGACCCCCCAAAAACTGCATCAAAAGTTTGGATGCCACGCCCACCAATACCACCCTAGCCGCCCCCAGATGCCCCAACGCTTCGTCAAAAATGGGAATGCGTGTATCTTCCAGAGCTGTGGAGCTAGAGCCACCAAATTTGGCAGGAAGATAGCTTGCAACGACCCCCAAAAAACTGCATCAAAGTTTTGGAGCCACGAGCACCCCTTCCACCCCCTTTCTGCGTCAAAAATTTGGATGCCACGCCCAGCCATACTGCCCCCAGCCCCCCTTTCCCCACTCTTTACAAACTTCGAGCTGGATTCACCAAATTTGGTATGAAGATAGCAATTGACATTTCACAAAGATCTGCGTCAAAAATTTGGATGCCACGCCCACCCATACTGCCCCTAGCCCCCCTTTTCCCCACTTTTTACAAACTTAGAGCTAGAGACACCAAATTTGGAAGGAAGGTAGCAATTGACATTCCACATAGATCTGCAGCAAAACTTTGGATGCCACGCCCACCCATACCGCCCCCAGTCCCCCTTTCCCTACTTCTAACAAACTTCGACCTGGAGTCACCAAATTTGGTATGAAGATTGCAATTGACATTCCACACAGATCTGCATCAAAACTTTGGATGCCACGCCCACCCATACTGCCCCCAGCCCCAATTTCCACACCTTTTACAAACTTCGAGCTGGATTCACCAAATTTCACAAAGATCTGCAGTAAAAATTTGGATGCCACACCCACCCATACCGCCCCTAGCTCCTCTTTCCCCACCTTTTACAAACTTCGAGCTAGAGTCACCAAATTTGGTATGAAGATAGCAATTGACATTTCGCAAAGATCTGCAGTAAAAATTTAGATGCCACAACCACTCATACCGCCCCCAGCACCCCTTTCAACAGCTCTTACAAACTTTCAGCTAGAGTCACCAAATTTTGAAGGAAGGAAGATAATTGGTGGCATCCCTATCTGCATCGGAGAATCTTTAAGGCAGCGTACACCCCTGCCCCATCCGTACCCTCGTTTTACCTGTTTTAATACTGGTATCGAGTATGCCGCAGTCGGTTGCGTCCGACTGCAACGTTTCCACTTGTTTGCATTGATTCAGTGCGTGCGAAGAAGGTAGCGATACTACGCTCTTTGTTTGACTTGCAGAGCGCGCGCATACATAAGAGAGTTAACCGAAATAGCTATAATTGGTGATGAAGCCTGCCTTTTTATAGCTCTTCTAAACAATATGATCGCGCAATGTCACACTTCAAGCTGCAGCAGAAATTTTTGCTGTAAATTTCCAACTTTTTCAGAATATAAATTTATAACTGGCATTTGGAAATAATATGCATCCTGTTGCGTTTTACCGGTCCATTAACGAATGAACATTTTTATATTTATACTCCTTTAGAGGAAGTATTAACTCAAGATTCTGATACGTCAAGTGAATGTTAACCGAAAATGTTAAAAATCCCGTTAAAAGACTTGGTCGGTTCGCCGACAAGGCAGAAAAAAAGGTACTAAAACATTAATTTGAAAAAAAATCGTGATATTAATAGGGGTAAGCGCATAATTTTGAAGCTCATAGAGTTGCAGTGAGAAGACATCAAGCTAATAATCCTGATGCACGTCAAGAAAGGCGTTTGCGTTCATGGACTGTTAAAGCCATGTCTGGCTTAAACTATGATTTTGGAATAGCTTACAAGTCAGATAAAGTTACTCAACTTGGTAGTATGAATTTTATTTGCAAACATTGTATTGCTTTAGAATGGAAAAATGAGCCTTTGGGTATCTGTTGCAAGGCAGGAAAAGTTAAGCTTTCCCAAAATGAAGTTTGCCTGATCCACATAAAAGCTTAATAATTGGTGGACATCCCAAGCATGATCTTTTCATTGATCGTATAAGAAAGTATAACAGCTGCTATCAAAAAACAAAAACTAAAAATGGAAGTTGGTCACTCGTTAAAGTCCACGGAAAAGTGTATCACCTAATTGGTAGTATCCGACCTTTACCAAATGAAGAAATGAAGTTTCTTCAAATTTATTTTGTTGGTGATGATGAAAAGGAAGCTCAACTATGTTGAAAAAATATTTCAAATGTTGATTGTAGCGTAGTAAAGGATCTTCAATGTATGTTTCATCATAATAATCGTTTTTTAAAAGATCTAAAAATGGCTCTCAATAATATACCAACAAGTACTAAAGATTATAAATTGGTTATACATCCTGATCGAACACCCGCTGGTGCTCACAAAGGGCTTTACAATGCACCTCTATCAAGCGAAATAGCTTTAGTTATTGTTGGTCAGCAATTTGAAAAGCGCGATATTATTATTGCAAGTCATAATAATAAATTACATCGTATAAGTGAGGTGCATCGATCTTACGGTGCCTTTCAGTACCCTTTTTTATTTCCTTATGGCGAAGATGGCTATTCAGTGGATATACCACAATGAAATCCATTATTAAAAAAAGAGGAACCAAAAAAAAAAAGATATCTGCGTTAAGCTTTTACAGCTATAAAATAATGATTCGTCAATCTGAGTTAAATCATTAAATTTATTGTCGTTCCTTTTTAAGTCAGTTTTTGGTTGATATGTATGCTAAAATTGAAACAGAAAGGTTAAATTATATTCGCTACATTCAAGCGAAACTCAGAGCAGATAGCTATATACATCTACAAGATGCAATAGGCCAACAAGATTTTGTCGCAGCTCAACTTGGTCAGATGGTAATTTTACCATCTTCTTTCACAAGCTCTGCACGATATATGCATGAAAAGACTCAAGATGCTAAGACATATGTTCGCCATTATGGGCGACCAGATCTTTTCAAAACATTCACATGCAATCCACAATGGTAAGACATAAAAAGTGTTTTAATACCGGGTCAAATAACGTATGATCGTCACGATATTATAGCTATTGACAAAAGGTTCTTTGTTTGGAAGCATGCAATTTTTCATGTACCCTGTGGAATGGCAAAAGCGGAGCTTACCACGTATTCTACTTTGGATAGAAAACAAAATAAGACCAGATAAAATCGATAAAATTATCTGTGCCGAAATACCGAACGCAGATGAGGATCCTTTGTTATTTAACATTGTTAAGTCAAATATGATTCATGGTCATTGCGTAATGTAGTTACAAATTGTGTACTATTGAGAACATTTGAAGCTCACATAAATGTTGAGTATTGTAGTTCTGAAAAGTCTATTAAATACATTTGTAAATATTTAAACAAAGGCAGCGATCAAGTATCATTTACTCTTTAAGACCAACGTAATGAAATTAATATGTACGAAAGTGGCCGTTATATAAGAAGCTCAGAAGCGGTATGGAGAATCCTTGCATTTCCCATACATGAACGTTTTCCGGCTATTACACACTTAGCTGTTCATTTAGAAAATGGTCAACGGATATATTTTAACCCCAATAATCCGCAACAATTACTTGACAGATTAAGCACTACACCCAAAACCACTTTGCTAACCTTCTTTGAGCTATGCACACGCGATAAGTTTGCAAGAACGCTTCTATATTGTGAAGTTCCATCGTACATGGAACAATAAAAAATTTCAAAGAAGAAAATTGGGGCATGATGTGCCAAATTTTCTTGGAGTTAAAAGAGATTCAGCTTTGGGAAGAGTTTACACTATGGTATTCGTCCCAATAATACAGAATGTTTTTATTTAATACTTTTATTACATTTTGTAAGTGGCCCAACTTCATTTTTAAATTTAAAAACCGTTAATGGTAAAGCATGCGCATAATTTCAATTGACATTCGAGATTTTAGATTTACTAGAAGATGATAAGAACTGGGATTCAACTATAGCCGAAGCTGTCATATGTCAAAATCCTACAAAACTGAGAGAACTTTTTGCAATAATGTTAGTATTTTGTCAAATTTCAGATGCTCTGAAACTTTAGAATACTTGTAAAGAAAGTTTCTCAGAAGATATTTTAAGAGCCTTTCAATTTTCAAAAGACAGAAATATTGATGAAAGTATTGTGAATAATGTATTAAATAGTTGTCTTATTTACATTGAAGATATAGTACTGTCTATTGGTGGTTAAAACTTGACTTATTATGGACTTCCACTACCAATTAGATCCGAGGAAATTGTTCCAAATATTGAATATCATAGAGAAACAAATTATGAAAATTGCGATAATTTTGTTGTTAATAATGAGCTACTCCTTACTGCTGGGCAAAAACAAGTATACGAAAAGAAAAGAAAGGGAGAAATCTATTTTTTAGATGCACCTGGTGGAACAGGTAAAACGTATCTTTTAAATTTATTATTGGCAAAGGTACGGCAAAGTAAAAAAATTGCATTGGCCGTTGCTTCTTCCGGTATCGCAGCCACTTTACTAAATGGTGGTCGCACAGCGCATTCTGCACTTAAGATTCCATTTAGTTTAATTCATTTAGAAACACCACATTGCTCAATTTCAAAGCAATCAAATATTGCTGCTGTGCTCAAAGATTGCAAGCTTATTGTTTGGGATGAGTGTACTATGGGCCATAAAGGTGCTTTTGAAGCTGTAGATCGATCTTTGAAAGACATTCGAGATAGTGAACACTTAATGGGTGGCATAACTGTTCTCTTAGCTGGTGATTTTCGACAAACTCTTTCAGTGATCCCCAGAGGAACAAGAGCAGATTAAATAAATGCGTGCTTAAAGTCTTCAATTTTGTGGCCCAAAATACAGAAAATTGCATTAACGAAGAATATGCGAGTGCACTTAAAAGGTGATAGCGTAGCTGGTGAATTTGCAGAAATGCTTCTTCAAATAGGAAATAGATTATTTCCAACCCATGATGGCAAAATAACTTTACCATCCACTTTGTGTCATGTTGTGAAAAGTATTGAAGAGCTTATTTTAAAAATATTTCCGGATATTACAAATATCTCTCAAAAATCACTCGAATGGTTTTCAGAACGTGCTATTTTGACTGTGAGAAATGACAATGCATTGGAAATAAACGAGTTTTTATTAAAATCATTTCAAAGTGAAGAAATGACATGTAACTCTATTGATTCTGTGACTGAAATCGAAGATGTAGTTCATTACCCCGTTGAGTTTCTCAATTCATTAAATCCGGCTGGCCTGCCTCAACACAAATTAACTTTAAAGATTGGTTCACCTGTAATGTTGATTCGCAACTTGAAGCCGCCAAAACTGTGCAATGGTACAAGATTGCAAGTTAAAGTCCTTCATAAGAATGTTGTCGAAGCAATTATCTTTACTGGCAATGGTATAGGGGAAACGGTTTTTATACCGAGAATTCCATTAATACGTTCTGATTCTGAATTGCCAATTCAATTTAAAAGATTGCAATTTCCTTTAAAAGTTTGCTTTGCCTTAACAATTAATAAATCACAGGGACAAACTCTTAAATTAGCCGGACTAGACTTAAGACACGATTGTTTTTCTCATGGCCAATTTTATGTAGCCTGCTCAAGAGTCAGTTCACCAAAAAGTTTATTTGTAATTGCAAATTCAATTCAATAAGTGGATAAGACCTACTGGGGAAAACACAATAAAAAATTACGCGCCTGATTCTCTCCCTCAATGGTGGCGTGGAAAATAGAATATTAAATACTTTGCTTTAATATTTTGTGAAATATTTTCTAATTTATTTATTTGGTATCTATCTTTTATTGCTAAAATTTATATAAACTATCCGCGCAGCGAAGTAAGCGGGCCACTTACTAGTTTTGATATATGGCTTATGGGGTCTCCCATTATTCCTTAAAGGCGTTACAGATTCATGAAAAAGTCAATATACCCTGTTTCACATGTGATGGGTATAAAAATGATTCAAAAGTGAAAACGTGTTTCACAATACTAGGAATTTTCTGGTATTTTCTTTTTGGTGTAATTTTGTGCTTTAGGTGCTAAATCAAAACAAACAGCTGTTCATTGTGAGAAGGCGCTAAAAGTTAATTAGGGTTGGTTTGCTAATTTTCTTAAATAAACCAGTTTATGGGATGCTGTCCGTTCTAGGAGTGATGCTTTCACGCTTTTTAAGAGCATTTTTAAATTTATTTATTTATTGCGAGCAGCAAATTAAATATCACAGATGGCAAACTCAGCTCAAATGATAGCGAACAGCTGATTGTGTAAAGTTATCAGACTTGTGTTGTTCAATTGGGTGTTCACGACAGCGGTGTTGCTAAGCTAAACTTTTGCACATTTGCAACACAAAGTGAACACCCTGATTGATTTTAAAAAACAACAACAACATAACAAAACTTTGTGCGTCTAGAAAAATTTCCCACACCAGAATATGTTATGGGGGTGGATTCGCCTACTTGCTGCTTATATAAGTTAGACAAAACGTAACACGCTAACATTATTGATATATTATTGATCTACAATTTCGAACAAGCAAAGGGCGTTCACATAAGGGCGCGTGTTGCTCTTATGATAATCAGATAATTTGAAATCTCGCTCCGATCATGCGCCTTTGTTGTTGCTCATTTATGTTCACTCTCTATTTTATGTGCGCGGTTAGCATGCCAATCATAAAGTTTAATAACCCTACCTCCTTCGCACACACTAAATTAAAGCTAAAGGAAATATGCAATTCACTTAACTGCAGCCTCTTAGATATGATTTGCGTTGATTCAGCGCGTGCGAAGAAGGTAGCGATACTACGCTCTTTGTTTGAGTTGCAGAGCGCGCGCATACATAAGAGAGTTAGCCGAAATAGCTATAACTGGTGATGGAGCCTGCCCTTTTTATAGCTCTTCTAAACAATATGAGTGCGCTGTGTCATACTTATGGTACTGCATGTGAGCTTCAAGCAACAGTAGAAATTTTTGCTGAGATGGTGGTAATGCAATTGATATAAATAAATGGTAATTGCATAGATAATCGTTGGGTTGTGCCTTATAACTGTGTACTATTGAGAACATTTGAAGCTCACATAAATGTTAAGTATTGTAGTTCTGTAAAGTCTTTGAAATACATTTGTTAGTCTATTAAATACATTTGTAAATATTTTAACAAAGGCAGCGATCTATCATCATTTACTCTTGAAGACCAACGTAATGAAATTAATATGTACGAAAGTGGCCGTTATATAAGTAGCTCAGAAGCGGTATGGAGAATCCGTGCATTTCCCATACATGAACGTTTTCCGGCTATTACACACTTAGCTGTTCATTTAGAAAATGGTCAACGGATATATTTTAACCCCAATAATCCGCAACAATTACTTGACAGATTAAGCACTACACCCAAAACCACTTTGCTAACCTTCTTTGAGCTATGCACACTCGATAGGTTTGCAAGAACGCTTCTACATTGTGAAGTTCCATCGTATTTTACATGAAACAATAAAGAATTTCAAAGAAGAAAATGAGGGCATAATGTGCCACATTTGCCTGGAGTTAAAAGAGATTCAGATTTGGGAAGAGTTTACACTATTCATCCCAATAATACAGAATGTTTTTATTTAAGACTTTTATTACATTTTCTAAGTGGCCCAACTTCATTTTCAACTTTTAAAACCCTTTAATGGTATAGCATACGGATCATTTCAATTGGCGTGTAAAGTTCTAGGATTACTAGAAGATGATAAGCACTGGGATTCAACTATAGCTGAAGCTGTCATATGTCAAAATCCTACTGTAGTGTGTACATGCATTAAATAACACCCTGTATTAACATACATAAGTATGCGACACTTTGTTGCATACAATAACAAACATATGGCCAAAAGCGCGAGCCACTTGAGTTTATTGACTCAGGCTCATATTACGCAAGGCGTATTTAACAAGGTGACAGCAGCGTCGACGTCGCGTTGCCTTGCGAAAAGTGAGAGCACACACACATATGCATAAAATCACAAAGCAGCTAAAAATTCGACCGTTGTCGTGCGTCGCTCGCAACGTTCGAGAAACCGTAAGGCAACAGCAAAGAGGGCGACGTTGACGTCGCTGCCACCTTGTTAAATACGCCTTGATATTACGCAGCGCGGACCGCTAGTATACTAGCCGGCCATTCAGCTGACGGCGCACATCCCACGCTACGCTTATGTAGCGCATACCACGAGCAATATATATGTACTCACAATGCATGCATATACCATGCACACTCTCTCCATATTCTTATTATTATATAGTGCAGAGAGCCGCTCCGCTGCCGGCGTGACTGGCAGCGCAGCTCCGCGGCTACAGGCTAAAATATTCTTTAAGATATATTGTACAATCCATTCAATAAATGAACTTGAAACGAAACAGTTATATGCGCTCTCTACATGAAATTGGAATTGAGATTACATGAACCCGACTACATTACAGGAGCCCGATTATATGGCGACCGTGACAAGTGCCGAATCGGCATATATATATACAACAAAAAGTGTTTGTAAAATATATTGAAATAAAATTTAAAAAAAAAAATAAATAGTTTGAGAACACAAATATAATCGCAGTGTTGTTTTGCCCACATCTGCAGTCAAAACAGGCTTCGAGCTTCGAGCCTCAAACACACAAATGAAAACTAAAAACGCAAATTATACATGCTAAAACATACTGATAAACGTCAAATGCATTTTTGAATGATGATTTGTTCGCTTTACGCCACTACAACAACGAGGGACATTAACATCTTCACACTAACACAACGAGGGATAAAAGTCCTCTACAACAACGAGGGATATAAGTCCTCTACAGCGACGAGGGATAAAAGTCCTCTACAGCAACGAGGGAGCCGTTATTAATTGTAAAATAATAGACATAAATAATAATACTGTCTCAAAATGTACACTCCCCAAAATGCAATGTAAATAATCTTTTGTAAAGTCCAAGCAGATGACTCAGCGGGCTTAGGAGCTTCAAATAGGCAGGGATATTATGTACATGCACATTCACATTCAAAATATTTTCTCTCCGCCGCAAGGCGTCAAATTTACAAAAATGAAATTTATATGTAAATATAAATAATGACAAGTAGGGAATATATACAGATCACTAACAGCACTAAAAATAAAACCAAAACCAGTAAGAAGGCTTTAGTCGAGAGAGCCCGACTAGAAGATACCCTGAACCCAGTTGCAATAAATATGTAAATTAAATTTATAATTGACTTTGGTATACTGACTTAACTTCAATCGATAAAATTAGATATCTCCGGTGTTTCTTAACCGATTTGGACGAATTTTTCAGAAAAGTTCTATCATTATCCATTACTTCAACCCTCATTTTTAGATTTTCCAATTTCGATATTTTTTTGTTATCGATATTATGTGTATATCGGAAACCAGAATAGTTATCGATAATTTGAAGCAAACTTGTTCTGCTCATGGTATAGGAGAACTTATATACAAAATCAGAAGTCTCTAGCTCTTGTAGTCTCTGAGATCCACGCGTTCATACAGACAGACAGACGGACAGACGGACATGGCTATATCGTCTCGGCTGTTGATGCTGATCAAGAATATATATACTTTATGGGGTCGGAGATGCTTCCTTCTGCCTGTTACATACTGTGAGGTAGCAGAAAACTACCGCACATTTATGTCTTCCGTCCGTGACGTCATATATGTTACCTTGTGTTGTGCGTACCATGCATGTTCCGCGCACATTTGCGCAAGCGCGACGCGAAAGTGAGCGCTGGTTCACTATCGGAACCAGCAGAGAAACGACGTGTGGGGACCCAGAAAAGAGAAGAAGAAGACGGCGAGCAAATGATTTGCATATTTGCGATTTGCGAGTCTTGATTTTGATGTTAAACGTGACAGTAAAAAAGTTCTCGCGACGGTAGTGACAGCAACAACAACAACAACAGGAGTAGCAACCACAGCAGCCACCGCAACAACAACCACAGTCTGCAATAGCAGCGCACCACAGCAGCCACTGCAACAACAACAGCCACAGCCGGCAACAACAGCGCGCCACCGCAACGGCTATCACCACAACAACCACAGGGTGCGACCACCACCAGAACGGCAAACGCAACAACGGCCACGATCGGTGGCATCACCCGGCAGCAACGACAGCAGCGGAGGCAACAACAAAGGCAACGGCTAGCGAGGACTTGCAAAGAGTGGCAGCCAAAGTGCAGTAAAAACCGCGCACACCCACCGGCACACTCGCACCCCCAGGCACACACGCACACCCAGGCTTACGCACACACCCACAGGCACACTCGCACACCCAGGCACACTCGCACACCCAGGCACACACGCACACCCAGGCTTACGCACACACACACAGGCACCCACGCACACCCAGTCACACACGCACACCCAGGCTTACGCACACACACACAGGCACACACGCACACCCAGTCACACACGCACACCCAGGCTTACGCACACACACACAGGCACCCTCGCACACCCAGGCTTACGCACACACACAGGCACACACGCACGCAGGGGGACACGACAGGTAGTTGAAGCTGATGCACAACACGTCGCAGCAACACACACCGGCACCTCTAAGCCACCTCTCTCTCTAAGGTGCATCCTGGAGCAGATGGGGGATTGTATAGGAGGTATTAGTGCCCGGTTTGACACCAAAAGGCACATCAACAACCTGGAGCGTGAAGAGCTTGCAAAGCTCATAGAGCTACAAAGGCGTGCCATGAGCTTAGTGGGAAATGCTGTTCTGGAGAAGGCAGTACAAACAACGCCAACTGTTGCTGGAGGTACCAACAAGGGTGCTAGGAGAAAAAATATCTCAGATGGTCCAGCCAAGGGAGCGGCGGGAACGCCGAAACGTCTTCGCGAGCCATCAAGCTCTCACCGCATACCCCCCCAAAAAAGCAGGGTATCTCTAAGTGCCCCAAATCAAGGACCAGAACCCCCCGTGGTCATCACAGCCAGAGCAGAATTCCTGGTCCAAGGTAGTGGCCACAAGGCAAGGCAGCACGCACGCGGGCAGATGCTGTCACCGTACCGGGCTGGGTGACTGCAGCTTTGCAGACATCCTTAAAGTGGTCAGGAGCGAGCCATCACTTGCGCATCTCCGAGGGGGATGGAAACAGCCAGCGCACAGTGCAAACGAGCTACAGCTCGCAGTTGGCAAGGTGTTGGGTGGACGTGCAACTGTAAAAACACTGTCCGACACCAATCAGGTAGAGATCTGCGACCTTGATGAGCTGGCGACGAAGGAAGAGGTCCTGGACGCGGTCAGGTCAGCTATAGGAGAACCCACAATGGACATTGACGTCGTTAAGACGCTGCGTCGTACGAGGGCTGGCCTTCAAACGGCAACCTTGGGCCTTCCGGCGGCTAAAGCGATTAGCCTTGTTGAGAAGTCGAAGATTCGCATTGGCTGGGCGGTGTGCCGCATTAGGCCTCTAATTCAGCCAAGGCGCTGCTATAAGTGCCTGGAGTATGGACATATTGCTGTCCATTGCAAGAGTGGCACAGACCACAGCAAGGCTTGCTACAAGTGCGGAGGTTCTGGACACGTTGCGAGAGACTGCAACCAGCAACCAAAATGTGCCCTATGCACGAGAAAAGGAGAGCGAATGACTGACCACGCGACTGGCAGTTACAGGTGTCCAGCGTACAGGGAGGCTATCAAACACACAAAATGGTGAAAGTCTTGCAGCTCAACCTCAACCATTGTGTCGCTGCCCAAGCCATACTGGAACAGACGATCTTGGAGGAGAAAATAGATGTCGCAGTGCTTAGCGAGCCGCACCACCGGGCAACCGCTAATGCTAGGCTGTGGGCTTCGGACAGATCTGGGAAAGCTGCCGTGTGGAGCTGCGGTGACCTACAGTCCCCCTTTACGCACGTTCTAGCCTCCGATTGCTTCGTGCGTGCGAAACTAGGAGACCTCTGGCTTTATAGCTGCTACTTAGCGCCAAGTCTCACGATCGGCGAGTTCGAAGCGGTGCTTATGGAAATCGCGGACGAATCCAGGGGTCGCAGCAACGTTATAATTGCTGGCGATTTTAACGCGTGGTCAACCGACTGGGGCAGCCCGTCTACGAACGCCAGGGGCACCATCCTTGTGGAATCGTTTGCGTCCCTCGACCTTGTCCTTATTAACACTGGGTCAGAGAACACTTTTAACAACGGACGTGCTGGGTCAATTATCGACCTCAAATATGTGAGCAGTGCACTCGCCCGCTCGGCATTGTGGTACATAAGTGACTGCTACACTGGAAGCGACCACGTGGCCATCATGTTTTCGGTTGGAGAAAGGCTGCGGGTGCCGGCAAGGCCCAGCCCTGGTGTAGCATATCGGGTTGAGTCGCTCAACACGAGGAGTTTCGCAGATTCCATTGCTCATATGGTGGCAGGCGGACCGGCGCATGATATGGTGGAACAGATGGCTCAGCAGCTAGAAGCTGCGTGCGCTGCGAGTATGCCCCAGAGGAAAGCATATAGACGCCATCACACCAGCGTGTTTTGGTGGAACGATGAAATAGCTGAGGCTCGGCGAGCCTGCCTGAGATCGAGAAGACGCTTTCAGCGAGCAGCCACACGAGGGTCGGGGGAAACTCGCTCGATGCAGCTTGAGTTTAAGGCCGCAAGAAAAGTGCTAAGGAACACCATCAAAGCCAGCAAAAAGGAGTGTTTCCTTAAGCTGTGTGACTCAGCCGACAAGGACCCTTGGGGAAGAGCCTACAAGATGGTCTTCAAGCGTGTCAGCCAAGGCACTAACAACGCGCCTATGGAGCTAGTTCGCATGAAGGAAATTGTGGCGACTCTGTTTCCTCAGTGCGCGAACCCGCTATCGTCAGCTGGCGCGGCTTCCATCCATGAAGGTGTTTCTCCAGTTTCTTTGGAAGAAATGCAGCTGGCAGCACGGAAGCTATCAGCCAATAAAGCACCTGGTCCCGATGGTGTCCCTAATAGGTGCCTGCATCTAGCAATCATGCTCCAGCCAGAATTGTTTGCCCAGATGTATACCAAGTGTCTGCGAGAAGGCATCTTTCCGGACAGGTGGAAGGTGCAGAAACTCGTCCTGCTGCCTAAGCCAGATAAGCCTCCTGATGACCCTTCAGCATACCGGCCTATTTGTCTCATTGACAACAGTGGCAAGGTCTTCGAGGCGATCATAGCTGCTAGGCTGGATGACGCCGTGCAGAATGCTGGAGGATTATCACCACTCCAATTCGGCTTCAGGAGGGCGAGATCTACTACCGATGCCATCAGGTCGGTAGTCAGCATAGCCTCAGAAGCGATCTCAGGCACCCGCTGGCGCTTTGGCAATAAGCAGTACTGTCTCGTAGTGACCATTGACGTCAAGAACGCCTTTAACTCCGCGAATTGGAGCTACATTTTGGATGCCCTGGGGAGTTTTAGAGTGCCAGACTACCTCGTAGCAATCGTGAGGAACTACTTTGACAACCGTAGGCTGCATTACCATACAGATGAGGGGGAGAAGGAGTACGCCGTTTCTGCAGGTGTTCCACAATGATCTGTCCTGGGTCCTCTCCTGTGGAATATCATGTATGACGGGATACTACAGCTTCAGTTGCCGGATGGTGCAAGCGCTATTGGATATGCGGACGACGTCGCTCTGGTGCTTGTAGCTAAAGACCTACGGCAAGTTACAGAGCTCTGCGATTGGTGCTTAGACGCAGTGATGTGGTGGCTGTCGTCTGTTGGTCTTCAACTGGCTGCCCAAAAGACGGAGGCGGTGCTCATCAGCAGCCGAAAAAAGGTGGAGTACGTGGATATCACGGTGGGAGGCGTCACAATGCGGTCCAAGGACTGTATCCGCTACCTTGGTGTTGTCATCGATCGGCGCTTAAACTTTGGCGAGCACCTGGCATTCGTGCATCGGAAGGCAGCTGAATCCGTGCGAGCCCTTGCGAGGTTGATGCCTAATACGCGGGGTCCTAAACAGCAAACGAGGCTGCTGCTTACGAGCGTCCTGAAGTCGATAGTGCTGTATGCTGCTCCAATTTGGGTCGGCGCAACTTCGGTGGCCACCTACATGAAGGGTATCGTGTCATCTTACCGGCTCTCTGCCCTTCGCGTCTGCTGCGCCTTTCGCACAGTCTCCTCGGATGCAGCGCTGGTGGTGGCTGGAATGATCCCAATCCACAGCTTAGCCGTAGAAGCCGCAGCGGTTTTGGAAGCAGCACCAACGGAGAGAAGAGCAGCTAGGGCTGCAGCCCGCGAGCGGAGCCTAGAGGCCTGGCAGCGGCACTGGAATACTTCTGCAAAAGGGCGTTGGACGCACCTATTGATACCAGATGTGCGACGATGGCTAGAGAGGAAGCACGGGTCAGTCACATTTTACCTCACCCAGCTGCTAACGGGACATGGTTGCTTTAGGAGCTACTTAAAGCGGTTCAAGCACGATGCCAGTTCAGAGTGTAGCTGGTGCGGAGATGGTACGGAGGAGGATGTAAGCCATGTTTTCTTCCAGTGTGGGCGATTCGCCCATGAATGCGGAATGCGGTTTGCGGACTCGCAGCTTCTACGATGGCGGAGCTGAGGCGTCTGGAACGCTTAAGGGCGATCGCTTCATAAGCATTGCTTTTGTTTCTGCGAAGCAATGCCTCGCGGCGGTCCCGCAGAGGCTGGCAATGTCTATGATTGTTTTTTTTATTGTATAGTTTAATGTAGGTTATTATTTATTACCAAGGAATAAAAAAAAAAAAAAAAAAAAAAAAAAAAAAAAAACCCAGGCACACTCGCACACCCAGGCACACACGCACACCCAGGCTTACGCACACACACACAGGCACCCACGCACACCCAGTCACACACGCACACCCAGGCTTACGCACACACACACAGGCACACACGCACACCCAGTCACACACGCACACCCAGGCTTACGCACACACACACACAGGCACCCTCGCACACCCAGGCTTACGCACACACACACAGGCACACACGCACACCCAGGCTTACGCACACACCCACGCACATCCAGGCTTACGCACACCCAGTCACACACGCACACCCAGGCTTACACACACACAGGCATACACGCATACCCAGGCATCGACACCCGCACACACACACAGGCACATACACACACACACCGGCACACACACTCAAGCACACCCGCACAGGCATCCACATACACCCACAGGCACACCCAGGCTTACGCACACACACACAGGCACACACGCATACCCACGCACACCCAGGCTTACGTACACCCAGGCATCGACACCCGCACACACACACAGGCACATACACACACACACCGGCACACACACTCAAGCACACCCGCACAGGCATCCACATACACCCACAGGCACACCCAGGCTTACGCACACACACACAGGCACACACGCATACCCACGCACACCCAGGCTTACGTACACCCAGGCATCGACACCCGCACACACACACAGGCACATACACACACACACCGGCACACACACTCAAGCACACCCGCACAGGCATCCACACACACCCACAGGCACACCCAGGCTTACACCCACCCCCAGGCTAATACACACACACACCCGGCATCGACACACAGGCTTATACATCCACACATACAAGCACACACACCGTTCGTACATTTACACACAGATTGGGGTAAGTGTCAGCCATCTGCGATGGGCCGAAAAACGGTTGCTTAGGCAGCTACATGTAGATTTGGTGCGGTCTAGGGCCATGTGTAGTGATAATTGTTAAATAAAAATAAATAAATATGTAAACGTAGAAGTGTTTGTGTATTCTATTTATTCCCCTCTACCCCTTTTCAGCTAGTGAGCACCTCATCCTATGGCTCCCGTGGGGCTGACCTGAGGAGTACGCAAGCGAATCCTCCGAGTTTTACTCTAGATTCTGCGACGCCTGCTTCTTGGGTGGGTCCCATGGGTAGCGACGGGTGGAGAAATGGTGGTTAGGTGCGCCTCACCAAATGGCCCACGTGGGGCAGACTTGAGGGGTATGTTAGCGAATCTTCCGAGTCTTACTCTAGATTCTGCGACGCCTGCCTCTTGAGTATGTTCCACGTGTAGCGACAAGTGGGTAATACCCAGGCGTTGCCGTTGTGGGAGATCGAGTGGGGGGGGCGAGTACGCATTCCGAGTCTTACTCTGTGCGCGACGAATCCTCTCACTCGCATCTCTCATACGCGTCCGAGAGATTCTCAAGGACGCGGCCGGTGACAGGCGCGGGTGGATGGGATTAGGCAGTTGGTGCACGGGCTTCCGGGTCTTACCCTCAGCCTGACCAGCTAGCTGTTTAACTCGCACCCTCCCGTGCCCACAGAACCACACTCGACGCCCTGGTCGGCGACGAAGAGCCATTCGGGGAACGGTTGGTTAGTTCTCCGAGTAATACTCTGGACTAACCAGCCTACTCCTTCGAGTGACTCCCAAATCGTCGCCAGCGCGTAAGGCATGCTCACGACTCCCTTCTCTCTTCACCTACGTCCTCCTCTATTGACCCTACCCCTGGGTATGCCCCGGTACAGCTCCTCCAGTGTCCCAGCAACTTATAAATATTCTGTAAGCGACCCTGGCGCGACTGAGACGCCGACCCCAGCCCCAGATTTACGTCGTTACAGATGGCGCCCGAGCAGGGACACTGGAAACACTTTTGTGAGCACAACATCATTGTGGCTTAAAGACCCACCACCGCATAGTACCTAGGGAGTCCTGGGTCGCCCTCCTTGTGTATTTCTGTGATATTTGTGGCCTTGTTTTCTGTCCTTTTGTTGTCAAAACCCTCAAAATGTATATATATAGTCTCTTCACCCCCTTGCAAGTCCCTTGAAAACCCCTCAGCGCCCGACCCCCCCTTTGCCGCAGCAGTCTACGTTTTGTTGCCTCCGCAGCCGTGGGCGACGGAGGATGCTGACGCCCAATTAGCGCAGCGCTGCTGACGCCTAATAAGGGCAGCGCTGCCAAGCTTGATAAGGACTGCGCTGCCGACAACCAACAGAGCTGAGCCGCTATATAAGGCGGACCGCGAGCCCAGAGTAGGTAGTCAAGACCCGGTCATCAAAGTGAACACATCTCGTGCAACACAAAATTCCTCCAGCAGGATAATAATAATTAAAACCTAAAGATCCTCCAGCAGGATAATAATATTTAAATCTACAGATCCTCTAGCAGGATAAAAATAACAAAAACCTACAGATCCTCCAGCAGGATAATAATAATAAAACCTACAGATCCTCCCGCAGGATAATAACAATAAAAACCTACAGATCCTCCAGCAGGATAATAATAATAAAACCTACAGATCCTCCCGCAGGATAATAACAATAAAAACCTACAGATCCTCCAGCAGGATAATCATATTAATAAAAAAAAAAAATAAAAAAATCCTACAGATCCTCCAGCTGGATAATAATCACAAACCTACAGATCCTCCAGCAGGATAATAATAATAAAATTTTTACAGATCCTATCAAAGGATATTAATAAATCATTATAAAAATTCTACAGACTTCTCCGACAATACAACATCATGGTGAACGTCAGCTGGATTTACTACCGCAGAAAGGACGAACTCATGTCCATGGCCAGCGAGTTCGGGCTCGACGCCGAGGGCACGGTGACTGAGCTACGCAGTCGCGTAGCGGGCTTCGTATCTCTGAGCGAACACCCAGACACCTTGCTAGCACGCTTCTCAGAGCTAGAGGCGAAATACCGAGACAGCTCACCAGCCGATCCGGAAAGGAAACAACGCTCAAGGAGTCCTTCACTTTCCGATACCAACCCGGTAGCCCCAGCCCAACCCCAGATAGTGGTGACTAATACCGATGGAGCTGTCCCCAGACCCGACCCGACACGATTAGCAGGACGATCACCTCCGCGACCCGGCACAGCTTGCCGCAAGTCACTACAGACACCAGACCAGAAGCCCCATATGGAATGCTGGCGGAGAAGGTTCACCGCTGGGGCATAACTTTCGACGGGACCACGGACCCGCTTAGCTTCATTGAGCGTGTAGAGGAAAGGGCGGCAGCACATCAAATCGAGCTGAATCGCTTACCTCTGGCCATTTCGGAGCTCTTGACTGGGGAAGCCGAGAGTTGGTTCAGGGTCAGTCATATGTATGGGGAAACCTGGACCAGGTTCAAAAAGGAGTTCTTGGATTTCTACCTGCCACCACGGTACTTCGAGAGGCTGGAAGATCAGATCCGCACCCACCTGCAGCGAAACGGAGAAACATTCAAGCGCTATATGGTACAGCTGCGGCTTATGATGCAGCGTGCCGGGTATACGGGCGACAGGGAGCTTGACCGAATCTACGAGAATTTATTACCGGAATACCAGCTGTACATCCGACGTCATGAGGTGAGTTGCCTGAGTCAACTTACCCAGTTGGCCACACATTATGAGATGGTCCGTGAGAGAGAAGGGCAGATGAAGGCACCTACGAGACCCCACTCGGTGCATAAACCAGCCACAGCAAATCCAGAATTTCCCACCCCGACACCTCGACATCGCAACCCGTTTCGCGACAGTGCCCCCGGAGCCAGCAACGGACCCCGACCGGACACACTGATAGACGTCCAGACCGCATGTCGACGCTGTGGGCAACCAGGACATCTCAACCGGGATTGCAGAAACCCACAAGTGCTCCACTGTTGGCAGTGTGGACGACGAGGCGTGAGGACGATTGAGTGTTGCACCCAGCCGTCGGGAAACGGAATGCCTCCCTCCTCGAATCCGGACCAGGGGGGAGCGATGAACAGCCAGCCACAGAAATAAACGGAGCCATACGACTAGAGAACGCGCGGATAGTAGCCAGAGTGAGAATGGAAGGGAAACCCTTTCTGGCTTTTCAGTGAGGCAGTCGCACAAAGGTTGACAGCAACGGGACAACAGGACATTCAAGTGGGAGTAAGCCTAGCAGACGGGTCTCGTACCACCGTCACTAAGGCCTGTACGACGACTGTACAGTTCGGGGAGCAGCATGTCCACCTGCCGCTGCTGGTGCTACCTACGATCATTGATGAGCTCATCCTGGGGATCGACTTCCTGTGAGCGGTGGAAGCCACCCTGTCTTTCGGAGCCATGGAACTGCAGCTGACGCCCGGGATGCTTCAGAGCCCGACTGGCCGACGGAGGGTACGAACAACCGACCACCACCCGGAGCCACCCACACCAGCCCCGAGAGCGCAAATAGCAAAACACCACCAGGAACCACCCACACCAGCCCCGAGATCCGACCAATTAAAGGAAGACCCGAGCACCCGTGAGCCACCAGCTGTCTACAGTCGTGAGGTGACTTTTAGGGCGTCAACGGAGCTGCCTCAGGATAAGGAGATAAGACCGGTCGACGAGGAAGAGCAGCAAAGGATTGTACGACAGGAAGGCGATATTTCACGAGGGCCACTTGAGGGTGGCGTACCACCCCAACGTCCTCGTTCCCCTTCGGGGAAAAGAAGCGAACATTTCGCAGTCGCCCAAGATTTACCAGGCCCAGGCAAGATGGAAGACGACCATGAAGTGGAAACAGACCCTCGGGTACGGAAGTTTCTGGAACGTGAGCTAGCGCTGTTTGATGGTTTGAAGGGCGTGTCACACATCGCGGAGCACGTGATCACCATGCGCGATGAGAGACCAATCAAACAGAGATATTATCCGAAGAACCCAGCGATGCAGAAGGTCATCTACGACCAGGTAGATGAACTTCTGAAAAACGACTGCATCGAGCCTTCGAAGAGTCCCCACAGTGCGCCTATTGTGTTAGTAGGAAAGAAGACGGGAGACATCCGGATGTGCATTGACTACCGGCAGCTAAATGCACGCTCTGTTCCGGATGCGTACCCGCTGCCGAGGATTCATCACATCTTGGAGAGACTTCGTAACGCGAAATACATTACCACATTGGATCTGAAGAGTGGGTACTGGCAGATCCCCATGGCACGCAACAGCCGTCAATACACGGCGTTCACGGTGCCGGGACGAGGCCTTTTCCACTGGAAGGTCATGCCTTTTGGCTTACACTCCGCACCAGCCACGTTCCAAAGAGCACTCGATGGAGTCATAGGCCCCGACATGGAACCACATGCCTTCGCGTATCATCATCATCATCACGGGCTCGGATTTAGACGACCACCTCCGGAACCTTCAGGAAGTTCTTCGCCGTCTACGCGAAGCAAATCTGCGCCTGAACAAAGCCAAGTGCAAGTTCTTCCGCAAAAGCATTGCTTATCTAGGCCACGTCGTCAGCGAACAAGGGATACACACCGACCCCGAGAAGATCGCAGCCGTCCGAAAACTAACTCCCCAACCAACGTTCGGGAATTGCGCCGCTGCCTGGGGATAGCATCGTGGTACCGGAGGTTCGTGTCAAACTTCGCGGAGGTAGTGCAACCGCTGTCGATACTGCTCCGGAAGAGCAAACGATGGGAGTGGGGTGAACCACAACAGGCCGCGTTCGACGAGCTGAAACTACGCCTTACCAAAGCTCCGATCCTTGCTTGCCCAGATTTCTCGGCCAAGTTTGTGCTGTAACGAACCTAAAAGTTACGCGGTTTTTAGCTGGGCTAACTCTCGCGGTGTTGAGGGTACGTGCCAACAAATTTATATTTGTGGCGGCTGCGGCAATAAGAACACAGTTTGGTTACATTTTTAATACATATATTTTAAAACTGCACTCTCTGCTAGTTTTCACGTTTGGGTTTTACAATTGCTTTGCACTTAATAATATTTCTTATTTGAGTTTTAGGGAATCGCACGGCTCTTGTGTCGTAGTTTTACTTGCAATGCTGGCGCTCTCGTTGCACCAAATATTCAGAGTCAATGTTACGCCTACTAAACGAGGTTTTAGCTAGCCACGCCGAATTCGCCAGGCTCTACTATGGCCTCCTTGTTACCACAAGGATTTCGCCAATAATGCCGCCTACTCTCCGGCTCTGGCTTTAGCTTCACCTGTCCTTCGCCAGGCTCACTTGTCTGACACTGGGTTTTAATTCGAGGTTGCTTTGCAAGTGCAACGCGCCACAAGAACTTGTTAAATTTCGCGTATCGATTCCACAGTAAATTGTTTGTTAGTCGCGAAGGACACGATCAGCTTTGTCCTTATTGCGATATGGATCCTTTAAATTCTTAGATAATCCTTTCGCGTAGGATTTCTTTATATTTCGCACTGATTTTCACTTATTTCTTATTGACTCCGTACTTCGCACTCTTGCAATCGATTAACTCGTACTTGATTAACTCGCCGCTCTGTCCAAGGCGGCTCCTTTTATACTCTTCTGCTGTCTCGCTGGACCGGGGCCTGTCAGCGCTGTCAATGTCGCGCCAAGGGCAAAGGTGGCGTGATCGTTCCAGTGAGATTTGCCTAGCAACAACGGTTCCTCGTTGCTGGTCACGCCTGTCGTTGGTGTGACGGTGATCACTATATTCCGTGGATGCACCGCTCGCACACCAACGGCACTTTGCCACGACTTTTGCGGTACGTGTTTTGCGGCTCCCATGTGCCAAACACGTACCTTAGCGCTGACATCCTGTGTCAGAGCGAGACAGCATGCGAATTCACCGCAGCTCAGGTCCGGATGCGGTTATAAATGCAATCGCTTTTGTGAGGCGCTATAAGTGAATATGGCTCCTCACACTCCCCTCTTTCTCCGGAAGTGGAAGCCTTCCACTTAAATTTTGCTTCTTTTCAAATCGCGCGCCTTCGTTTTGAACCTTGGCGTCCGTTAGCAGTGTCGCTGTAGCGATCAGCTGGCGGTCGTGTAACTCCATCTAGTGGTGTGTTGCGCCATAGCAGCCAGCTTTACATCGCCCGGTGTTACTCGATACGGCCTGATCGATATTTGCGATGTGGCCAGATCGATATGGCCATACGCAACTATCCAACACTAATCGGCCATGCCATACAATTTGCAGTTTGCAATTGTTTTGTTGTTGCTGAAAAAAAATCTAAAAAGCAAAAGTAAGTAACATATTTTTGCGCCTTGCGCCATTTCCACCATCCTAAATCATTCTCTCTTTTTTCCCAGGCCATGCCGTTTTGACGCCTACGCTGGATCACACACATATTTTATGTGAGTATGCTTCCAGCAACTTCACCCCCCCCCTCCTGCAGTTTTAATCCACCTGTTTTCTATATGTTTTTTTTCCAGGTTACGCGAAATAATATGCGAATACTATTTTTTTCTTATTAATTTTTTTTTGTGCGTGTTAGTGTTTTTTTTTTTTCTCTCCTTACTCTGCCACAA
Source organism: Scaptomyza flava (assembly GCA_030179655.1). NCBI lineage: Eukaryota > Metazoa > Arthropoda > Insecta > Diptera > Drosophilidae > Scaptomyza > Scaptomyza flava. The sequence continues at coordinate 48,665,370 of JARNME010000404.1, forward strand.
AGGCTCGCGTGCCTCTGGCCGAAATTCGCACGCGGTACCTCTGGCCGTGCGCCCAAACGATACGCGACGTGCGCCTCTCGCTCCCTCCTGTTGTGGCTGCTAGCACTTCTGGTGGCCAGTCTGCTCGTGCCACCTCTCTCCATCCTGGAGTCGCCAACGGTGCGGATGACTGTCGCTGCAGCACCGGGCGAGCCGGCCGTTCCCCATACGGGCATGAAGCCTGCCGACCGAACGCTGGACGCACCGGATTGGTTGCCCAAGCGTGTGGCGGAGGCGGTGTCCCGGGGTGAGGCGGCGTGCCCACCTGCAGCTGTGTTGGCCATTCCCACGGCGCTGTCCGTGTTGTCGGGCTGGTGGCCGTGCAGACTGGTGCTTGAAGTGTGTGTGTTGGGGACGGCGTCGGCGGTCGTGGTCGTGGTGGCGTTGGCGTACGCTGTCGGGGTGGCGTTGGCGTACGCCGTCGTGGTGGCGTTGGCGTACGCTGTCGGGGTGGCGTTGGCGTACGCCGTCGTGGTGGCGTCAACTCTTTAATAAAACCTTCGCGGGGCGGTGCCACCTCCTCTGTCCATTCCAGGACAACCGTCGCGGTGTGGTGCCACCGCCCGTCCACGAACCGTTCTCTCGTGAGATGGTTGCCGTCGGTGGTGTCGACTCACCCGGATCGGCCTGCGGCATCTGTTCCTCGGCCTGCGGCGCTGCCTCCTCCTCGTCGGACGATATATTGATGATATCGTCATCTTCATCCTCCTCATCCTCCGAGGTGCCCACCCCACGTGGGAATGGCGACGGTGGCCTAGCGGGGCGCCAGTCTGGCGGTGGCGTCTCCGGCAGCGGCGGTGTGGCGAACCGCTCCGGGCTGGCTGGGCCCACATTTTCGTCCTCCGGCGTCGGTGGTGCCTCCGGGTGGCACATCCGGACCCATTCGGGATTCATCTCGACGAAATCGCCCGGCGGCGACTCCTCTCGCCTTTCGCCCACTGGACCAGCGTCGTATTCCACCTCCCAGTCGCTGCTCTCGAAGTCCTCGCCATATGCTCGTCGTACCCACTCTCGCTCCTCCTCCAGCTCCTGGCGGTGACAACGCTCACGCTCGGCCGCCTCTCGCTCTTCCGAGGACTCAAAAATGGGTGATGCCCGCAGTTCCAGCACATCCGGTGATGCCTCCCGCTGCGGCTCGACACGTGCATAGGGCTGTCCGGCCCAACGCCCTCGTCGCGCCACGTTTCTGCGCCCTCTGGCGCTGGCACCCATGGCCGCCGCGTCGACCACGCACACATCCCCCGCTGGTGTGCGAGAGTGCGCACGTGGGTCACGGCTCGACGCATGGACTGTCCTCCTTCCCTCGGTGTTGCTGTTCCTATTCTCCATTCCTGCTGGTGAGTGTTTTCTTTGAAAAAATATCGCAAAGTGACCGACTGCATGGTAGTCGGCACCTTTTATACCCCTACTCTTTACGCATGTGCAACAGTGTAGGTGCGCATGTTACGGTATCCTTCCCGCATGCGACCGCCATGTTTTGTCAGCGCTCTCTTTGCGATATCGCTGACCTTTTTCATTAACCGTTTTCCTAGCAGCGTTTGCTTCGCACACCTTTCGCCGCGTTCAGGTCCGGTTTTGTAATATCCTTGGTTGGGCCGTGGCTCTTATTACTATTTTATCATTATTTATCTATATGTAATGCCTTATGGTTTTAATAAATATGTAATACCTTACATATATATTTTATTATTTATATATGTAATACCTTACATATATATTTTTATTATTTATATGTAATACCTTACGTATATATTTTTATTATTTATATATGTAATACCTTACATACATATTTTTATTATTTATATATGTAATACCTTACATATATATTTTTATTATTTATATATGTAATACCTTACATATATATTTTTATTATTTATATGTAATACCTTACATATATATTTTTATTATTTATATATGTAATACCTTACATACATATTTTTATTATTTATATCTGTTGAATGTTTTGATTAGGGAAAATAATTAATATGTTTTAATACATATTCACCCCTTTTTTTTCCAAAAAAAAACAAATCAACAAATGCTCTTTTTTTTTTTATATAGGAGGTGATGGAGATTCAGGTGAGTAAATGAGATACGTCATTAATAAGGCCAATTATTAACCGCTCTTTTCTTTTCCAGATTTTCACCACCAAAAAAAAAAAATTACTTTTTGTTCCAGGGTCTTAAAATAATTTGTGCCTCAAAAAATTTTTTTGTATTATCTCACCCGTTGTCCGTTCCACCTCCGTGGGGTTTTATGTCGCCTATGTGCGCGGTCCGTTCTTTTTCCCCAGTTTTCCCTTGTAATTACAGATTACAGGTGATACAAAATTTATTATTGTATATGGTCCGGCAAATTTGGGAGCAAGTTTCGCAGCGAAGCCTTCCGCTGCATTTGACAGGTGGTGTTGTTTCACCCACACCTTGTCTCCTACGGATGGTTTCCACTGTCGTCTCCGTAGGTTGTAATGCCTTGCTTGGTCCTGAGCGGCCTTCTCTAAACTCCTGCGCACCGATTCAAAAACTTCTCTAAGTTTTTTCGCATTGTCGCTGGGTGTTTGTGTCGGTTGCCCTGTGCCGAGTGTAACGTTGTCGTATAGCGCATTTGGCAGCCTTGGTTCACGCTCTTGCGTGATAAACGCTGCACTGTAGCCCGTAGACGCCGATACGCTGGTGTTAACGGCTAGCGATAATTCTGGCAAAAATTCATCCCAGCACCGCTGGTTATCTTTTGTGAATTGTGCAATCATCGTTTTTACCGTGCGGTTCGCACGTTCTGTAGGATTCTCTTGCGGTGTGTATGTTGCCGTAAATTGGTGTCGCACTCCTAATTCTTCAAGAAAGCGTTTGAAGGCTTTACTCGTAAATTGTGTTCCGTTGTCCGTTATGAGAATTCCCTTTTGCAAAGTGGCTGTGGTTGCGCTCCTTAGCGGAACTAACTCAGTCCACTTCGAGAAACGGTCAAACATCACCAATAGCATTGTGTTGCCGTGTTTTGATCTTGGCAGTGGGCCAACAAAATCAGCACACACGGTACTCCATGGCTCTTCCGGAATTTGTGTCAACATCTTTCCTGCTGCTGCCATTTGACTTGGCTTATATTGTTGACAAGTTTCGCAGTTGTGCACATATGTGCGCACGTCCCTGTACAAGCCTGGCCAGTAGTAGCGTGTCGCTACTCTTGCTATCGTTTTCCGGGTTCCCAAATGACCGGCTGTGGCTGCGTCGTGGTTCTCCAATAATACCTCCTTCCTTTTACCTTTGGGTACACAAAGCTTCCAAGCTTCCACATCTCCGCCTCCAGCGCGGTGTGGGATGTGTCTGTACAGGTTGCCATTTTCCTCCGTGTAATCTGGATATTTCCTTGCATTTTGTGCGATTTCCTTTTTTAATTTCTGAATCCAGTTGCAATTTGCGTTGTCTGCCTCCATCCCTTCTGTGGCGATTTTTCTAAGGCAGCATGTCTCCGGAAGTGGCTGTCTCGAAAGTGCATCGGCTACGACATTGAGGTTGCCTTTACGGTATTTGACTTCAAAGTCGTATTGTTGCAGTTCAAGCGCCCAACGCGCTATTCTGCCTGATGGACTCTCAATTGAGTTTAGCCACTTCAGCGCCATGTGGTCCGTTATGACCACAAAATGGTAGCCTTCCAGGCATGGCCTTAGCTTTCTGATTCCCCACACTATGGCTAGACACTCTTTTTCAGTTGCCGAATAGTTCCGTTCGGCACCGTTTAGTGTCCTACTGGCGTACGATATTACCCTTTCACCTTGCTCCGAAGGTTGGGTCAATATCGCACCCAGGCCATAGTTACTTGCATCCGTCTGCAAGCAAAATGTTTTTGAAAAATCTGGGCATGCCAATACTGGGGATTGAGTCAGCTTCTCTTTGACCGTGTCAAAAGCTACTTGCCGCTCCTCAGTCCACTCCCATTTTACGCCTTTTTTCATCAATGCGTTCAGAGGTGCTACTTTCGTTGCAAAATCTGGTACGAAGCGCCTGTACCATGATGCTACGCCCAGGTATTGTCGTAATTCCTTTACGTTGCTTGGCGGCTTCAATTCTGCGATTGCAGCAACTTTCTCTGAATCTGTGCGAATTCCTTCTTCTGTGACTCTGTGGCCCAAATATTTCAATTCCTTTTTAAAGAAATCGCATTTGTCCACGTTTATACGCAGATTTGCTTCCCGCAGCCGCCGAAATACCTCTTTGAGATTTTCCATATGCTCTTCGCGCGTTCTTCCGATGACTATAATGTCATCTAAATATGCAAACGCATGTGGCATCATTTCGGGTCCAATAACACGATCCAAAGCCCTCTGAAAAGTTGCCGGTGCCGAGTGTAACCCAAATGGCATTACTTCCACTGGTATAATCCTTTGCCTGGGACTGTAAAAGCTGTCAGTGGTCGGCTCGCTTTCTCCATCGGGATCTGCCAGTACCCATCTTTCAGATCCAAGCTAGTGATGAAGTGGGCTTCACGTAGCTGGTCTAAAATGTGGTGCACTCTTGGCAATGGATACGCGTCCTTAACGGATCGGCTATTAAGTTGCCTAAAATCCACACATAACCGCCATTTGCCATTCTTCTTTTTCACCATCACGATTGGTGCGCTGTGTGGGCTGTTGGATGGCTCTATGCAACCTTTCGCAAGTAGTTCCTCTACTTGCTGGTTAATTTCCGCTTGCATTTTTGGATTCTTTGGAAAATAACGCTGTTTTATAGGCCTGTCGTCGCTCATCACAATTTTGTGTTCTGTAATTTGTGATGTGCCCTTTAGGTGTTCGAAGGCTGCGACTTCCCGCAGTAGAAATTCGTTAATTTCTTGGTCTTCGTGCAGATTTTTGCTTTCAATAGGTGGGTTTCTGGAGTCACGTGTTGCTATGTCTTGTTCGGTTGTATTCTGGACAACTGCCACCGACAGTCTCTCTTCCAGCTTTCCAACCTTGTGCCGTCGTGCTGGGATGGTGACCACCAATCCCGCACACTGCAACACTATGCCCATGCCAGTCAGAAAATCCCAGCCCAGCACCAAATCGTCTATCACACCAGGCATAATTAGAAGCGCTGTTTCCAAACAGCGATGCCCGAGTCTTATTTGACCGTTATTTGTTCTGTTGTCCTGCTGCTATGTCCGTCTGCTAATTTCACCTGTCTGCTTGCGACGCTTCTCCGGCCTACAGTGTTCAGTCTACAAGCTAGCTCTTCGCTAACAAAGCTGCTTGTAGCCCCTGTATCAACTGTAGCCTTATGCTGACAGTCACCGATCCATACGGTGGCAGTCAACTGTGTCCCTTCGTCTTTCAGGTGACCGACTAGCGTCTCGGGGCGGATCTTGGCGGCTCCCGCTCGCCCCTCGCTGGCGGACGCCGCTGGCCGTTTCCCGACTGACAACATAGGGCTGTCCGCTGACCGATCCTGCCACAGACCCAGCAGAACTCCAGCATTGGGTTTCGGCACTCTATCGCCCAGTGTCCCTCCTGTCCACACACGCGACATGCCCTTCCTGGGTTGTTTATGTGTGTCCTGGCAGGATATTGCTGGGTCCTAGGTGTTGGGGTTGGCCGTTCGTCCATTCTTCCAGTGTGCTGGCTCTGCTCCTCCATGGCCATAAATCGGGTACGATTTCCACGACTCTGGTTGTGTATCTCGGTGTTGTTGAGGCTGTTGTTGTTGATGTTGGCTGTATTGTTGTTGGGCTGTAGCACTTTGTAGCCTCAATTTCAGCCTATCCTTTTCTAGTTCTTCGAATTCTTCTGCCAGTTGCATAAGCTGGGTCAAATTCGAGAACTGGTTGGCCGTGCATATCCGCGCAAGTCAGGAAGGCTGTTGGTGTAAATGGTGCGCACTTCCTTCTCTGTTGAGAGTCGTAGGGGTCTCATCAGAGTCTGCATCTCCACCATATAGACTTTAAAGGGCTCATCCAGAGCTTGTCGCCGTCTGCGTACTTCGTCGTACAAATTTTCAAAATAATCTCGTGGTAAAAAGTATTCTTGAAAACTGTCGACAAAATCCACCCATGTTGTCCAATGCCTGTTGTTAGCTATGTACCACTTAAGTGCCATTCCTTTTAGCAACTCCGGCATCGCTCTTGGAATTAAATTTAGGTTTAATCCATATGTGTCTGCCGACCATTCCACTTGCTCCAAGAATTCGAGAGGCTTCGATAGTCCATCGAATCGAAAGCTCCACTCTCGAACTTGTTTGGCTACTTTTTGGTATTCACTTGCCCTTGCATTGGTCTGATCATGTGTGTGGGTGTGGCTACGCTCTCCTGGCTGTTGGGTTGTATTCCAGGGCGATCGGCGAGATTCCTGTAAATCTCGCGCCCTAGCTGCCGCGCTGGTGCATGGGACGCTCAGCCTTGCTACGTCTATGCCGGCAAACTCCTTTTCCTCTTCGTATTCCCCTTCCTCGCGCATGAATTCGGGTTCTTTATTCGGCGACTGTCGGCTGTATGTTTTTGCCAGTTCGCTTATGCGAACGCTGTGTGGAAGAGTATTTTCATTTTGACTTACCCAGTCTCCGAATTGTCTTCTCATATTTCGACAGTGCCTTCAAGCTCCAGACCGAATTCCACTCCGCATTTCACTAGTGCATCCTTTTTTAGATTGTACACCCACGAACGAACCATATTGTCAATTATTTATATGTATTTTAATAAAACAAACTATGTGATATTGGCCGTAGATCCACAATTGGGCGCCAGTTGTAACGAACCTAAAAGTTACGCGGTTTTTAGCTGGGCTAACTCTCGCGGTGTTGAGGGTACGTGCCAACAAATTTATATTTGTGGCGGCTGCGGCAATAAGAACACAGTTTGGTTATATTTTTAATACATATATTTTAAAACTGCACTCTCTGCTAGTTTTCACGTTTGGGTTTTACAATTGCTTTGCACTTAATAATATTTCTTATTTGAGTTTTAGGGAATCGCACGGCTCTTGTGTCGTAGTTTTACTTGCAATGCTGGCGCTCTCGTTGCACCAAACATTCAGAGTCAATGTTACGCCTACTAAACGAGGTTTTAGCTAGCAACGCCAAATTCGCCAGGCTCTACTATGGCCTCCTTGTTACCACAAGGATTTCGCCAATAATGCCGCCTACTCTCCGGCTCTGGCTTTAGCTTCACCTGTCCTTCGCCAGGCTCACTTGTCTGACACTGGGTTTTAATTCGAGGTTGCTTTGCAAGTGCAACGCGCCACAAGAACTTGTTAAATTTCGCGTATCGATTCCACAGTAAATTGTTTGTTAGTCGCGAAGGACACGATCAGCTTTGTCCTTATTGCGATATGGATCCTTTAAATTCTTAGATAATCCTTTCGCGTAGGATTTCTTTATATTTCGCACCGATTTCCACTTATTCTTATTGACTCCGTACTTCGCACTCTTGCACTCGATTAACTCGTACTTGATTAACTCGCCGCTCTGTCCAAGGCGGCTCCTTTTATACTCTTCTGCTGTCTCGCTGGACCGGGGCCTGTCAGCGCTGTCAATGTCGCGCCAAGGGCAAAGGTGGCGTGATCGTTCCAGTGAGATTTGCCTAGCAACAACGGTTCCTCGTTGCTGGTCACGCCTGTCGTTGGTGTGACGGTGATCACTATATTCCGTGGATGCACCGCTCGCACACCAACGGCACTTTGCCACGACTTTTGCGGTACGTGTTTTGCGGCTCCCATGTGTCAAACACGTACCTTAGCGCTGACATCCTGTGTCAGAGCGAGACAGCATGCGAATTCGCCGCAGCTCAGGTCCGGATGCGGTTATAAATGCAATCGCTTTTGTGAGGCGCTATAAGTGAATATGGCTCCTCACAGTGCTACAAACGGACGCCAGTGACTTTGGGTTGGGAGCAGTGTTGACACAAGAAATAGACGGGGCAGAGCGCGTGATAGCGTACGTCAGCCGACGGTTGTCGAAGCCCGAAGAAAACTACTCAGCGACGGAGAAGGAATGTTTAGCGATTGTTTGGGCCATCCGCAAGCTGAAATGTTTCCTCGAGGGCTACCGTTTCGATGTGATCACAGACCACTTAGCCCTTAAGTGGCTTAATAGCATTGACAGCCCGACTGGCCGAATTGCGAGGTGGGCCCTGGAATTGCAGCAATACCAATTCGACATCCACTACCGTCGGGGGAAGTTAAATGTCGTGGCTGATGCGCTGTCGAGGCAACCCCTGGAAGAAGTACTACAGACGGTACTAACCGAAACCATCACGTGCCCATGGCTCCTCAAATTGACAAAGCGCATCGAGGAGTACCCCAAGAATCACCCGGACTATACGCTGGAGAACGGTCACGTGTACCGACACCTAGGTCATCGCCCCACGGAAGAGGACTACGTCCCCTGGAAGCTATGCGTAGCATCGGACCAGCGCTCCCGCGTCCTGAAGGAGTGTCACGACAACCCCACCGCTGGTCACCTGGGAATACGGAAGACAGCGAGTCGAGTAACGCAACGGTATTACTGGCCCGGCTTGTTTCGAGACGTAACCCGATACGTACGACGATGTACCAAATGCCAGGCGTACAAGGTGAGCCAGATGAAGCCTGCGGGGAAGATGTTGACCAGACAAGTAGCGGAACCCTTCTGGACTGTCTGCTCGGATTTCATTGGTCCCCTGCCACGCTCGAAACACGGAAACACCATGCTCCTGGTGTTCTTCGACTTATTCTCTAAATGGGTGGAGTTAGTCCCGCTGCGCAAAGCTACGACTGCCCACTTGGAACGAGCCTTCCGAGAACGGATCCTTTGTCGCTTCGGGACACCGCGGTGTTTCGTTTGTGACAACGGGACCCAGTTTCCGAGCAGATCTTTTCACCGATTCTGCGAGAAACTCGGGATGGAGCTACAACACACCGCCCCTACAGCCCCCAACAGAACCCGACGGAGAGAGCAAATCGGACGATAAAGACCATGCTGGCCCAGTACATCGAGGGACACCAGAGCTCGTGGGATGAATTGCTCCCGGAGATAATGTTGGCCATAAATACCAGCGCTTCAGACACGACCGGATTCAGCCCAGCGTTCCTAGTCCAAGGACGCGAACCCCGTCTGCCCCCCCACCCCCCCCCCCCCCCCCCCCCGTCTGCCGAACGCACTATACGACCAGGTTACCCCGGGAAGTGGAAGAATACAGACAACTCCCGAGACACGCGCCACCGAGCTACGAAAGGTTTTCGAGGCAGTGCAACAGAATGTACAGAGGGCGTCCCAAGACCAGGCAAGACAATACAACCTACGCCACCGAGACTGGCGACCAACCGTGGGCACTCAGGTATTGGCCATACATCACGTCTTGTCTAACGCCGCCGAAGGATTTGCAGCAAAGTTGGCGCCAAAGTTCGACGGACCCTACGTCGTGAAGAAATTCGTCTCCCCGAATGTGGTACGCCTCCAACATATGGAGACAAATCGGCGTCGGATGGCTAGCCTAGCAGATCTGAAGCCGTTCGTCACGGACCCCGACGAGGGCCACCCAGACACCACTCTTGCCCTAGAACCAAGTCCACCTTCCCCATCACTGTGTCAAGTCCTTCAGACCCCCCCACAAGCCGCACAGTAGGTAGGGCGATGCAGATAATACTAACACCCCCATCTTATTATAGCGAGAAGATGTCCGAAGCAGAAGGCCGCATCCTGTTCGATCCGGAGGGGCACAGCCGTCGATACCTGTATCCTGACGGATACCACTCCGATGATAGTAGGAACACCGACATCTACGAACCACCTGAGGACACCCCCGACTCTAGTGGAAGCGTACCCCTACCCGCCATGGACCCCTGGAGAGACCTAAGTATGGACCCGGGATGGCTGTCAGACGACGCCGTTGAGGAGGTGCTAAACACACTCACCCTCGAAGACGCTGGAATCAACGACCTGCCGCTTTTCACCATTGACTGGGTGATGGCCCCGGAGAGCTGGCGGGTAGAGGGAACGGGGGGACTGCTACCCCAAGACGTCCTGGACAGCGTCGAGGTGGCGGTGCGGCGCAACACCATTCACGGGACCAAGTACCTGATGGAGGTGGAAGGCCATGCTTTCCAGGTCAAGGTGACCAAAGCCGGGAAAGTTACTGTCCGTCATCGCCACCCGAAGTAAGGAGAGGGTGTGAGGTAGCAGAAAACTACCGCACATTTATGTCTTCCGTCCGTGACGTCATATATGTTACCTTGTGTTGTGCGTACCATGCATGTTCCGCGCACATTTGCGCAAGCGCGACGCGAAAGTGAGCGCTGGTTCACTATCGGAACCAGCAGAGAAACGACGTGTGGGACCCAGAAAAGAGAAGAAGAAGACGGCGAGCAAATGATTTGCATATTTGCGATTTGCGAGTCTTGATTTTGATGTTAAACGTGACAGTAAAAAAGTTCTCGCGACGGTAGTGACAGCAACAACAACAACAACAGGAGTAGCAACCACAGCAGCCACCGCAACAACAACCACAGTCTGCAATAGCAGCGCACCACAGCAGCCACTGCAACAACAACAGCCACAGCCGGCAACAACAGCGCGCCACCGCAACGGCTATCACCACAACAACCACAGGGTGCGACCACCACCAGAACGGCAAACGCAACGACGGCCACGATCGGTGGCATCACCCGGCAGCAACGACAGCAGCGGAGGCAACAACAAAGGCAACGGCTAGCGAGGACTTGCAAAGAGTGGCAGCCAAAGTGCAGTAAAAACCGCGCACACCCACCGGCACACTCGCACCCCCAGGCACACACGCACACCCAGGCTTACGCACACACCCACAGGCACCCACGCACACCCAGTCACACACGCACACCCATGCTTACGCCACACACACAGGCACACACGCACACCCAGTCACACACGCACACCCAGACTTACGCACACACACACACAGGCACCCTCGCACACCCAGGCTTACGCACACACACACAGGCACACACGCACACCCAGGCTTACGCACACACCCACGCACATCCAGGCTTACGCACACACACACACAGGCACACACGCATACCCACGCACACCCAGGCTTACGCACACACACACAGGCACACACGCACACCCAGGCTTACGCACACACCCACGCACATCCAGGCTTACGCACACCCAGTCACACACGCACACCCAGGCTTACACACACACAGGCACACACGCATACCCAGGCATCGACACCCGCACACACACACAGGCACATACACACACACACCGGCACACACACTCAAGCACACCCGCACAGGCATCCACATACACCCACAGGCACACCCAGGCTTACGCACACACACACAGGCACACACGCATACCCACGCACACCCAGGCTTACGTACACCCAGGCATCGACACCCGCACACACACAAAGGCACATACACACACACACCGGCACACACACTCAAGCACACCCGCACAGGCATCCACACACACCCACAGGCACACCCAGGCTTACACCACACACGAGTGTATGCTCTTGCAAGTGCGGTCGCGTTTTCCTGTCGCTCCGTCCTTGTAGTGTTTTAGCAGTGCCAAACCTGTTTTGGAAACGAATATTGCAAGTGAGTCGGTTTTTCAAGAGGCGGTGCCACCTACCTGTTGTCTTCGTCGCCGATGCCAGCGCGTTTTCTGGCGCGAGTTGCTTTCGCTATTCTGAAGCGCCCCGTTTGTTTTGCTGGTGTGCATGGCTGTATTGCACGTAATTTGCAAGTAATTACTACACATACTGCACACTTGTGACTCCGTGGTGTGCTGTCTGTGTTTATTTGCGCAATTGGGAAGACCAGACTGCCAGCTGATCGCGTAGCGTACCAGGGCTGTGCGCCTTGCTTTGCAGTGCCAGCTGAGCGATCAGTGCCAATTGGTTTTCTGCAGTCGATCACAGGTGGCGCCACCACTCCAAGAGGTGTCACTGGTGAGTGGTTTGCGCACCGGCTAGGTGCGAGTGCGACGAAATTTCGTTGCATAACCTCTAGGCGCGTCATTTGGTGATTTCTCTCTAGTAGGGATTTTCAAGCAGCACCAAGCAAAAGGCCACGGAACCGGCTATAACCAACCCCCTCCGCCGCGGCGGTGCTCCGTGGGGCTCTGGTGACCGATTCGGGGCGGTATAGCCTCCACCGGTTAAACACCTTAGGGAAACCTTAGGTCACCGAGGGACTGCTTGAAGTCCTACGCGTAGTGGAAGCAAGTGGTAGCACTGGAAGGAATTGTGCGCCGCTCGGCATTGCCGAGATCCCCCCCTCAGGGGGTCGCGCCTCCCCCGTGCAAAGCTTGGCACCTATAGGCGCCTCGCCTGCACCTGTGGCAGCCGCCTCACCTCAGGAGCCGGCAGGGATGGATGCATTCGAGCAGCTGGGTGCCACCCTTACCAGCCTCAGTGCTCTGTTATTCGGGCAGCGGCATGTCAACCAGCAGGTGAGGGATTTAGCAGCGAACGCGGTTAAATTTTACGAAGCGATTGCAGGCGGAAGTAAGCCAGCTTTCAAAGTTAGCGCGGATTCTGCCACCCAGACTACGCCGGTGGCAAAATTGCCTCCCAGCGTATGCAAGGTTAGTCAGCAGGGTAGTGGGGTTGCGAGGACGATCGTAACACCCAAGAGACAGCGAGAGTGCGAGCCTAGCCAGCGCCCCTCTCCATCCAAGAGAAGCAGAACTGGTCTCCCAGTTCCGGTGGCCTTGGAACCTGCTCCATGCACCACGTGGCAAACGGTGCAACGGAGGATTACGACGAAGCCGCCTAGGAAACCTGACAAGCCGCCTGGTAAGCAGCTCTTGAAGAGCAGATCAGATGCGCTAGTCATAAGTACCAGCGAGCTGTCATACAGCGAAGTTTTAGCGCTCGTTACTCGCAGAGACGATGGCAAGCTCAACGGTGTCCGCGATAAGGTCTCGAAAGCTCGTCGCACTGCTAAAGGCGACTTGCTTCTGGAGCTAAAGGAAGGCGGCCTGGAGTGTACCAAGCAGCTTAAGGATGAAATGGAGCTGGTGCTTGGAAAGAGCGCAGTGGTTCGCTCATTTACAGAGCAAACGCACTTTGCGATTCGAGATCTGGACGAGTTGGCAAACAAGGAGGAAATAGTGGCTGCGTTGTCGACACAGGCTAATATACCTGCTGATGCCTGCAGCGTCAAAAGTATTCGACCCGGATACGGCAACACCCAGGTAGCCAATTTCTCGGTACCCGCGAACCTGGCGAGCAGTATCACTGCCTTGCGTACTGTTCGAGTCGGCTGGACCAGCTGCACCATCCGCCCGCAGGAAGCACGCACGAGGTGCTTCAGATGCCTTGAAATGGGACATACCGCTAGCAGATGCCGCAACTCAGTGGACAGGTCCCAGTGCTGCATCAGGTGCGGAGACCTGGGCCACAAGGCAGCAAGTTGTAAGAGCGAGGCGAGGTGTTTCATCTGCAGCGCTAAGGGCAGTGCCTCAATCAGCCACCAGGCGGGCAGTAGTAGATGTCCACTCAGCGGAGGTGTTAGAAGCCGTGCAAAATGAAGTGCATACAGCTGAATCTTAACCACTGTGCAGCGGCTCAGGACTTGTTGTCGCAAACAGTGCGTGAACGCTTTGCCGATCTTGCAGTGCTGAGTGAGCCATACCGGCTGCAGGAGGACCAAACTGTGTACTTGACTCATCAGGAAGAGCGGCCATTTGGTCCTGTGGGTGCGCCGCGCCACCACCGACCAGAGTTTCCGGGCGGATGGCTTCGTGCGTGCGTTGGTGGGTGACATGTGGATTTACTCCGTCTACCTGGCACCTAGCTTGCAGCTCTCGGAGTTCGCAGACACCCTGGACTCCCTGGTAGCAGACGCGAGAGGTCGCCACCCTACAGTCATCGCGGGCGACTTCAACGCGTGGGCAGAGGAGTGGGGCAGCTCAGCAACTAATGCCAAGGGACGGGCGTTGCTCGAGGCGTTCTCTCTCCTGGACGTGGTACTCCTAAACCACGGAACGCAGCACACGTTCAGCAGAGCTGGACTGGGTTCTGTCGTGGATCTAACATTCGTCAGTAGCTCGCTTTTTAGTTCGTCCGGTTGGAGCATCGACGACTCTTTCAATGCTAGTGATCACGTTGCCATATGGTACACCGTTGGAGAACGCCAGGATCGCCGTAATGCTCCAGCACAGCATTGGCCTAGGTATCGCGTCGAGACGCTTGACACGCGGACTTTTAGTGCCTGTCTAGAGTCTGCTGAGGTCTCCGATACAGCTGATAGCACCGAGGACGTGGTTGACAAAACCATGCGGATGCTAAGCAGAGCGTGCGATTCTAGCATGACCAGGAACAGAAGATACCATAGGCACCATGTCCCAGTATACTGGTGGAACGAGGAGATAGCCGAGGCTCGGAGCGACTGCAAACTATGCGAGACGCCGCTACCAGCGCTCACGTGGATCATTGGTGTTTCAGGAACGGCAGGCTGAGTTCCTCGCCAGCAGGAGACGCTTCCAAAAGCTTGTCAAAGATAGCAAACGCAGATGCTTCTGGACCTCTGCGACACTGCGGAGAATGACCCGTGGGGCAATGCCTACAAGTTGGTAGTTAAACGCTTTAACGCCTCTTCCCGCAGCCACCCCAAGGACCCAGCATCGTTGAAAGAGATTATTAGGCATCTCTTTCCCAGTATGGCTGAGGATATCGGTGAGCTCCCGCCCGTGCCAGCCATTCCTCCAGCAGCTGAGCTCATCACACTTGAGGAGATTCGCCACGCTGCATCGATGTTGAAGCCGAGCAAGTCGCCTGGCCCAGATGGGATCCCTAACCGAGCACTAAAATTGGGCAATCGCACTCCGCCCTGAGGTTTTCTCGAGTATGTTCAACAGCTGCCTAAGAAGCGGAGTGTTTCCAAACCGCTGGAAAATTCAGCGCCTGGTCCTACTACCGAAGCCTGGCAAGCAGCTCGATGATCCAGCTGCATATCGCCCTATCTGCCTGATCGATACGGTCGGTAAGCTACTGGAGCACTGATTTGCACCCGGCTTGACGGCGCTATAGCAGCTGCTGGTGGAGTCTCATCGCAGCAGTATGGCTTCCGCAAAGCGAGATCTGCGCTGGATGCGATCGGCAAGGTAGTCGAGCTAGCCTCGGGAGCGATAGCCGGATGCAGATGGAAAGGCGGCGCTAAGAAGTACTGCCTAGTGACAACGTTGGATGTCAAAAATGCCTTCAACACGGCTAAATGGGGCTGCATCCTGGATGCCCTCGAGGCGCTCAACGTCCCGGAGTACCTACTTAGGATCACAAGAAGCTATTTCAAGGATAGAATCCTGAAGTACGACACCAGCGAGGCGATAGAGGAGCATGAAGTTTCTGGAGGCGTGCCACAAGGGTCGGTTCTGGGACCTCTATTATGGAACGTCATGTATGACGGCGTTTTTCGTTTACTGATGCCGATGATGTTCACCTAGTGGGCTTTGCTGACGACGTGGCAATAGTGGTCGTCGCCAAGGAACTTAAGACAGTGGAGGGGAAGTGCAACTTAGCCATCGCGGAAGTCTTGCAGTGGCTATCTTCAGTAGGGCTGCAGATAGCACCCCAAAAAACGGAGGCAGTGCTCATTAGCAGCCGGAAAGCTGTGGAGACAGCTACCATAATGGTGGCCAACACTGTGGTCACCTCTAAGAGGGCAATTAAATTAAATACCTGGGCGTGATGCTGGATACCAGACTATGTTTTAAAGAGCACTTGGAGTACGCTAGTAAAAAGGCCGCCCTAACAAATCGTGCAATCTCGCGAATCATGCCTAATACGCGAGGCCCAAAGCAGTTCAAGAGGCTCCTCTTATCCAGCGTCACAAGAGCGACAATGCTATACGCGGCGCCGATATGGCAACCAGGATGCCGCTTTGTTAGTTACACCCGCGGACTGAGAGCCACACACCGCCTTGGAGCTATCAGAGTCTGCAGCGGCTTCAGAACCATCTCGGACGACGCCTGCCTGGTTCTGGCTGGAGTAGCACCATAGCCGAGCTGGCTAGAGAAGCCGCGGAGATCTTCGAGGGAACGCATGGCGAGGCTCTTTCCGCTCCCCAAAAGAAGGCAGTGCGCACTACAGCCAAAACGCGCACCCAGGAGAACTGGCAGAGGCAATGGGATGCGTCTTGCAAGGGGCGCTGGACACATCGCCTCATTCCGAGCATCTCAGCGTGGATAAACAGGCGGCCATGGGCAGCTAAACTTTTACACTACCCAACTATTAGTGGTCATGGCTGCTTCAGGGAATACCTGCACCGATTTGGGCATGAGGACGCCCCGTTCTGCACATCCTGTGGCGACAGTTTGTCGAGAATGCCGAACACGTCATACTTCACTGCGGACGCTTCTCCGGGCTTCGCAGCGATCTGGAGAGGGTTTTAGGCTGTAGCATCGAGGTGGGCAGCCTCGTGTCACTGATGCTGGACAGCGACGCCAACTGGCTGGCGTTCAGCGCGTTGCGGCGGCAGTCATGACGGATCTGCGGAAGGCTGAGCGAGAGCGTAGAGGACAAGTAGAATAGGTGGAACTCGGCAGTAGCGACGCAATACCTCACGGCCGTACCGCTACTGCAAAGTTCCGCTTACGTATACCTTACCCTAATCAATGTGTACATATATATTACTTAGATAAGCAATAAATGAATTTAAAAAAAAAAAAAAAAAAAAAAAAACCCAGGCTTACACCCACCCCCAGGCTAATACACACACACACCCGGCATCGACACACAGGCTTATACATCCACACATACAAGCACACACACCGTTCGTACATTTACACACAGATTGGGGTAAGTGTCAGCCATCTGCGATGGGCCGAAAAACGGTTGCTTAGGCAGCTACATGTAGATTTGGTGCGGTCTAGGGCCATGTGTAGTGATAATTGTTAAATAAAAATAAATAAATATGTAAACGTAGAAGTGTTTGTGTATTCTATTTATTCCCCTCTACCCCTTTTCAGCTAGTGAGCACCTCATCCTATGGCTCCCGTGGGGCTGACCTGAGGAGTACGCAAGCGAATCCTCCGAGTTTTACTCTAGATTCTGCGACGCCTGCTTCTTGGGTGGGTCCCATGGGTAGCGACGGGTGGAGAAATGGTGGTTAGGTGCGCCTCACCAAATGGCCCACGTGGGGCAGACTTGAGGGGTATGTTAGCGAATCTTCCGAGTCTTACTCTAGATTCTGCGACGCCTGCCTCTTGAGTATGTTCCACGTGTAGCGACAAGTGGGTAATACCCAGGCGTTGCCGTTGTGGGAGATCGAGTGGGGGGGGGCGAGTACGCATTCCGAGTCTTACTCTGTGCGCGACGAATCCTCTCACTCGCATCTCTCATACGCGTCCGAGAGATTCTCAAGGACGCGGCCGGTGACAGGCGCGGGTGGATGGGATTAGGCAGTTGGTGCACGGGCTTCCGGGTCTTACCCTCAGCCTGACCAGCTAGCTGTTTAACTCGCACCCTCCCGTGCCCACAGAACCACACTCAACGCCCTGGTCGGCGACGAAGAGCCATTCGGGGAACGGTTGGTTAGTTCTCCGAGTAATACTCTGGACTAACCAGCCTACTCCTTCGAGTGACTCCCAAATCGTCGCCAGCGCGTAAGGCATGCTCACGACTCCCTTCTCTCTTCACCTACGTCCTCCTCTATTGACCCTACCCCTGGGTATGCCCCGGTACAGCTCCTCCAGTGTCCCAGCAACTTACAAATATTCTGTAAGCGACCCTGGCGCGACTGAGACGCCGACCCCAGCCCCAGATTTACGTCGTTACAATACTTTTGCACAAAACCATTATACCCTTATTTACCCATTTTATGGGTTATATGGAATATGGAATTGTACAATAGAACAACTAGCCCCTATAACACTGCAATAAAACAGAAAAAGGTATAGTGCTATCCACTTTGGCCGTCAGCCGATTGGAGCAACAAGGGGATAAAGCGTACTGACATCACACGTCCATGCATACTGACAATTTGTGTGTACGTTGATGCCGTGCGCTCCGTCCTTGCGGCTCACAATTGGTAGTGCGACTATACTCTACACGCGAGGGCGGCTGGAAGCAGATCCTTGGTACGGTCATGTCTCTGCCAAGGGTGCTGACCAATTGTAGTCGGGCGAGAGAAGAAAACTCTATAAAATTACCCCAATCCAAGGTGGAACAGCATTGTGCCGAGGGATTCGTGGCCGAGGGGGTGCTCGGTCTCTACTTTGCGAACTCTGGATACCTGCCGACCTCCAGTTTAAATTAGGCTTCCCGCGATACATGGGCTATGTCGCGGGTGAACGTCTTTCCCGTCTACTCGTGGGATTCAAACATGAACTTTCAAATTAACAAAAACAAAAACACAGTGACCGGGACACTCTCAAACCCGGGGGGACAAGCCAATCCCTCTGTCGGTGGAAACACCCCCACGTCTGGTAAGCCAGCAGACGTCCGCAAGCCCACCAGCGGCATAAATGGAAAAAAGTGGTCTGCCCAGCACCGCTGCTAGTGCAAGTGGTGTGCAACCAAAGGTTGCCAACTCGGCACCCAGGACGGTAGCGCCAACGGGCAACACCACAAAGTCCGTTGCTCCTGAGGGAGTCAAAGCGTCCTTCCAGGACCGTAGGCGCGCAGCCGATATTCTCGGAAAAAGTTTGTCCGCTCAGCCCGCATCACCGGGTGAGGTGCGACTAGTGGAGTGGGCCAGAAAAATCATCCCGAATTTCAAGCCAGCCCCCCCTGCGTCCTCTGCCAAGTCCAAGCAGAAACGCCAGCGGTTCGTTGAGGATTCGGCCCCGCAAGCAAAGCGGATTAGACCTCCTCCACCTCGTCCGCAGCCGTTAACGAAATCTTTCGCCGAAGCCACCAGGGAGAAGATTGTCATTGGGGTCCTTGACAGGGGCCACAATGAGGGTCATATCCCCAGGAATCGGTGGGGGATTATCGGAAATGAGCTGCAGGACAGGTTCGTCGACCTCATGACAGAATTCATGGGTCCCCCCCCCCCACCCCCCGTTGCTCAAATGCAGGCTGGCATCAGGGCAACATTAAAGCAATAGCTTGTGAGGATGAGTGATCTGCTGGGCTGTATGAGAAGGCGGTTGCAATGCTGGGAGAGATCTACCCTGGCGCGAAACTGGAGGCGGTGGACTGGAAGGATGTGCCCAGTAGACCTCGCGCCAGGGTATGGGTTTCTGCCAAGCCCGAGGACCCCGAAAAGGTCCTGAAAATCTTCCAGTTGAGCAATCCCACGCTTGACACAGCTGATTGGAGGGTCGCCAAAGTCGACGAGCCAGAAGGCAACTCGAGGCAGGTGATCCTCATAATCAACGAGAGATCGGCGGAGGCACTAGCGGGTTCGGATGGCGCGGCTTACTACGGCTTCAAAACCGTAGCTATCCGCGTCTATAAAACCGACACCAACAAGCTCTCGGCAGCAGACGAGGCGCTCCCTGATAAACCGGTTGACACTACAGACAATTGTGTCAACCGGCCTGTAGCAGTGGGTACCACAGACAATGGTGTCCCCCGTCAAGACCTTGGTACGGAGTCGGCGGATGGGAAGGAGGCCGGCTACCACTCAGAGGGCTCTGAATTGGCCCATGACATGGCCAAGCTAGCGAGCTTCCGTGAAGAGTCCCTTGACTTGGATGACACGGACGAGGAAGCGAACAGGACAGTGGTGGAGCGTCGGCCTGAAGATGTCACTAAGACTTCTTCAGATTAACCTCCACCACTGCAAAGCGGCGGCGGCCGCTCTGCTGCTCCGCATAAGCCAATGTGGAGCAGACGTTGTCCTCATCCAGGAACCTTGGGTCTGTGGTGGCAAGGTGACTGGACTGGGGACCAAAGACTATAAGCTAATAGTAGCCCAAAATAAAGGTAAAATTCGCACCTGCATTCTAGCAAAAAAACAGCTAAATATATTTTTGCTCCCTAACTACAGCGATGGAGACAACACAGCTGTCTGCCTGGAGTTGAAGGCTGGGAAAGTGAGAGTTAGCTCAACATACTTGGCCCATGACCACCAAGGGCCATTCCCACATCCACTCCTGCAAGGGTTGGTGACCGACAGCGAAACCACGCACACCGACCTCATAATTGGGTGTGACGCCAACGCCCATCATCATCAGTGGGGAAGCACTGACACAAATGAACGGGGTGAGTTGCTTTTTAACTACATTCTGTCCACTAACCTCATGATTTGTAATACGGGCAACGACCCAACCTTCATCACAAAGAACAGGGAAGAAGTACTAGATATTACGCTAGTCTCAACCTCCCTCTGTAGCAAACTAACAAGATGGAGAGTGCTAGACGAGCACTCCTTCTCAGACCATAGATATATCGAAATAGTCTTTTCGTTCGACGTACCCAAGCCCAAATGGCACCAGAATGTTAGAAGTACAAACTGGTCCACTTTCAAAAATCACTTAAACACTCTCGTCCCTGAGTCCCCCCCACTGGGAAACCCCACTACTGAAACCACAGACCTACTTATAAAAAAGCTTACGGAGGCATGCGAGTCCGCCCTAAACGAGTCGTGCCCCCGTAGCAAACCCAGAGGTAAGACTAAGCCACCATGGTGGTCTCCCCAACTGGGTGAGCTGCGTAAGACATCACGCAAGCTTTTTAATAAAGCTAGGTCTCTCGGAGATGACCAGTCATGGAGTCTCTACAAAACCAGCCTCGCCTCCTATAAGAAGGCACTCAGACAAGCTAAACGCTCCTCATGGCAGACATTCTGCTCTAATATCGAAAGTAACACAGAGGCCGCAAGGCTCAGAAAAGTTCTTTCTCAAACCACCCCATCGGTAGGTTTTCTTAAAAACCCAAACTTTTGATGGAAACTCATTTTCCGGGCTGCTCAGCAGTAGCAATGCCACAGACAAACACAGGGGTTCATATGGATAGACCTTCCACAAACTTCCTGACTAAAGAATTAATCTCATGGGCTATCAACAGCTTCATGCCCATCAAATCCCCAGGGCCAGACGGCATCTTTCCAGCCCAACTGCAGCATGCAGGTGAGACTGCCTTAAACTGGCTCCTACAAATTTTCACTGGAGTCTGGACGACGGGACTCATCCCAACGCCCTGGCTTGAATCCAAAGTCGTCTTCATTCCAAAGGCGGGCAAAGCCTCCCACACAACTCCCAAGGACTTTCGTCCAATAAGCCTAACATCCATTCTACTCAAGTCCTTTGAAAGGGTGCTGGGCCTTCACTTAAGGAATTCGATACCGACACATCAATTCTCCCGTGCGCAACATGCGTATCAAAAAGGCAAATCCACGGAAACAGCACTTCATGCTGTAATCTCCACAGTGGAAAAATCGCTTCACCAGAAGGATTATTCTCTAGTCGCCTTCCTTGACATAGAGGGTGCTTTCAACAACGTCAACCCAGAGGCAATCACAGAGGCGCTAACGGGTGTCGGGCACCGTGCTGTGCATCTGATCGATCAACTGCTAAGACGCAGGATCGTCAGGTCAACTCTCGGTTCCACGACAATCTCCAGGTCCGTCTGCAGAGGCACCCATCAAGGTGGAGTTCTCTCTCCTCTCCTTTGGAACGTGGCAGTAAATTCTCTGCTGCGATCCATTGAGGGAGGTGGCTGCAGGGTGATTGCCTATGCGGATGACGTTGCGATTGTCTTCTCGGGAAAATTCCCCCAAACCCTGTGCGAACGCATGACCGTAGTGCTTCGCACTCTGTCCACTTGGGCAAAGAAAAACGGACTCGGACTGAACCCAGCGAAGACTGATCTTGTCCTCTTTACTAGGAAATATAAAATCCCGAATCTTAGGCCGCCCACCCTTGACGGGGTGGAACTAACCTTCAGCAAATCAGCCAAATACTTAGGGCTCACTTTAGACAGCAAACTGGACTGGAATCTTAACACCGAAGAGCGTGTTAGGAAAGCCCTAGTTGCTCTTTACACGTGCAGAAAGTCGATCGGACTGAAATGGGGCATGGCCCCCCACATAACTCTGTGGCTGTACACGGCCATCATTCGGCCAATCCTACTGTACGGAGTATCAGTATGGTGGCCAACACTCTCAAAGAAAAAGTCAGTTCGCTTGCTAGGCAAGGTGCAGCGCGCTGCAGGACTGACTGCCACTGGAGCCCTCAGAACAACCCCTAACGAGGCTCTCGATAATATACTCAATCTTTTGCCTATCGACCAGATGGGCAAACTAGTAGCAACCCTCTCAGCACTTCGCATGAGAGAAACAAACCAGTGGACCGCACAGACACACGGTCACTCAAGTATTCTCAATGGAAACTCGCTTCTTCCCCCAGCAACTGACTACTGCTGCCCTCAGGAGTTTCTTAATACTTCTTTCCACTCAATTATCCCACCGAGGGAAGAGTGGAGAGAAGGGATACCAGGGCCGACAGACTCAATTAGAATTTTTACGGACGGTTCAAAGCTAGACAACCGGGTAGGGGGAGGTGTCTTCTGCGAAGAACTGTCCATAAATAATTCCTTTAATATACCTGACCATTGCAGTGTTTTCCAGGCAGAAAACACCGCTTTACAAGAAGCGCTCAAATCCTTACAAGGAATTGAACGCTCTGCAGCCAAAATCTGCATCTTTTCTGATAGCCAAGCAGCTATCAAATCGCTCAACGCAATATCGTCGAACTCGATATCCGTCACAAACTGCCGCAAATCTCTGCAAGAGATGGCAGAGCAGTTCGATCTCTACCTCATATGGGTGCCCGGTCACAAAGGCATCGAGGGCAATTGTAGGGCGGATGAGCTGGCAAGACATGGTACTACCATGCCTCTCCTCTCGGATAAGGAGGGTTTGGGCATGCCCATGGCCAGCTGTAAACTTAGGATTCGCGATCATTTCAAACGCGAAGCAAATAAAAGGTGGCAACACACCACCGGTAGATGCAATATAGCCAGTTAGACATGGCCAACGCGCTGTAAAAAGCGCTCTTCAAGCCTAATCCACCTAAATAGATCAGGTTGTGCCTCCGTAGTGAGGGCTGTTACGGGGCACTTCTAACGATTTCTGCAGAAGCTGTCGGGACGAGGAAGAGGAGGAAACTGTTTCCCATCTTTTCTGCGACTGTCCTGCACTCTGCAAAAATAGAAATCGCTTTCTCGGTTCCTATTTCCTAACAGACCTCTCAGAGATAGCGAACACCACCCCCAAGAGTATTCTCTCCTTTATTCATGCTTCGGGCTGGAACCACGCCCTCTCAAATAGTATCACACACCCTGTTCTCGGGTAGACGGAGTTGTGGACGCAGTCCATCGCGGCAGCACAATGGGCCAACAATTGGCCTAAGTGAGTGGAAGGGTCTCTCACCTGCCCACTACCGCTCTAACCTAACCTAACCTTTGCCATATGTGATGGTAAAAGAAATATCAGAAGATAACGTCTTCTTGGGTCGAGTTACTATACTAATGGTGCGATTGCATCGATAAAAGTTAGTAGCTCATGGAATGGTCAGAAATACTTAAATAGATCATTCAGATACGGACAGAATATTATAAGTCATATAAATGTCTGAACAAGAACGTCCCCATTAAAACCATAACAACAGTTAAGCATACTAACATATAAGTCGAACAGTTCAACAAGCTAAGAGAGCTCGTTCAACAAAATTAAGGTAGACTAACTAGTGAGCATAAATTACGAATGAGGAAAATATTAGAATATTGAGATCAGGACTTGTTCATTTGAACAACAAACATATCTTGCATCTCTTTTTACCACCAGTGACATTTGACCCATCAATGCAGCTTGACGACGAACCGTCTACATCAAAGCAAGAACCTCAGGGTAATATCGAAGAACTTCTTTACCAAGATTTGGAAATCTTACCACATAACAAAAATAAAACAAGTAAGAAGGCTCTAGTCGGGGGAGCCCGACTAGAAGATACCCTGAATCCAGTTGCAATAAATATGTAAATTAAATTTATAATTGACTTTGGTATACTGACTTAACTTAAATCGATAAAATTAGATATCTCCGGTCTTTCTAAACCGATTTGGACGAAATTTTCAGAAAAGTATTATCGTTACCCATTATTTCAACCCTCATTTTTACATTTTCCAAATTCGATATTTTATTGTTATCGATTCCATGTGTATATCGGAAACCAGTATAGTTATCGATAATTTGAAGAAAACTTGTTCTGCTCATGGTATAGGATAACTTAAATACAAAATCTGAAGTCTCTAGCTCTTGTAGTCTCTGAGGTCCACGCGTTCATACAGACAGACAGACAGACAGACAGACAGACGGACAGACAGACAGACAGACGGACAGACGGACATGGCTATATCGTCTCGGCTGTTGATGCTGATCAAGAATATATATACTTTATGGGGTCGGAGATGCTTCCTTCTGCCTGTTACAGACTTTTGCACAAAACCATTATACCCTTATTTACCCATTTTATGGGTTAAGGGTATAAAAATGACGAACTCAGCAGCAGATAAGCGGGAATATGTGCGACAAATTTCGTCCACAATACCAGAGTTCGATGGTAAAAGAATCAATCTAAACAGTTTTTTGACAGCATTGAAATCAACCGATCTCACCAAGGGTGAATATGAATTGTTGGCCGTAGAAGTAATTAAAACAAAAATAATAGGCCCTCTGTCATATAAGATACAGAGTGAAAAAACTATTTCCAGGATCATAGATATTCTGAATACAGCAGTTAAGGGTGAGTCACCTGACCTACTTAAAGCTAAACTGTTAAACACACAACAGCGAGGTAAAACAGCTTTCCAATATACGATAGAGATCGAAGCTCTACGTAGGTCGCTTGAGGCTGCCTACATAGATGATGGTCTTGACGCAGACAATGCAGATGAATTCGCTACAAAAGAAGCAATATCTGCAATGACTAGAAACTGTGAAAACGAAAAATTAAAAACTATATTGGAAGCAGGCAATTTCAACACTATGAATAGTGTTATCGAAAAGTACATACACTGCTGTACAGACATGACTGGCAATACTAATACTGTCTTTTTCTACAACAATAGAGGACAAACTTATGCCAAAAGAAATAACTACCGGAGTAATTACAACAATAGAGGTAATGGCAGAGGCAATAATAACAATCATGGTTACGGAGGTTATCGCGGAGGCAATAGAAGCCGTGGCGGCAATTCCAATAATCGAGGTAGAGGTTTCCGCAGAAACCAAAACCCGGATGGAAATGATAACAACCGCAATGTGCGTAACATACAGGCGGAAAATGCGCAATCCCCCTTGAGCAACACCCAACAGTAAAGGTGTGTAAGATCAATCTCAATTTAAGCGTTTTTGTTCAAGTTTTAAATATCCAAGTAAATACACAATTAACGCTATTAATAGACACAGGTGCATTTCACTGCTTAAATGAAGAAATAATAATATAGACGCAGTAAACTCATTAGTAAAGGCCAATATATCTGGAATTGGGCATGGAACGATACAGTCTCTTGGAACAATAGAGTTGAATATAAGTGTTAAAAATATGATTATACCTTATGAGTTCCACGTAGTGCCAGACAATTTTCCTATACCGGGTGATGCCATAATCGGATTGGATTTCCTAAAAATATACAATTGTATTTTGGAATTTCAAGACGAAGAAGATTGGTTCACAATCAGACCCAAAAACTTCAAAAAAGTCGATATCCCAATGGTACACTCCTTAGAAGACCAGATATTACTACCAGCTAGATCGGAAGTTGTCCGATACATAAAAATTAAATCAAAAGAAAAATATCTCGTGACTCCAAATCAGGAGTTGTCACCAGGGATAATAATAGACCGTGCTTTAGTAGATACCACAAATGCTATGATTCGCATTATCAATACAAAAGAGGAAAACACTGTGGTGAACAGTGCGAAGATTACTAGCGAATCAACAAGCAATTATGATATATACGAAGCAACAGAATATAAAGAAAACCAACTAGAAGAAGTATTAAAAAAATAAAAATTTCCAGCTGTCTTTAAAAACGAGTTAACACAGTTATGCACCGAGTTCAGCGATATTTTTGGCCTCGAAACAGAGACCATATCAGCTAATAATTTTTATAGACAAAAATTGAGATTGAACGACAGAACACCTGTCTATATTAAGAACTACCGTATGCCAGAAAGCCAAAGGCTTGAGATACAAAAGCAGGTAGACAAGTTAATAAAAGATGGTATTGTAGAACCATCAATATCTGAATATAATAGTCCGCTTCTCTTGGTACCCAAGAAATCATTGCCTAATTCGGCAGAAAAAAGATGGCGATTAGTAGTTGACTTTCGTCAGATCAATAAAAAGCTGTTAGCAGATAAATTCCCACTTCCAAGAATAGAAGATATTGTTGATCAATTAGGCAGAGCTAAATATTTTTCATGTCTAGATTTAATGTCTGGGTTCCACCAGATCGAGCTGGACGAAAAGTCCAGAAATATTACCTCATTTTCCACAGCAACAGGCTCATATCGCTACACGTGATTACCATTTGGACTAAAAATTGCTCCTAATTCCTTTCAACGCATGATGACTCTTGCATTTTCAGGCTTACAGCCTTCGCAAGCATTTTTATATATGGATGATTTAGTTGTGATCGGATGCTCTGAAAAGCATATGTTCAGGAATTTGGCCGACGTCTTCAAACTGTGAAGACAACACAACTTGAAGCTGCATCCAGAAAAATGTACTTTCTTTATGAAAAAAGTCACATATTTAGGTCATAAATGTACTGATAAGGGTATACTGCCAGATGACACTAAATATGAGGTCATTAAAAATTACCCACAACCAACAAATGCGGACGAAGCTCGGCGCTTCGTTGCATTTTGCAACAACTACAGGATTTATTAAAAACTTTTCGGATTACTCACGCCATTTAACAAGGCTTTGTAAAAAGAATGTCCAGTTCGAATGGACATCAGATTGCAAAAATGCATTTGAGTATTTAAAAAGGGAATTAATGAACCCTACCTTACTTCAGTACCCAGATTTCAGCAAACAGTTTTGCATAACCACAGATGCCAGTAAACAGGCATGTGGAGCGGTACTAACCCAAGACCATAACGGTCAACAGCTACAAGTGGCATATGCTTCAAGATCCTTTACTCAAGGTGAAAGTAATAAGTCCACAACAGAACAAGAATTGGCCGCGATCCATTTGGCAATCGGCCATTTCAGACCTTATATTTACGTCAGTCATTTCTTGGTAAAAAGTGACCATAGACCTTTGTCATATTTGTTTTCAATGAAAAACCCAAGCTCCAAGCTAACGTGAATGCGATTAGATCTGGAAGAATATGACTTTACAGGAGTACCTCAAGGGGAAGGATAATCATAGCAGATGCGCTATCCCGAATAACAATCGGTGAGCTAAAGGACATAAATAGACAAATTCTGAAGGTAACAACGAGATCTTCAGCAACACAGGAATCTACCTGCGCAGGTACAAATTCAAAATTGCAAGAACCAAAAGTTAAGAAAGAAATTAAAAAGCCCAATGTCTATCAGGTAATCAATAATATTGATGCCAGAAAATAAATAACTCTCAAAATAGACAAGCATAAGTGTTTGTTGAAAAAAGGAAAAAATGTTATTGTAAGATTTGATGTGACCAATTTATACTCTAATGGAAAATTCGATTTAGATCAATTTTTCCATAGCTTATTAAAGAAGCCGGAGCATATAAAATCACACAATTACAAATGTCACCATGTGAACAAAAATTTGAATTTGTCACAATAAATAATTTTCAAGAAATGGGCAATAAAAAATTGAAAAAGTTAAAAGTAGCGCTACTTAACATGGTGACAATTATAGACAAAAACGATGAGGTTCAAATAAATGCAATCCTGTCCAAATACCATGACGATCCGTCAGAAGGAGGCCACTCAGGAATTTCTAGAACCCTGAGATATATAAATAACTTTTATTACTGGCCACAAATGACAAACAAAATAACCAAATACGTAAAGACTTGTTTAAAATGTCAACAAGCCAAAACATTCACTCATACTAAAACACCCTTAACGCTAACTGAAACGTCAGCAACAGCATTTGATATAAGTAGTGTTGATTGATACCATTGGTCCACTTCCAAGATCAGAAAATGGGAATGAGTATGCAGTCACAATCATTTGCGACTTGACTAAATATTTGGTTACAATACCAGTACCAAAACAAGTAAGAAGGCTCTAGTCGGGAGAGCCCGACTAGAAGATACCCTGAACCCAGTTGCAATAAATATATTTAATTTATGTAAGACTTTGGTATACTGGCTTAGCTTCCATCGATTAAGTTCAATATCTCCGGTGTTTCTCAACCGATTTGGACGAAATTTTCAGAAAAGTTCTATCATTATCCATTACTTCAACCCTCATTTTTAGATTTTCCAAATTCGATATTTTATTGTTATCGATATTATGTGTATATCGGAAACCAGAATAGTTATCGATAATTTGAAGCAAACTTGTTCTGCTCATGGTATAGGAGAACTTAAATACAAAATCAGAAGTCTCTAGCTCTTGTAGTCTGTGAGATCCACGCGTTCATACAGACGGACAGACGGACAGACAGACGGACAGACGGACATGGCTATATCGTCTCGGCTGTTGATGCTGATCAAGAATATATATACTTTATAGGGTCGGAGATGCTTCCTTCTGCCTGTTACATACTTTTGCACAAAACCATTATACCCTTATTTACCCATTTTATGGGTTAAGGGTATAAAAAAGTGCAAAAACAGTTGCTAAAGCAATATTTGAGAATTTCATACTTAAGTATGGCCCAATGAAAAAATTCATTACGGACATGGGCACTGAGTATAAAAATCAACTTGTAACAGACTTGTGCAAATACATGAATATTAGTAATGTTACATCTACAGCACATCATCACCAGACTTTAGGGACAATAGAACGTAGTCACAGAACACTTAATGAATATATTCGTTCATACATCTCTGTTGACAAAAGCGATTGGGATGTGTGGATTCAATATTTTACATATTGTTTCAACACAACACCGTCAGTTATACACGACTATTTGTAACGTTCGTTTGGGATTGTATTAAATACTTAAAAAAATTGTATCGCATTTCGTTCTTGACATTTTTGTCGCCTGAGATAAATTGCATTAGAAGAGAAAGCTTTAAAGCTTGAATGCTCTCTCGTAGTAGTGAGATTAATTCCAGAGCTTTTAAGCCTTATCACAGCCAACTTCATGATCTCCAATGAAAAAGCTTTGGAAATTACTCCTATAAAAACGCATGCAAATTGGGAATAGCTCTCTTGGTTCAGTTTTACGTTTGAAGTACGGATCGCCGCAAGTTATTTCGCTGATGGCAAAGAAAATTTACACGTGGTCGCGACGCACAAGTTGGTGCTAAAATCAATCGTTCGATCATCAATTTGCATCCGCAAAGCCCAGCCCATTGTATAATAAATTAAATTACCTGGCGTAACCACATTCCGACCAGCTCAGATGTGAACTCTGAATAATGCAGTTCAGCCCCAATTATACGCATTGGATTTACATTCAGAGAAGCACCTCCGAGTCGCAAGGCGCTCGTTGGCTCAGACCTCGTGGGTCCTATATTCGTTTCGGGCAAAATCTTGTCCAGCAATTGGTCCAGTGCAGCCCCGTACTTATTCGCAATATATAAAGAGCAACCGTAGCGTTCGTTGCTGTTCGCCCACCTAAGGGATACCGAAGCAGCGTATACCCACATAAGTTCAAGCTTGAGTATTGGAACCCTGGAGCAGCTATACCAGTTCTTGAGCAGATAAGGAGGAGAACCGAGGAAGACCGGCAGCGTATTTTTTTATTTAATAATTAGTTTTGAAGTGAGAAGTGCAGTGCAAGACCACCATCAAGAAAAAAAAACGATTGAGAACAATTGCGTAAAGCTTAGAATCCACATGGCACTCTCTTGTTTGTCAGTATGTAAAGCTAACATACATACACATAGTAGAATTAGTTTCTTAAAATCAGGAAGAGGAAGCGTACATATGCATAATTATTAGCCAAAAATATATCTTTAAAAAAAATATAACATTATTATTGTGCTTGGCAAATCGGTAAACAAAATATAAAATTAATTAAATTTGAAAAAAACTACGTTGGACTCTCTCTCGCTGGAAGGCCTTTCATCGTCGGAGCAGCAAACATCAGTAAGTACATACATACGAAAAAAAAAAAAAAACAACAAAACTAAAGAGTAGCAAAGCTCTCTAAGCATTTTGATTTACCAATTTTCCTGCCCAAAGCTTTCAACTTTTACATTGACCTTTATTAAGCTATAGTTATGCACATGTTCCAATTAGGGTGGACCAACTGTTTCGGTTTCACGAACAAAGTTTCGAACAAAAGTTAAAACAACTATTTTAGACATGAAGATTTGTAAAAATGAGCACTACAACATAAAATAAATATAGCTCAACCAATTTAGAAATGAAATTTTGTATAAGCTTCAAACGCACATATTGTTGAATACCCTGTAATATTTTAATTTAAATTAAAAGCTCATTTCGTTGGTTGCATAAGCACACTCGACTAGTTTAGAACCACATTAAAATACATCTTTAAAATAAATTACATAGAAAAAGATGGAAAATATTATACAATTAATTAGGTTTATATATACGTTGAAACATGTATAGAGATTCAATACTGGTCAAGCTATTTTTTTTCAATTTATAATTTTCGTATAAAAAAAAAAAAAAAAAAAAAAAAAAAAAAAAACAACGGCACAAGGAATACGCCACAATCATTTTGGATTATAATTGTTCTTCTTCGAAAATATTTGTAAAATAAACTGAATGCCCATGCATGGGATAATGAATTTGATTTTATTGATATTGAATTTAAACCCACCCCACCCCGAAAGAGCTACGGTATAATATAGGGTCCCGCTCCGCTATCACTCCTCTGATTCATTGGATGCTATTGACAAACTCGCCAACACCCTGTCAATAATTTCCCCCCAGGTGGCTACATAATTTTTTTGGCGCCCAACTCGTGGGGCCTCTGTCTTCGGTAAAGCGCAGGAATGGTAGTTGATGACATTATTTTGGATGTCAAGCGTAAGGTCTTTGTCTTTTGTAAGGCCAAGACATTGCGTCTGGTTATACAAAATTCAAGATTCGAATGGTTTAAGAAGTCAGCAGATCACACACATCTGGTTTGTAAAGAGCATATAACGGTTACTTCTTTTTCAATTTATGGTGCTCGACGGATTCCTGAATTGGTTTGCCACAGGCCAGAGCAATAGATTTGGAGAAACATGATGCTGTTTATTTTGAATTTTCAGGATACTTACAATTTGAGGAACTTAAATTGTCTGCCAAAAGCCAAAATTAAGTGGGTCATGTCGAAGAAAATTATTCAAAGGTAGCGTTACCACCTGCTAGTTTCATATATGTTCATACAAACTGAGCTCGTTTATTTCATGGATATTGGATGTAGGCTGTGTTAGGAATAGTAAAACGGAGAAAATACTCTTCAAAGTTTTTGGGATTCGTGCATGTTTGGCTCAGCTCAGCAATCATGGCATTTGCAAGTAGAGGAGCCTTTTTTTTTTTTGAAATTACTGAACATAGTCAAAAGCCTTAAGTATCTTTTTATTTCTCGTTAGATCAATTTAGTGATAAGTTCACATGTTTAAAGGAAATGTTGGATTAAGTCTCGATTTACAAATTATGCAACAGCGTATTTGTACGGCTTATTGAAAACACCACTGAAAACTAAGGTGGCTAAAAGCAGTTTTTTTGCTCTGATTAAATTATGGAAATAGCCCAATCTATTAATTGCTTCTTTTATTAAAATCTGGTTAAATTAGTTGCTACCGTATGTGTTTACCAAAAAAAAAAAAAAAAAAAAAATGTCACATAACAGGAAAAATTTATTAAGAATTTTATTTTAAAAATGTCATTGATACATTCACCATTACAAGTTAATCAGCCAAATGCTGATGCTTTACCAAACTGTGTAGTTTGTACCCAAATATTATCGGATACAGAACCATGCTATGTCACACCTTGCAAGCATGTGTATCACAAGCAATGCATTGAGAATTGGCTGACGACTCACAAAGAGTGTCCAAGCTGTTTTCAGACCGTTGAAACAGCTGAGTTAAAATTAGTGATAGGAAATTGTTCACCAGCGCGACAAGTAGTCGACGCAGCAGGCAACCGCAATCCCAAAATCGAAGAGTGGTTACGCGAAGTTTGGCTCAAGCCCTAAATGAAGAACCAGCGCAGAATCATAACCTGCCTAGGGCGGTACTTAACAATAGTACTAGTATTAACGCCGCTGTATCACAAACAATTCCAAAAAGGCGAGGTAGGCCACATTTACCTCGGCAAAGTTACTTACCCAGAGAGCCGAGTATTGATTACTCCTTAATACAGAATATGATAGAGCAGACTGTATCTCGTTTAGTATCAAATCTAAATATAAATCAACCTAGTCTCACACCCAACAGAAACAATCGACTTCATCATGATGTACCAATTTCATCACCTAGTCAGTCTGCAGTACCTAGCAGTCAAGTTGCTAATATCATACAAAAGTGGAATCTATCCTTTGAAGGAACTGAGCAGGGATTAAGTGTAGAAGAATTTATTTATCGCGTTAAAGCATTAACGGATACAACTTTAGAGAGCGATTTTCAAGGCTTGTGCAAGCACTTGCATATATTGTTTGTAGGCAAAGCACGAGATTGGTTCTGGCGGTACCATAAGGGAGTCTCTCGCATAATCTGGTCTGATTTTTGTATGTCCTTAAGACAGCAATACAAAGACAATACCTCAGACTTTCTTAGCAAAGAACGTATACGGGCACGAAAACAAAAGACAGGAGAAACGGTTGCAATGTTTTTTGATGCCGTGTCGGCATTGATGGATAAGTCAGCTATACGAATAGCCGAAGACGAAATCCTAGAAATTCTTAAAAATAATCTTCTACCCGAAATTCGTCAAAATTTATTATATCAGCCAATTGAAACAGTTAGTGAGTTGAGAAAACTTGTGCAGATGCAAGAAAACCTAACGCGTGAAATAGGTTCATGCTTAGAAAGCACAGGTAAAGCAAAGTTACCTATATATCGTCGTCAAGTCCACGCAATGGAAATTGCAGATCCTCAGAATGATAATGAAGAAGACCCTGAAGGCGACCTGAATATTGCAGCAATTCGCGCATCACACGCGAAAGTCGTGTGTTGGAATTGTGACGTAATAGGACACGTTTGGCAGGACTGTTTAGCAGAACGCCGCATATTTTGCTATGGTTGTGGGGAACTCAAGGTATACAAGCCCAAATGTCAAAAATGCATACGTCGGAAGGCGGAAAACCGAATGCAGGGAGCACCCAACAACACCAGGATGCCCCCGACGAAATAAAACTGCACATAAATGAAAATAAAATCAAAGTTGCTCAGCCAACGCCTCAGCAGATTTACCTTAAGCCATATTTCGAACGGCTACAAAACTACAATAACATTAAGCATAGGATTTTTAATGAAGTATATACAAAGGAAAATTGTAGAATAAATAGAAACGCTTTAAGAATTAAAAATTATTTTCGAAAGATAAGGAAAATTCACAGTTTATTAGTTTCAGCAATAGTGAATAATAAGAAAGATTTGAGAAGTTATGCAGAAGTCTCTTTTCTTCAGTTTACCGAACTTGGATTATTGGATACAGGGGCAAATGTCAGTTGCATAGGAGGAAGTTTAGCGAAAGAAAATTTTGTTGGATGCTCAGGGTTTAAGCCATCTAGGTCGTATGTTAAAACAGCTGATGGTCGATCTCATACGGTTCTGGGAGTTTTAAAAGTTTTAATGACTTATAACGGCGCTCAGAAGCCAATGCAATTGTACGTGATTCCGTCAATTCAACAAAAACTGATTCTGGGCATAGATTTCTGGAGAACATTTGATCTGGCTCCGAATGTAATTTATTCCATGGATTTGTCTGAGGCTACGGATAGTTCAGATGATTCATATCCCTTAACTTCTTTGCAAAGACAGCAGCTGGAAGTAGTTAAAAAACTTTATCCCAATTGTGCTAAAGGCTTGGGGCGCACAAATTTAATTCAGCACCATATTGAAATCGGAGATGCAAAGCCCGTAAAACAAAGATTTTACCCTGTCAGTCCCGCGGTTGAAAAAGTTTTGTTTACGGAGATTGATCGAATGCTCTCTTTAGATGTTATTGAACCCTCTAGTAGTGCTTGGAGTTCGCCCATGAGGTTGGTTATCAAGCCTAATAAAGTAAGACTCTGTCTTGATGCTCGAAAACTAAATGATGCAACAGAAAAAGATGCATATCCGTTACCAAGCATCGACGGCATTTTAGCTCGTTTGCCCAAGGCAAATCTTATCTCGAAGCTCGATTTAAAAGATGCCTACTGGCAAATTGAACTTGACGAAGAGTCAAAGCCTTTGACAGCTTTTACTGTTCCAGGAAGACCGCTTTACCAATTCAAGGTAATGCCATTTGGATTGTGTAACGCACCGTCCACAATGTGTCGTTTAATGGACGAGATCATACCCTCTGATTTACGAAATTGCGTTTTGGATATATAGACGATCTTTGTATCGTATCTGAAGACTTTGAATCACATTTAGCTGTTCTGATCAGGTTGGCAGATCAGTTCAAAAAAGCTAATATAACGCTTAATATTGATAAAAGTAACTTTTGTGTTACGAGTATCAATTATTTAGGATATACTATTGGTTGTGGAGGAATTTCCACCGATCCCAGCAAAATTTCTTGCATTTTAAACTGGCCAACACCCAAGAATCTTAAACAGGTTCGTGGATTTCTTGGAGTTTGTAATTGGTACCGGCGTTTTATACAAAATTTTGCAGAGCTTGCTTGTCCAATTACAGAACAATTAAAGAACAAGAAAAAGTTAAATTGGACTCCCGAAGCACAAAAAGCAATGGATCGATTGAAGACAATTTTAACCACTGCTCCCGTTTTGAAAAACCCTGATTTTTCAAAAAAATTCTTTTTGCATTGTGACGCCAGTGATGTCGGAATCGGAGCTGTGTTAGTTCAACTATCTGATAAAGAACACGAGCAACCGATCGCATTCATGTCAAAAAAATTGAGCCGTGCTCAAAGAAACTACAGCGTTACAGAACGTGAATGCTTGGCGGTAATCCTTGCAGTAGAAAAGTATA
>JARNME010000404.1:48714900-48817673 GCA_030179655.1 Scaptomyza flava
TTCACAAAATGAGCAATGTTTACCCAACACTAACGAAGAGGCTTGGATGCATAAATACTTTTTTGCAACGGTTCAACGGCTTGTCATCTGTACTCATCTATAAAAAATATCGTTACTTAACATATTTCTCATAATATTTAAAATCTTACCTCCAATATTTTAGAGGGTCGCAATTTTCTGAATAGTTTCCTTTCGAAATGTTGCCTCATGCGATAATAGCATCTGCTCGGGAAGACTTCACTTTGTTGCAAGATTTGCTTTGCAAAAATGAAAATTTGGTAAGTTTTGGTTGATGTCGTGGAGTTGAGGACATTGCAGAAACCAATTCCTGCTCGAATGCTTTGGCTGCGAGATCTGCATTTGAACATTTTAGGAAGCCATCTTTTTTGAATCGAGGATCAATAAGTGTTGCGATGCGAGGAATTGTACGAGTTTCAAAGCTGTCCAATCTTTCGATTAAACGTTTCTTAATAAAACCGTGTGCCACAATCCTTCCTGTGTTTGTAAGGTTGTATGCAATTGATCAATTTTATGATGAATCTCGGTAATAACCGGAATGATCAGCGATACGGAAACTTTGGTGCTGGTTGAAATAGATAAAGTCGCTTCCTCGAAAGGTGACAGCAATTCTGACAGATCATGTAAAATTTCGAGTTCTTCTGCTGAGATCGGTGAAGGGGCATTACGCAATGTTATCAATGTTAATGTAACATATTCATGAATTTTAAAATTCTTTTATCATTTCATATGCACTGTTCCAGCGTGTTGTTACTTCTTGTAATAATGTAAGGGGCTTTTCAGTATTCTGTGCTTCCTTTAACTTCGCAGCGGCTATTGCGCTTTGTTTAAAAAAAGTAACTATTCTCTTGCATTTGGAGAGTATTACATTGACGACTTCCAGTTTAAAACATCCTGAACCAGCAGGTTAATTGAATGTGCCAAGCAGGGCAAATGTTTCAATTGCAAAATCTCTCACGCTTTTTCATTGTACTGTCATTGTCTGTTGTGACGGTGACCACCTTAGATGAAAGACCCCACTATCTAACACTTCTCTGATTGAGTCGCCGATATTTGTGCCTTGTGATTTGTGGGGTTATTAATGGAGCTGTAGATAGCAATGCAGAGATCAATTTAAAGTTGTGCGTTACAAAATGGCATGTTATAGTTACATAACCTTCGCTTGCTGCATATGTCCAAAGATCAGTGGTTAAACAAACATGCTCAACAGTGTCTAAAACTGAACGCACTTTAAGCTGTAATGATCATATTCGCTTGGTAACATTACATCATGAAAATAGGTTCTGCTCGGCAAACTTATAGCGCGGGACTGCCTCTTGCATAAGTTCCACAAAACCTTCATCATGAACACAACTGAAAGGTCGCACGTCTTTAGCAATCATATTCATGACTTTTTGATTAAGTCTCTTTTCTGTCTGAGAATCATTACTATAGAACGTTTCCTTGTTCAAAAAAATTTTAATTGCTTTCGGCGTTTGACTGTTTCAGTAATCAAGCGACTCGGATGCATGCGCTTTAGGTGATCATGAAGGTTTGAGGTATGGCCACCTGTCTTCAGCCATTTACCACAGTAGTGGCAAACACCATGCGTGTTGTTACTGCTTTTTTTGAAGTGGTCCCATACGACTGAACGCTCTTTTTTCCGTTTTGGTGCTAACTCCATCTCCAATTCTTCTGACGGTTCCGCTCCTATTAAATTAATTAATAAATAATGCATGTTAGTAAACTGTATGTAATACACAAAATTAATTAAATAACATAATAAAACATTTATTTGCAGTCTTGCTTAATGCTTGGTAGCTGACCGCCAATTTTTTGCGGCAATAGTTAATTTCGCGCCAAATTTCTGAATGCACGTACATACATATATGGAGGAAGCTTGGTCTGCTAATGATTAAAAGCTTACTTTTCAGGTATTTATCCATCCTGCATTTGTCATCCACGACATCCACCAACACCACCAACAAGAAATCCTAAATACTATAAAAGATTTTGTTAATTATTAGAAAAAAAAATGTAAGAAATGCCTTTTACTTACAATTTAAACGTCTATTGTCACCGAAATCAAAGTTGCTTGTGTAATCATCGATGGTGGCCTACAAACATCGATGGTTCCGATGTTTTGAAAACATCGATAGCATCGATTTTTCACTCGATACTTCTGCACCTCTAGTTGGGTGCTATCGAGCCACCATCGATGGCAGCAGACACCTTCGAAAGTGGCCCATCCAATATCGATGGTGCCATCGATAGTTCGCTTTTCACATCGCTAAAAAAAATTGTTCGCGCCTATTCTGTGTCAGCAATTACAAACAAGAAATAATAAGTAGATATGGATTGCTTTTTAAAACTATTTATGTTATTTTATTATACATAAGTGTTTAGGTCGGTAATGTGTCGAATTTAAGGTAAACGTCGAGTGTCCGCCACAGACTATGAAAGGATTCTGAACAAGATCGGCAGAGTGTAAAAAAAAAAATCTAATTTCAGATGTCTGGAAGAATTTTAAGAGGTCCGACGACAACAAATTTGAAAAATGTCTTCACTGTGGCAAATACTATAATCAAATGGCAATACATCAAACTTGCACGACCATTTAAAAAGGTTTCATCCTGGCCAGGAAAGTGCGGTAACCTGGTCACACTAAAAATATACTTTTTTACAGACCAATAATCTGGTCACACTTAATATACAATTTACCACGTGGATAGGATACACAGCGAACAAGCATAATCAATATAATAGTTAATTATCTTTATATGTTTACTTATGGACTAAATAAATCTAGATATAGATAAAAACTGTAAAGTTTGTCCATTAAAGTAAAAGCCCAGAATCTAGCACACAAGTTGTACGTGCTGAGAAGAGTATGAACTCTGTAGCATCCTACTTTAAAAGAGCCGTCTTGTATGATTCAAGTTCTAAAAGAAAGACTGACTTGATAAAGCCCTAACTGAGATGCTTGCCAAGATGTGCAGCCCTACAATATTGTAGAAAATGAATGGTTTGTACAATACACTCAGGTATTGGATCCGTCACAGTCAAAAAACTAGCATAGGCACTTGATGTCCACAAATCACATGTAAACATGTAATTGCTATATCCGAAACATTTTGAAGTATTGTTGACAGCTTGACAGAGGTTTCCTTAAAATAATTAAACATTAGCAAATCTCGTAAGTGCGTCTTGCCTGGTAATTTATATCTAGATATAAAATGTTTATATCTATCAAATCTCGTAAGTGCGTCTTGCTTGGTAATTTATATCTAGATCGGTTTTGTATGGGCTAGTTGCATATATACACTAGTCCATTGACTAGCTATAATGGACAAGTCAAGGACTAGTCCAAGTGGGTGCAGAAAATTACATTGGTTAGGCTAGTGTTTGTTATTGTTGTTGTTCAAGCCTAGCCCACGACTTTCCCACATAGGCTAACACTGTACTAGTCTGTGTAGATGCAGCGAGGGAAAACACTTTTTATAATTATCATTGAGCATTTGTGTGTAAACTGCCTATTCCACGTGGCCCAGTTCATGGATGCGTCAAAGTGGATGCAGACGTGGATGCGGAGCAAAAACGTAAATTTTACGAATCATGAAAAACGAACACAATTTTGCGCCTCATTGATGTTCGTTGCAGCGGCAAAAAAAACGAACGAGTGAAAAGCAATTTATACATTTTTCAATTTACAATATAACTTACTGCTTATGAAATATGTTTGGCAACAGCGCAAAGGCTAAGGCATCTGCTTAGTGAACGAGAGTTCCAGGTTCGAATCCCGTCGTAGACCATCATATTTCATAATCGGTAAGTTTATTTGTATTCTATTTCTTCTAACACTTGCATTATTAAAATTTAAATTACATTTAAGTAATATTTATAACAATAGCTAATTTAACGTTTATATAATGGGCTTCGTGGGCATCTCTTTTCCCCTGGATTCTTATAATACTAGTCCATTTGGTCTGTTTTAAAGACTAGTCCACGTGGCCTGTTTTATAGACTAGTCCACGTGGCTGCAGAGGCGGCCGATACGTCCACTCCAATGACATCCCCGTGTTAAATGGAACAGGAGAAAAACATTGAAATGGCATAGGCGTGGACTAGTAGTAGCCCATGTGGGCTAGTCTAATCACTATGTTTGGCATAGTCAACGTGACTGCAGGGTAATCATAACAATTAATATGACGCTTACATCGTTTACTGATAATCTGTTTCGCTCATCAGTCCATTGTTGCCTAAAACTTATACAACTTCTGGTATAAAAAGTCATCGGTAGCCGAATGGCGTGCGGTTGTTATGCATATACATAGTTATCGATATTTTATCAAAATATTAGTTTTAAAAATTAAATTATGATTCCAAACGTGCTTCGTGAACTTTATTTTATTCATACATATGTACATACATTCAGACATTCCTATATCGACTGTGTTATTGGTGCTGATCAAGAATATATATACTTTATGGGGTCTGTTTGCATTCAGTACTGAAACTGCCTTCTAAAAAAGGCGTCGTAACTATTACTTGAATCTTTTTGGATGAGTAAATTACTTGGTTTGTTTGATACAACGTAAATAAATGATTTTAATTAACGAAAGTAACAATATTTATAGGTACAATAGCTTACTTTGCATTTGTGCAATATCAATATAAATTAGGTTATCGTGGACGTAGCAGTTGCTTGCCATTGCAGAATTGCGTATTGGCAAGTTCCGCGTTGTCTTACCGCTGCTTTAATAACCCGTACTGTTTAGTCGGTTTTATGTGTAATTATAAGCATTTCGTAACTAACACAAAACCATAATATCGTTTTTACCCATTTACTTGCTTTATATAAATAACAAATTTAATAAAAACAATAAGAATGAATATTTATTAATATTCTTATTTTACAAGATATATGTACATACGTATTAAGAACGTTGCATTCGGACGCAACTGGTAGTTGTGGAAATCGCCAGCTAAATTCAAAACTGTGGAAAATATGAGGATTAATCCAACTTTTTAATGCGAATCTGTGGTGAAAATCGCCTGCTATTTTCCCACCAAACGCCCCTCAGTGGTCTTTGTGCCCCCATCTTGACTCTTTGTTTGACGAACACATTGACCAAGTTTCAAGTCTCTAGCTAAAACGGTGTCAAAAAATGGCTGCGTTCAGAAAAAATATAAATAGCTAAAAGATATTTTTTTTTAGTAAAAAAGTTACGAAGTCATGCTATTTTAAATTCGGTATATGGAATTCTGTAACAACTAATATGCCAATAAATTTCTGTTTTAATTGGTTTTTAATTGTGCCACTCTTTTTAAATGGTTGCAGTATGTACTTATCAATAATTGTGTGCATTTAGCAATTATGAACATCAAGTTCAGCGCTATGTTAGAATGCTTTCCCATTGTTTTTTTTTGATCCGTTATTACGCGAACTCTGTGTTGTCTTCTTTTTGCGCTTGTCAGACGACCAGTCCACATCGTCTTCGTCGTCGGTACCGCCGATATTACCACCTGAGTGCAAATAAGTTGATGTTGAGCTGGAGCTAGTGTTTAAGCCCTCCTTGGTCGCCAACCGTCGACTAGCAATGCGGGATGAGATGCGTCCCATGCCCATGCATTTCTCTAAATGTGGTGCAAATCTGGCTGCCGCTACCAATCGATCACAATTTGGACATGTGCAGTCCATTTGCTTTTTAGCTGTAGATATACCAAAAATGTCTAAATTCGGTATTTCGCAAATGTGGTACGCAGACTCTGGATTCTCCTCGATAGCGCCATCAAGCGCAGCCAGATTCCCTGTCTTTCGCAAATGGTGTGTTTCTATGAAAATGCCGGCCACTACATCATCTAGCAGTGCCTGATACAAATAGTTGGAAGCCTCGTCCAATTCCTTGGGCTCCTTGACAAGTTCTCGAAAATTATTTGCAATGGTAGAGACTGTTGTGAGGTTCGGCGCCGTCGTTGTCGTTTGAAATGTAGCTGCATTTAAAGAACACATCAAATTTAATTGGTGCGCCTTTGAACTAGCCATATTGCGTTTGATTTTAAAACTATAAACTATTTTATCTGCTTCATATATTTGCTAAATCTGCAAACGAAGCTGGCAGACAACCGTTGTTAACATCGGTAAAAATCGATTCATTTAGTTTTTGAAGAATCGATGTATTTATTAATCGAAAAGCTCCAGCTCTACACTTAAAAATTTACCGGGGAATTTTCCGGACCGCGCCATGATGATAAACATATATGTAAATGGGGACAAAAGACAAGTTTTTTACATTTAAGCCCTGTACACCAACGAGTGTATACCTAACAGAGCGGAACTCAGAGCTGCCAACTCAATTTTAGTGGTGCATCACCAGACCGTTGCTATCTTGACACACATCTAGATTTGGGCTAGTGTTGGGTAGACATTGCTCACTTTGGTGACCATGTTAACTTGTTCTTTTTTTTCGAAGTGAGTTAACTCACTTACTTTGTTCAATTGTTCACTACTCACTGTTCTATTAAGGCCTGTTTACTCCAGCGATAAGACGTAAAACGAGAAACATCAAACGAGAGACGTAAGACGAGAGACGTAATATTTTTTTTTGCAATTACTCTCAACGTAATACGTAAACAGCTGTGCCAATTAAAACAAAGCGAACAAAGGCAACAAGAATTTTATTTATTCCAAAATCGATATGGAAATGGATGAAATAGGCGAACTGTTTTTATGTTTGTGCAAAATGTTCAAAATTATAGTATTGCTTTCTGTGCTTTATTTTTAAAATCTGTTTGCTTCTTGTCATATAGCAAAGGATTTCCCTCTACAAGGGCTATTAACTCATGGTCATTAATTTCCATTTTAATAATAATATTTTGTCAGCACAAATACTCTACAAGGCGCAAAAAAACAAGAAATGAAATCAGCTGTGCACATCAAAACGTAAGACGAGAGTCTGTTTTCTGCAGAAAGATTTTACGTCTCTCGTTTTACGTTTCTCGTTTACGTCTGGAGTAAGCACTAACATTGTTTGCCGTAAGGTTGATCACTACAGCTGTTTACGTCTCTCATTTTACGTTTCACGTTTTACGTCTTATCGCTGGAGTAATTAGGCCTTTACCAACAAGAATACACTAAATAGAGTCGCCAACGACCGATAGTCCAACCACCAGTTGGAACTGGCTAGCGAAGCTACCACTCGCTCTGAGAGCGCATTTCGTGCGTTTCTCGTGTTTCGTGAGTGTTTCGCCAGCCACTTCTCTTGCTAACTTTGCTACAACATTTTTGTTGATAGCACAACCAGCCAGCCATATTGTGTGTATGCGCCGCTAGCCTGCGATTTTCTAGCGCGCAGTGGCTTGTTCGATTGCTGTACCCCCATTTTTTTCCTTGTAATCTTTATGTGCGCGTATTTTATTGCTTATCTATCCTATGGCCTCGATCTAGTACCAGCAAAGCAAATGAGCAACATACATATATATATATCTCTATATATAAAAGAGTTTGTCCTAAGTGATTGTTGACATTGCCACAGCCTAAACGAAAAGAGCTACAAGGCTGAAATTTTCACACAATATTTTATGCAGGTTGAAAGTGAGCACTAAGAAAGGAATTTTTATTTGGACAACTCCTTTAAGTACCTCCCATACGATTTGGAGCACTTTTTACCCATTTTAAAAATCAAATTACAATTACAACAATTACCGATTCCACTACTGTCGCCAGATTGTCGGACAAGCTGAGAGCTCGATCGCGAGCGAGAATACAAAAACAAAACAAAGGGCAATGACGCCTTTGAGTCCCGCAAGCAAAGTGTCATAAAAAAAAGGTTCGTACACTTGCAAGAAGCGTTTGTTGTTGTTGTTGTTGTTGGGCCCGCACTGCTACTTTTTGTTGGTGTGATTGATTTAAAAAAACAAAAACAACAAAACAAAACTTGGTGCGTCTAAAAAAATTACCCACACCAGAATAATTTATGGGGGTGGATTTGCCTACTTGCTGCTTATATAACTTAGACAAAACTAACTAACATTATTAATATGTTATTGATATGCAATTGCGAACAAGCATAGGGCGTTGACATAAGTGCGCGTGTTGCTCTTAAGATAATCAGGTAGTTACAAATCTCGCTCCGATCATGTTCCTTTGATGTTGCTCATTTACGTTCACTCTCTATTTTATGTGCGCGCTTTGCATGTCAATCATAAAGTTTAATAACCCTAACTCCTCCGCACACACTAAATTAAAGCTAAAGGCAATATGCAATTCACTTAGCTGCAGCCTCTTAGATATGTTTTGCGTTAATTCAGTGCGTGCGAAGAAGGTAGCGTTACTACGCTCTTTGTTAGACTTGCAGAGCGCGCGCATACATTGTAAATGCATGCATACATTGTTGACTTCTGAAGCAAGCTAAAAGAAAGCAAAACAAGTGGAAACGTTGCAGTCGGACGCAACCGACTGCGGCATACTCGATACCAGTATTAAAACAGGTAAAAAGAGGCCTGATTGCAAAGGGGTACGGATGGGACAAAGGTGTACGCTGCCTTAAAGATTCTCCGATGCCACCAACTATCTTCCTTCCAAATTTGGTGACTCTAGCTGAAAGTTTGTAAGAGCTGTTGAAAGGGGGGCTGGGGGCGGTATGATTGGGTGTGGCATCAGCAGATCTTTGCGAAATGTCAATTGCTATCTTCATACCAAATTTGGTGACTCTAGCTCGAAAATTGTTAAATGTGGGGAAAGGGGGGCTAGGCGGTATGGGTGGGCGTGGCATCCAAAGTTTTGATGCAGTTTTTGGGGGGTCATCATCACCTATCTTGGCACCAAATTTGGTGGCTATAGCTCAAAAACTGTGGGAGATATAGGCTTTTTTGACTTTAAAATGCGGGGGGGCTGGGGGCGGAATTGGTAGGCGGGGCTCCA
The DNA here is from genome assembly GCA_030179655.1 of Scaptomyza flava. Lineage (NCBI taxonomy): Eukaryota > Metazoa > Arthropoda > Insecta > Diptera > Drosophilidae > Scaptomyza > Scaptomyza flava. The sequence goes on from JARNME010000404.1 coordinate 48,723,821, forward strand.
AAATTTTTGATGCAGTTTTTTGGGGGTTGCTAGTAGCTATCTTCTCACCAAATTTGGTAGTTCTAGCTGTCAGGATGTGCGAAATATGTGGATTTATCGGTTTTGAGTTATCGAATTTATCGATTTGCGAGCCCCCCAGTTATCGTAGAACCCCCATCTTGACACTTTAATTTACTGTCCCATAGATAAAGAGAATTGGAAAGTTTCAAGTCTCTAGCTTGAAGGGTGTGGAAAAAAGTTGCGTTCATACAGACGGACAGACGGACAGACGGACAGACAGACAGACGGACAGACACCATGACGGACATTGCACAAACCCAATATACTCTTTACCTTCGGTATCGAGTATAAAAATGTTCACCAAATATATACCGTGCAAAAACAAACACACTAACAAATAGAAACTTAAGAAAATGTAATCTACATCAGCAGCAGTAGCATGCATTGCAAATAAAATCCTACAAAATTGATTGACTGAACTTACCGCATATACATATAATATATACATACATATAATTGGGTCAGAAATACTTCCATCTACCTGTTACATACATTTGCACAAAAGCAATATACCCTCTAGTCTGTAGATCAAATGGTCATTCGCCAAGCAATAGCGTTCTGTGTACACATCGAGAATAGGCAAATGCAAAGAAAATACAAGCTAAACACTTGCAAGTTGCTTCGAAATACAAAGCACAAAATTTTAATACCCTATGTTTTAAAATTTCATAAATAGCCATTGCTAACAATTTGTTTTCGGTATTTTATTAACAAAATAATTTTATTTTTATACAGATTGTTTTTATCAATTATTTAATGCCAATAAGAAAGGTAATATGTATTATGAATAATACATTTTTATATATTGCATTTATTAATTAATAAGTCAATTAAGTCTATACCACCCTTTTTTACTAAGCAGCCGCAGCAACAGCAGGAGCAAAAGCATCATAAACGGCAGCAAGCGAATGCAATGCAAAGTGCGGTACAACTAATCTTTGTCTCGCACTTCGCACACTTTGCGAAAAAAAACAAGTGGAAACGTTGCAGTCGGACGCAACCGACTGCGGCATACTCGATACCAGTATTAAAAATTTTGATCCATCCATGTGGGATGTCAATTGCTATCTTCATACCAAATTTGGTGACTCTAGCTCGAAGTTTGTATAAAGTGGGGAAAGGGGGGCTGGGGGCGGTATGGGTGGAATTGCATCCAAATTTTTGATGCAGATCTTTGTGGAATGTCAATTGCTATCTTCATACCAAATTTGGTGACTCTAGCTCGAAAATGGTTAAATGTGGGGAAAGGGGGGCTGGGGCGGTATGGGTGGGCGTGGCATCCAAAGTTTTGATGCAGATCTGTGTGGAATGTCAATTGCTATTTTCATACCAAATTTGGTGACTCTAGCTCGAAATTGTAAAAAGTGGGGAAGGGGGGGCGAAATGGGTGGGCGTGGCTCCAAAACTTTGATGCAGATTTTTGGGGGTCATTACCAGCTATCTTCCTACCAAATTTGGTGGCTCTAGCTCCACTACTCTGGAAGATACACGCATTCCCGTTTTTGACGATGGGGGTGGCTAGGGCGGTATTGGTAGGCGTGGCATCCAAACTTTTGATGCAGTTTTTGGGGGGTCATCATCACCTATCTTGGCACCAAATTTGGTGGCTATAGCTCAAAAACTGTGGGAGATATAGGCTTTTTTGACTTTAAAATGCGGGGGGGCTGGGGGCGGAATGGGTAGGCGGGGCTCCAAAATTTTTGATGCAGTTTTTTGGGGGTTGCTAGTAGCTATCTTCTCACCAAGTTTGGTAGTTCTAGCTGTCAGGATGTGCGAAATATGTGGATTTATCGGTTTTGAGTTATCGAATTTATCGATTTGCGAGCCCCCCAGTTATCGTAGAACCCCCATCTTGACACTTTAATTTACTATCCCATAGATAAAGAGAATTGGAAAGTTTCAAGTCTCTAGCTTGAAGGGTGTGGAAAAAAGTTGCGTTCATACAGACGGACAGACAGACAGACGGACAGACACCATGACGGACATTGCACAAACCCAATATACTCTTTACCTTCGGTATCGAGCATAAAAATGTTCACCAAATATATACCGTGCAAAAACAAACACACTAACAAATAGAAACTTAAGAAAATGTAATCTACATCAGCAGCAGTAGCATGCATTGCAAATAAAATCCTACAAAATTGATTGACTGAACTTACCGCATATACATATAATATATACATACATATAATTGGGTCAGAAATACTTCCATCTACCTGTTACATACATTTGCACAAAAGCAATATACCCTCTGGTCTGTAGATCAAATGGTCATTCGCCAAGCAATAGCGTTCTGTGTACACATCGAGAATAGGCAAATGCAAAGAAAATACAAGCTAAACACTTGCAAGTTGCTTCGAAATACAAAGCACAAAATTTTAATACCCTATGTTTTAAAATTTCATAAATAGCCATTGCTAACAATTTGTTTTCGGTATTTTATTAACAAAATAATTTTATTTTTATACAGATTGTTTTTATCAATTATTTAATGCCAATAAGAAAGGTAATATGTATTATGAATAATACATTTTTATATATTGCATTTATTAATTACTAAGTCAATTAAGTCTATACCACCCTTTTTTACTAAGCAGCCGCAGCAACAGCAGGAGCAAAAGCATCATAAACGGCAGCAAGCGAATGCAATGCAAAGTGCGGTACAACTAATCTTTGTCTCGCACTTCGCACACTTTGCGAAAAAAAACAAGTGGAAACGTTGCAGTCGGACGCAACCGACTGCGGCATACTCGATACCAGTATTAAAAATTTTGATCCATCCATGTGGGATGTCAATTGCTATCTTCATACCAAATTTGGTGACTCTAGCTCGAAGTTTGTATAAAGTGGGGAAAGGGGGGCTGGGGGCGGTATGGGTGGAATTGCATCCAAATTTTTGATGCAGATCTTTGTGGAATGTCAATTGCTATCTTCATAACAAATTTGGTGACTCTAGCTCAAAGTTTGTAAAAGTGGGGAAAGGGGGGCTGGGGGCGGTATGGTTGGGCGTGGCATTCAATTTTTGGTGCAGATCTATGTGGGATGTCAATTGCTATCTTCATACGAAATTTGGTGACTCTAGCTCGAAGTTTGTATAAAGTGGGGAAAGGGGGGCTGGGGGCGGTATGGTTGGGCATGGCATCCAAATTTTGGCTGCAGATCCTTGTGGAATGTCAAATGCTACCTTCATACCATATTTGGTGACTCTAGCTCGAAGCATGTAAAAGGTGGTGAAAGGGGGGCTATGGGGCTTGGGGCAGTATGGGTGGGCGTGGCATTCAAATTTTTGCTGCCGATCCATGTGGGATGTCAATTGCTCTCTTCATACCAAATTTGGTAACTCTAGCTCGAAGTTTGTATAAAGTGGGGAAAGGGGGGCTGGGGGCGGTATGGTTGGGCGTGGCATCCAAATTTTTGCTGCAGATCCTTGTGGAATGTCAAATGCTACCTTCATACCAAATTTGGTGACTCTAGCTAAAAGTTTGTATAAGGTGGGGAGAGGGGGGCGGAATGGATGGGCTAGGCTCCAAAACTTTGATGCAGATTGTTGGGGGTCGTTGCCAGCTATCTTCCTACCAAATTTGGTGGCTCTAGCTCCACTACTCTGGAAGATACACGCATTCCCGTTTTTGACGAAGCGTTGATGCAGATGGGGGTGGCTAGGGCGGTATTGGTGGGCGTGGCATCCAAACTTTTGATGCAGTCTTTGGGGGATCATCATCATCTATCTTGGCACCAAATTTGATGACTAGCTGAAAAACTTTGGGAGATATAGGCTTTTCTGATTTCTAAATGCGGGGGGGCTGGGGGCGGGATGGGTGGGCGTGGCTCCAAAACTTTGATGCAGTTCTTTTGGGGTCGTTACCAGCTATCTTCCTACCAAATTTGGTGGCTCTAGCTCCACTACTCTGGAAGATAACCGCATTCCCGTTTTTTACGAAGCGTTGGGGCATCTGGGGGCGGCTAGGGCGGTATTGGTGGGCGTGGCATCCAAATTTTTGGTTCAGTTTTTTGGGGGTCATCATCAGCTAAATTGGCACCAAATTTGGTGGCTCTAGCTCAAAAACTGTGGGAGATATAGGCTTTTTTGACTTTAAAATGCGGGTGGTCTGGGGGCGGAATGGGGGGGCGTGGCTCCAAAATTTTTGATGCAGTTTCTTGGGAGTTGCTAGTAGCTATCTTCTTACCAAATTTGGTAGTTCTAGCTGTAAGGGTGTGTGAAATATGCGGATTTATCGTTTTTGAGTTATCGAATTTATCGATTTACCAGCCCCCCAGTTATCGTAGAACCCCAGTCTTGACACTTTAATTTACTATCCCATAGATAAAGAGAATTGGAAAGTTTCAAGTACCTAGATTGAAGGGTGTGGAAAAAACTTGCACACATACGGACGGACAGACGGACAGACGGACAGACACCATGACGGGCATTGCACAAAACCAATATACTCTTTACCTTCGGTATCGAGTATAAAAATTCGCGACTCCGTTATTTCGTCATTTCTCTATCAGCTGTTTGTTTTTAAATGCTCTTTGTGCGCACTCTCTGCATGTCAAACATAAATCCTAATATCCCTTCCTCCTCCGCACTCTCTAAGCTAAGTTAAGCATAACTAAGAGTTTGCATTTAAGGGAATGACATTGCCTAATTTGTACCACCTACACCTAGCTCTTAAGTACAAGCGTTGTATGTAAGATCTCGGTGTGTGTTGTGTAGAGGAATAACTGTAATACTCTTTCCCACTTTATTTTTTTACATACAATGGTTAGGGAATTGGTTATGCATTTTAGTTTATATTTATTTTGAAGATAGAAAGTTACGTTTCGTTTCAGTTAATTTTTAAATATAGTTTGTATTAAAGGATAACATCGAAAGTTACTTTTTGGATCAGTGAGTTATTTATTTTTCTGATTTTCGTATTATTTATATACAATTCATATAAAATACGTATTTTAATGCTAAGCTATAAAAAATATTTAATTTAAAACATTAACGATCAACGTATTTTAATTTCTTTTGTGGTTTTTTAAACACAAGAAAATTAAGTCGATTTTAGACTTAATAATTGAAGCATCATTATATATACATAGTTCTCTTCTATTTTGCTTATTATATAATAGTTATATAGACGCTGCTTAAGTGCATTTAAAAATCAAATAAAACTAAGCGGTCTGAATATTCAATTAAATTAATATAAGTTGGTATATTCAATTTTATTGAATTCTATACTTTGTATAGACGCTGTAACGTTGCACAGTAAAGTCAATTTTTGACGTATTTTGAAGTATTTATTTACTTATAATACTTTCTTTAAATTAAGTTGTTAATTTGTTTTGTTGTTTTTTTTTCAACAAAATTAATAAGTCGAATTTAGACTTAATAAATGAAGCAATATATATATAGTTGTCTTCTATTTTGCATATTATATAATAGTTATATAGACGCTGCTTAAGTGCATTTAAAAATCAAATAAAACTAAGCAGTCTGAATATTCTATTAAATTAATATAAGTTGGTATATTCAATTTAATTGAATTCTATACTTACGTATAGACACTGTAACGTTGTAACAATCGTTTTACAGTGAAGTCAATTGACTCACAGCCAAATTAAAATATGTCTATTGAAGCTTTAGATATTAGTGGTGTTTTGGTGCCGCATTCAATTGTTGCCATATTTGGTGATGGAGCCTGTCTCTTTAGATCTATTTCCTACATTTTATTTGGTAGGCTAGGCTTCCATGGCACCATACGCCAAAATATTGTTGAACATGTTGTAACCAACTGGCAAACTTTTGCTTGTTTCAGCATAAACTTAAATGGAGAGTGTTATAGTTCTTCTGAACAATATGAGTGCGCTATGTCATACTCATATACTTATGGTACTGCATGTGAGCTTCAAGCAGCAGCAGAAATTTATGCTGCAAATTTTCAAGTTTTTCTAAATGGAAACTTATATCTATCATTAGGAAATGATATGCATCCTGTGAAAAAATTGCGTTTTACCGGCGAATTAATGAATGGACATTTTGATGTTTATATTCCTTTAGAGGAAGTATTAACTCAAGATACCGATACGTCAAGTGAATGTATAACTGAAAATGTTAAAAATCCCGTTAAAAGACGTAGTCGGTTCACCGACAAAACAACACAAACGGTACGAAAACATATAGTTGAAAAAATAAGGGTAAACACATAGAAGCATCAAAAAGATATCAGGTTAATAATCCAGAAGCTCATAAAGCTGCAAAGAGAAGACATCAGGCTGATAATCCTCAAGCTAATAGAGATGCAGTGAGACGACATCAGGCTAATAATCCTAATGCACGTCAAGAAAGGCGTTTGCGTGCATGGAGTGTTACAGCCATGTCTGGCCTAAACTATTATTTTGAAATAGCTTATAAGTCAGATAAAATTACTCAACTTGGTAGTATGAATTTGATATGCAAACATTGTAATGCTTTAAAGTGGAAAAATGAGCCTCTGGGTATCTGTTGCAAGGCAGGAAAAGTTAAGCTTTCACAAAATGAAAGTTTGCCTGATCCACTTAAGAGCTTAATAATTGGTGGACATCCCAAGCATGATCATTTCATTGATCGTATAAGAAAGTATAACAGCTGCTTTCAAATGACTTCTTTTGGTAGTACAAAAATTATAAATGAAAGTTGGTCAACCTTTAAAGTCCAAGGACAAGTGTATCACTTAATTGGTAGTGTCCGACCTTTGCCAAATGAAGAAATGCAGTTTCTTCAAATTTATTTTGTTGGTGATGATGAAAAGGAAGCTCAACTACGTTGCAAAAATATTCCAAATGTTGATTTAAGCGTCGTAAAGGATCTTCAATGTATGTTTCATCATCATAATCGTTATGTAAAAGATCTAAAAATGGCTCTCAATAAAATACCAATAAGTACTAAAGATTATAAATTGGTTATACATGCTGATCGAACACCCGCTGGTGCACACAAAGGGCTTTACAATGCACCTCTATTAAGCGAAGTAGCTATAGTTATTGTTGGTCAGCAATTTGCAAAGCGCGATATTATTATTGAAACCCATAATAATAAATTACATCGCATTAGTGAGGTGTATCGATCATACGATGCCTTACAGTACCCTTTGCTATTTCCTTATGGCGAAGATGGCTATTCAGTGGATATACCACAATGGAATCCATTATTAAAAAGGGAGGATCGAAAAAAAATGATATCTGCGTTAAGCTTCTACAGCTATAAAATAATGATTCGTCAATCCGAGATAAATCATTTAACTTATTGTCGTTCCCTTTATAGTCAATTTTTGGTTGATATGTATGCTAAAATTGAAACAGAAAGGTTAAATTATATTCGCTACATTCAAGCGAAACTCAGAGCAGATAGCTATATACATCTAGAAGATACAATAGGCCAACAAGATGTTGAAGCAGCTCAACTTGGTCAGATGGTAATTTTACCATCTTCTTTTACAAGCTCTGCACGATATATGCATGAAAAGACTCAAGATGCTATGACATATGTTCGCCATTATGGGCGACCAGATCTTTTCATAACATTCACCTGCAATCCACAATGGAATGACAGCAAAAGTGTTTTGATACCGGGTCAAAAGCCACATGATCGTCACGATATTATAGCTCGAGTTTTTCATTTAAAAGTTAAAGCTTTAATGTCACTATTGATAAGAGGTTCTTTTTTTGGAAGCGTGCAATGTTTCATGTACTCTGTGGAATGGCAAAAGCGGGGCTTACCACATATTCATATTTTACTTTGGTTAGAAAATAAAATAAGATATCTGTGACGAAATACCAAACGCAGATGAGGATCCTTTGTTATTTAACATTGTTAAGTCAAATATGATTCATGGTCATGAAAAATGGAAAGTGTACCAAAAGGTTTCCTCGACAACTACTTAAAGAAACTGTGACTGGAAAAGATAGTTACCCTCTATATCGTAGAAGAGCGATAGAAGATGGAGGTAATGCAATTAATATAAATGGTAATTGCATAGATAATCGTTGGGTTGTGCCTTACAACTGTGTACTTTTGAGAACATTTGAAGCTCACATAAATGTTGAGTATTGTAGTTCTGTAAAGTCTATTAAATACATCTGTAAATATGTTAACAAGGGCAGTGATCAAGCATCAGTTACTCTTGAAGACCAACGTAATGAAATTAATATGTACGAAAGTGGCCGTTATATAAGTAGCTCAGAAACGGTATGGAGAATCTTTGCATTTCCCATACATGGACGTTTTCCGGCTATTACACACTTAGCTGTTCATTTAGAAAATGGTCAATGAATATATTTTAACCCCAATAATCCGCAACAATTACTTGACAGATTCAGCATTACACCCAAAACCACTTTGCTAGCCTTCTTTGAGCTATGCACACGTGATGAGTTTGCAAGAACGCTTCTATATTGTGAAGTTCCATCGGATTTTACATGGAACAATAAAGAATTTCAAAGAAGAAAACGAGGGCATGATGTGCCAAATTTTCCTGGAGTTAAAAGAGATTCAGCTTTGGGAAGAGTTTACACTATTCATCCCACTAATACAGAATGTTTTTATTTAAGACTTTTACTACATTTTGTAAGAGGGCCAACTTCATTTTCAAATTTAAAAACCTTTAATGGTATAGCATACGCCTCATTTCAATTGGCGTGTAAAGCTCTAGGATTACTAGAAGAATATAAGCACTGGGATTCAACTATAGCAGAAGCTGTCATATGTCAAAATCCTACAAAACTGAGGGAACTTTTTGCAATAATGTTAGTATTTTGTCAAATTTCGGATGCTCTTAAACTTTGGAATATTTATAAAGAGAGTTTCTCAGAAGATATTTTAAGAGTCTTTTATATTTCACAAAACAGAAATATTGATCAAAGTATTCTGAATAATGTATTTAATAAATGTCTTTTGTACATTGAAGATATAGTACGGTCTATTGGTGGTCAAAACTTGACTAACTATGGACTTCCACTACCAATCAGATCCGAGGAAATTGTTCCAAATAATGAATATCATAGAGAAACAAATTATGAAAATTGCGATAATTTTGTTGTTAATAATGAGCTACTCCTTACTGCTGAGCAAAAACAAGTATACGAAAAGTTACTGCATAGCGTTGAAGCAGAAAAAGGATAAATCTATTTTTTAGATGCACCTGGTGGAACAGGTAAAACGTTTCTATTAAATTTATTATTGGCAAAGGTACGGCAAAGTAAAAACATTGCATTGGCCGTTGCTTCTTCCGGTATCGCAGCCACTTTACTAAATGGTGGTCGCACAGCGCATTCTACTCTAAAGATTCCATTTAATTTGTTTCATTTAGAAACACCACAGTGCTCAATTTCAAAGCAATCTAATATGGCTGCTGTGCTCAAGGATTGCAAGCTTATTGTTTGGGATGAGTGTACTATGGCCCATAAAGGTGATTTTAAAGCTGTTGATCGATCTTTGAAAAAAAATTTTTGGGTGGCATAACTGTTCTCTTAGCTGGTGATTTTCGACAAACTCTTCCAGCGATCCCCAGAGGAACAAGAGCAGATGAAATAAATGCGTACTTAAAGTCTTCAATTTTGTGGCCCAAAATACAGAAAATTGCATTAACAAAAAATATGCGAGTGCACTTAAAAGGTGATAGCATAGCTGGTGAAATGCTTCTTAAAATAGGAAATGGATTATTTCCAACCCATGATGGCAAAATAACTTTACCATCAACTTTGTGTCATGTTGTGAAAAGTATTGAAGAACTAACTCTGCGAGAAATGACAATGCATTGGAAATAAACGAGTTTTTATTAAAATCATTTCAAAGTGAAGAAATGACATATAACTCTATTGATTCTGTGACTGAAGTCGAAGATGCAGTTCATTACCCCGTCGAGTTTCTTAATTCATTAAATCCGGCTGGCCTGCCTCAGCATAAATTAACTTTAAAGATTGGTTCACCTGTAATGTTGATTCGCAACTTGAAGCCGCCAAAACTGTGCAATGGTACAAGATTGCAAGTTAAAGCCCTTCATAAGAATGTTGTCGAAGCAATGGTCTTTACTGGCAGTGGTATAGGGGAAACGGTTTTTATACCGAGAATTCCATTAATACCTTCTAATTCTGAATTGCCATTTCAATTTAAAAGATTGCAATTTCCTTTAAAAGTTTGCTTTGCCCTAACAATCTATAAATCACAGTGACAAACTCTCAAATTAGCCGGACTAGATTTAAGACACGATTGCTTCTCTCATGGCCAATTTTATGTAGCCTGCTCAAGAGTCAGTTCACCAAAAAGTTTAGTTGTATTAGCACCTGACGGAAAAACAACCAATGTCGTTTATCAAGAAGCTCTTAACAGTTCTTAATAATTGCAAATTAAATTCAACAAGTGGATAAAGCCTACTGGGGAAACCACAATAAAAAATTACGCACCTGATTCTCTACTTCAATGGTGGCGTGGAAAAGAGAATATTAAATACTTTGCTTTAATTTGTTGTTAAATATTTTCTAATTTATTTATTTTACATCTATTTTTTATTGCTAAAATCGAGCGCGCAGCGCGAGGGGGTTTGGCGAGCGAAGCGATCAGGGGTTGGACCCCCTAGTATATATATAAAGTTTGGTAAAAGCCAGGCATTGAATTGATTTTTGATTTTTGTTTCGGCTAGCTACCATAAGCATGTGTGTGTGTGTCCCTGTCTCTATGCATGTCCCTATTTTAATGTATGCGTAACATTTGCCAGGCAATTCATTGACCTTTCTCAACTAATATGAATTTCGGCAAACGCTAAACAGCCAAATTTTATATTAAATTTGTATTATTCGCCTAGAAAAAACAGAAAAGCAATACTGCCAAGGCATTTTTGGTACTCATCGAACATTTGCTGACCAAGTTGTCTGCCATACCAAAAGTCTTTGAAAATTTTATATGTTCTCAACTGCAACACGGATGTAGTTCGATTATATCGCCTTATCAACACGGTTTTGTTAGGCGTAGATCTACTACCACTAACCTTCTTGAATTCACTTCGCTTGTTATCAAAGGGTTTCAGGAAAAAATGCAAACTGACGTTGTTTACACCGATTTTAGTAAGGCATTTGATTCTGTAAGTCATCCTCTGTTGCTTCATAAATTAAATATTATTGGATTTCCATCAAAACTATTATTGTGGCTTTCGGAATACTTGTGTGGTCGAACACAAAAAGTAGTTTTTAAATCGTCGGTATCTAAACCTATTTTTGTTACCTCTGGTGTACCGCAGGGTAGTCACCTTGGACCTTTGCTATTTAATTTGTTTATTAACGATCTTCCAGCAGTTATTACTAACTCTTTTGTGTATATGTTTGCTGATGATGTGAAGCTATGTTTCACCTATAATGACGCTTCCCTGTGTAATTTTCTACAGTCGGATTTGGGTGCGTTGTCAGTCTGGTGCCGTACTAACTTACTAAATTTAAATTGTTCAAAATGTAAAGTCATGTCTTTTTGTAGAAGTACCCCTCATACTGCTCACTATTTGCTTGATGGTTCACCACTTGACCGCGTGTTTGAAATCAAAGATTTAGGCATTATTCTTGATCCTAAATTAAAGTTTCGTATATGGTCAATAAGGCTATTAATGTCCTTGGCTTCATCAAGCGGTGGTCGAAAGAGTTTAATGATCCGTACACCACTAAAACGCTTTATACATCCTTAGTACGTCCTATTCTGGAGTATGGATCTTGTGTGTGGTCCCCACAATACTCGATTCACCAGGACAGAATTGAATCTGTGCAGAAGAAATTTCTTCTATTTGCCCTTAGAAGTTTTAACTGGGTTGCTGGAGTTGACTTACCCCCGTATTCAAGTAGACTCCTTTTAATAAATCTTCCCTCCTTGTTAAACCGTAGAACTATGCATGGAGTATTATTTATTACTAACCTACTTAATGGTGAAATCGACTCATCAGTTCTTTTGAGTCGAATTAAATTTAATGTCCCGGTTAGATCTTCACGTAACTTTTTACCCCTTAGCCTTAATCGTTGCTTCAGCAACTATTTAATTCATGAACCATTTCGTGTTATATGTTCTGACTATAACAAACTTTATTCTCTTGTCTCCTTGGAGGCCTCAACTCCAGTACTAAAAACATCGATCCTTTTTGCTTTATCTAATCGTAACCACTAACTACTAATCTAACGCTGGTCTGATTGGGTTTTTCTGGGTTTTTCCCAATCCTCGCAACAAATGTTGGACTGCTCAATTTTTTATTGAATTTCCCAGAGCTTTAACTTTAACTTTTAATTATTTTTTCAGATTTATATATTATTCTATATTTTACTTAATTTAATTATTTTAATTATTTTTAATTTAAATTAAATTTTGATTCATTTGAATGTCAGCTGCTCTTAGCTGACTATAAATAAATAAATAAATATATATATATATGTATGTTGCTCATTTGCTTTGCTGGTACTAGGTCGAGGCCATAGGATAGATAAGCAATAAAATACGCGCACATAAAGAATACAAGGAAAAAAATGGGGGTACAGCAATCGAACAAGCCACTGCGCGCTAGAAAATCGCAGGCTAGCGGCGCATACACACAATATGGCTGGCTGGTTGTGCTATCAACAAAAATGTTGTAGCAAAGTTAGCAAGAGAAGTGGCTGGCGAAACACTCACGAAACACGAGAAACGCACGAAATGCGCTCTCAGAGCGAGTGGTAGCTTCGCTAGCCAGTTCCAACTGGTGGTTGAGTATCGGTCGTTGGCGACTCTATTTAGTGTATTCTTGTTGCTTTTACTCACTACTCACTACTCACTTATGCTGCATTCACACTAGTTGACAAATAAGTCAACATTGACAACAACTTAGTCAACCCTAATGTGAACAGCTGTCAACTTGGTCAACTGTTAGGCTGACAGAAGATTGACAATGCGTAAAACATCAGTTGACGTTTCCAATGTGAACATAGTGTGAACACTTTGTGTCAACAGTTGACATCAATATTGACAGCCGAAAATAAATTGACTTCATGTTCATTCTTTTCTATTGTGTTGCCACATATTTTTTTTAAACGATATTGCGCGTAACAGCTATCGATTAATTGCATATTGATATTTGTCCTCCTCCAAAGCTAAAAGTTTGTGTTGATGTTCGCGCGCTCAAGTCAATTTATTAGACAAATATGGAGGACATTTTTTACGACGAGGAATGTCTTGATCCTGATCTTTCAGGATATATTTCTTTTATTTAGTTGTGTTGTGGGACTTCACCAACGGTGATTATAAAAACCGCAACAAGCGGGAGATGTGCTGGAAGGAAATTGTAAAGGCGCTAGATTTGGCAAAAGATGAAGTGGCAAATAAATGGACCTTGTTGCAATTTTTGGTCGTTATATTTACATTTTATAATTATTTTTATTTTCCTAAATGCTATTGAATTTATTTTAGAATACACAAATCAAGGTAAAATCGGTAAAATCGACTATAAGCGGTCAGGCCGCTTCCGCGCGCAATCCGCCAAATAAATGAAAATCACTTTCTATACATTCACAATATCGCCGTCAACGAAAAATACTTTACTTTATCATCAACGCGAAAGCATCTAGCTCGTTGCTCTACACGAAAATTCGTTGCCAAATCGGTTTTTTGGTCAACTCAGTCAACTAGTCTATACACAAGTAATGCGTTGATAATGAATTACTTTTTTTGACGTTTCGATAATTGACGCTGTGTCAACTAGTGTAAATGCAGCATTACTCACTTGCTCAGCTGTTCAGTTGCTCACTGTTCAATGTATACCCAATTGAATGCAAACTCCCACTTAAAATAATAGCAACCTTTTTTCAACGCAAAAAAAGAAACTTTAGTTAATTATTTTAAATTGAACGGTTGAAGAATGGGTTGTACTTCTTCTATAGCTTCGACGTCCTGATTGGTCAAGCAAAGATCGGGTCGCAGAAGCGAAACCACCAGCATAACCGCCTCCTTCAATGTTATCAGTCACTCAAACATTTAAATGTTGAGTTCCAGCGACTTGGTACATCCTGAACAAGCTTAACATCCGGGAGTCTTAGTTGAGCTTGGGTGTCCTTAAGCTTTTTATACGCCGTTGTACTTCGGTGAAAAAATTTAACAATTGCACTGAATTTCCTGAATTTCCCTTTTTGCACAATAAGGTTTAAGGTATGTGCGAAGCACGGTATGTGACGCCAGTTGCCTATTATTATAGCACCAACAATGTTGAATGCATTGTCGGAGGCAATAGCAGCAACATTATTTTTAATGCTCCATTCAATTACAACTTTCTGCAATCTTTCAGCCAAATTTTGGGATGCTTGGCTTTCCTCAACTTGCTCGCAGGACAGCATAAACGATTTTAATGTTGTCGTGTGCCAGAGAAACCCAACAGTCCGTTGTCAGGCAAACCGCCGTCGCATCAAGCATTTCCTCTTTTATAATGGCCGTCTGCCGGGCAGTGAGAGACATCCTCAATCAACTGCTTAAACTCCGGTTCTGCCACCATCCGAAGCGCATGATGCCCTTTCAATCTTCTGACTTCTGCTTGCGTTTATCGGCCTTTGAAAAAACGTCGTCATGCGTTGCTGTCCATTACATTCATCAACATTAGCAGTCACATCGTTTTGCCAGCGACCGGCTCCATTGCGGTTGGGTGTTTGCTAGAAAGATGCCGCCCCAAGTTGCTCTTCGACTTGCTGCTCAGCACATTGCGACAATATTTAAATTTCGCCTCTTTATTTCACAAATCTGTAAAATGCTTTCAAATGGCACTTTGGGGTCGAGACATTTTAGGTTTTTTAAACGCGTATATTAAAATTTAAATGAACGGGAATTTAGACGCTTTAAAACAATGTGACCAAATGATATACCGAAAAACTGCTGAAATGGCTTAAAATCACAGATACGGCTCGAGTGAATGTCCTAGTTAAATCACTACACAGCAATTTTACGATGCGAATGGAAGCATTCGTATTACCGCATATAATTTCGGATCAACCTGCCCAGTCGATCAACACGGCTGATTGGGGCATGCCGAGCAAGTTACCACTGGCGGATCCAAACTTCAACAGACCAGGCAAAATCGACATGTTGATTGGAGCAGAGCACTGTTTTTCAATATTGCTCCCACAACAACACAAAATGTTCCAGTCTGGTCAAATGATGCAAAAAACCGAGTTCGGGTGGATCGTTGCTGGAATAGTAAATGCTGCAAGTAAGTCGTCAGACGCCTGCGCAGTTGCAACAAATGAGGAAACAAATGCATTAGTGGAACGATTCTGGACATTAGATAGCTTGGATACAACAGAAAAACACCGAACACCAATTGAAGCGCATTGTGAAAGGAACTTTTTAGAACTTTACAAGTGGCGGTGGACGGCAGATTCATCGTTCAACTTCCATTTTCTGAACATTATTAAGCCCTATGAGAGTCCATGGAGATTGCGACCAAACGGTTTCTATCGTTAGAGCGCAGAACCTTCGCTGACACGTGGAAGCAGTACGCAGCGTTCATGGCGGAGTATAAGAAGCTGGGACACATGAAACAAGTGTCACCGCAACAGATTCCTAAAAATCACTACGTGATTCCGCATCATTGCGTGTTGAAGCATGACAGCACATCAACAAAACTACCAGTTGTATTCGACGCATCGTGCAAAACATCTACTGGAAAATCGCTGAATGACATATTGCATACAGGCCCCACGGTTCAAAGCGATATTATGTCTATTCTGCTACGATTCAGAACACATAGATATGTGTTTACGGCTGACATTGAAAAAATGTATCGTCAGGTATGGATCAATACGGAAAATCAGTTTCATCAACTTATTGTATGGCGCAACAGCTCGTCGGAAGAAATTAAATACTACCGATTGAAAACAGTCACATATGGCACAAAATCCGCACCATTTTTAGCAACAAAATGTTTGGATCAACTGGCCAATAGACATATGGAAAGGCTATAGATGGGTGCAAAGGCACTACAACGTGACTTTTATGTAGACGACTGCCTGACCGGCACCGACACAATCGCAGAAGCGAAACAAGTTCAACAAGAGCTAAACAAAATGTTTCAGCGATCGGGGTTCAAGCTACGAAAATTGTATTCAAACAATGAACAAATATTGGATGGAATTCCCAAAGAAGACACAGTTAACGACGTACAGCTCGGAGAAACACTGGAACAGTACAATGTAAAAACATTGGGCCTTATTTGGACGCCCAAAACGGATCAACTTGGCGGTCGAACTCACAGCAGTGCAGCAACAGTCATTACAAAACGTGCAGTCTGCTCGGAGCTGGAACAGATCTTCGACCCACTAGGCTTGTTCGCTCCAGTCGTAGAAAAGGCAAAAATTTTCATGCAACGCCTCTGGGAATAAAAGCTCGATTGGGATGACGAGTTACCTACAAGTCTTCAGAATGATTGGAAGGAGTATCGAGACGAGTTGCAAAGCCTCAACTCAATGCGAATCCCAAGGCATGCCGACAACGAAAGAATTACACGTCTTGGTTGATGCGTCGGAACGTGCATATGGCGCTGCAGTTTACGTACAGAAACAAAAAAATATCTGTTCGGCTGCTAGAGCTATGTGCTGCACTATTGGGTGCAGAGCTTGCTGAAAGGCTTCGACGCGATCTAAGCCTCGACAGCAACACAGTGCCAGGATACCTTTGGTCAGATTCTACGGCTGTCCTTTCATGGATCAACGCAGCTGACGCCACACATCATACATTTGTGGCAAACCGAATAGCAAAAATTCAGGCCTTGACAAGCCAGACTCAATGGCGGCATGTATCATCGGCCAACAATGCGGCAGATGTACTCTCAAGAGGAATATCGACACGAAAACTACACGAGCACAACTTATGGTTGTATGGACCACTATTTCTGCATGGCTCTCCAGACAAATGGTCAGCCTTACCCAGTATCACCCCCACCCCAACCTGGAAAGGAAAACGAGACATATAAGTCTCGCAATATCTCCATCTACAATAGGTGAAGAATTGAACACTTGTAGACACAGCCATTCATTTCACAAGTTACAACGCATTGTGGCTTACATGTTACGCTTCTGCTACAAAAAATACAGACCAGCAACTGTCACTCTAAGCGTCGAGGAGTTGAATCACGCTCGAAACGTAATTTTGCGGACAATACAACAAGTGGTATTTGCTGCTGAACTAAAAACGATGCAGCGTCACAACATGGTGGAAAAAAGGAGTTCCATTTCATCGCTGTCCCCCCTGCAAGGATCCGATGGACTTATACGAGTTGGTGGCAGATTGGATCAAGCCCCACTCCCTTACAATGCAAGGCACCAGATTCTGTTGCCCTACAATGATCCAATAGTAAAAATGCTGTTGATAGATCTCCATGAGGACAATATGCATTGCGGTGCCCAAGCCTTACGAGCAACCGCTAGACAACAATATTGGATCCTCAACGACAAAACAATGTCAAGGAATATTATTCACAACTGCGTGACATGCAACAAGGCAAGGCCCAAGTTAATGAACCAATAAACGATTTTAATGTTGTCGTGTGCCAGAGAAACCCAACAGTCCGTTGTCAGGCAAACCGCCGTCGCATCAAGCATTTCCTCTTTTATAATGGCCGTCTGCCGGGCAGTGAGAGACATCCTCAATCAACTGCTTAAACTCCGGTTCTGCCACCATCCGAAGCGCATGATGTGTTTGCTAGAAAGGTGCCGCCCCAAGTTGCTCTTCGACTTGCTGCTCAGCACATTGCGACAATATTTAATATTCGCCTCTTTATTTCCCAAATCTGTAAAATGCTTTCAAATGGCACTTTGGGGTCGAGACATTTTAGGTTTTTTAAACGCGTATATTAAAATTTAAATGAAAAACAATGTGACCAAATGATATACCGAAAAACTGCTGAAATGGCTTAAAATCACAGATGTTTTTATTTGTTTATTAGTTATATTTATTAGTTATATTTTGAGTTGATTATCTTTTGATTTTATTATACCCTTAACCCATAAAATGGGTAAATAAGGGTATAATGGTTTTGTGCAAAAGTATGTAACAGGCAGAAGGAAGCATCTCCGACCCTATAAAGTATATATATTCTTGATCAGCATCAACAGCCGATACGATATAGCCATGTCTGTCTGTCCGTCTGTCTGTCCGTCTGTCCGTCTGTATGAACGCGTGGATCTCAGAGACTGCAAGAGCTAGAGATTTCTGATTTTGTATTTAAGTTCTCCTATACCATGAGCAGAACAAGTTTGCTTCAAATTATCGATAACTATTCTGGTTTCCGATATACACATAATATCGATAACAATAAAATATCGAATTTGGAAAATGTAAAAATGAGGATTGAAGTAATGGATAATGATAGAACTTTTCTCAAAATTTCGTCCAAATCGGTTGAGAAACACCGGAGATATTGAACTTAATCGATGGAAGCTAAGCCAGTATACCAAAGTCTTATATAAATTAAATATATTTATTGCAACTGGGTTCAGGGTATCTTCTAGTCGGGCTCTCCCGACTAGAGCCTTCTTACTTGTTAGTATTAAGTTTTATATTGTTTACATTACTAGGGTTAAGTTATATTTTTGAGTTGATGACTAGTAATAAGGGCCCACGGTAGACACTGGAAACAAGCATAACGGAACTCCTGGCAGGAGAGAGAGAGCAGAGAGCAGAGAGCCGCGCGATCACCAATGGCAGCATGACACGAGCCCGCCAGCACTGACAGCACAGCGCAACAGCATGACCCGAGTAGGCCACGCCGACAGCGCGGCGCAGCAAAATGGCACGAGCCAGACCACGCCGACAGCGCAGAAGGGCCGAAGCATTGACGCGGGCCAGACAACGCCAGCAGCACAGCCGCCACAGCAGCAGAATGGCACGAGCCAAACGGCGCGGGCAGCGGCCGCAGCAGCATTGGAATTACGAGCAAAAGGCGCAACAGAAGCTTGGAAAAGGGCTCGACGAAAAAGGGCTCGACGAAAAAGGGCTCGACGAAAAAGGGCTCGCGATCGCCGCGACGAGCATTATCAGATAGTCAAGTTCAGAACTCACCGCGAGCAGTCCAGTTCGCGGGTCGGCAAAGTCGCGAGAATAATAAAACCATAAGTGCGCAGACGGTGACAACAGGACAAGCAAGTACGCGGACAAACACACCAAGAAGCAAAGACGGTACGAGGATCCTCACCCAACAACAAGAAAGGAGTGTACTACGAGGCGGCCGGGTAAGCGAGTCTGGGCTATGTCGTCCTTCTTCTTCGACAGACAAGTCTGGTGCGGATAGGAAGGGAATTAGGTTTCTTTGTTGTAGACATATAAGTGAAATAATTAAATGAAAATAAATAGATATGACAATGAAAACAAGCCAAGTGTTCGTTACGAGAGTTAGCCATAGTTATACGTACTTGCAGGGGATATAAAGTGGAAGTGCAAGAACGGAACGTGTGGCCCGCCCACCGCTTTGAGACGCCGCACAGTGGGGCCTTTTCTTGGATAGCTTATCAAAAATCATTTTTTTCATGAACGCGTTTGGCAAAAGTGAAATGTGTAATCGATAGAGAATACTTCAAAGATTATGGATCCAAAAGATTTTTTAAATCGGTTAATAATTATGGGTGGTAGAGCTCCTCAAAGTTGAGAAATTTTACGTGAGTACGAAAAAATGACAATTTTTACAGAAATTTACCACTTTCGAACTGAATATTGGGCGACGTACACAACCGATCTTCGATC
Organism: Scaptomyza flava; assembly: GCA_030179655.1. Classification (NCBI taxonomy): domain Eukaryota; kingdom Metazoa; phylum Arthropoda; class Insecta; order Diptera; family Drosophilidae; genus Scaptomyza; species Scaptomyza flava. Next base: position 48,743,625 of record JARNME010000404.1, read on the forward strand.
TTTTTTCTTTATCTGAAAAGTATGTTCAATCTCAGTGTTTTTCTGTATACAGTTTAAATATAGCTGAAATACTTATTAAATTAGAATCGTTTAAAAAATACACTAAATTTTGGCATTTTTGGAACTTTCGTGGACTATAACAAAAAAGTATCTATCAGAGTCACGGTGGGACCACATGCATTTGAAAGCTATGATATATACCTTTCATATGTATATAGTCACAATCTGCGAAAATCTGCATTTTGGAAACGCGAGCCAAAAAACTAGGGATACCTCAAGTTAAAAACACGCGGCAGGTATAAGGAAGAAGAAGAGCGCATACAAATTTGGCTGTAGCGTGTGTGCTGTTTATTGACAACATTTCTAAATGTTGTATTATAAGTACTACCTGTCTATATATATCCCTTCTAATCCTTTTTTCCTTCCTATCCTTTCTAATTACCTGAATGGAAAAGGTCTGAGGAGGCAGGTAAATATAATTGTAGTTGATGGAAAGTTGCGGTACTACAGGCTATTTTTTTTTTAATTTCTGTATTTCCCAGTTTACCTATTTTAATGTAAATCAATACCTTAGGTATATATTGTTTTTTACCTAGCTAATTGGAAAAGGGTTATACCAATTTTGCTTGCTTACCTAGCTAACTCAAAATATGGTATAAAGTGCAAAATATGTCACTTGATGGCAACAGTTATTTCATAACTTCATAAGAGGAAACACTTGTTGTTTATTGCTGCGAACAATAAGAAATTTTCAGATTGAATAGTATTTTTCAAAATAATTCACGAAATTTTGATAAATAAGCGCAATAATGGATTTAACAAATTCAAAGATTTTTGAACTTTTTCGTGCTTCTGAAAATATTAACGATTTTCAAGTAGCATTGCTTAAAGAGATTGGCGTACTCGAAAACGCTAGTTGTGCGCTTCAGACACAAATTAAATTCGTTCACGCTAACTTGAAGCGAAAATGGAACTTGGTCCATAGAACCATGTCGGCTTTCATAAAAAAGCATGAAAATTGGTTGGAGGAATGTACAACATTCGGATATTCAGAACAGGAAGAAGTTTACCCATCGACTAGCCGAGGAAGAGGAAGGCCGCAAAAAAGTATGGAGGAGTGTTCATGTGTTACAAGGAAACGTAAGCTTGAGGATGCTACGGATAGCTTAACAGCTGAACATCTGTCGGAAGCACTTTCATCCAAGTATATGAAGGAACAAGAGAGGACAAGAGCGACAATTACGAAAGCTGTGCAGGTCGCCAGTCCTTTACGGCTGTATAGGATTAAGGAAAGTATTCCCACGCCTCCAAACTCAGTCGGAATTAAGTACACTCACGAAGAAGCGTTTTCCCTATTTATGGACTTGGGACTGACTAAGGAGAAATATGATATTTTACGCAGCTCCTTAAAAAAACATAACGTCAAAGTTCTTCCCGGATATAAAAAAATTGTATTTGCCAAAAAGGAAGCAGTGCCACCTAATACAATAATAACAGAGACATCTGTAGAAGTAAAACTCCAGGATTTAATGGATCACACTGCTAGGGGTATAGTTGAAAGTTTGCCTGATGGAGAGGTCGAGCTTCTTCCTGAAAATCTGACTCTACTCAATGAGTGGGGATGTGATGGGTCGTCTGGACAAAGCATATACAAACAAATTATACAGACAGATGACGAAACTATTTCTGATGAAAATATGTTTATGGCTTCTGTAGTTCCCTTACGCCTAAGGAGTGAAACTTCTGAACATTGGAAAAATCGCCGACCATCATCGATTCATTATTGTCGCCCTATTTTCTTCAAATATGCGAAGGAGTCGTCTGAATTGATTAAATCAACTGTAACCGACATACAAAATCAAATTAGCCAACTGAAGCCTACTGTTTTTCAAACCAAGAGTGGAAAAACATTCACGGTGAAGTTTGATTTCTTCCTGACAATGATTGATGGAAAAGTCTTAAATGAAATTACAAACACCTCCTCAACATTGAGGTGTCCCATTTGTAAAAAAACTCAAAAAGACTTTCACAGTTTAGACGACTCAACGGGTGAGGAGAACTGCTACGAATATGGAATTTCTCCGTTGCATTGCAGAATAAAGTGTATGGAATTTATTCTGAAGCTCGCGTACACACTTCCTCGGCCAGGAGAAACAAAAACGGATAATACGCCTCGTGAGGATATACAGAGAAGAAAGGAAGTTATACAAGCTAAGTTCTCTCGGAAGCTAGGAATAAAAGTTGACTGTCCAAAGCACGGATACGGGAATACGAATGATGGAAATACTTCGAGGAGATTTTTTGAAAATTATCAAATAACAACTTTGATAACAGGTGTTCATAATGAGATCATTAAAAGGTTTGCTGTTATCCTAAATGTTATAAACTGCAAAGAAATGATAGATGGTGCAAAATTTGGCGAATACGCATCAAAAACAGCTCAACTTTTGACTGGATTGTGTACTCAGAAAAAACTAACCCACACGGTACATAGGATTTTGGCTCATGGAAAGGACTTAATAGAATATCAGTGCTTACCTATTGGAGAGCTGTCCGAAGAAGCACAGGAATGTAAAAACAAGGACTACAAGAGGTTCAGATACACTAATACGTGCACAATTTTTCGGGTGCGACAAAATGGAGACCTTTCAACATGCTGGCAGCCTCATCGGATCCACTTCTTGCATCGCTGAGACATGTGCAATCACGAAAGGATTTGGAAGATAGCAACTATAGTTCCGAAATGTTGAGTTTATTAGATGTTAACCTTACTAGCATTAATGTTGATGATTATTTGGTTGGAAATCAGCCATCGATAGCAAATATTAAAAATTAACCTCAAAAAATCACAAAAAAATAAGAATTTAAATTTTATGTATTTAAGTTAGAAAATCGAATAAAAACAACAAAAAATGCGAAATAGTAATTGAAGTTATAAAAAATTTTCAGTTATGATTAAAAACAAACGTTTTTAATTGGAATTTTACAGGTAAAATGTGCTGGAAATATTTCTTGACTTTGACCTTGAATATTTAAGCACCACGGATACCTAGCACTCTTGGCGAACATTCATTTTAAAGCTTGAAAAGTCATCTATTAATTGCTTTTTAAATTTTTGATCGCTTCATTAGTTTAGAAGATATGATTTTTGATAAGCTAAATGAGCAAAGGCCCCACTGTGCGCCGTTGACTGGATGCTGGTCAATACCGTGACAGTCCACGACGTTTTCATAGCGGCGCACGCCCGTTACCGAACTCGGTGCCTCCTTGGTCAATACCGGGGGCATTCGAGCCGGGACAAGCGGGGGTAACCATACTTCCAGAAGGCACTTTTTCTAATCACCGGACCACCGGTGTTGATCTAAATGGCCCTTTCATAATCTTCTGAGCGCGGTGTCTCATTTCCACCCCTTTCAAGTCTCATCAATCTCACAAATTTCTTGTAGGGTGGCCCTGGAGAGGCTGAGCTGCCTCAGCCATAGAAACGCTACCTTACAGGTGGCGCCCGAGCAGGGACTCTGGGATTGTTTAAAGTTATATTAGGTATATAGTTTTTGTGGAAAGTGACGCTAAAATAGTGTAAAAAGCTAAAGCGAGGAAAAAGGGTGGTGATTTTCATCAAGAAAAGCAGTAGTAGTGGTCCTGCAGGGATGTGTGTACAACGGCAAAAAGCAGCGGTCCGACAGGGCTGTCAGAACAGAAGGCGGCTGGAAAAGCGCCGTTAGTTTTGCTTGCTGTCGTCGCGTTATACATGCAGGGTGCGCATTCTGGTGTTTTGTTTCTATTTTAACTGCGCCAGTCTACTTGCAAATCGGGTACCTTATTTTGTTAAGACACTGACACAGTTAGGCGGGCACTGGTAAATTACCATGGCATATGCGCACAGTTTGAGAGTAATTGGTCAGTTTTGGTTTGCACCACGGCACGATCGTTTGGATAACCTGCACAGTTTGGCAAGCACTGGGAAATCATCACGGCATGGGAACACGGTTTGAGAGTCATTGGTAATTTTTTGATTTGCACCGCGACACGTTTTTTGGTAACGTGCACAGTTCGACAAGCATTGAAAAACCACCACGGCACATATGCACCGTTTGAGAGTCATTGGTAATTTTTTTTTTGAGTGCCTACACTGTGGCAATATACACGTTTCTTTTGGCAATAGTACAGGTATCGAGTAGGGGTATGCGCACACGGCCATACACATATGTAAGCAGACCCCAAAAGAGATTATTAAAATAAAGAAAACAAAAAAAAATATTAAAGGAAAAAAAATAAAGGGTTATTGCAGACATATGTGTGGGGGCACGAATTCATTATTTTTTTAAGGATATATTGAGAAAGGAAAAAAAATGGAGAGTTGTTGCGGGGGACGTAGGTGAATACACAAGTTGAATTTTTGGAGGAAAAAAATATATATACGTCTACGAGGATACAGAAGCAGAGGAAAACGAATAGGAAAGAGTTTTTTTTGAGTGGTTTCGCATCTACGAATGTCGGAGGAGGGGGCCGAGTAGCGCGACGCTCGTGAACCCTCGGTCGCGATCATAAGGGAATATCCGATTACAATATAAATTGAGCCATCACGACACAGAGCGACACAGTCGACCCAGAGCTACCAAGCTATACACATTGTTCTTTGACAACAGTGAATAATATTTAACCAGCCTTTTACAACAAGGACCGTAGTCTCGCACAGGATACCAGCTAGCTTACAACAAGGACCCTAGTCTCGCACAGGATACCAGCTAGTATATAACAAGGATACTAGCCTCGCACAGGACAACAAGGATACAAGCTAGAATACACCAAGGATACTAGCCTCGCACAGGACAACAAGGATACAAGCTAGTATACACCAAGGATACTAGCCTCGCACAGGACAACAAGGATACAAGCTAGTATACACCAAGGATATACTAAGCTTACTTCAGCAACCAGGCACAACCAGCAAGCGCAAGACTACGTACAACATGGTCGGAGTAGCATGGATATCATACCGGCGCAAGGCAGATTCGGATTCGAGCGTGAAGGCACCGTGGAGAAACTCCGAGGCCGCATGGCTGTTTTTGTGAATAGTGGAGACCACTCAGCCACCATCCAGGCTCGTTTAGAGGAATTGGAGGTCATATTTGGAAAGACACGGGCCCCCGACACCAAGGCAGGAACCCAACAACGATCCCGGAGCCCGTCGCCTACTCCAATTGGGAGCGGATCCCAAACAGAGAAAACGACGACTGCCCAACCAGAGCAACGAGATCCAGGCAACTCGGGCATGCAGAGCCTAAACATACCGGTGCCGGTTCAGCATCAGCGCTTGTCGCGATCCAGCGATAGGGGAATCTCCACGATGCTACCAAGTCGACACGAAGCCTTTGGAGCCATGGGAGTGGTCCACTGGGGGGTCACCTTCGACGGCACCACTGACCCTTTGCGGTTCATTGAGAGATTGGAGAAACGAGTTGACACCCGAATCTTGCCTCAAGGGGTACCAGAGATGCTAAAAGGAACCGCCGAGGACTGGTTCCGTACGAGCCACCTACAGGGCGAACCTTGGAGCGTGTTTCGGAGGGAGTTCCTAGACTTCTTTTTGCCACCGCGGTATTTCCAGAGGCTGGAAGATGAGATTAGGATGCGCTACCAGAAGGAACACGAGGGATAAAAACAATATCTAGTAGACATCCGTCTCATGAAGCACCGCGCTGGCTATACAGAGGACCAGGAACTGGAGCGGGTGTACGAAAATCTTTTGCCGGAGTACCAGCTGTACGTAAGACGCATGGATTTTCGCACTTTCAAACAGCTGACGCAGCTGGTGATAAACTTCGAAGTCACCCGGGAACGAGAGCATCAGCGTCAGGCCAGGAATAAGACAAGCAACGAACGAGCGGCTCGCCCTACCGGATCAACGGCTGTGTCAAAACGGGAAACAGCCGCAACGAGCCCCAAGCCAGGCACACAGTGGGCGGCTTCACAATCAACAGGATCCCCAGCAGCAAGGAATATTCAAGGTACGCCAGGTTCTGGCAGTAACGAGCAGCCAGTGGACACGCTTAATGCGTGCCGCAACTGCGGAACACATGGGAATGTATGGGACACGCATATTGTTCTGCTGGAATTGTGGCCGCCGAGGAGTGAGGAACATCGAATGCTGCCAGACACAGAGACCGGGAAGCGCCCAGCGCCTCTCACCAAACCCAGGACAGGTGAGCGAGCAGGCGAGCGAGTCCTGGGATTAGTAGGCGTTATCCGCTTACGAGATGGCCGACTTTCTGCAGTGACGAGCAACGAGGCCGAGGAGATGGTAGTTACGCTGGACACAGGTGCCACGCGAAGCTTCCTCAGCGAGCAGAAGGCGCGACTCATTGAGACCCTGGCTAACAGACGAACAGTGAAGACGGTGATAGCCTTGGCAAACGGGTCAAGAATGGAGCTAACGCGGGCAATTCAAGCAGACGTACGACTCGGGCAGGCACGGGCTAGCATTCTGATGCTGGTCTTACCATCGGCCCTCGACGATGTGCTGCTCGGATTGGACTTCTTTGGCGCCATAAATGCCAAGTTGCAGGTGGGTGAATGGCTAATCCCATTAAGCCTACCAAACCCGACAGCTGCAGGATACCATGGAGCGGCCGACCCAAAACCAAACAACGAACCCAGCCAGGCCCCGGGCGTTAGTGGTTAAAGAGGAGGCGATGACGTTCACCAGGCAGCACGATGGACTACGATCGTACATACAAAGACAAACCAGAACGATGCCTGCAACCGCGAGGCAGTCGTCGTACCGATACCAGAGACTACGAAGCAAAGCGAGGACGACGCCTGCAACCGCGAGGCGGCCGTCAACACAAGGAAAAAGACACCAGAGACTACGAAGCAAAGCGAGGACGACGCCTGCAACCGCGAGGCGGTCGTCAACACAAGGACAAATACACCAGAGACTACGAAGCAAAGCGAGGACGACGCCTGCAACCGAGAGGCGGTCGTCAACACAAGGACATGAAACCAGAGACTACGATGCAGAGCCAGGGCGACGCCGGCAACCACGAGGTGGTCGCCAATTCAAGAGCAAAGAGACCAGAGACGACGAATCCAAACCAGGACAATGCCTGCAACCGCGAGGCAGTTGTCAAACAAAGACCAGCCACTACGGAGCCGAAGCAGAACAACGCCTGCAACCGCGAGGCAGTTGACGAATCGAGACCAGAAGAGAGGAAGCAAAGTCAGGACGATGCCTGCAACCGCGAGGCAGTTGACGAATCAAGAGCAGAAGAGAGGAAGCAAAGTCAGGACGATGCCTGCAACCGCGAGGCAGTCGTCGAACTGAGGCCAGGGAGACCAGCCACGATAATCAGGACACAAGATGTATCGATACCTGCATCCCGAGGTAGTCGGCGAGTCATCTTCGACAAGAGTACGAGACAGGACTTGGGGACGCGTGCTAAGCCCTGCACGTCCGAGAGCCATCCAACGGAACCCGTTTCGCATCAGACCGGGAGATCAGAAGACCAAGGGAGAAACACGTGGTATACTAGCCAGCATCGCAGAAGCAACTCTAGCGGGGGAGTGTGAAGAACCCAAAGACGGAGCAGGGATACGTGCGAAGGCTCAACCAGTCGCCACAAGCCAGCCCAGCCCGAGCCCAGCCGAGACGATGGCACCGTGGGTGCAAGAGTTTCTGGAGGAAGAATTGGGAAAATTTGACGGAATGACCGGCGTGTCTAACATCGCGGAACACGTCATAGTGATGCGCGACGATCGCCCGATAAAGCAGCGATATTACCCACGCAATCCAGCGATGCTAAGGATAATCCATGGCAGGTAGACGAGCTGCTACGAGAGGGATGCATCGAGCCGTCGAAAAGTCCCCACAGTGCACCCATTGTGCTAGTGGGTAAGAAGACGGGCGAAACTCGCATGTGCGTGGAATTTCGTCAACTCAATGCACGATCAACGCCGGACGCATACCCCCTGCCGAGGATAAACTCTATCTTGGAGAGGCTAAGGAACGCAAAGTACATAAGTACACTGGACTTGAAGAGCGGGTATTGGCAAATACCCATGGCCAAGGCGAGTCGCGAATGCACTGCATTCACAGTACCAGGACGAGGCCTTTTCCAATGGCGGGTTATGCCATTTGGACTCCACTCGGCACCCGCCACATTCCACATGCTTTTGCATACCTCGACGATATAATCATCATCGGGACGACACTGGAGGAACACGTCGAGAATCTAAGAGAAGTGTTGAGGCACCTGCGACAAGCGAACCTCAGGCTTAACCGGAAGAAGTGCGCTTTCTTCCAGCGCAGGCTGGTGTATCTGGGACACGTCGTCAGCGAGATGGGAATCCACACCGATCCGGAGAAGATCCCTACGAATGTACGAGAACTTCGCCGATGCCTTGGCCTCGCTTCTTGGCACCGGAGATTTATCCCGAACTTTGCAGCAGTGGTGCAACCAATGTCCCAGTTACTTCGGAGAGGCAAGAAATGGATCTGGGAGTCACCGCAACAATAGGCATTTGCGAAACTCAAGGCGCTACTGACAGAGGCACCCATTCTCGCATGCCCGGATTTTACGAAAAAGTTTTCAATACAGACCGGTGCTAGTGACTACGGACTTGGAGGAGTGCTAACCCAGCAGAGTGCCGATGGCGAAAGGGTCATTGCATACGTTAGCCGAAGACTACAGAAGGCCGAGGAAAACTACTCCGTCACCGAGAAGGAGTGTTTGGCAATCGTCTGGGCCATTAGGAAGCTCCGTTGCTATTTGGAAGGCTAGAGGTTCGACGTCGTGACGGACCACTTAGCCCTCAAGTGGCTGAACACCATTGAGAACCCCACAGGACGAGTTGCGAGATGGGCATTGGAACTCCAACAGTTACAATTTGACGTACATTACCGGAAAGGACGACAAAACGTAGTGGCCGATGCGTTGTCACGACAACCTCTAGAGGCCTTACAGACAGCCATCGAAGAGCAGGGCACATGCGCATGGTTACGACGACGCACGCAGGAGACACAGGAACAACCAGAGAAGTACCCAGACTACACACTGGAGAACGGGCAATTGTACAGGCATCTCGGACAACGACCCTTGGAGGAAGACTTCCTACCATGGAAGCTATGCGTAGGCAAGGAGCAACGGCAACGCGTGTTACAAGAATGCCATGATCAACCAAGTGCGGGACATCTAGGAATACGCAAGACCACGACGAGGATACGTCAAAGATATTATTGGCCAGGAATCTTCAGGGACGTCGCTCGCTACGTTAGGAAATGTGCTGTTGTAAAATACAACAAGCCAAGCCCGCAGGCTACAATTTGCGCCGACTTCGTTGGACCTCTGCCGAGATCCAAGCAGGGGAACACGGTACTACTAGTGTTCTTTGACATGTTTTCAAAATGGGTGGAACAGGTACCATTGCGCCGAGCTACTGCATCGTACTTAAAAAAAGCTTTTCGGGACCGGATCCTCAGCCGATTTGGAATACCACGCAAGTTTATCTGTGACAACGGGACCCAATTCACCAATCGTACGTTCAAGGCGTTTTGCAAACGGGCAGGTATGTCATTGGAACATACTGCACCATACAATCCGCAGCAAAATCCGACAGAAAGGGCGAATCGGACGATCAAGACGATGATCGCGCAGTACATCGAGGGACCACATAACACATGGGATACCTGGCTTCCGGAGCTCTCACTGTCCAGCGTTCCTGGTCCAAGGACGAGAGCCGAGACTACCAGGAGCATTATTCGACGAGGTCACTCCAGGGTCCGGCATAGTCGTTACCGACCCCGAGACCAGAGCAAAACAGCTATGCGACATTTTTCAGACGGCGAGGGATAACACACAGCGAGCATCAGCGGAACAGGGCCGTCATTACAATCTACGGAGACGCGACTGGAGACCAGCCATCGGCAGCTTGGTATTAGAGAAGCATCACGTGCTATCAAACGCCAACGACGGATTTGCAGCCAAATTAGCCCCACGCTACGAGGGCCCGTACAAGGTAACTAAGTTCATTTCTCCCAACATAGTCAGAGTCCGACACACCGAGACCAGACAACGCCGCACCGCCGGAGTAGCCGACTTGAAAGCTTTTCGGCAACAAGAGGACGAGGAACAGCACGACAGCGAAGGCAAAGAGCAACCGCTCGACCACAACACGGATTCCTCAATGGCAAATAGAGCCACACCAACCAGCGAAGACTTAGCAAGTAAATTAGGGGCCGCACACAAGGCGGATTAACATAAGACCTATCTTTAACATTGTTTAGTGGTATTATACGATAAGTTATTTCAAGTTTCAACATCGCACCAGACTGTTGTCCTGTAGAGCATAGTCTGTACATAGTCCCAGGGATATAACCTCGTTTATATTCCACAGTACCTAAGACCAGCCATGGCAGATGAGGAGCCACGACGAGATTGGCCAAGAGAGTGGCAGCGGAGCGGGAGCAGGACTGGGGCTGGGTTCCTCAGTACCAGCGCCGATTCGAAGGCTTCGAGGACGAGGACGAAGGGAACGAAGCCGAGCCAGCACGTGGGATGTCCATTTTCTACGACAGAAGCACGGATATTTGGCCGAGCTCAGCCAGTGCCCAGTACCGGCTGATGAACCCATCACCGGACTCGTGGCTTCTACCCAACCTGGGATTGGACGTGGTACGCGTGGCCAGAGTAGCCATCAACAGCGACGAGGCAGGCGTGTCCACGACACAACCAAGATGGTCGACATCGACTATCTCGCCCCAACAGTTCAGACCGGAACCAACAAAAGACTCCAGCGACGAGTAGAACGCATCGTTCAACAGCAGCGATATCCAGGCGCTACTGGGACCGGCTGTGGATGTCAGAGCCCTGACCCACGAGCTTCTGGAGGAGGACGAGAAATGGGTCGAGGCGCCCACCGGATGGAAGGCGCAAACACCAAGCCGACTCATTCCTTGGATGCTCCTCGAAACGGTACGGCTCAGCAGGGAGCAAGGAAACTGGCGGCGAAGGTAAAAAGAATTTTTTTTTTTTCGATTTGGAAGAAGGCACCTTCAGGGTGACCCTCGCCCCGGCCGGCGGCGTCACCATTCGGTTTTCCCCCGGGAAGAAAGGGGGGGGGGGGGGGTGTGACGTTGCACATATTTGTAAATATGGTGTTGGGTAGTTATAAGTTTGTTTATTAGTTATATTTATTAGTTATATTTTGAGTTGATTATCTTTTGAGCTTATTAGTATAATATTGCTTACATAACTAGGGTTAAGTTATATTTTTGAGTTGATGACTAGTAATAAGGGCCCACGGTAGACACTGGAAACAAGCATAACGGAACTCCTGGCAGGAGAGAGAGAGCAGAGAGCAGAGAGCCGCGCGATCACCAATGGCAGCATGACACGAGCCCGCCAGCACCGACAGCACAGCGCAACAGCATGACCCGAGTAGGCCACGCTAACAGCGCGGCGCAGCAAAATGGCACGAGCCAGACCACGCCGACAGCGCAGCAGGGCCGAAGCATTGACGCGGGCCAGACAACGCCAGCAGCACAGCCGCCACAGCAGCATTGGAATTACGAGCAAAAGGCGCAACAGAAGCTTGGAAAAGGGCTCGACGAAAAAGGGCGCGCGATCGCCGCGACGAGCATTATCAGATAGTCAAGTTCAGAGCTCACCGCGAGCAGTCCAGTTCGCGGGTCGGCAAAGTCGCGATAATAATAAAACCATAAGTGCGCAGACGGTGACAACAGGACAAGCAAGTACGCAAACAAACACACCAAGAAGCAAAGACGGTACGAGGATCCTCACCCAACAACAAGAAAGGAGTGTACTACGAGGCGGCCGGGTAAGCGAGTCAGGGCTATGTCGTCCTTCTTCTTCGACAGACAAGTCTGGTGCGGATAGGCAGGGAATTTGGTTTCTTTGTTGTAGACATATAAGTGAAATAATTAAATGAAAATAAATAGAGATGACAATGAAAACAAGCCAAGTGTTCGTTACGAGTAGCCTAGTTACGTACTTGCAGGGGATATAAAGTGGAAGTGCAAGAACGGTACGTGTGGCCCGCCCACCGCTTTGAGACGCCGTTGACTGGATGCTGGTCAATACCGTGACAGTCCACGACGATTTCATAGCGGCGCACGCCCGTTACCGAACTCGGTGCCTCCTTGGTCAATACCGGGGGCATTCGAGCCGGGACAAGCAGGGGTAACCATACTGCCAGAAGGCACTTTTGCTAATCACCGGACCACCGGTGTTGATCTAAATGCCCCTTTCATAATCTTCTGAGCGCGGTGTCTCATTTCCACCCCTTCCAAGTCTCAGCAATCTCACAAATTTCTTGTAGGGTGGCCCTGGAGAGGCTGAGCTGCCTCAGCCATAGAAACGCTACCTTACAATACATCTGTTTCGAACCTCAGTAATTTACGTTTTATTTGAAAAAAAATTACAAATTGATTGGCATAGTTAAAATAAAATATAATATTAACCGAAATACTACAATTTCCACAAAATAACCAACGGTATTGGTAGCCTATTGCTCAGTTGAGCTGAACAGTGAGTAAATGAACAAATGAACGGTGAACAGTGAACAACTGAACATGTTCACTCGCTCAGTTTAATGAACAACTCTTTTTTGTCATGATACAAAGAGTTTCATCGTTTTTGCTTTATTGTTCTCTCACTCATGACAGTAAGAATAAAGTATTATAGAGCAATCATTGCGTACGGGGCTTGTTGGGAACGCCTATGCTGTACATTTGTGTGAAAAACTTTCTGGGTGCTCCCATAGCACTTCGGGTGTCGAGCCGACTGCATAGAATTTTTTTTGTTTGCGCTTAGATGTAGAGAGGCAGCCGAATGAGACGGTCGGTCCACGCAGCTCTGCTGTTTATTTGCCTGTGGGATTTGCGTGTATGGTTTATACAAGTCAGCACACAATTATATTATAAGATATCAAATAACTGCACATAGCTATGTAAGAATGACACACAAATTATTAACACAAGTAAAACTAGGTCAAGACGATACACAATACGCTACATTTATTAACCCAATAAAACTTTAAGCAACACCAAATTATGCTGAGCGCACAGAATATCGCTGACTGCACAATGCATGCAATATGTCGCAACAGTAGCGGTCAGCCAACCAGGTAGTTCCTAAATTTGATATTCTGCATTGCAAGCAACTGCTGAGTACACAATAACCTAATTTTAATTGACACCACAAAACTGTAAAACTAAGCTATTATTTCCTATAAATATTGTTACCTTTCGTTAATAAATTCAGTGTTCTTAGTACAACTTACAAAGATACATTCATTATTCTCCGCAGTCCACCTGGTTACAAGTGCCAGTTGCGACAACAATTAAGCAGTCAGCTTGTACTGGATGCTAAAAATACATACACACCTTTTACAGGTACATTTTGGTGACCCTGACAAAGGACTCCTAGGAAGGATCCTGTCTACAACACACCACACGGTTGCGAATAGAAGCGTAATCCATCTCAGGCCGAGCGAATAAAACACTTCCACCGGGTCGGGAGTAATCAAAGAGCTATATACAAACGTGATTCTGATAGCTTAGTCATTGTCAACAAAGCGACAAAATGAGCACAGAGAAATCACTCGTATTGGAAGATGTCCTAGATGCGCAGGAAGAAATAAGCCAGGAGGTATCAAGGCTTGTAAAGAACACAAAAAAGAACCCAGCAGAGCGGAAGGTAAAACCTGGCTACTTTCAAGCCAAGGCCAAAATCCTTGAGGAAAAGTGGACTATTTTCAAGAACAACAATGTCTTGATAAAAAACTCTAAGTTAGAAGAGTCTTACCCATACCACAAGTTCTCCGAAGAGGTTCACGATTTGGTCCAAAAAACCAGAACTTACTTCAAGGAACAAGCTGATATTGCAAATCAGTTTACCAGCAATAGGACGGAACCAAAACCCGCCATTGCTGCAGGAATAGTCGATGCCAAAAAAAACTCAAATGCTAAGCTAGTTGCATTGTGCCGATGCGTCGGCAAAAGGTGATGATTGCGATAATCAATCGCGCCCTGCAACACAAGCCTGTCAATGCGGACATTTTTAAGTCCTATGGGCAAAAACTCAAGAGGTCTATTTCCAAATATACGAGGAATTTTAGGACTCAGAAGAGAGTGGCTACAACGCCCCCGAGTATTTAAAGGCAGAGGCTGATGTTTGGAATGCGCTAACCAGCAATTCAAGCTGTGAGTGCACTGATAACATCAACTAACCACGTATTTCCATTCTAAAATTTGATGGTGATACGCTTAAATGGACGCAATTTTTCGATATGTTTTCGTGTATGATACAGGAAACAAAGATGCCAACCATAAGCAAGATGTGGTATTCAAAAACCAGCGTAGTCGGAGAGGCGGAAAGATTGATCCGTCATATCGATCTAAGGGAAGAGAACTATCTCTACGCATGGGAAATCTTAGTAGATGCCTATAACAATCTTAGAGACATCCCATCTAGGGTTTTGAATCGCCTCTTACTGCAACAAACCTGCAGCGACGATGTGAAGTCCTTAAAGGAGCTCCACATCACCACCATAGAGTCATTAGCCTCACTGAAGGGACTCGGGATTGACATCTCAACTTGGGATCCAATCATCATTGCCATCCTCAGAAACAAGTTGGATGGCACAAACAAAACACTCTATGAACAATCATTGGGTAGTACAAAGGAAATCCAGCCACTGGACACCATGCTCCAGTTCCTCGAACAGCGAGTTCGGGTCATGGCTACTGGAAAAAAGGCACCTGGAATCTTTAAAAAGGAGTCAAAGAACGCGACATGTGCCACGTCTTCAGGAGCACAAAAAGGATGTCTTTTCTGTAAAAAGACAAGTCATTATTTATCTAAATGTGACGAATTTCGCGCAAAATCCGTCAGCGAGCGCTTAAATTGGGTGCAAAGGCAAAGGTTATGCGTCAAATGCTTTAAAAATTACCATAAAACAATGGCATGCACAAGCAACTTCAGCTGTTTTAAGTGCAACAAAAGGCACCACACTCTAGTGCATTTGGCAAATGTTGTCTCATCAGCAGCAGCAGAGCCATTATCACAAGTTGTGGCATCCGCAAACAACCGCAACTTTAACTTACTTACTTACTTACTTACAGCAAAGGTAGCTGTGCAAGCAACTAACGGACAACAAGCATAATTCAAGGCACTACTGGACTCTGGATCACAAATCAACGTTGTTTCCGAAAGACTTGTGACAATGTTGGGACTTAAGCGTCATGACACAACACTCCGGATTGAGGGCATCGGAGGACAGTCAAGAGTCAGCAAGGCTCGAGTGAATGTCCTAGTTAAATCACTACACAGCAATTTTACGATGCGATTGGAAGCATTCGTATTACCGCATATAATTTCGGATCAACCTGCCCAGTCGATCAACACGGCTGATTGGGGCATGCCGAGCAAGTTGCCACTGGCGGATCCAAACTTCAACAGACCAGGCAAAATCGACATGTTGATTGGAGCAGTGCACTGTTTTTCAATATTGCTCCCACAACAACACAAAATGTTCCAGTCTGGTCCAATGATGCAAAAAACCGAGTTCGGGTGGATCGTTGCTGGAAAAGTAAATGCTGCAAGTAGGTCGTCAGCCATCTGCGCAGTTGCAAAAAATGAGGAAACAAATGCATTAATGGAACGATTCTGGACATTAGATAGCTTGGATACAACAGAAAAACACCGAACACCAATTGAAGCGCATTGTGAAAGGCACTTTTTAGAAATTTACAAGTGACGGTGGACGGCAGATTCATCGTTCAACTTCCATTTTCTGAACATTATTAATCCCTGGGAGAGTCCATGGAGATTGCGACCAAACGGTTTCTATCGTTAGAGCGCAGTACGCAGCGTTCATGGCGGAGTATTAGAAGCTGGGACACATGAAACAAGTGTCACCGCAACAGATTCCTAAAAATCACTACGTGATTCCGCATCATTGCGTGACATATTGCATACAGGCCCCACGGTTCAAAGCGATCTTATGTCTATTCTACTACGATTCAGAACACATAGATATGTGTTTACGGCTGACATTGAAAAAATGTATCGTCAGGTATGGATCAATACGGAAAATCAGTTTCATCAACTAATTGTATGGCGCAACAACTCGTCGGAAGAAATTAAATACTACCGATTGAAAACAGTCACATATGGCACAAAATCCGCACCATTTTTAGCAATAAAATGTTTGGATCAACTGGCCAATAGGCATATGGAAAGGCTACAGATGGGTGCAAAGGCACAACAACGTGACTTTTATGTAGACGACTGCCTGACAGGCACCGACACAATCGCAGAAGCGAAACAAGTTCAACATAAACTAAACAAAATTCTTCAGCCATCGGGATTCAAGCTACGAAAATGGTGTTCAAACAATGAACAAATATTGGAGGGAATTCCAAAAGAAGACACAGTTAACGACGTACAGATCGGAGAAACACTGGAACAGTACAGTGTAAAAACATTGGGCCTTATTTGGACGCCCAAAACGGATCAACTTGGCGGACGAACTCACAGCAGTGCAGCAACAGTCATTACAAAACGTGCAGTCTGCTCGGAGCTGGCACAGATCTTCGACCCACTAGGCTTGTTCGCTCCAGTCGTAGTAAAGGCAAAAATTTTCATGCAACGCCTCTGGGAATTAAAGCTCGATTGGGATGACGAGTTGCCTACAAGTCTTCAGAATGATTGGAAGGAGAATCGAGACGAGTTGCAAAGCCTCAACTCAATGCGAATCCCAAGGCGTGTTTATGATGGTAAGACTCCGACAACGAAAGAATTACACGTCTTGGTTGATGCGTCGGAACGTGCATATGGCGCTGCAGTTTACGTACAGAAACAAAATAAATATCTGTTCGGCTACTAGAGCTATGTGCTGCACTATGGGTGCAGAGCTTGCTGAAAGGCTTCGACGCGATCTAAGCCTCGACAGCAACACAGTGCCAGGATACTTTTGGTCAGATTCTACGGTTGTCCTTTCATGGATCAACGCAGCTGACGCCACATATCATTCATTTGTGACGCGAATAGCGAAAATTCAGGCCTTGACAAGCCAGACTCAATGGCGGCATGTATCATCGGCCAACAATGCGGCAGATTTACTCTCAAGAGGAATATCGGCACGAAAACTACACGAGCACAACTTATGGTTGTATGGACCACTATTTCTGCATGGCTCTCCAGACAAATGGTCAGCCTTACCCAGTATCACCCCTACCCCAACCTGGAAAGGAAAACGAGACATATAAGTCTCGCAATATCTCCATCTACAATAGGTGAAGAATTGAACACTTGTAGACACAGCCATTCATTTCCCAAGTTACAAAGCATTGTGGCTTACATGTTACGCTTCTGCTACAAAAAATACAGACCACCAACTGTCACTCCAAGCGTCGAGGAATTGAATCACGCTCGAAACGTAATTTTGCGGACAATACAACAAGTGGGATTTGCTGCTGAGCTAAAAACGATGCACCGTCACAACATGGTGGACAAAAAGAGTTCCATTTCATCGCTGTCCCCCCTGCAAGGATCCGATGGACTTATCCGAGTTGGTGGCAGATTGGATCAAGCCCCACTCCCTTACAATGCAACGCTCCAGAGTCTGCTGCCCTACAATGATCCAATAGTAACAAGTGGAAACGTTGCAGTCGGACGCAACCGACTGCGGTATACTCGATACCAGTATTAAAAATTTTGATGCCCATCCATGTGGGATGTCAATTGCTATCTTCATACCAAATTTGGTGACTCTAGCTCGAAGTTTGTATAAAGTGGGGAAAGGGGGGCTGGGGGCGGTATGGTTGGGCGTGGCATTCAAATTTTTGCGCAGATCTATGTGGGATGTCAATTGCTATCTTCATACCGAATTTGTTGACTCTAGCTCGAAGTTTGTATAAAGTGGGGAAAGGGGGGCTGGGGGCGGTATGGTTGGGCGTGGCATCCAAATTTTTGCTGCAGATCCTTGTGGAATGTCAAATGCTACCTTCATACCAAATTTGGTGACTCTAGCTCAAAGTTTGTATAAAGTGGGGAGAGGGGGGCTGGGGGCGGTATGGTTGGGCGTGGCATCCAAATTTTTGCTGCAGATCCTTGTGGAATGTCAAATGCTACCTTCATACCTAATTTGGTGACTCTAGCTCAAAGTTTGTATAAAGTGGGGAAAAAGGGCTGGGGGCAGTATGGTTGGGCGTGGCATCCAAATTTTTGCTGCAGATCCTTGTGGAATGTCAAATGCTACCTTCATACCAAATTTGGTGACTCTAGCTCAAAGTTTGTATAAGGTGGGGTTAGGAGGGCTATGGGGCTTGGGGCGGTATGGGTGGGCGTGGCATTCAAATTTTTGCTGCCGATCCATGAGGAATGTCAATTGCTATCTTCATACCAAATTTGGTGACTTTAGCTCGAAGTTTGTAAAAAGTGAGAAAAGGGGGGGGGGGGGCGTTATGGGTAGGCATGGCATCCAAATTTTTGATGCAGATCTTTGTGGAATGTCAATTGCTATCTTCATACCAAATTTGGTGACTCTAGCTGAAAGTTTGTAAATGGTGGGGAAAGGGGGGCAAAATGGGTGGGCGTGGCTCCAAAACTTTGATGCAGTTTTTTGTTGTTGCCAGCTATCTTCCTACCAAATTTGGTGGCTCTAGCTCCACAACTCTGGAAGATACACGCATTCCCGTTTTTGACGAAGCGTTGGGGTGGATGGGGGCGGCTAGGGTAGGATCGGTGGGCGTGGCATCCAAACTTTTGATGCAGTTTTTAGGGGGTCATCATCACCTATCTTGGCACCAAATTTGGTGGCTCTAGCTCAAAAACTTTGGGAGATATAGCCATTTCTGATTTCAAAATGCGGGGGGGCTGGGGGCGGAATGGGTGGGCGCGGCTCCAAAACTTTGATGCAGTTTTTGGGGATCGCTACTAGCTATCTTCCCACCAAATTTGGAAGCTCTAGCTCCACAACTCTGGAAGATACACGCATTCCCGTTTTTGACGAAGCGTTGGGGTGGATGGGGGTAGCTAGGGCAGTGTCGGTGGGCGTGGCATCCAAACTTTTGATGCAGTTTTTAGGGGGTCATCATCACCTATCTTGGCACCAAATTTGGTGGCTATAGCTCAAAAACTGAGGGAGATATATGCTTTTTTGACTTTAAAATTCGGGGGGGCTGGGGGCGGAATGGGGGGGCGTGGCTCCAAAATTATTGATGCAGTTTTTTGGGGGTTGCTAGTAGCTATGTTCTTAACAAATTTGGTAGTTCTAGCTGTAAGGATGTGCGAAATATGTGAATTTATCGGTTTTGAGTTATCGAATTTATCGATTTGCCAGCCCCCCAGTTATCGTAGAACCCCCATCTTGACACTTTAATTTACTATCCCATAGATAAAGAGAATTGGAAAGTTTCAAGTCTCTAGCTTGAAGGGTGTGGAAAAAACTTGCATACATACGGACGGACAGACGGACAGACGGACAGACACCATGACGAACATTGCACAAAACCAATATACTAGTTACCTTCGGTATCGAGCATAAAAATGCTGTTGAAAGATCTGCATGAGGACCATATGCATTGCGGTGCCCAAGCCTTACGAACAACCGCTAGACAACAATATTAGATCCTCAACGACAAAACAATGTCAAGGAATATTATTCACAACTGCGTGACATGCAACAAGGCAAGGCCCAAGTTAATGAACCAAATTATGGGTATTTTGCCAGCCGATCGAGTAACACCAACACGCCCATTTCTTACAACAGGCGTAGATTACTGCGGGCCAATAAACGATTTTAATGTTGTCGTGTGCCAGAGAAACCCAACAGTCCGTTGTCAGGCAAACCGCCGTCGCATCAAGCATTTCCTCTTTTATAATGGCCGTCTGCCGGGCAGTGAGAGACATCCTCAATCAACTGCTTAAACTCCGGTTCTGCCACCATTCGAAGCGCATGATGTGTTTGCTAGAAAGGTGCCGCCCCAAGGTGCTCTTCGACTTGCTGCTCAGCACATTGCGACAATATTTAAATTTTGCCTCTTTATTTCCCAAATCTGTAAAATGCTTTCAAATGGCACTTTGGGGTCGAGACATTTTAGGTTTTTTAAACGCGTATATTAAATTTTAAATGAACGGGACATTAGACGCTTTAAAACAATGTGACCAAATGATATAACGAAAAACTGCTGAAATGGCTTAAAATCACAGATACATCTGTTTCGAACCTCAGTAATTTACGTTTTATTTGAAAAAAATTACAAATTGATTGGCATAATTAAAATAAAATATAATATAAGCCGAAATACTAAATTTTTCCACTAAATAACCAACGGTATTGGTATTTGTGTGAAAAACTTTCTGGGTGCTCCCATAGCACTTCGGGTGTCGAGCCGACTGCATAGATTTCTTTTTTGTTTGCGCTTAGATGTAGAGAGGCAGCCGAATGAGACGGTCGGTCCACGCAGCTCTGCTGTTTATTTGCCTGTGGGATTTGCGTGTATGGTTTATACAAGTCAGCACACAATTATATTATAAGATATCAAATAACTGCACATAGCTATGTAAGAATGACACACAAATTATTAACACAAGTAAAACTAGGTCAAGACGATACACAATAAGCTACATTTATTAACCCAATAAAACTTTAAGCAACACCAAATTATGCTGAACACACAGAATATCGCTGACTGCACAATGCATGCAATATGTCGCAACAGTAGCGGTCAGCCAACCAGGTAGTTCCTAAATTTGCTATTCTGCATTGCAAGCAACTGCTGAGTACACAATTACCTAATTTTAATTGACACCACACAACTGTAAAACTAAGCTATTATTTCCTATAAATATTGTTACCTTTCGTTAATAAATTCAGTGTTCTTAGTACAACTTACAAAGATACATTCATTATTCTCCGCAGTCCACCTGGTTACAAGTGCCAGTTGCGACAACAATTAAGCAGTCAGCTTGTACTGGATGCTAACAATACATACACACCTTTAACAGGTACATTTTGGCGACCCTGAAAAAGGGCTCCTAGGTGGGATCCTGTCTACAACACACCACAGTAATCCCTCTCAGGCCGAACAAAAAAAACACTTCCACCGGGTCGGGAGTAATCAAATAGCTATATACAAACGTGATTCTGGGAGCTTAGTCATTGTCAACAAAGCGACAAAATGAGCACAGAGAAATCACTCGTATTGGAAGATGTCCTAGATGCGCAGGAAGAAATAAGCCAGGAGGTATCAAGGCTTGTAAAGAACACAAAAAAGGACCCAGCAGAGCGGAAGGCAAAACCTGGCTACTACCAAGCCAAGGCCAAAATCCTTGAGGAAAAGTGGACTATTTTCAAGAACAACAATGTCTTGATAAAAAACTCTAAGTTAGAAGAGTCTTACCCATACCACAAGTTCTCCGAAGAGGTTCACGATTTGGTTCAAAAAACCAGAACTTACTTCAAGGAACAAGCTGATATTGCAAATCAGTTTACCAGCAATAGGACGGAACCAAAACCCGCCATTGCTGCAGGAATAGTCGATGCCAAAGAAAACTCAAATGCCAAGCTAGTTGCATTGTGCCGACGCGTCGGCAAAAGGTGATTATGGGCAAAAACTCAAGAGGTCTTTTTGGTGTGGCTACAACGCCCCCGAGTATTTAAAGGCAGAGGAATTCGCTTACCAGCAATTCAAGCAGTGAGTGTACTGATAACATCAACTTACCACGTATTTCCATTCCAAAATTTGATGGTGATACGCTTAAATGGACGCAATTTTTCGATATGTTTTCGTGTATGATACAGGAAACAAAGATGCCAACCATAAGCAAGATGTGGTATTCAAAAACCAGCGTAGTCGGAAAGGCGGAAAGATTGAGCTGTCATATCGATCTAAGGGAAGAGAACTATCTCTACGCATGGGAAATCATAGTAAATGCCTACAACAATCCTAGAGACATCGCATCTAGGGTTTTGAATCGCCTCTTACTGCAACAAACCTGCAGCGACGATGTGAAGTCCTTAAATGAGCTCCACATCACCACCATAGAGTCATTAGCCTCACTGAAGGGACTGGGGATTGACATCTCAACTTGGGATCCAATCATCATTACCCTCCTCAGAAACAAGTTGGATGGCACAAACAAAACACTCTATGAACAATCATTGGGTAGTACAAAGGAAATCCAGCCACTGGACACCATGCTCCAGTTCCTCGAACAGCGAGTTCGGGTCATGGCTACTGGAAAAAAGGCACCTGGAATCTTTAAAAAGGAGTCAAAGAACGCAACATGTGCCACGTCTTCAGGAGCACAAAAAGGATGTCTTTTCTGTAAAAAGACAAGTCATTATTTATATAAATGTGACAATTTCGCGCAAAATCCGTCAGAGAGCGCTTAAATTGGGTGCAAAGGCAAAGGTTATGCGTCAAATGCTTTAAAAATTACCATAAAACAATGGCATGCACAAGCAACTTCAGCTGTTTTAAGTGCAACAAAAAACACCACACTCTAGTGCATTTGGCAAATGTTGTCACATCAGCAGCAGCAGAGCCATTATCACAAGTTGTGGCATCCGCAAATAACCACAACTATAACTTACTTGCAACAGCAAAGGTAGCTGTGCAAGCAACTAACGGACAACAAGCATAATTCAAGGCACTACTGGACTCTGGATCACAAATCAACGTTGTTTCCGAAAGACTTGTGACAATGTTGGGACTTAAGCGTCATGACACAACACTCCGGATTGAGGGCATCGGAGGACAGCCAAGAGTCAGCAAGGCTCGAGTGAATGTCCTAGTTAAATCACTACACAGCAATTTTACGATGCGATTGCAAGCATTCGTATTACCGCATATAATTTCGGATCAACCTGCCCAGTCGATCAACACGGCTGATTGGGGCATGCCGAGCAAGTTACCACTGGCGGATCCAAACTTCAACAGACCAGGCAAAATCGACATGTTGATTGGAGCAGAGCACTGTTTTTCAACACAAAATGTTCCAGTCTGGTCCAATGATGCAAAAAACCGAGTTCGGGTGGATCGTTGCTGGAAAAGTAAATGCTGTAAGTAAGTCGTCAGCCATCTGCGCAGTTGCAACAAATGAGGAAACAAATGCATTAATGGAACGATTCTGGACATTAGATAGCTTGGATACAACAGAAAAACACCGAACACCAATTGAAGCGCATTGTGAAAGGCACTTTTTAGAACTTTACAAGTGGCGGTGGACGGCAGATTCATCGTTCAACTTCCATTTTCTGAACATTATTAAGCCCTGGGAGAGTCCATGGAGATTGCGACCAAACGGTTTCTATCGTTAGAGCGCAGAACCTTCGCTGACACGTGGAAGCAGTACGCAGCGTTCATGGCGGAGTATTAGAAGCTGGGACACATGAAACAAGTGTCACCGCAACAGATTCCTAAAAATCACTACGTGATTCCGCATCATTGCGTGACATATTGCATACAGGCCCCACGGTTCAAAGCGATCTTATGTCTATTCTACTACGATTCAGAACACATAGATATGTGTTTACGGCTGACATTGAAAAAATGTATCGTCAGGTATGGATCAATACGGAAAATCAGTTTCATCAACTAATTGTATGGCGCAACAACTCGTCGGAAGAAATTAAATACTCCCGATTGAAAACAGTCACATATGGCACAAAATCCGCACCATTTTTAGCAATAAAATGTTTGGATCAACTGGCCAATAGGCATATGGAAAGGCTACAGATGGGTACAAAGGCACAACAACGTGACTTTTATGTAGACGACTGCCTGACAGGCACCGACACAATCGCAGAAGCGAAACAAGTTCAACATAAACTAAACAAAATTCTTCAGCCATCGGGATTCAAGCTACGAAAATGGTGTTCAAACAATGAACAAATATTGGAGGGAATTCCAAAAGAAGACACAGTTAACGACGTACAGATCGGAGAAACACTGGAACAGTACAGTGTAAAAACATTAGGCCTTATTTGGACGCCCAAAACGGATCAACTTGGCGGACGAACTCACAGCAGTGCAGCAACAGTCAATACAAAACGAAAAGTCTGCTCGGAGCTGGCACAGATCTTCGACCCACTAGGCTTGTTCGCTCCAGTCGTAGTAAAGGCAAAAATTTTCATGCAACGCCTCTGGGAATTAAAGCTCGATTGGGACGACGAGTGACCTACAAGTCTTCATAATGATTGGAAGGAGTATCGAGACGAGTTGCAAAGCCTTAACTCAATGCGAATCCCAAGGCACGTTTATGATGGTAAGACTCCGATAACGAAAGAATTACACGACTTTGTTGATGCGTCGGAACGTGCATATGGCGCTGCAGTTTACGTACGTGCAACGTACAGAAAAAAACAAATATCTGTTCGGCTACTATGTTCAAAGTCTCGAGTGGCTCCAACAGCAAAACAGTCACTCCCTCGACTAGAGCTATGTGCTGCACTATTGGGTGCAGAGCTTGCTGAAAGGGTTCGACGCGATCTAAGCCTCGACAGCAACACAGTGCCAGGATACTTTTGGCTCGATTCTACGGTTGTCCTTTCATGGCAGCTGACGCCACATATCATTCATTTGTGACGCGAATAGCGAAAATTCAGGCCTTGACAAGCCAGACTCAATGGCAGCATGTATCATCGGCCAACAATGCGGCAGATGTACTCTCAAGAGGAATATCGGCACGAAAACTACATGAGCACAACTTATGGTTGTATGGACCACTATTTCTGCATGGCTCTCCAGACAAATGGTCAGCCTTACCCAGTATCACCCCCAGCAACCTGGAAAGGAAAACGATACATATAAGTCTCGCAATATCTCCATCTACAATAGGTGAAGAATTGTTTACTTGTAGACACAGCCATTCATTTCCCAAGTTACAAAGCATTGTGGCTTACATGTTACGCTTCTGCTACAAAAAATACAGACCACCAACTGTCACTCTAAGCGTCGAGGAATTGAATCACGCTCGAAACGTAATTTTGCGGACAATACAACAAGTGGAATTTGCTGCTGAACTAAAAACGATGCACCGTCACAACATGGTGGAAAAAAAGAGTTCCATTTCATCGCTGTCCTCCCTGCAAGGATCCGATGGACTTATACGAGTTGGTGGCATATTGGATCAAGCCCCACTCCCTTACAATGCAACGCTCCAGAGTCTGCTGCCCTACAATGATCCAATAGTAAAAATGCTATTGAAAGATCTCCATGAGGACAATATGTATTGCGGTTCCCAAGCCTTACGAGCATCCGCTAGACAACAATATTGGATCCTCAACGACAAAACAATGTCAAGGAATATTATTCACAACTGCGTGACATGCAACAAGGCAAGGCCCAAGTTAATGAACCAAATTATGGGTATTTTGCCAGCCGATCGAGTAACACCAACACGCCCATTTCTTACAACAGGCGTAGATTACTGCGGGCCAATCTGGATTCACCACAAACTTCGAGGAAAAAGACCAGACAAGGCATACATAGCCGTATTCTGCTGTTTCTCTACAAAGGCGGTTCATCTAGAACTGGTAAGCGATCTGACCACAAACGCCTTTTTGGGAGCGTTACGACGCTTCTTAAGTCGCCGTGGCAAATGTCAAACAATTCATTGTGACAATGCAACCAACTTCGTCGGAGCAAACAACCAGCTGAAGGAACTGGAATCAACAATTTTTGGGGAGAAGGCACAAGCGGAGATCATTAATCACTGCAACAAGAAACAACTTGCCTTTAAATTCATCCCGCCACGAGCGCCATCCTTTGGAGGCCTATGGAAAGCTGCAATCAAGTCGGCAAAGCGACTGTTGGTAACGACAACCAACACGGCGACCCTTACATTTGAAGAACTTAACACGGTGATCGTCGAAATCGGAGCTATCTTGAATTCACGCCCAATAACCCCGATGTCAAATGATCCTACGGACACCAGAGCTCTCACCCCAGCGCATTTCCTTATTGGTGAAACACTAACGGCTCCACCCGATGTCAACGCCGATCGCGAAGAGAATTCCCTACTGAAACGTTGGGAATAAGTATCCAGAATTAAGCAAGGATTCTGGAAGCAATAGTCAGAGGAATGCTTGCAAGAGTAACAAGCCAGGCACAAGTGGAAAACCGTTAATTCCAATATCAAGTTAGGCATGCTGGTCCTTATCAAGGAAGACAAAATTCCGGTGATGAGCTGGCCTATGGGACGCATTATAAAGACATATCCAGGAATGGATAACCATGTACGAGTGGTTGACATTAAGACGGCCTCAGGCATTTACAGGCTGGCGCCGATCTTTCCGGAAGGAACGGCCAAAAAACGACCAATTATGGAAGAAGAGGATACGGATAAAAAGGATACGCCAGCTGCTCAACGGAGACGGTTGATGTCACCAACCATAACTTCCTCCTGGCTAATTCTGCTTCAAATGCTAACTCTGGTACTTACACAGTCAGGATCAGTGACAAGGTTCGACACCAAACCAGGAGTATATTATGAAAAAATTGGTACAACGATGAGAGCAATATCCGACTGGACCACAGTTATTTACTATGAATTGGATCCATACTGGAGAGACATGAACACGTTTAATTCAGGCTTCAAGGAGTTTCAGTACATATGCCCAGAATTAAACAACAACCACACATATGACGCAATATCACAGCACTATCGACACTTGTATGATGAATTACAAATGGCAAACGGTCTCATGCAACACACTCGGAAACGCCGCTCTCCATTTGATGCAGTGCGTAATATTGCGAACATTCTGTTTTTTAGTTTTAGACGCAGACTATGCCAACAAAATGACTAAGGTCATAGAGAAGGTGCAAACTAACGAGGAATTTCTACTGACACTGCTGAGAAACCAAACCTCAGTACTTGACTCAACCATTAACGTTGTCAAGAAAACAAGGACAACATCGGACAAACGTCTAAAACTACTTGAACAACAAGTAGCCACCATTAGCCAAAGCAGAGGAAAGTACACTGGCGCACGTCTTACGGAAAACTACGTGGCATTGACAACTCAATTGACATTGCTAGCAGCATCTCTTCAGCGCATGCAATCCGAAATAGTGGACGTACTAACTGAAGTTCACCACCATAGAATAAGCCCAATGTTGATCTCCCCTAAACAATTAAGGGATCAGTTGGATTAAATACGGGATCATTTGCCACCAGATCAAATGGTACCCGTGACATCATCCAATGTAATTCAACTGTACAGAATTATGCGAGCAGAAGGCACAGCCACCGACACTCATGTGATATTCAGAGTAATAATACCCCTAGTGTCAACATCGACACTCGAGCTATTTAATATGGTGCCAATTCCAGTGTGGAAAACAACTAGTTGGAGATTGTTCGAGCTAAAAACACCTATTATAGGTGTAAACAACCACAGAGATCAATTCATGGGACTTTCACAAGATGATCTACAACGCTGCCGTACAATACACAGCGAAAAATACATAAGCTTTGATCATCAAGCTGTGTATGATGTAAACAACCGATGTGAGTTTCAACTGTTTACCAACAAGACACCAACGACGTGTCACGTAACTTACAGAACAACCAAAATGGTATGGGAAAAAACACAACAGCAGAACAACTGCATCTTCGCAACACATTCGAAAGTGGAACTTCAAGCAGTTTGCAACGGAACACCGTTAACTATCCAACTACAAAACAGCACGCAACGCAGACATTAGCATCAATACCTTTGGCACTGTCACTAGTCAAATAAGACAAGGCTACGCCCGCTTTGGTGACATTATCCAACCAAACATAACAAAGGTACCAGAGACAACTCTCAACATCTCGGATTACAACGCACAAGACGACAAGGATCTAGATGACCTACAGGTAAAATTGGCAACACTCAACAAAGAAGAGCTGCCCAACCAAATAAGCTCGGTCCAACATCATCACATAGCCGCTTACGCTGCACTAGTGATATCGGTCATAATACTATGTGCATATGCAATGCGGACGCAACGACGATGGACTTGTCCACCGACAGCTACTAGGAACGCAGCAGTCAACCCGTCCGTTTCAACGGCCGGGAGAATGTTAAGTCATATACATTTCAGCACACATTTATATTATAAGATATCAAATAACTGCACATAGCTATGTAAGAATGACACACAAAATATTAACATATGTAAAAGCTAGTTCAAGACCATACGCAATACGCTACATTTATTAGCCCAATAAAACTTTAAGCAACACCAAATTATGCTGAGCGCACAGAATATCGCTGACTGCACAATGCATGCAATATGTCGCAACAGTAGCGGTCAGCCAACCCGGTAGTTGCTAAATATGCTATTCTGCATTGCAAGCAACTGCTGAGTACACAATAACCTAATTTTAATTGACACCAAAAAACTGTAAAACTAAGCTATTATTTCCTATAAATATTGTTACTTTCGTTAATAAAATCAGTGTTCTTAGTACAACCTACAAAGATACATTCATTATTCTCCGCAGTCCACCTGGTTTCAAGTGCCAGTTGTGACAACAATTAAGCAGTCAGTTTGTACTGGATGCTAAAAATACATACACACCTTTTACAGGTACAATAAATCTTCCCTTCCTGTTAAACCGTATGCATAGAAAATTATTTATTACTTACCTACTTAATGGTGAAATCGACTCATCAGTTTCTTTGAGTCGAATTAAATTTAATGTCCCAATCAGATCTTCCCGTAACTTTTTACCCCTTAGCCTTGATCGTTGCTTGAGCAACTACTTAACTTATGAGCCATTTCGTGTCATATGTTCTGATTATTTATTTATTTATTTATATTCAGCTAAGAGCAGCTGACATTAAAATGAAATCAAATTTAATTTAAATTAAAAAATAGTTAAAATAATGAAATTAACTATAGTATAGAATTACTTACAAATCTGAAAATAGTTTTAGGCAGTAATTCAAAAATTAACGTTAAGGCTCTGGGAAATTCAATAAAAAAATTTGTTGCGTGGATTGGGAAAATCCCAGAAAAACTCAATCAGACCAGCTTTAAATTAGTAGTTAGTGGTTACGATTAGATAAAGCAAAGAGGGTAAAAAGTTACGTGAAGATCTAAATATAACAAACTTTATTCTCTTGTATCTTAGTATGCGCACTTATTGATAATTCACTGTACTCAAGTACATTGAAATACATTAAAAATACAATGAAATATTTTACAAGACATAGACCCAAAACACTGCAACAATAAGTACAAGCATGTTGCTGCAGTTAAAATAAACAGTCTAGCTCAAGTGCAAGGGTAATATGATCAAATGCTGAGTCGGCGTTGTCAAACTGACCAAAGACGGAATACATAAGGCGCGTACATAGCATTCCTACTCCTTAAGCTATACCTAAACTATACATAAGCTATACATAAGTCTTTCCAAACTCTAAAATAAAGAATCAGAATGGAAATCAAAGTCTTTGAATACATGACATGGTGACTGTGACAGCGGCAACAAAAGCTGCTGTGTAATAAAAATTTATCAAAAACAAGTAAGAAGGCTCTAGTCGGGAGAGCCCGACTAGAAGATACCCTGAACCCAGTTGCAATATATATGTGAATTAAGTTTACAATTGACTTTGGTATACTGACTTAACTTCAATCGATAAAATTAGATATCTCCGGTGTTTCTTAACCGATTTTTCAGAAAAGTTCTATCGTTACCCATTATTTCAGCCCTCATTTTTACATTTTCTAAATTCGATATTTTATTGTTATCGATTCCATTTGTTTATCGGAAACCAGAATAGCTATCGATAATTTGAAGCAAAATTGTTCTGCTCATGGTATAGGAGAACTTATATACAAAATCTGAAGTCTCTAGCTCTTGTAGTCTCTGAGATCCATGCGTTCATACAGACAGACAGACGGACAGACGGACAGACAGACGGACAGACGGACATGGGTATATCGTCTCGGCTGTTGGTGCTGATCAAGAATATATATACTTTATGGGGTCGGAGATGCTTCCTTCTGCCTGTTACATACTTTTGCACAAAACCATTATACCCTTATTTACCCATTTTATGGGTTAAGGGTATAAAAAAAACATAGTGGCGCATAGTTAATTTTGGCTATGCCAAGACTATGATACCCTTCACACAGCCAAATCAATACTCCCCACTCTTATGTTTCTGTGCAGTTGTTGGTAATTTTTTGCTAATATTTTTACTCTTGAGCGTCATTTACTTGTTTGTGTGCGACAAAAACAACATATTGACATGTAGGTACTTGAAAGTGCACGACAGAGACAACAATTGATGGTACGATATGGTAAATTTGTATGGTGGCTATGTCGTAGAATGCTCCGATCGAAATGAAATTTCATAGTGAACAAACCCGACATGATCTAAGCAATCTGTGAAAGTTTCATCAATATCGGTTCAGCAGTTTGGCCGGAAATCTTGTTGATATGGTAAATTTATACGGTGGCTATATCGTAGAATGCTCCGATTGGGAGGAAATTTCATAGTGAACAAACCCGACATGATCTAAGCAATCTGTGAAAGTTTCATCAAGATGGGTTCAGTAGTTTGGCCGGAAATCGTGTTGATATGGTAAATTTATATGATGGCTACATCGTAGAATGCTCCGATCAGGATGAAATTTCATAGTGAACAAACCCGACATGATCTAAGAAATCTATGAAAGTTTCATCAAGATCGGTTCAGCAGTTTGGCCGGAAATCGTGTTGATATGGTAAATTTGTATGGTGGCTATGTCGTAGAATGCTCCGATCGAAATGAAATTTCATAGTGAACAAACCCGACATGATCTATGCAATCTGTGAAAGTTTCATCAATATCGGTTCAGCAGTTTGGCCGGAAATCTTGTTGATATGGTAAATTTATACGGTGGCTATATCGTAGAATGCTCCGATTGGGAGGAAATTTCATAGTGAACAAACCCGCCATGATCTAAGCAATCTGTGAAAGTTTCATCAAGATGGGTTCAGTAGTTTGGCCGCAAATCGTGTTGATATGGTAAATTTATATGATGGCTACATCGTAGAATGCTCCGATCAGGATGAAATTTCATAGTGAACAAACCCGACATGATCTAAGCAATCTATGAAAGTTTCATCAAGATCGGTTCAGCAGTTTGGCCGGAAATCGTGTTGATATGGTAAATTTATATCGTGGCTATATCGTAGAATGCCACGATCGGGATGAAATTTCATAGTGAATAGACCCGACATGATCTAAACAGTCTGTGAAAGTTTCATCAAGATCGGTTCAGCAGTTTGGCCGGAAATCGTGTTGAAACAGACAGACGGACGGACGGACAGACGGAAATCAATTCCTGAGCTCGTCCTGATCATTTTGATGTATAGTTTATAGGGCCTTCCATCATTCCTTTAAGGCGTTACAGATTCATGACAAAGTCAATATACCCTGTGAAGGGTATAAAAAGAAAGACAACGTGCAGCAGTTGAGATTCAATTGAGAGTGACAACAACAATACCACCACCACCGTCTACAAAAATAGAGGCAAAGCGTGTCAAGCCATCAGCTCATCACGACAAATCGACAAAAAGCGGCAAGCAACTGAAGAACGAAGTAACGACGAAAAAAAATAATAAAATAACATAAGAAAAAAATGATTAATATGAGCGACGACAGAAAACAACAGGAATTATAAGCGACGAAGAGGAAAAACAAGATAAATTCAGAGTGAGTAGAGTGTGACTATGGTAAAGAAAAGAGGCGGTGTGAGAAACAAAATTAACAAGTGGAAACGTTCCTCGATACCAGTATTAAAACCGGTATTAAGAGG
Source organism: Scaptomyza flava (assembly GCA_030179655.1). Taxonomy (NCBI): domain Eukaryota; kingdom Metazoa; phylum Arthropoda; class Insecta; order Diptera; family Drosophilidae; genus Scaptomyza; species Scaptomyza flava. The sequence continues at coordinate 48,775,465 of JARNME010000404.1, forward strand.
CCTGATTGCAAAGGGGTACGGATGCGACAGGAGTGTACGCTGCCTTAAAGATTCTTTGATGCAGATCTATGTGGGATGTCAATTGCTATCTTCATATCAAATTTGGTGACTCTAGTTAAAGTTTGTAAAAAGTGGGGAAAGGGGGGCTGGAGGCGGTATGGTTAGGCGTGGCATCCAAATTTGTGATGCAGATCTATGTGGGATGTCAATTGCTATCTTCATACCAAATTTGGTGACTCTAGCTAAAAGTTTGTAAAAAGTGGGGAAAGGGGGGCTGGGGGCGGTATAGGTTGGCGTGGCATCCAAATTTGTGATGCAGATCTTTGTGGAATGTCAATTGCTATCTTCATACCAAATTTGGTGACTCTAGTTAAAGTTTCTAAAAAGTGGGGAAAGGGGGGCTGGGGGCGGTATGGGTGGGCGTGGCTCCAAAATTTTTGATGCAGTTTTTTGGGGGTTGATAGTAGCTATCTTCTTAACAAATTTGGTAGTTCTAGCTGTAAGGATGTGCGAAATATGCGGATTTATCGGTTTTGACTTATCGAATTTATCGAGTTGGTAGCCCCCCACTTATCGTAGAACCACAATCTTGACACTTTAATTTACTATGCCATAGATAAAGATAATTGGAAAGATTCAAATTTCTAGCTCAAAGGGTGTGGAAAAACTTGCGCACATACGGACGGACAGACGACACACCATGAAGGACATTGCAGTGAACCAATATATTACATTACCTTATATATTACATTCGGTGTCGAGTATAAAAAGAGGATAGCTACCCTAAATTGACAGCTATATACCCAACAACCTCCACCTGCCTGGTCAACGGCTCAGAAGCTACAAACGGAGCTTGACCATTTTAAAGAATAATAATGCAAAAGAGTGCTAAGAAATCATGTTCCACTCACTCACTTGTCCAGAATCTATCCAATATTAATAAAATTCTACCTCCAGCCGAAGAAGAACTACCAAAGAGGATAAAAGAGTGTCCCACGGACTGCGAAGGAATCTGGAGTCCATATTGCATCGGCACTTGCAAGCATTTCAAAATGCAAACACTGGCTGAAAAGTAACAACACTGCCTGTGCGATAACCAGCAACGGAACCGCCAGAGCTCATAGGCCCCGGACAACAGCAGCAGCAGCATTAGAAGACAAAAGAAGAAAATAAGAAGACAACAATAGCACCAACAAATGATGACAGCATAAATTTAATTTATATATATATATGTATATAAATATAGTACATGTAAAACACTAAGTAATTAAGCAAAAAAAATTGGAAAACCTTTGTAACATTTAGCGGAAACATTTCTGCCCGATGAACCAGTACGGCCTGTAAAGTCGTACGGAAAATAGGCGGGGGCGCCAATGTCAATGCGCACAATTAGAAGAGATAAAACTTTTGAAATTAAAGAAAATATACTAGAACAAGTAAGAAAGCTCTAGTCAGGAGAGCCCGACTAGAAGATACCCTGAACCCAGTTGTAATAAATAAATTAAATTTACAATTGACTTAGGTATACTTACTTAACTTCAATCGATTAAATTCGATATCTCCGGTGTTTCTTACCCATTTGGACGAAATTTTCAGCAAAGTTCTATCATTACCCATTACTTCAATCCTCATTTTTACATTTTCCAAATTCGATATTTTATTGTTATCGATTCCATGTGTATATCGGGAACCAGAATAGTTATCGATAATTTAAAGCAAAATTGTTCTGCTCATGGTATAGGAGAACTTAAATACAAAATCTGAAGTCTCTAGCTCTTGTAGTCTCTGAGATCCACGCGTTCATAGAGACGGACAGACGGACGGACAGACGGACATGGCTATATCGTCTCGGCTGTTCATGCTGATCAAGAATATATATACTTTATGTGGTCGGAGATGCTTCCTTCTGCCTGTTTCATAGTTTTGCACAAAACCATTATACCCTTTTTCTACCCATTTTATGGGTTAAGGGTATAAAAAACCATCAAAGTAGAAATAGCATAAAATGGCAATTGTAGAAGGCAAAACAGTAGATTCAACAGCGAATGTAATTAATAAAGTTGAAGTTGAAACGCAGAATCTAAACTGGATAACAGCTCTATTAATAATAATAATAAGTGCATTAAGAAACATTACCACAATAGCAGGGCGGATGGCCTAGAAAATTTTTAATCAAAATCAATAATTTAAGATTTAAATATGAAATCAATAATGAGTAAGATAAAAATTAAAAAAAATTTAGGATGTTTAAAGAATGTGGATTGGCAGAAATTTTTGGACAAAATAAATAAAATCAAAGATTAATTTAGAAAATCTTATAAATGCCTAACCAAATAGAAATATGTATACAAGCCAGTACTATAAACAAGCATGCAGAAAATTTGGTAGACAGTTTTAATCAGGCTAGAAAATTGATACACAAACAAAGAAACAAAGTAGACAAAGAACCGTGCACATCAGTTTAATAATATTAAATATATATTTACGTATGTTTAAGTATTTATTCTTTCATACAAAATTATTATTTATTTTAGTTAAATACATATGTACATATGAAAATATATATATATGTACACATGTATGTAAATATCTATGTATGTATGATCGCCGCTCATATTGGCTCCCGAATCACATTAATAGTCAATCGGTGCCCATGGAACACCACGAGAAGGCCATTACAAATATAATGGGGTCATATATAAATATGACCTATGAGTCGACTTGATATGACGCAATTTAAAAATTTAAATTAATTAAAAATAACAATTCAGTCATATCCACGTTCCCCACTTTAACTACCTTATTCCTTAAAGACTATAAAAACGCCAAAGTATTAAAATGCATATGCCCACTCAAGAGCCCTGCACCAGCATGCAAATGTACATGTAAACAAGTAAGAAGACTCTAGTCGGGAGAGCCAGACTAGAAGATACCCTGAACCCAGCTGCAATAAATATGTAAATTAAATTTATAATTGACTTTGGTATACTGACTTAACTTCAATCCATAAAATTAGATATCTCCGGTGTTTCTTAACCGATTTTTCAGAAAAGTTCTATCGTTACCCATTATTTCAACCCTCATTTTTACATTTTCCAAATTAGAAATTTTATTGTTATCGATATTATGTGTTTATCGGAAACCAGAATAGCTATCGATAATTTGAAGCAAAATTGTTCTGCTCATGGTATAGGAGAACTTATATACAAAATCTGATTTCTCTAGCTCTTGTAGTCTCTGAGATCCATGCGTTCATACAGACAGACAGACGGACAGACGGACATGGCTATATCGTCTCGGCTGTTGATGCGGATCAAGAATATATATACTTTATGGGGTCGGAGATGCTTCCTTCTGCCTGTTACACACTTTTTTTTTTTTTTTTTTTTTTTTAAATTGCTGGGCTTATTTATTGAATCTTTTCTAGTGAATTAGAAAACTAACAATATGTATACAAATCTTATTAATAAATCTTAGCTAACAGTTCATTTTATTATTTGACTGTACTCTGAGTGCGCGTCCCTAAAATTCATCGCTGGGTTGGTAAGTCGTTACGACGAAGACGGGATCGGCTGTTCAGCCCTGAGAGACCTCTCGCGAGATGATTTGTGTGCAATGAGAGCTTACTAAAATATTTTACTTTTTGTTCCGCTATTTCCTCCTTGACTGTTGAGATGTTTAAGTCTTTATGAATGTTTTCGTTTCGAACATACCACGGTGCCCCGGTAATGGTTCACAATTTTTTTGACTGGGCTCTCTGGACAATGTCAATGCTGCTGTTGCTAGCGTTTCCCCCATAACTGGGAACCATAGGTCCAGATTGATTTAGAACAGAGTTGTAAAGCAGGACCTTGTAGTCCAAACTAATGGAAGAGCGGGCATTGATGAGCCAATGGAGGCTATTGGCTTTCAGTTTGAGATGTGTTCTTTTAGCTTCAATGTGCCCAGATACGTTACATCGTTTGCTTTTGGAAGAGTGGTGTTGTTTAACGTGAGCGGTGGACAATCTTGCCTGTTAAGGGTGAAAGTTACTTGCTTACATTTTTGTTCGTTTACCTTAATTCGCCAATCTGATAACCATTTTTCCACGTTGACCAGATGAAGGGCTAGTTGCGCTGTTGCTTGTATTGGGCATCTGGAGCTGAGAATAGCTGTATCATCAGCAAAGGTAGATGTTGTCAATCGGCTGCTTATTGGGATGTCTGCTGTGAAAAGCACGTACAGTGTTGGTCCAAGTACGCTGCCCTGTGGAACACCAGCTTCGATACTGTGTTCGTCAGACATTGCAGTGTTACATCTTACTGCGAACTTCCTGTCGTATAGGTACGACTTAAGCAGCTTATGTGTGTTGTTTGGGAGCATTGTTTTGATCTTATGCATTAGACCTTCCAACCAAACTTTGTCGAATGCCTGAGACACATCCAGAAATATTGCAGTGCAGTATTCTCTATTTTTGAACGCGCTTCGTATCTCTGATGTTATTCTGTTAACCTGCTCAATTGTTCCGTGCTTTTCACGAAAGCCAAATTGGTGTGACGGGATTATGTTATGAAGATTCAGGAATGGATTTATCCGGGATAGCAAACATTTTTCAAAAAGTTTTGATAGACACGGTAATAAGCTTACGACGTGGGAACTGTGTGATATTTTCCAGGCTTTGGTATCATAATGATAATTGACTTTTTCCATCTGTCTGGATAGTGGCTAAAATTGGTGATAGCATTGAAGAGCTGGGCAATTATGCAGATTGCACAGTAAGGAAGCTCAATAATCATCTTTGGGGTTATTTGGTCACCTCCTGGAGATTTTTTTGGGTTCAGTTGCTCTTTAATGATTCTAACGATTTCATTCGGGCGAAACTTGATTGGATCATCTTGAAGCTGAGAGCCGTTTGAAGAAGTCGGTAGTGCAAACGTATTTGTTGCAGGGTTAGGTTGGAACACTTTTTGGAGATGAGTAGCAAATGTGTTAGCTCTTTCTTCATCGCTGCGAGCCCAGCCGCCTGCGAAGTTTCTTATAGGCATTACTGTTTCTGTTGGTGAGCTTAGAGTTGGGTGAGCTCTCCACAATGAGTTTTTCGTACTGGTGGTTGATAATTGCTCGATGTAACGGCGTTGAGCGCGCTCGTCCTCGATTTTTAACGCTTTGGTGAGTTTACGTGTGGCGTCTTTTAGTTTTTGCTTTGCCGATGGCGATCTGTTCGATTGCCAGTCACGTCGTGAGCGCCGCTTTTCAAGAACGAGCTGTTCAATTTGTAGATTTGTTGTCCTTTGGTTGTGTATTGTTTTTGGTATTTGAGGCGTAGCGGCGCGAGCTGCGGCGACGAAGACAGTCTCCAGAGTGTTAACAAAACTATCAATGTCAGCTACATCAACGAGACGTGGCTTAAGCTCAATGTGTGAGCTTATATATTTTTTGTATCTGAGCCAGTTAGTTTTATGTGAAGTTAACTTACCGGGTCGATTTATGAAATCAGGGTGTCGTTGCAGATTTATGAGGACTGGCGAGTGATCGGATGATAGATCCGAAAGGCACTCTGCACTTATCAGTCTACGCGAAATGTTTTTGGTAACTGCAAAGTCAATCAAATCGGGTAGTTTTTTGGGATCTGTCGGCCAGTATGTTGGTCTGCCAGGAGAAACGTAGTCGAGCTTGTTGTTAGCTTTTATAATTGCATTGTAGAGCTGCTTTCCTTTTGGATTCACGAGACGAGATCCCCAGTGTGTGTGCTTGGCATTGTAGTCTCCTGCTGCTATAAAGCATTCTCCTAGTGAGTTAAAAAATTCCATGAATTGGTCTTCAGATATGGTATAACGCGGAGGGCAGTATACAGCGGCAAGAGTAAGTTGGTTCCCACTGTCCAAATGTATTTTTAGAGATGTGGCCTGTAGAAAGTTTTCAGCAAACTCTTTATAGTAGTGGTGCTTGAGGCGGCTTCTGATCAAAATACAAGTTCCACCGTGTGCTTTACCATCGGGATGATTTGTACCATAGAATAAGTATCCACTTATGTTAAAGTTATATTTGTTTGTAAGGTGTGTTTCGGAAAGTAGCATTACGTCGATGTGCTTATCGAGTAGGAATTGAGCTAATTCAAGTTTATGCTGTGAGACGCCATTAGCGTTCCACGTAGATATTCGTATCTCAGCGATTGATTATTTTGACTGTTGTGATACAAGCATTTGTATCAAGAGATTTTGATTACGCATTAGTTCCTGCATAGTTGTTTTCATGAATGACATAAACTCGTTCATGCTCTGCTGCAGGGTACATACGAGTGCTTCGAGGTTACTCTGTTGCTGCTCCTGTGCAGCGTTTGTGCTCACTTGTTTTGGTTGTAAGTACGGTGTGTTAGAGGCAGGAAGAATCAGTCTAGATCTTAGGGCGCTTGCATAAGTTGCGTTATTGGTTGAGAGCTTGGGGCCAAGTGAGGATCTGGCTGCAGATGAAAATAAGACGTCTGGGTTGTGTTTAGATGGAGTGAAGGTAGTCGGTGCGTGTTGCGAGCGTACAGTGGTACAGAGCTGATGGATACGATTTTTAAGTTCCTTGTAGACTTGGCAGCCTCTGTAGTTGGCTGTATGCTTGCCTTCGCAGTTGTTGCAGAATTTTTTGCTAGAGTCTTCTTTGCTTTTTGGGCAACTTGCGGAGCTATGCAGTTCCCCACAGTATACGCATACCGAGCGCAGTGTACAGTATGCTTTTGTATGGCCGTACTCTTGGCAGTTCATACATTGTACCGGACCGTTACGTTTGTGCGGTTCTTCTACGGTGATTCTTCGGTGAAGTAAAAGCTGAAGTTTGTATATTGAGTGCACCTCGTTTTTTTTAAGCATCTTCGTTTCTGGTTCAATTTCTATTTTAAAAAGTGGTTGCGGCATCCTGTTCCTGTTTAAGATGTTTATGACAGTTTTTGCTCGAAATCCTTTCTCCTGCAGCGCCTGTTTTATTTCTTCTGGTCTTACATCAGGTTCTATGCCTTTTATTACGGCCTGCAGGCCCTTGCAGCTTTTTAATTGATACGTATAATAATTCATTTTTTTTTTTCGTTTAGATACTTTATGAGAACTCTGTAATTATCTTCCGACTTTGTCTGGACTTTAATTTCTTGAATTTTACCCTGTACGAGAGGAACTATGTAGAAACTATCTTTGCCTATGAGCTCGATAACTTTGTTAACAAAAGCACTGGAGCTTTTCTCGCGTATATATATTGGGGGTGGCTTCGGCTTTTTCGTGACAACCCCAACGCCTTCAGAAAGCAGATCATCTGTGTTTTCTGCCAAGATGTAAAATCTATTGCTATTGTATGTAGTATCATTCGAGGGTATATTTAAATTGCTACTGGTCATTTTTGGTTTATTCGTAGAATTTTGCGGACTTAGCTTTCTTTTGATATAAATGTAGCGATCCATACCAGTCTGCGTAGCCGGCTTAACATGTTTGCTGTTTGCAGTTTGATTTGCTGACGGCGCAGCAGTCGTTGTGCTTGTTGAACGGGAAGTAGGTATCGGTGCAGTTGTGGTTGTAGTCGCTGTTGCGGTACCTAGAGAGGGCGCAGCACTTGCAGTCGTTGCTAAGAGAGACGGGGAGCACGAAAGTTTTCGGTCGCGTGCTGTGTGCAATACTTCATTTGTCGGGTTGGGTGTTGCCGACCGCGCGCGGTCGGATTGCGTTGACTCGGTAGATAACAGGGACGGAGACGGTGAGCAAGAACGTTCTCTGGCACGCGCTGTGTAAGAGAGTTCGATTTGCGGGTTGGGGGTCATTGACCGCTCAGGCTGCTCTGAAACTACGGAAAAGTAAGCGTTGCTCAGCCGACGACGCTCGTCTTGCTCGCGTTGTCGCTGGCCACAATTCTCGCGTTGACTCATTGGCTTAAGCGAGGTGAAGAATTTGTTAGTGTCTATTATTTTATATGTTATTATTTGTTAAAAGTCAATTGTTTTGTTTGAATTGCAGATTTTTAAAAAGCAATTTGTGCAGATACATTGCACTTAGCTTCTTTTCGCATAAAATATTTATTTTATTAGCTTCTATATCACTGCACTTTTGCGTTTGGAAATTAATTAACCGGACCACGATGAGAAAACACGTCTGCATTCGACGACAGTTGAATTTTATTCTGTTACATACTTTTGCACAAGACCATTATACCCTTATTTACCCATTTTATGGGTTAAAGGCCTCTACGCAGATGCTAGTACATCGCCCGTACCGTAGAAACTTTATATAAAAAAAACAGTCTCGTACAGCACCCGTGCCGTATTACGAAACACTGGTATGCAGCTCTGTTAGTCACAAGGAGTAGCTTAGTGTTGAACAATGAAAATGTTAAATAAAAGCTGTGCTGTTGTTACTGATGGAATCAATGTTCAGCAATTGTTTACGGGCCTTAAAAGTGAAACAAGATGTCGGCAAACAATAGTAGATTCGAAAATTTTAATAGGGATTCGGAGAAAATTGCTTTAATAAAGGCAATGGAACGACGGCCAGTCTTGTGGGGCATTACGAGCAAGTTGCACTTTAATAAAGTAATCGTTAAATGCGCTTGGGAGAAAATTGGAAATTGTCGGGCTAGAGCTGGCATATACATTTTTTGAAAAATTTTAACAAAGTTGGCCTGATTCAGTCTAAAATAGAGCCATGTTTTGGCGGACAATGCTGCGCAAGAAGTACTGAATAAAAATATATTAATTAAATAATAAGATACAATTTAAATTACATACAAAGTTTATTGTACTGGCACTGGTCTATTATAGGGTATAGATCAGTTAGGTGAATTTGCTTTGAGTCTTTTGAGTGGTTTCAGTTATGATTAGCATAATCTTTGGTAATCTCAGCTCTGCCCATTAAATATGGGTTCACTAAAATGCGTCTTGGTTTTGCAGCCTGCCTTCTTTTTAACAATCGCCAGCAGCAGGGCGTTAGCTGTACCAATAAGTATATAGTTATTGGTTGTACTCAATCACAAAAGTAGCGCGCTTTGAAAGTGAATCATTATTTTGAATTTAAGTGCACAAAACACAATTTCACTTGCGGTTAATTTAGATAAAGTTATCAACCAACCGCCACAATATGTGCATTTTTTAACACTGCTCGTTAAGGTCCGTAAAACTCATGTATACGGTACGGGAGCTGTACGGGGCTCATGCGTTAAGGGTATAAAAATCATTTTGTAGATGTTGAGAATGGTCAGGTTTTGCTATTGACGGTCACCAGCAGATCAATTAAGCGCACACATGCATACGCATAAAATATAAGGGAGAAGCCCTAATAGTGAACACCCCTAAGGTTTTTGGGATATTAAATTGTCAGAAATCAACGTAAAGCTTAGCTGTTGGTATCGTAGGAAAGCTAGTTCAATTGCCCATCGATCAGTGTAAGGCATTATACACATTTCATTCGTTTTTTGAAAGATATATAGGATTTAATGAAAAAAGTCAAAATCACGATTTTCGATAAAGTGCCCCTGTAGTAGTCACTCCCCTTAATCTTGTCAAAATAGAGCCAATAAAATGAAATAAAATGCCAAATCATTGTTTTTATTTATGCTTTTGTATTTTATGCAATTAAACACTCAAAAACAACCGAATTTAATAATGTATTACAATTTATTACTCGTAAAAAACAGTATCGCCAGCGATGCAGCGATGTATCGATTAAAGTATCGATTTATGCATCGCACGCTCAACATCGCACACACAAGAACAATAAATTTTTAGATTGCCCAGAAACTTGTTTATGTTGTGCGCAGATGACGTCACAGTGCATGTGTTGAATATTTGCCTTGGTTATATGCATCATATGTGACGTCATCTGCGCAATGCGTTATCTGTCTTAATTGTGTCATGTTGCTATTAAAAAGGGCGCAAACTTTTAAGCAAATCGCACACACTTACAGCTTGCGGTCCCCTAGTTGTGCATGTCTTCAGCACTTTCAAAATTTCATCATCACTTGCGGCTTCTACGTTATTTATTGCGCTCACAACTTTGCCAACATATCGTACCAAATTTGTACGTGGCATTTCAAATAAACTAGCAACTTTTCTCTTTGATTCTTTATTTATTATGACCATTTTAACAGCACCGAGTAATTTTCGTGGCGAAATCATTTTGGCGCCCACACGCAATTAAGACCAACGCGAGAGACGCAAAGTGATACGATAGTCGATACAAATATCGATAAGTGTTAAAGTGTATCACATCGTATGTGACCAGAACACGCAGAAACATAATTTTACATTTATTAATGTTAAACCCAAAATATTGAACAGAAAAAATTTTGGATTACAGATTATGAAAGGGCAAGAAAAAACGATTAAGAAAATTATTTATTTCCCTTTGCTGAAACTTGAAATAATACAATTCCAACGCGTTGAAAAGTTACAAAGCTTACGTCGAAATATTGGTATTTTAATTTTAGTCTCTGGTGCATCCAAATCTTAGTATAAACACCAGTAGACTACATAAAAAGCAAGCCGGCACTAAGAGCTATCAATCACAGTGATTAGACCCCGCTAGCATCAAAACTCGCCAAAATATTCCGGTTGACCTATTTAGGGGCTATGACCGTCACTAGGGCTTCTCCCTTATATATTCATGTGCACGCACACATCAAAAAATTCGTTTTTTTCTGCCTCCACCAAAATGACAAAGCCAAAGCAATTCTGTTTTGCTTCAACGTACAAAATGCACGAAGCTAAAACACCCTTTGTACCAATATTGAATAATAGCCAATTAAAACTCAAAAATTTACTTTTTATGTATATATAGTTTATTTTCGATATATAAATAAAAAACATGAACATAAATAATATTAAAGTATCTCAAGTTTTGCTATTTATTTTGACAAAGTTCACATTGTTAGACTCCTTAATATTCGATTAACAATGGCTGATGGCTTTTATTCGCAAAGATTATCTTCGGTTGTTCTCTAAAAACGCGCGCGCTTGTCAGGAAAGTAGCCGGAAGAGAGCGAGGCAAGGCCAGTGTGGCCGGGCCACACTTTCTGATAAATCTTAATACTAACATCTTAATACATACATTTACATGTAAAGTATTTAATTTAAGTAATATTTATATTTAATTTCTATCGATATTTATGTATTTACATGTAAAGTATTTAATTTTTGCAATATTTATATTTAATTTCTATCGATCGTTTATGTTATGTTATGCTCGTGTATACCGATATATTGTAAGCTAGTGCTAAGGCATCGATGTTAGTATTAAGATTTATCAGAAAGTGTGGTTCGGCCACACTGATCTTGCCTCTGTCTCTTTTCCGGTTACCCTTACGCTGACAACATGTACATATATGTAACAGCTGCCGAAAAGAATCGATTAAACTATTAACCATCCTAGATATTTATATAAATAATTAAGCGTGTTACATACAATATTAAGTTTATACTACCCTTCCAAGTTGGACTGCATTAAGCAGACTCAAGCAGAAGTCTGAAGTTGTCGATTTTATATTTTGTGCGGCAGTTCTGTTTTGCTTCTTTTGTGAATACGCAAACACACACGCACACTAATAGACTTAAATAGCGAACATGTTGAATAGGAGTATGAACAGACGAATGTTGAGTGTTGGATACCCTAAATATAATATAAGTGCTATCGTTAATATGTAATTTAATAATATATTTGTTATAGTTGTTAATTTTGATTAGAATAAGTTAGCACTAACCTAACAATTGAGAAATTGCTAAAAATAGTCTAATAAAATAACATATTTCAATGTGATTAACTCTTCGCGCGGCAAACTTGATAACGTAGCAAATAAGCTTCTTCGAAATAGCATTTTCTTGTGGTGCTGTTTGTGGGCATACAAAAAGGAATTCATAGATTTCTGGGTGTTTACACATTTTTGTTGCTGCTTGTAAAATATGCTTTATCTTAAATGTATTGTTTTGATTTGATTTAATAATATGTTAATAGAAAAGAAATTTATTATGTAATCATCAATCATAGATATATTTAAATATATAAATAATAGGGCAACATTTTAAAATTATTTCATATGTGCTTTTTAATAAAAATAAAAAAAATAAGAAAGTCTTAAATATATACACCTGTAAAAAAATAAACATATCATCAAAACGGAGACAGGTTCTTGTACACTTGACATGCATACAAATAACTATTAATGCATAAATGTGAGCGCAAACATTCATTCACTGTTCAAATTTAAAAACCCCACCCCAAAAACAACAAAACCATCACACGCAAAAATAACAAAACCATACACGCATATAAACAGCAGAGCTGCGTGGACCGACCGTCTCATTCGGCTGCCTCTCTACATCTAAGCGCAAACAAAAATAATTCTGTGCAAGAACTCGAGAGCTTCCATTCGGCTTGACACCCGAAGCAGTGCTGCAAAATGAAATTTTTTTTTATACGTAGCTTGAACTAAAAATCTACGTATTTTTACGTAGCCAAAATTTGGTCAAATACGTAGATCTACGTATTTTTTTTAAAGTCAAACAAAGCCAATTATAAAGGGTATTTTAATTATATATATGCCATATTTGTTTACATATAAGTTTTTATTAATAAAATTAACATTTTTTTAATATTTAGGAGTGAATATTTTTATTAAAATAGCTTAGGTGCTCTTTCGATGGCTCAGATGGTATTTGCTTTAAATGGTCTTTTGTGAATAATAATCCTTTTAGGGTTTCTGTGCCTAAACAATTCCTTTTATTCGTTTTAATTAAAGTTATCTCAGAAAAAATTCTTTCAACATTTGCGCTGCTATGCGGCAATGTTAAAATATTTTGAGCAAACTCTGACAAAAAAGGAAAAAGAAGGGAACCATCGCCTTTTTTAATATTTGCAATATACGCCCAAATCTCTACTTCCTTAGCATCTTCCCCAGTAAAGGGCAGATCTGTATTCCGTAAGATACGCCACTCCCTGTCGAGCTCATTGAAATTTCGCGTGCACAGTCCTGTCATGAAAATGCATGTTTATTAGAGGTTATATAAAACAATAAATTTTAAAGTAGTTACCTGGAAATGAAAGTGCAGCTTGTGTAATCGATGGTATGTTGCGTATTAATTTCTTGTTTAAGAATACCGCAGGATTTAAGAACTGCAATTGCTTCATTTTTTGCATGTGTTCGTTGTTAAATGGGAAGCGCTTTTTTATTTGACGAAGACTCTCAATAAAAAACTTAAGACAATTTTGCCGAAATAATAATAAATTCGCACAATCAATGGTTCCGCTTTTTTGAAGAGTTAGGGCAGCCACATTGCCTCCCAAATAAATGTAATTAAAGTCCAAGTGTAGATCGGAATTTTCAAATTCGCAATTCAAAATTTTGATTCCAAAGCCGCTTTCTCGTTGCTATTTTGTTCGGGTTCCTCCTCAGACAATTCTATGTGTTCTGGCTTTATGAAACATTCCATTATTGTTTTATAGGCACGAAAAACGTTCTCGTAAAGCAAATACAGCTTGGGGCTTTCTGATTGCATCTCCAAATTCAGTTCGTTAAAAATTGGCAACACAAAATTCAGAAATTCTAAATAAAATTCAGTGGTTGGCTCGATGCACATTTTTAGAATAGGTTCGGCGGAACGTAATCGGTCGTTCAACACAGCTTCTTGAAAATATAACTTTAATGCCGGTAGTTGTTCCAACAGTCTTTTTACTACTCTTCGAAAAATGATACTAAGTCATTGTGCAAATCAGAGGCAGTGCTGCTGGAGACTTTTAAGAGGCCTAAAAAATTATCTTTAACTTTAAAGTTGATTGCAGTTCTTGCAATAAGCGCCAAATGTTTTGTGGTAGACCTGTCGGTGCTCTCGTCAACGATTAACGAGAATTTGTTGTTTTTTAAACGGTTAATTATATGATCTTCTGCCACTTGTCCAGTAACATGTGTTATAATATCATGAGCTTTACCACGTCCGAATTGTAATTTTGCAGCTATTTTTGAGTCCTTGTCGATACTTCGAATTAGATCTTGTAAATCGGTGGCCAAGGAAAATGGCAAATTATGCTTTGCCAAAAATAAAGACATTTTTATTTCGGCGCTCTTTATGTTGTTTTTAAAAGTAGTTAAAGCTGTGCCAGGCAACATAGATAAAATTGTTGGTTGATGGACGCCTTGAAATTAATGTATTAAAAATATTTATATATATGCATTAAAAATATGTATAACGTTTGTTGAATAAACACTGGGTTTAGTTCCTCCTGCACAAGGACAAGTTGTTAAAAACACAAAAACAACAGACACAAATGAATAAACAAAATACATACTTCTCTCGTTGTTCTTATGTTTTGTACAATTTACGTGATTATCTAGAACTCTTGTACCTGCACCACATTTTAAGTCTATTTTGTAAATTTTGCAAAAGAAAAAATTGCAACCTTTGACGCTTCTTTTCAGCCAGCCGCAATATTTTTTGTCGTGCTCCCAACTATCCGAATATTTCATGTCATAGTGGCGTTTCCGTTTCTTTGTGGAAGTGGTGGATTGCTCCTTATCGCTTTCACTGCTTATAGAAGAGTAGTTTTCCATTTGAGATCAATATAAAAACAACCAAACTTTAGGAACTTTTTATCGCGACAAAAATTTACATGTGCTGCACGGCTGAGAATAATGAATATCGTTGCCAGCCTGTTCTTTCTGGCAACATTAGGCAACATCTTGACTAAAGCCTGCTGCTAGCACACTGTTAGTGTTGGTAAATTGCAAATTACTCGTTTACTTTTAAATTAAACATTTAAATTCTTGTTTTGTACAATTTAAAAAAAATACGTAGATTTGGGAGCTCTATACGTAGATACGTAGATCGGGGCTGAAAATACGTAGATCTACGTAAAAATACGTAGATTTTTCAGCACTGACCCGAAGTGCTATGGGAGCACTTAGAAAGTTTTTCACAAAAATGTACAGCATAGGCGTTCCCAACAAGCCCCGTAAGCAATGATTGCTCTATAATACTTTATTCTTACTGCTAATACTAATAGACACATAAAACACACATATGAAAAAACTTTTGTTATGCCCATATTATGGTATTCAGAATATATCAATCATGACCGCATATACATATGTATATCAAACGAAAGGAAATCAAGTCTATTTTGTATTGAGAAAAAATTAAAACGAATTCATCATTCAGCCATTTGCAATTAAAAATAAGAAATTATTTTTGCACAGATTTTTTGTCCTTAAAAAGTTATACATTTGGCAAAAGTATACAAAATTTGAATGTTGGATTGTTTTTTAACTCATCTCAACTTATATTCCAAAAATCAGAGTAATTGATGAATTATTGAGATTGCTAGAGCAATTTAAAGTCTTCGAAATGAATCAAAAATATAAACATTTTTGGTTCCATTTTTTTTAATAGAAATGTAATCAATACATACAATTATGTAAATATATATTCATTAAAAGTTTGAAGTTTGGCTTTAAAATAAAATTAATTTGAGAAAAATTGATAGTTCAAGGGCAATAAGCGATTTTGTGAAACTCTCATATTACAACAACTTTTTCAGATTGAAAGGTAAAACCAATTCTACGTCAAAAAACTAAATTGTTTCACTGCAGAATATAATATATAATTAAAAAACTAATGAGAAAAAATTTATTTACCTTTGCTGAATCTTGGAATATATTCGATTACAAACGAGTTAAAAAATTAAAAAGTATTGATCGGAGTATCGGTATTTTAGATTTTTTTCTCTGGATTGGCCAAAATTGGTTACAAATATGTAAAAGATTAATTTATTAAACACGAAATCATAAGTTACAACTATGTTAAACGATTATGTTAATATAAAGTAAATTAGGGTGTTCACTTTTTGTTGGAAAAGTGCAAAAGTGTAAAAGTGCAAGCCATCCCAACAACAATTTGTACAGAATCGAGTTTACACTTTGCTAGACCCCTGCCTATGACTAAAATATGGTTGTACTTTTACAACGATTTCAGTGTTAAAAAATGATACAAAAGTGAAAACGTGTTGCACAATACAAGCAATTTTATGGTATTTTTATACTCGATACCGAAGGTAATGCAATGCAATGTCCGTCATGGTGTCCGTCCGTCTGTCCGTCCGTCCGTCTGTATGTTCGCAACTTTTTTCCACACCCTTCAAGCTAGAGACTTGAAACTTTCCAATTCTCTTTATCTATGGGATAGTATATTAAAGTGTCAAGATTGGGGTTCTACGATAACTGGGGGGCTGGCAAATCGATAAATTCGATAACTCAAAACCGATAAATCCACATATTTCGCAAATACTTACAGCTAGAACTACCAAATTTGGTAAGAAGATAGCTACTAGCAGCTCCCAAAAAAATACATCAAAAATTTTCGAGCCACGCCCACCCATTCCGCCCCCACCCCCCGCATTTTAAAGTCCAAAAAACCTATATCTCCCACAGTTTTTGAGCTATAGCCATCGTCAAAAACGGGAATGCGTGTATCTTTCAGATTTGTGGAGCTAGAGCCTCCGAATTTGGAAGGGACGGGTAACGACCCCCAGAGAACTGCATCAAAGTTTTGGAGCCATGCCCACCCATTCAGCCCCCCATTCCCCACTTTTTACAAACTTTGAGCTAGAGTCACCAAATTTGGAATGAAGATAGCAATTGACATTCCACAAAGATCTGCAGTAAAAATTTAGATGCCACACCCACCCATACCGCCCCCAGCCCCTCTTTCCCCACCTTTTACAAACTTCGAGCTAGAGTCACCAAATTTGGTATGAAGATAGCAATTGACATTTCGCAAAGATCTGCAGTAAAAATTTAGATGCCACACCCACCCATACCGCCCCCAGCACCCCTTTCAACAGCTCTTACAAACTTTGAGCTAGAGTCACAAAATTTGGAAGGAAGACACCTGGTGGCATCCCCATCTTCATCGGAGAATCTTTAAGGCAGCGTACACCCCTGCCCCATCCGTACCCCTTTGCAATCAGGCCTCTTTTTACCTGTTTTAATACTGGTATCGAGTATACCGCAGTCGGTTGCGTCCGACTGCAACGTTTCCACTTGTTTTTGGTGTTATTTTGTGCTTTAGGTGCTAAATCAAAACAAACACCTGTTTATTGTGAAAAGGCGCTAAAAGTAGATTAGGGTTGGATTGCTAATTTTCTTATATGTGTGATGAATAAGGAGAGATGCTTTCACGCTTTTAAATTGCAATTTTAAATTTATTTATTTATTGCAAGCAGCAAATTAAATATTACAAATGGCATAATCAGCTCAAACGATAGCGAACAGCTGATTGCGTAAGGTTATCAGACTTGATTTGTTTAATTGGGTGTTAACGACAGCGGTGTTGCAAAGTTACACTTTTGCACATTTGCAACACAAAGTGAACACCCTAAATGGTAATTCGCAACGCAGCTATTTGAAAATCAGCTGGTGCATAGGGAAGTTGCAAAGAATCAAAGGCGGCCATCATTGTTTGGGCTTTTGTTTTGATCGCAAAGTGTGCGATGCGAGTGCCGAAAATTATATGTTGCCGTAATTCGTTTCTCTTGATTTGCTAAAGAACTTGAGTTTGTCAATTTTAGACTTTTGCTTGAATGTACTTGCTGCTGCGAAACATAGAAGGGTAGTATAGTCTTAATATGAGCTTTGCGCAATTGTGATGCTAAACGTGAGATACTTTAGCACAATCTCTATTTTATATGTTTATGTATATTTTGACAATAAAGTATTTTGATACTAATAAGACAAGCTGTTTATAATACAACTAAACCAACGCTTGTATAAACATTTTTTGTATTTATATAGTTAATATTAGTTATCTAAGTATTCAAATTATTTATTTGATATGTTTTTGACTTTAAATGATTATTGGGACAAAGAGTATTTTACTTTGCGCATTCCAAGCCAGCTTGTTTTTTGTTTCAATTGCGCTTTGCGTTCAGAAGCCTGTGTATTAAAGGAGAGGCGGAAAGCAAAAACGGTAAAAATTTGTTAGTATTTGCATGCATGTGCGTTTAGGTCTGTTCGTTAGCTGCACTAGGTTGCCCTAGGGTACACTAGTTCACAAAAAAGTGTTCGATAGCTGCACTTTCTTACACTAAACTGTTCTTCCCTGTGATTTTTAGTGTGCCCTGACTTACACTTTTCTGTACTTTTCTACACCACCAAAAATCACGAGCAGAAAAGTGTAGAACAACAAAACAGCTGTTTTGCGTCAGTTACGGTTTTGAGCTCTTCAAATCAGTTTAACATTGCAAGTTTTAACAATAATTAAAAATGTCAAATGAGTTTATTTTATAACTTTTTATACAATATGCAGAGCCTGAAGTATATTCAGAGAAGGATGCAGCAGCTGCCGCACCCAATGAAAATAAAGAAAAGGCTATTTGTGTGAATTCAAGCACAAAATTCCTCTTGTAGCTGGGAAATGCGTTTGAAATTCTTTATCCGTGTAGGTTGGAAAAGTTTGTCTCAAATTGTCCATCACACAATTTCTTTTTCCTATCGCGAAATCTACCAATTGCACCATTAAGAAATCCTCTTCATCGCCACTTGGATAAGTGCAGCTTGCAATAATTTCATCACCACTGTCGTCATCAATTAACTCACTTATAGTGAAATTTTCATTGTTATTCAAACTCATGTTTGTCATGTCAGTCAGCTGTTGCTTCATTTGCTCTAACTTACACCTTTTTTGTTCGATAGTAGTTCTACACTTTTTTACACTTAAAATTTTCAGAGTTGTATTTTTCGTGTTCTGTTCTGCCCTGCACTACCCTACACTTTCTACTATCAAACAAACCTTTTGTTTCATTCTTGCAGGGCCTGCTGCATTATGGATCACTTCATCACCTAATCAGAATATCTTGCTTTATTCACGGGTTTTAAATAAATGCCACAAAAAGTGGTCAAATTACCCATTGTGGGCCGTGTCAAGATTTTTGATACACAAATTTTGTCTTTTTCTGCGCTATGCCAGTAAGAATAATGAGCACTCATTGCGTACGGGGCTTGTTGGGAACGCCTATGCTGTACATTTGTGTGAAAACCTTTCTGGGTGCTCCCATAGCACTTCGGGTGTCGAGCCGACTAGAAGCTCTCGCGTTCTTGCTCAGAATTATTTTTGTTAGCGCTTAGATGTAGGAGAGGCAGCCCATGATACAATTAACAGGCTAGTGTCATACGAGAGAGCCAGATACCAATGTATATGAACGTGTGAGTGCGACAGAGAGCGCCACGTTGCTCTCTTGATTTTACTCTCTTGCCTCTGTTAGGGAATTGTTTTGCAAATGCGAGTGAGTTAGTCCAAGTTGGAGTGCATAAAGGAAATTCAAGCAGAAGTCTGAAATTGTCGATTTTATATTTTGTGCGGTAGTTCTGTTTTGCTTGTTTTGTGAATACGCAAACACACACGCACACTAATAGACTTAAATAGCGAACATGTTGAATAGGAGTATGAACAGACGAATGTTGAGTGTTGGATACCCTAATATAATATAAGTGCTATCGTTAATATGTAATTTAATAATATATTTGTTATAGTTGTTAATTTTGATAAGAATTAGTTGGCACTAAGCTAACAATTGAGAAATTGCTAAAAATAGTCTAATAAAATAACATATTTCAATGTAATTAACTCTTCGAGCGGCAAACTTGCTAACGTAGCAAATAAGCTTCTTCGAAATAACATTTTCTTGTGTTTGTTGTTTGTGGTCATACAAAAAGGAATTCATAGATTTCTGGGTGTTTACACATTTTTGTTGCTGCTTGTAAAATATGCTTTATCTTGAATGTATTGTTTTGATATTATATTGATAATTATATGTTAATAGAAAATAAATTTATTATGTAATCATCAATCATAGATATAATTAAATATATAAATAATAGGGTAAAATTTTAAAATTATTTCATATGTGCTTTTTAATAAAAAAAAAAATAAGAAAGTCTTAAATATATACACCTGTAAAAAAATAAACATATCATCAAAACTGAGACAGGTTCTTGTACACTTGACATGCATACAAATAACTATTAATGCATAAATGTGAGCGCAAACATTCATTCACTGTTCAAATTTAAAAACCCCACCCCAAAAACAACAAAACCATCACACGCAAAAATAACAAAACCATACACGCATATAAACAGCAGAGCTTCGTGGACCGACCGTCTCATTCGACTGCCTCTCTACATCTAAGCGCAAACAAAAATAATTCTGAGCAAGAACTCGAGAGCTTCCATTCGGCTCGACACCCGAAGTGCTATGGGAGCACTCAGAAAGTTTTTCACAAAAATGTACAGCATAGGCGTTTCCAACAAGCCCCGTAAGCAATGACTGCTCTATAATACTTTATACTTACTGGTGTTAGTGATGTAAGCAATAAGTGTGAGCGAGTGCTATAGCTGATAGCATGTGCATATGGGTTTGTTTAACTTGCACTGTGCGTCTCAGAAGCACTGTTGCCATTTTTTCCAGGGCTTAAAAAGCTAGATCAGTAGAAAATAATAGCCAAAAAGCAGTATCTCAAAGGACACAAGTCAAACAAGTAAGAAGGCTCTAGTCGGGGGAGCCCGACTAGAAGATACCCTGAACCCAGTTGCAATAAATAAATTTAATTTATGTAAGACTTTGGTATACTGACTTAGTTTCAATCGATTACGTTCAATATCTCCGGTGTTTCTCAACCGATTTGGACGAAATTTTCAGAAAAGTTCTATCATTACCCATTACTTAAATCCTCATTTTTACATTTCGCAAATTCGATATTTTATTGTTATCGATTCCATGTGTATATCGGAAACCAGAATAGTTATCGATAATTTGAAGCAAACTTGTTCTGCTCATGGTATAGGAGAACTTATATACAAAATCTGAAGTCTCTAGCTCTTGTAGTCTCTGAGATCCACGCGTTCATACAGACGGACAGACGGACGAATAGACGGACGGACAGACGGACATGGCTATATCGTCTCGGCTGTTGATGCTGATCAAGAATATATATACTTTATGGGGTCGGAGATGCTTCCTTCTGCCTGTTACATACTTTTGCAGAAAACCATTATACCCTTATTACCCATTTTATGGGTTAAGGGTATAATAATTAGCGAATTTAAAATTTTTTTTAATTTCATATAAATTAATTTTTTTAAGAAAATATATTGAAAAGAATTGAAGTGTTCTAAATTTCGTCTGACGTTTCGGCGTCTTCGGTCGGGTAAAAATCCTTTTTGTTTAAGTACTCAGTTACCCGAACTAAACTTGATTTGAACTTGAACTTAGGAAACAGCTGATCCTTTCAACTTAACGAAAAACTCTGCTTGCTGGTTACACTCAACTTAATTTGACTTGACATAACTTAACAACCTGCAGAAAACAGAATTTCAATATCAAGTTCAAATTAGTTTACGTTAAGTTCAAGTAACGCTCATATTCCAGTTCAAACAGCTGATTGATGGCAGCTAAAATGGATGAGCATAGGCTAATTTGTTTTTTGTTTGTATTTTACTATTAATTTTTACACACATTATTTACTTCTTGTTCTATAAATCCCGCTCAAATCTAATAACATCAAAGTAATGACACACAGCTGTTCGATAAGTTCATGCCCGCGGTCGCACTCACGTTCACGTTTAGGTTCAAGTACAGTTCACGTTTTGTTAAGTTCGGGTAATTGCTAGAATTTCACATTCAAGTTAGAGTTCAAGTCAAGTTAAGTTCACGTCAAGTTAAGTTCGGGTAATTGAGACTTAATAAGGTTAAGCAGCTCGGTGGCAACAGGTAATTATGACAGCATTTGTTGTGGCGGCGCAATACGTGCTTAATTTTGCAGTAACTGCAAAACACCCGTGTGGGATTTGTCGAACCCCCGCAGGCAATCCGAAAACTCCGAGCTCTGTAACCAGGCATCTCGGATTTTTTGTTTGTAAATTTCTTTAGGAATTTTAATTTTTTTTATATATTTTAGGTTATCGCCAGAAACGAATATCGAATGTTGACTCACGAGTTGGGACCACCGATTAATTTCGTGTTTTTGTACGATTTTCAGCTAGGAATTAAATTAAAAATTAATGCAGAAATGTTTAAAAAATAATTATTTATTGTTTTTATGCACCGTTTTGAAATTGGTGAAACAAGCCTAAAATTTAACCTATTTTATAAAAAAAAAAAATTTCAACAAAATTAATCAGCCAGTTTTTATGCATGCATGGTTCTCAAGCCTTAATAACTTTTCTCACAGAACATGGCCCCGAACGAGGTATATACCAAAATCAAGCTACATGCATTGAGAAGCTATAACAATTTGATTTAGAAAAATCAATCAGCCAGTTTTTAAGAAAATTAATTAAATGTTAATTAACCTCAAAAAGTTCATGCAAAAGGCCAATCGAGCTTGTAGTTCCTTCATTAACTGAAATATTGCGCAACAAAAAGCTGGCTGCTTTGGCGTGGGCAACATATGACTGTCACGAAGGCTTCCATATTGACAAAAAAATTTCCTTAAGGCCCAATATCTCAATGTCCGGTTAGTCAACTTATTCTAAGTTAAGTCGAATTTGAGTCTCTCAATGTTCGGTTAGGAGTATATGAGAAACACACTAACCGGAAGGCTGGGTCTCGGTTAAAATTTATAGCGTGTCTTTCAAAAATCGATCTACAGCTTCAAAAGCACCTTTATGGCCCATTGTACACTCATCCCAAACAATAAGCTTGAAATCTTTGAGCACAGCAGCAATATTAGATTGCTTTGAAATTGAGCAATGTGGTGTTTCTAAATGAATCAAATTAAATGAATCAAATTGACGATACCGGAAGAAGCAACGGCCAATGCAATTATTTTACTTTGCCGTACCTTTGCCAATAATAAATTTAAAAGATACGTTTTACCTGTTCCACCAGGTGCATCTAGAAAATAGGTTTCTCCCTCTTCTGCTTCAACGCTATGTAGTATCTTGTCGTATACTTGTTTTTGCTCAGCAGTAAGGAGTAGCTCATTATTAACAACAAAATTATCGCAATTTTCATAATTTGTTTCTCTATGATATTCAATATTTCGAACAATTTCCTCGGATCTAATTGGTAGTGGAAGTCCATAATAAGTCAAGTTTTGACCACCAATAGACAGTACAATATCTTCAATGTAAATAAGACATTTATTTAATACATTATTCACAATACTTTCATCAATATTTCTGTCTTGTGAAAAATGAAAGGCTATTTAAATATCTTCTGAGAAACTTCCAAAGCTTAAGAGCATCTGAAATTTGACAAAATACTAACATTATTGCAAAAAGTTCTCGCAGTTTTGTAGGATTTTGACATATGACAGCATCGGCTATAGTTGAATCCCAGTGCTTATCATCTTGACCATTTTCTAAATGAACAGCTAAGTGTGTAATAGCCGGAAAACGTTCATGTATGGGAAATTCAAGGATTCTCCATACCGTTTCTGACCTACTTATATAACGGCCACTTTCGTACATATTAATTTCATTACGTTGGTCTTCAAGAGTAAATGATGCTTGATCACTGCCCTTGTTAACATATTTACAAATGTATTTTATAGACTTTACAGAACTACAATACTCAACATTTATGTGAGCTTCAAATGTTCTCAATAGTACACAGTTATAAGGCACAACCCAACGATTATCTATGAAATTTCCATTTATATAAATTGCATTACCACCATCTTCTCTCGCTCTTCTACGATATAGAGGGTAACTGTCTTTTCCAGTCACAGTTTCTTTAAGTAATTGTCGAGGAAACCTTTTGGTACATTTTCCATTTTTCATGCATGGCGATTTATTATTAAATGCACCGCAAGGACCATAAATCATATTTGACTTAACAATGTTAAATAACAAAAGATCCTCATTTGCGTTTGGTATTTCGGCACAGATAATTTTATCAATTTTTTCTGGTCTTTTTTTATTTTCTAACCAAAGTAGAATATGTATATGTGGTAAGCCCCGCTTTTGCTATTCCACAGAGTACATGAAACATTGCACGCTTCCAAACAAAAAACCTCTTATCAATAGTGACATTAAAGCTTTAACTTTTAAATGAAAAACTCGAGCTATAATATCGTGACAATCATGCGGTTTTTGACCCGGTAATAAAACACTTTTGATGTCATTCCATTACGGATTGCATGTGAATGTTATGAAAAGATCTGGTCGCCCATAATGGCGGACATATGTCATAGCATCTTAAGTCTTTTCATGCATATATCGTGCAGAGCTTGTAAAAGAAGATGGTAAAATTACCATGTGACCAAGTTGAGCTGCGACAACATCTTGTTGGCCTATTGCATCTTGTAGATGTATATAGCTATCTGCTCTGAGTTTCGCTTGATTGTAGCGAATATAATTTAACCTTTCTGTTTCAATTTTAGCATACATATCAACCAAAAACTGACTAAAAAGGGAACGACAATAAATTAAATGATTTATCTCAGATTGACGAATCATTATTTTATAGCTGTAAAAGCTTAAAGCAGATATAATTTTTTATTAAATTTATTTTTTTGTTCCTCCTTTTTTAATAATGGATGCCATTGTGGTATATCCACTGAATAGCCATCTTCGCCATAAGGAAATAGCAAAGGGTACTGTAAGGCATCGTATGATCGATGCACCTCACTTATGCGATGTAATTTATTATTATGGCTTTCAATAATAATATCGCGCTTTTCAAATTGCTGACCAATAATAACTAATAACTAAAGCTACTTCGCTTGATTGAGGTGCATTGTAAAGCTCTGTGAGCACCAGCGGGTGTTCGATCAGCATGTATAATCAATTTATAGTCTTTAGTACTTGTTGGTATTTTATTGAGAGCCATTTTTAGATCTTTAACATAACGATAATGATGATTAAACATACATTGAAGATCCTTTACTACGCTTAAATCAACATTTGAAATATTTTTGCAACGTAGTTGAGCTTCCTTTTCATCATAACCAACAAAATAAATTTGAAGAAACTGCACTTCTTCATTTGGCACAGGTCGGACACTACCAATTAGGTGATACACTTGTCCTTCGACTTTAAAGGTTGACCAACTTTCATTTATAATTTTTGTACTTCCAAAAGAAGTCATTTGAAAGCAGCTGTTATACTTTCTTATACGATCAATGAAATGATCATGCTTTGGATGTCCACCAATTATTAAGCTTTTAAGTGGATCAGGCAAACTTTCATTTTGTGAAAGTTCAACTTTTCCTGCCTTGCAACAGATACCCAAAGGCTCATTTTTCCATTTTAAAGTATTACTATGTTTGCATATCAAACTCATACTACCAAGTTGAGTAATTTTATTTGACTTGTAAGCTATTTCAAAATCATAGTTTAAGCCAGACATGGCTTTAACACTCCATGCACGCAAACGCCTTTCTTGACGTGCATCAGGATTATTAGCCTGATGTCTTCTCACTACAACTCTATGAGCTTCAGAATTATTAGTCCGATCTCTTCTCACTACAACTCTAATAACATCAGGATTATTAACACGATATCTTTTTGATGCTTCTATGCGCTTACCCCTATTGATATCACTATTTTTTCTAATAAACGTTTTTTTACAATTTTTCTGTTTTGCCGGTGAACCGACTACGTCTTTTAACAGGATTTTTAACATTTTCAGCTATACATTCACTTGACATCAGAATCTTGAGTTAATACTTCCTCTAAAGGAATATAATCATCAAAATGTCCATTCATTAATGGACCGGTAAAACGCAATCTTTTTACAGGATGCATATTATTTCCGAATGCTTGTAATAAATTTCCATTTTGAAAAACTTGGAAATTTACAGCTGCGGCTTGAAGCTCACATGCAGTACCATAAGTATATGAGTATGACATAGCGCACTCACATTGTTCAGAAGAGCTATAACACTCTCCATTTGAAATTAAGCTGAAGCAAGCAAAAGTTTGTCAGTTGGTTACAACATGTTCAGCAATATTTTGGCGTATGGTGCCATGGAAGCCTTGCCTACCAAATAAAAGGTAGGAAATAGATCTAAAAAGACAGGCTCCATCACCAATTATGGCAACAACTGAATGCGGCACCAAAACACCACTAATATCTAAAGCTTTAATAGACATATTTTAATTTGGCTGTGAGTCAATTGACTTCACTGTAAAACGATTGTTACAACGTTACAGTGTCTATACGTAAGTATAGAATTCAACAAAATTGAATATACCAACTTATATTTATTTAATAGAATATTCAGACTGCTTAGTTTTATTTGATTTTTAAATACACTAAAGCAGCGTCTATATAACTATTATATAATATGCAAAATAGAAGACAACTATATATAATGTTGCTTCAATTATTAAGTCTAAAATCGACTTTTTAATTTTGTTAAAAAAAAAACAACAAAACAAATTAACAACTTAATTTAAAGTAAGTATGATAAATAAATAAATACTTCAAAATAAGTCAAAAATTGACTTCACTGTACAACGTTACAGCGTCTATACAAAGTATAGAATTCAATTAAATTGAATATACCAACTTATATTAATTTAATAGAATATTCAGACTGCTTCGTTTTATTTGATTTATAAATGCACTAAGGCAGCTTCTATATAACTATTATATAATATGCAAAATAGAAGACAACTATGTATATATAATGTTACTTCAATTATTAAGTCTAAAATCGACTTATTAATTTTGTTGAAAAAAAAAACAACAAAACAAATTAACAACTTAATTTAAAGTAAGTATTATAAATAAATAAATACTTCAAAATAAGTCAAAAATTGACTTCACTGTACAACGTTACAGCGTCTATACAAAGTAAAGAATTCAATAAAATTGAATACACCAACTTATATTAATTTAATAGAATATTCATACTGCTTAGTTTTATTTGATTTTTAAATGCACTAAAGCAGCGACTATATAACTATTATATAATATGCAAAATAGAAGACAACTATATATAATGTTGCTTCAATTATTAAGTCGAAAATCGACTTAATTTTCTTGTGTTTAAAAAACAACAAAATAAATTAAAATACGTTGATCGTTATTTAAATATTTAAATAATAGCAATTAAATTTTATTATAACTTATCATAAAATACGTATTTAAAATGAACTTATATATAAGTACACGTAATTTTAAAGGAATGTATATATAGTATATAATACGAAAATCAGAATATTGAAAAACTCACTGCTTCAAAAAGTAACTTTCGATTTTATTATTATCCTTAATATAAACAATATTAAAAAATTCACTGAAACGAAATTTAACTTTCTTTGATCAAAAAAATGCAAAACCAATTCTCTTACCATTGTATGCAAAAACATAATGTTGGAAAGAGCATTACAGTTATTCCTCTAAGCAACAGACACCGAGCTCTAACATACAACGCTTGCACTTAAGAGCTAGGTATGGCTGGTGCAAATTAGAAAATGACATTCCCTTAACTGCAGCCTCTTAGTTATGGCAAGCTTAGCTTAGTGAGTGCGTGGGAGATAGGAATATTAGAATTTATGTTTGACATGCAGAGCGCGCGCATAAACAAAAGAGTGAGCGTAAATAACAACAAAGACGCATGATTGCATTCAAATTATTTTATATCTAGCGGCAGTCATAAGAGCGACGCGCGCGCTGATTAAGCTTTAAGCCGCTCTTCGTGATGCTGACATACATATATTTTGTATACGAGCCAAGCGAATACGTGCAACTTGCGATGGTTCGAGGATTGAAAAAATCGTGGAAGCAACCAGTGTTCTTCGACTATGATACCAGAATGGACGTGCCAACTCTTTATGAATTAATAAAAAAACTACACAGAAGAGGATATTTTGTGGTATCAATTGTCTCCGATATGGGTGCTGGAAACCAAAGATTATGGAGAGAGCTCGGTATATCTGAAGGTAAAGTATATTCTTATTATGAATGAAATCAAAGATAGTTGTTAATTTTTTTAAATTTACAATTAGAAAAAACCTGGTTTGGCCATCCCGAGGATGAAGATCTGAAAATTTTCGTGTTTTCAGATGCACCACATCTAATAAAGCTGGTTCGTAACCATTATTTGGCTACAGGTTTACATATAAACGGACAAACATTGACCAAGTCGACTGTCGAACAAACTATAACTCACTGTTGTAAAACAGATGTAACAATATTGTTCAAAGTAAATGAGAGCCATTTAAATGTTCCCCTCAACTGTGCATGCTGCTTGCAGTGAGTACCATAAACAGTCATATTTCTTCTTCTTTGTTCTTCTCTCTGTTCTCTTACTGTGGCTACAAAATATAAGAAAACTTTGTTTTGAAAGCAATCGATGCGTAAAATATTAAATTTTTTATACCCTGAACCATGAAATGGATAAAAAAAAGGGTATAATTGTTTTGAGCAGGCAGAAAGAAGCATCTCCAACCCCATATAAAATATATATATTCTTGATCAGCATCAACAGCCATGTCGATATAGCCATGACCTTCTGTCCTTCTGTCCGTCTGTCCGTCCGTTCGTCCGTATGTATGAACGCGTCATTCTCAAAGACTAAAAGACCTAGAGACTTCAAATTTGGAACATAACTTCTCCTAAGCCATAGGCAGATCAACTGTATTTCAAATGATCGATAACTATTCTTGCTTTCGATACACATATGGAATCGATAACAAAAAAATCTCGAATTAAGAAAATTTAAAAATAGAAGTTGAAACTATGCATAACTTTATAACTTCCATGAAAATTTGATCCAAATCGGTTAAGAAACACTGGAGATATTTTAGATTAAAGTTAAAGTCAAGAAAAACTCACTTCTGCAAGTCATGTAAGACACGGGTTTGAGCTCAATTTCAAAAATGGCAAGGATGCGACTGAATCTCCGAAGCGTAAAAAGACTTCGGGTCCTAATCCACCTATTGTCCCACCTATCGTCCCCACAAAGCCCCTTCTGGTGCCCAGCATTGATCAACCTACGGCCAGCCCATTAATGTTATTTAATTCGCCGGCAAGAACCATTACTAATAACCTTTCTTCTGATCCTATGCATGAAATCGGTTCAACTGCCTGTGCGCCTATTGATCCCAATGCAGGTACAACTGGGACTCCCAAGCCTCTTGTTGTTGTGCCATTTAACAAATTTATTTTTGTGTCCAGGCGGGCATCCGATACTTCATCGGATGATGTTTCAGCTTATGTTAAAAGTAAAATTGATTCTCCTCTTATTACTGTTGAGAAGTTTAAATTTAAACACGCCCGAAGTATATCTTCTTTCAAGTTGAGCGTGCCGCCTGAACTCTTTTCGACAATTTGTTCAGAAAAATTCTGGCCGCAGCAGCTTGTTGTAAAGGAGTATGTAAATAGGCGAAGTAAAACGCTATCAAAACGCTAGAGGCCTTAAAACTAAGCGTTCTAAACTATATGTTAACAGCTTATCATTTGATTCACATATAGTAGCACTCACGGAAACCTAGTTAAAACCCGATATTTCTGATTATTCCGTTTTTCCTTCAAAATATAGCTTGTACAGATGCGATCGCTCCTCCTGCAAGGGGGGGTGGTGTTCTCATTGCTGTTGACTCTTGTTTTTCCTCTGAACAGATTCATTCTCTTGATCTTCCGGACATAGAGTTTTTTTGTGTTAAAATATTACTAAACGGCCGTTCACTTTATGTTACTTTTTCTTATATTCCTCCTCATTTTGATACTAACATTTACTCATCCCATCTTAGTGCCATGCAACTTGTTTCGTCATTGTTGACAGATATGGATATGGACAACAGGGGCCTTCAGAACGACCCCAACTGAAGCTCTGGACAATATACTAAATCTCCTACCAATAGACCAAATGGGGAAATTAGTAGCAACTCTCTCTGCCCTACGCATGAGGGAAACTAAGCAGTGTTCCGAGCAGAATTTTTGATACTCTAGTATTCTAGTGGGTAACTTGCTTATCGCCTATAACACGGACTATTGTTGTCCTCTGGAATTCCCCATAACCCCTTTCCACACACTTATCCCCCCAAGGAAAGATTGGTGCTCAGACACGCCAGGGCCGACCGACTCAGTAAGAATTTAAACCGACGGCTCTAAGCTAGACGACTGGGTAGGGGAGGCGTCTTTTGCGAGGAGCTGTCTATCAACAAATCGTTCAACCTTCCTGATCAGTGCAGCGTGTTTCAAGCTGAGATCGCTGCCATACAGGAAGCACTCTCATGCATTTTCGAATGTGAATGCTCCGCAGATAGAATCTGCATATTTTCCGATAGCCAGGCGGCTATCAAATCTCTAAATCGATATCATCCAACTCGATATCCGTCACAAACTGCCGCAGATCTCTACACGAGATGGCAGAGCAGACGAGCTGGCAAGGCATGGCACTACCATGCCTCTCCTCACAGACAAGGAGGGCTGGTGTATCCCCATGGCCAGCTGCAAGCTCAGAGTTCTATCGCACTTCGAACTCGAAGCAAATTAAGGGTGGCAGCTTACCATCACCTCAGGTAGGATTTCTAGGCAAACCTGGCCAACGCGCTGCAAAAAACGCTCCTCAGACCTAATCCACCTAAGCAGATTAAGCTGTGCTGCCGTAATCAGGGCCATTTCGGGGCACTGGCTGGTGGGGTCTCACGCAGCGAGGCTTCTAGCCCCTTCAAATGATTTCTGCAGAAGCTGTCGTGACGAGGAGGAGGAGGAAACAGTTTCCCACCTTTTCTGCGACTGTCCAGCACTCTGCAAAAACAGAAATCGCTATCTAGGGTCCTTCTTTCTATCGAACCTCACTCAACTGGCGGATATTAAACCGAAAAATATCCTGTATTTTATTCAAAACTCGGGCTGGGACCACGCCCACAAGATTGGTGCGACACGCTCATTGTCTGGGTACTCTTTTTTTGGATTAAGTACAAGACGCAACACCACAACGGGCCAACAAGTGGCCTGTGTGAGTGGGGGGCTATCTAAACCTTTCACTACCGCTTCAGCCTAACCTAACCTTACATTTCTTGCTCGGATTTGGGACTCACTGGAAAGGATTTCAGCTTCCTATGTTGGATTTTGTAGTGGTGTTGTCATATAGTCTGATAACTTACAGCCACTATCTCCTAAAATGTAATGATTTTTAAATTAATTCCAGTCTAAATTGTTAGGGCCCTGGCCACATTGCAAGTAAGTTTAAAAACCTAAGCTTTGCGTCGCACACCGCTTGAACATTAAAATATAAATATCCCTCACGGCTCCAGAGTGTTTCGGTATATTCAACACCACGTGATTGTATTCTAATATGGGTGTATTCAAAAGCCCCAACAACCTTTGGAAATTTTGCAATGTCAAAAAATCCAAATACTATTCCCTGCATGAATACCATATTCATCTTAATGTACTTCTTTGCCAAAAGTGCAATGGCGTGCGATACTTTTCTGACGGCACGGCTTGCCGAAGGAACGCTTACTACAGAAAAATAACCACAAGTTATGAGGAAGCTGCAACTTGCATAGCAAGGACATGAGCTCGCCGCGACAATCTCGCCAGTACAATTTTTCGGCGATATTTTGTCGTTTTTCTCGGCGATCTTATGTCTTTTCAAAACGTCATAAGCTCGCGCGATATAATGTCGACATAAGCTCGCCGTCGGCAATGATTCTGAATCTGGAAATTGTATGGCAATTTTACATTTGCTATCTAATTATGATGCAACTTTATAAGAACTTCTAAGACCAAAAGGCAATATAAATTATTTAGATTCTAAGATTCAAACTGAAATTATTAATTGGCTTGGTAATGCAGTAAGGAACAATATTGTCTCAGAAATTAAAAAAAACTCCATTTCAAACAATAACTCTAAATATAATGCTGGGTGAAGCATCGATCGCTATATCGATGCTTCAGAAAAATCCGGAAGTATCGATGTTACTTACTTCGATCTTCGATACATTGCCATCCGCAGACAATTTTTTCCCATCACATAAAAAAAAAAAAACGCGGGATGAGGTAATTTAAAATGTTAGCAATAAAAGTCAAATACTTAGTAATTCGCTTATTAGTTTAGGATTTTGGTGTTGGCAGTAGAGGTGGAGAACTATCGATGGCACTATCGTCACTATCGATGGTTGGGTGTAGAGGTGCAGAAACATCGATGTGTGTGTCCATCGATGTTTTCGATGTTTTGAAAAAAACCATCGAGTGAAACATCGATGTTTAAAAAAAAACACTGCAATTCAAACAATAAAAAAAACTTAAGTCTTTATTATAAACTTATGTATATAAGGTATATATAATATATATATAATAATATAGATAATACATAGATATATATATATATATATATTTATATATATATATTAATCAATATCCATATTGAAATTCCTATTCTTATATAAAAACAAAAGCATATCAACAGCTTCGGGATTCAGTCTTGTTCTGCGGGCTGAAACAGTCTGTCCAGCTTTGCTGAACACTCTCTCTGATTCGCACGAAGAGTCGTGTTGGGTTGCTCATGAGTGAGTGAACAAAAAAGAGTTGTTCACTAAACTGAGCGAGTGAACATGTTCAGCTGTTCACTGTTCAGTTGTTCACTGTTCAATTGTTCACTGATCCAGTTGTTCACTGTTCAGTTTTTCACTGTTCAGTTGTTCACTGTTCAGTTGTTCACTGTTCAGCTGTTCACTGTTCATGTGTTCATTTACTCACTGTTCAGCTCAATTAAGCAATGAGCTACCAAACATATTCCAACACTACTTTTATTTTAGACGTTGGTGATTTTGTGGAAAAATTTTGTATCTTGATTTATATTTAGGGTATTCAGTAGCTATGCTATGTGCGTAAAGTACTAAAGTGTTATATGAAAGCTTTACAACAAACACACAGAAGCATTTTTAACACAGCAAACATGCCTTTGGGTATGTTTGCTACTATTGTACTATGTGTGTTATTGTGTGGTTGCCAGACTATTTATAAAAACAGCTGCTTTCGAGATTATTAAATTCGTGAAATTAGGTCACACTAGGCGAGTTTTGGTTGTAAAAGTAAGTAAATTTTATTAATTATTAATTTAAAAGACTAAGCTGATGTTTTTAAAAGTGTCAGAAGCGACAAAAGCAAATAGAGTGCGGGAGAATGATATAAAACGCTTTATTTTATTTTATTATTTTCAGTTTAACAATTAATCAATTCAATTTAAATATCGATTGTATTGTTATCGAACTGGCAAACAGCTGACTTAGCACTTATACGACAAAAGAAACGTAAAAAGTGCACTCACTAGCTACACTGTATAATATATAACACTTTACGCACATAGCATAGCTACTGAATACCCTAATTATATTTTATTTTAATAATGCCAATCTATTTGTATTTTTTTTTTTTTTAATAAAACATAATTTACTGAAGATCGGAACAGATGTATCTGTGCCTTAAGCCATTTCAGCCGTTTTTCGTTATATCATTTGGTCACATTGTTTTATAATACGCGTTTAAAAAATCTAAAATGTCTCGACCCCAAAGTGCCATTTGGAAGCATTTCACAGATTTGGGAAATAAAGAGGCGAAATGTAAATATTGTCGTAATGTGCTGAGCAGCAAGTCGCAGAGCAACTTGTGGCGGCACCTTTCTAGCAAACACCCAACCGCAATGGAGCCGGTTGTCCGGCAAGACGATGTGACTGCTAATATTGATTAAATAAATGGACAGCAACGCATGACGGCGTTTTTTCAAAGGCCGATAAACGCAAGCAGAAGTTAGAAGATTGATCGGCAGGTTGTAAAAATTATAGCTAAAGGGCATCATGCGCTTCGGATGGTGGAAGAACCGGAGTTTAAGCAGTTGATTGAGGATGTCTCTCACTGCCCCGGATATAAGCTTCCTACACGAAAAACAGTTACAAATGTTTTGATGCCGCAAATTTGCGAAGAGCAGACGGCCATTATAAAGAGAAAATGCTTGATGCGACTGCGGTTTGCCTGACAACGGACTGTTGGACTTCTCTGGCACATGAAAGTTATATGGCAGTGACTGCCCATTTTATTGCAAAGCAGTCGACAACATTGAAATCGTTTATGTTGTCCTGCGAGCAAGTTGAGGAAAGCCACACATCCCAAAATTTGGCAGACAGATTGCGGAAGGTTGTAGTTGAATGGAGCATTGAAAATAAAGTTGCTGCTATTGCCTCCGACAATGCATTCAACATTGTTGGTGCTATAAAAATAGGCAACTGGCGTTACATAACGTGCTTCGCACATACCTTAAACCTTACTGTGCAAAAAGGGTTAGAAAAAATGAACACAATTCGCATGAAATTCAGTGCAATTCTATTTTTTCACCGAAGTACAACGGCATATAAAAAGCTTAAGGACACCCAAGCTCAACTAAGACTCCCGGATGTTAAGCTTGTTCAGGATGTACCAACTCGCTGGAACTCAACTTTTAAAATGTTTGAGCGACTGATAGCATTGAAGGAGGCGGTTATGCTGGTGGTTTCGCTTCTGCGACCCGATCTGGGCTTAACCAATCAGGATTTCGAAGCTATTGAAGAAGTACAACCCATTCTTCAACCGTTTTTGCAGGTGACAACCGAACTTTCGGCAGAGAATAATGTTACTCTATCAAAAGTGATAGTGTTGGCAGGAATTCTGCAAAGAAAGATCGGTAGTCTAAGTTTTGGGCTAAACGAGTCAGCCGCTGCAGTGGGAACTGTCCTTCAAGGACTTGGAGTCAAATTCATTGTTCGCTGAAAGCACTGTGTTGGATCCCCGATTTAAAGGGCGAGTTTTTAGAAACCCGGACGCTTTTAAAACCGCGGTTTCTAATATTAAAAAAAAACATCCATCGCCATGCCAATGACATGCCTGCAGTATCCGTTAAAGATGAAATAGTTAAACAAACAACAGAAGACGGTATTTGGAAGGAATACGACGAAACCTTTCAACAAGTGAGCAAGTCGTCAAACAACACAGTGGCATCCTTTCGAGAAATGGACAAATACCTCTCCGAAGAGTATTTAAATCGGAAGGAAGATGCTTTAAAATGGTGGGAGCAAAGAAAGGGGCAATATCCACACTTACACTCATATATGATGAAACGCCTATGTTTATTGGCCACATCAGTGCCATGCGAAAGAATATTTTCCGGTGCGGCACAGACAATTACGAAGAGGCGAACACTTTTAAAGCCAACGCAGGTGAACAATCTTACGTTTTTGCATAATAATATGTAAAAGATGGTGAATGGTAAGTCTTTAGATTACATATTTTATTTAACATTAAACTAACTCATATTTGTTTCAGCTCAAACGAATTGCCTGCCAATGGCAACATATCTTTGGTCCGAAACATTTAAGGGAAGGAATAATTTAAATCAATTTGTTTTTAGTTTTCATTTATATATTATTCCTTATATTTTTATTATTTTAAGTTTCATGAGCATTGAATGCTGAATTTAAAATATTAATTTATTTAATAATAATAATATTAGCTATAATACACAAAGAATACTAAATCTAAGTAACTAATAGAGCGCTAGCGTCCAGGCCTTCAGCTATTAAATTTAAAATAATAAACTGAAGTTCCTTATTTTCGTTGAAAAAATATATGAGAAAAGGTTGTTAATATTTTAATTGGGAGTTTACATTCAATTGGGTATGCATTGAACAGTGAGCAACTGAACAGCTGAGCAAGTGAGTAAGTGAGTAGTGAGTAACTGAACAGTGAGTAGTGAGCAACTGAATAGCTGAACAAGTGAGTAGTGAGTAACTGAACAGTGAGTAGTGAGCAAATGAGCAAAGTGAGTGAGTTAACTCACTTCGAAAAAAAGAACAAGTTAACATGTTCACGAAAATGAGCAATGTTTACCCAACACTAGCCCAAATCTAGATGTGTGTCAAGATAGCAACGGTCTGGTGATGCACCACTAAAATTGAGTTGGCAGCTCTGAGTTCCGCTCTGTTAGGTATACACTCGTTGGTGTACAGGGCTGAAATGTAAAAAACTTGTCTTTTGTCCCCATTTACATATATGTTTATCATCATGGAGCGGTCCGGAAAATTCCACGGTAAATTTTTAAGTGTAGAGCTGGAGCTTTTCGATTAATAAATACATCGATTCTTCAAAAACTAAATGAATCGATTTTTACCGATGTTAACAACGGTTGTCTGCCAGCTTCGTTTGCAGATTTAGCAAATATATGAAGCAGATAAAAAAGTTTATAGTTTTAAAATCAAACGCAATATGGCTAGTTCAAAGGCGCACCAATTAAATTTGATGTGTTCTTTAAATGCAGCTACATTTCAAACGACAACGACGGCGCCGAACCTCACAACAGTCTCTACCATTGCAAATAATTTTCGAGAACTTGTCAAGGAGCCCAAGGAATTGGACGAGGCTTCCAACTATTTGTATCAGGCACTGCTAGATGATGTAGTGGCCGGCATTTTCATAGAAACACACCATTTGCGAAAGACAGGGAATCTGGCTGCGCTTGATGGCGCTATCGAGGAGAATCCAGAGTCTGCGTACCACATTTGCGAAATACCGAATTTAGACATTTTTGGTATATCTACAGCTAAAAAGCAAATGGACTGCACATGTCCAAATTGTGATCGATTGGTAGCGGCAGCCAGATTTGCACCACATTTAGAGAAATGCATGGGCATGGGACGCATCTCATCCCGCATTGCTAGTCGACGGTTGGCGACCAAGGAGGGCTTAAACACTAGCTCCAGCTCAACATCAACTTATTTGCACTCAGGTGGTAATATCGGCGGTACCGACGACGAAGACGATGTGGACTGGTCGTCTGACAAGCGCAAAAAGAAGACAACACAGAGTTCGCGTAATAACGGATCAAAAAAAAACAATGGGAAAGCATTCTAACATAGCGCTGAACTTGATGTTCATAATTGCTAAATGCACACAATTATTGATAAGTACATACTGCAACCATTTAAAAAGAGTGGCACAATTAAAAACCAATCAAAACAGAAATTTATTGGCATATTAGTTGTTACAGAATTCCATATACCGAATTTAAAATAGCATGACTTCGTAACTTTTTTTACTAAAAAAAAAATATTTTTTAGCTATTTATATTTTTTCTGAACGCAGCCATTTTTTGACACCGTTTTAGCTAGAGACTTGAAACTTGGTCAATGTGTTCGTCAAACAAAGAGTCAAGATGGGGGCACAAAGACCACTGAGGGGCGTTTGGTGGGAAAATAGCTGGCGATTTTCACCACAGATTCGCATTAAAAAGTTGGATTAATCCTCATATTTTCCACAGTTTTGAATTTAGCTGGCGATTTCCACAACTACCAGTTGCGTCCGAATGCAACGTTCTTAATACGTATGTACATATATCTTGTAAAATAAGAATATTAATAAATATTCATTCTTATTGTTTTTATTAAATTTGTTATTTATATAAAGCAAGTAAATGGGTAAAAACGATATTATGGTTTTGTGTTAGTTACGAAATGCTTATAATTACACATAAAACCGACTAAACAGTACGGGTTATTAAAGCAGCGGTAAGACAACGCGGAACTTGCCAATACGCAATTCTGCAATGGCAAGCAACTGCTACGTCCACGATAACCTAATTTATATTGATATTGCACAAATGCAAAGTAAGCTATTGTACCTATAAATATTGTTACTTTCGTTAAATAAAATCATTTATTTACGTTGTATCAAACAAACCAAGTAATTTACTCATCCAAAAAGATACAAGTAATAGTTACGACGCCTTTTTTAGAAGACAGTTTCAGTACTGAATGCAAACAGACCCCATAAAGTATATATATTCTTGATCAGCACCAATAACACAGTCGATATAGGAATGTCTGAATGTATGTACATATGTATGAATAAAATAAAGTTCACGAAGCACGTTTGGAATCATAATTTAATTTTTAAAACTAATATTTTGATAAAATATCGATAACTATGTATATGCATAACAACCGCACGCCATTCGGCTACCGATGACTTTTTATACCAGAAGTTGTATAAGTTTTAGGCAACAATGGACTGATGAGCGAAACAGATTATCAGTAAACGATGTAAGCGTCATATTAATTGTTATGATTACCCTGCAGTCACGTTGACTATGCCAAACATAGTGATTAGACTAGCCCACATGGGCTACTACTAGCCCACGCCTATGCCATTTCAACGTATTTCACCTATTCCATTTAACACGGGGATGTCATTGGAGTGGACGTATCGGCCGCCTCTGCAGCCACGTGGTCTAGTCTATAAAACAGGCCACGTGGACTAGTCTTTAAAACAGGCCAAATGGACTAGTATTACAAGAATCTGGGGTAAAAAGATGCCCACGAAGCCCATTATATAAACGTTAAATTATAAATATTACTTAAATGTAATTTAAATTTTAATTATGCAAGTGTTAGAAGAAATAGAATACAAATAAACTTAACGATTATGAAATATGATGGTCTACGACGGGATTCGAACCTGGAACTCTCGTTCACTAAGCAGATGCCTTAGCCTTTGCGCTGTTGCCAAACATATTTCATAAGCAGTAAGTTATATTGTAAATTGAAAAATGTATAAATTGCTTTTCACTCGTTCGTTTTTTTTTTTGCCGCTGCAACGAACATCAACGAGGCGCAAAATTGTGTTCGTTTTTCATGATTCGTAAAATTTACGTTTTTGCTCCGCACCCACGTCTGCATCCACTTTGACGCATCCATGAACTGGGCCACGTGGAATAGGCAGTTTACACACAATTGCTCAATGATAATTTTAAAAAGTGATTTCCCTTGCTGCATCTACACAGACTAGTACAGTGTTAGCCTATGAGGGAAAGTCGTGGTCTAGGCTTGAACAACAACAATAACAAACACTAGCCCAACCAATGTAATTTTCTGCACCCACTTGGACTAGTCCTTGACTTGTCCATTATAGCTAGTCAATGGACTAGTATATATATGCAACTAGCCCATACAAAAACCGATCTAGATATAAATTACCAAGCAAGACGCACTTACGAGATTTGATAGATATAAACATTTTATATCTAGATATAAATTACCAGGCAAGACGCACTTACGAGATTTGCTAATGTTTAATTATTTTAAGGAAACCTCTGTCAAGCTGTCAACAATACTTCAAAATGTTTCGGATATAGCAATTACATGTTTACATGTGATTTGTGGACATCAAGTGCCTATGCTAGTTTTTTGACTGTGACGGATCCAATACCTGAGTGTATTGTACAAACCATTCATTTTCTACAATATTGTAGGGCTGCACATCTTTGGCAAGCATCTCAGTTAGGGCTTTATCAAAGTCAGTCTTTCTTTTAGAACTTGAATCATACAAGACGGCTCTTTTAAAGTAGGATGCTACAGAGTTCATACTCTTCTCAGCACGTACAACTTGTGTGCTAGATTCTGGGCTTTTACTTTAATGGACAAACTTTACAGTTTTTATCTATATCTAGATTTATTTAGTCCATAAGTAAACATATAAAGATAATTAACTATTATATTGATTATGCTTGTTCGCTGTGTATCCTATCCACGTGGTAAATTGTATATTAAGTGTGACCAGATTATTGGTCTGTAAAAAAGTATATTTTTAGTGTGACCAGGTTACCGCACTTTCCTGGCCAGGATGAAACCTTTTTAAATGGTCGTGCAAGTTTGATGTATTGCCATTTGATTATAGTATTTGCCACAGTGAAGACATTTTTCAAATTTGTTGTCGTCGGACCTCTTAAAATTCTTCCAGACATCTGAAATTTAGATTTTTTTTTTTACACTCTGCCGATCTTGTTCAGAATCCTTTTCATAGTCTGTGGCGGACACTCGACGTTTACCTTAAATTCGACACATTACCGACCTAAACACTTATGTATAATAAAATAACATAAATAGTTTTAAAAAGCAATCCATATCTACTTATTATTTCTTGTTTGTAATTGCTGACACAGAATAGGCGCGAACAATTTTTTTTAGCGATGTGAAAAGCGAACTATCGATGGCACCATCGATATTGGATGGGCCACTTTCGAAGGTGTCTGCTGCCATCGATGGTGGCTCGATAGCACCCAACTAGAGGTGCAGAAGTATCGAGTGAAAAATCGATGCTATCGATGTTTTCAAAACATCGGAACCATCGATGTTTGTAGGCCACCATCGATGATTACACAAGCAACTTTGATTTCGGTGACAATAGACGTTTAAATTGTAAGTAAAAGGCATTTCTTACATTTTTTTTCTAATAATTAACAAAATCTTTTATAGTATTTAGGATTCTTGTTGGTGGTGTTGGTGGATGTCGTGGATGACAAATGCAGGATGGATAAATACCTGAAAAGTAAGCTTTTAATCATTAGCAGACCAAGCTTCCTCCATATATGTATGTACGTGCATTCAGAAATTTGGCGCGAAATTAACTATTGCCGCAAAAAATTGGCGGTCAGCTACCAAGCATTAAGCAAGACTGCAAATAAATGTTTTATTATGTTATTTAATTAATTTTGTGTATTACATACAGTTTACTAACATGCATTATTTATTAATTAATTTAATAGGAGCGGAACCGTCAGAAGAATTGGAGATGGAGTTAGCACCAAAACGGAAAAAAGAGCGTTCAGTCGTATGGGACCACTTCAAAAAAAGCAGTAACAACACGCATGGTGTTTGCCACTACTGTGGTAAATGGCTGAAGACAGGTGGCCATACCTCAAACCTTCATGATCACCTAAAGCGCATGCATCCGAGTCGCTTGATTACTGAAACAGGTCAAACGCCGAAAGCAATTAAAATTTTTTTGAACAAGGAAACGTTCTATAGTAATGATTCTCAGACAGAAAAGAGACTTAATCAAAAAGTCATGAATATGATTGCTAAAGACGTGCGACCTTTCAGTTGTGTTCATGATGAAGGTTTTGTGGAACTTATGCAAGAGGCAGTCCCGCGCTATAAGTTGCCGAGCAGAACCTATTTTCATGATGTAATGTTACCAAGCGAATATGATCAGTTACAGCTTAAAGTGCGTTCAGTTTTAGACACTGTTGAGCATGTTTGTTTAACCACTGATCTTTGGACATATGCAGCAAGCGAAGGTTATGTAACTATAACATGCCATTTTGTAACGCACAACTTTAAATTGATCTCTGCATTGCTATCTACAGCTCCATTAATAACCCCCACAAATCACAAGGCACAAAATATCGGCGACTCAATCAGAGAAGTGTTAGATAAGTGGGGTCTTTCATCTAAGGTGGTCACCGTCACAACAGACAATGACAGTACAATGAAAAAAGCGTGCGAGATTTTGCAATTGAAACATTTGCCCTGCTTGGCACATTCAATTAACCTGCTGGTTCAGGATGTTTTAAAACTGGAAGTCGTCAATGTAATACTCTCCAAATGCAAGAGAATAGTTACTTATTTTAAACAAAGCGCAATAGCCGCTGCGAAGTTAAAGGAAGCACAGAATACTGAAAAGCCCCTTACATTATTACAAGAAGTAACAACACGCTGGAACAGTGCATATGAAATGATAAAAAGAATTTTAAAAATTCATGAATATGTTACATTAACATTGATAACATTGCGTAATGCCCCTTCACCGATCTCAGCAGAAGAACTCGAAATTTTACATGATCTGTCAGAATTGCTGTCACCTTTCGAGGAAGCGACTTTATCTATTTCAACCAGCACCAAAGTTTCCGTATCGCTGATCATTCCGGTTATTACCGAGATTCATCATAAAATTGATCAATTGCATACAACCTTACAAACACAGGAAGGAATTGTGGCACACGGTTTTATTAAGAAACGTTTAATCGAAAGATTGGACAGCTTTGAAACTCGTACAATTCCTCGCATCGCAACACTTATTGATCCTCGATTCAAAAAAGATGGCTTCCTAAAATGTTCAAATGCAGATCTCGCAGCCAAAGCATTCGAGCAGGAATTGGTTTCTGCAATGTCCTCAACTCCACGACATCAACCAAAACTTACCAAATTTTCATTTTTGCAAAGCAAATCTTGCAACAAAGTGAAGTCTTCCCGAGCAGATGCTATTATCGCAATGAGGCAACATTTCGAAAAGGAAAACTATTCAGAAAATTGCGACCCTCTAAAATATTGGGAGGTAAGATTTTAAAATATTATGAGAAATATGTTAAGTAACGATATTTTTTATAGATGAGTACAGATGACAAGCCGTTGAACCGTTGCAAAAAAGTATTTATGCATCCAAGCC
This sequence comes from Scaptomyza flava, assembly GCA_030179655.1. Lineage (NCBI taxonomy): Eukaryota > Metazoa > Arthropoda > Insecta > Diptera > Drosophilidae > Scaptomyza > Scaptomyza flava. The sequence goes on from JARNME010000404.1 coordinate 48,817,658, forward strand.
TCTTCGTTAGTGTTGG